>PVHT020000012.1:12698249-12734582 GCA_004024745.2 Catagonus wagneri | reverse complement strand
AGCATCTGTATCAAACACCCCCTGGTGGCAACTCCAGAGAAGCCATTAGACTCTGACTCACACCTTGCTTTAAAATGACCTTGCCAGCCCTTTCCATTGTTCCTTAGCTAGGAATGAATTTTCAACTTTCTCTTTATAAGCGATTTTACTAACGTTACCTTATTATAATATAATATTAAAATAACAGAAATCTATGAAACATCACGTGTTGAACATCACGTGTTGTTCAACCGTGATGAACAACAAAAGAAACTTGGAAAAACTCGCTTTAATCAGTCTCCATCTTGACCAACACCAAAGCTGAAGCATATATGGTCTATTGAGAAATAAGGATGAAGACAAGAGCCTACCAGTACAGTGGATTTTTTTTTTTTTTCACTGAGTAGCATTTTTAGTACTGTTAACTGCAATTATATCTAAGCACCAGTTGGGTTATCTAGAAATAGATGATCTTATATTTACAGCAGTAAATTCCTTCTAAAACAAAATTTATGCCATAGTGCTGTCACAAAGAGCTTCTAGAAGCGGCCGTTAGAGGCTTTTATTTTTGCAGCACCTTGAGAATGAGCCTCCTAGGAGCTGATGTTTCCCTCTAAGCCCCGCAGAAGGGGAACAAGCCCATTCAGACAGCCCAGTGCAATAGAAGACGTTTCCCTAAGGAAGAGCCATTAATGGAAAAATCATTTCACATTTGCATTTTTAATTTTGCAATTTTGAATCTCTCTAAATACACTTTCCCCTTTAAAATGTGATTAACCCAAATTTCCCCATCTTTATTATGGCAAAGAGTCAGTTATAGTGTTCCTTTTGGAATAGCAGCAGGGGCATTATTTAGATTTAAGGGAGAAGGCTTGCATGAAACTGTTATTAAAACTGAGTATGTTTAGTTATCACAGCTATTAAGAGGATTCTTAAGGAGTTGGTGTGAGTTTTGGATATGAAGACGGAGCTAAATACATGCCTGTGTGTGTGGGAGCATGCTTGTGGCTTATCATGTGTGATTTTAATTAAAGTCTCTGTAGTGTCTAGCTCCTGCGTTCCCAACCAACCCCTGTGTGCCCTTGGGTGAGTCACCAAACCCATCCAAGGGGAGTCTTGAAGATTTCTTCTGGTTCTCCTACTGCATGAAATTTTGGTACTTAAGTTAATATAAAAGTATTAATGAGAAAATATAGGTTTGTCACAGGTATACTGATACCTGTGATCTCAAAGTATTTAATCTGGCGAATGCCACTGTTAACTAATGCTGAGTAACAATAATCGGAGCGAACATTTATGGGGTGCTCATGGGTGCCAAGCTCTCTACAGGGTGTTGTGGTTTGAGCATCTGCTCAAGGTCCTCTTGGGTGTATTGTTTATCCTGATTTTCCAAATGAGGAAAGAGACTTAGGCTGACCACAGTCATCTCTAAAACACAATGGGTAGATGAAGTTAAAAAAAAAATTACTGACTGTTCTCAATTTTCTCCTCCTGCACTACAGGTAAGGAAATTAAGAAAACTCTTTTTGCCTATGAATTCCCACCCCATCTGCTTTGAGATAATAATTGGGACAACCACAAAAGTTTCCTTGCTCCCCAAAGTGGAACAAAGTCTTGAAGGAGAAACTTGAGCTGGCTGGCCTGGGGAAGAGGCAAGGGTCATTGTTTAAGCTTCTTCACGGCCCTCCCCAAGTACTAATGCTGCCATGTAATGGCTCTGTGATCTTGGTTTAATTTCCTAGCTGCTCTGATCTGTACCTATAAAGTGGGCATCAAATAGAAGCACCTCACAAGGATGCTGCAAGGACAAAATGAATCAACACTCTTCCAGCTATAAGATGCCAGACACGTGCTTGTTGTTACTGTTCGCCTCTGGTTTGGGGTTGAAATATGAGGAGAAAGGGGTTGGAGAATTATGTGAGAATGTAGAGTAATAATAACAGACAACAGTCGTTAAGGCTTACCATGTGTGGGACTAACCTCTCAGAACTTTATGGGTGCTCAGTTACTTAATCCTCACAATACCTGGAGAGGCAGGTATTACTATGATTACCTTCACTGTCATCAGCATCATTTTACAGATAAGGACACCAAGGCACAGAGAATGTAAATAACCCACCTAGCCTGTTGGCTGCAGGGCTGGGATTTGAGCCGGGCTGTCTGCCTCCAGAGCTTCACTCCCTCATCTGATCTGCTCCATGACACAGTCCCTCTCTTAGAAGTCCAAACAGTGACAAGGAGAGGACATATATTCCAATTCTCTACTTCTGATATGTGAGTCTGTTCTGAGGGGCTGTACATTTTATTATCTGGGCTACACGATGAAGCTCTTCTTACTCCAGCTTGAGAGCAGGAAGCCTGTGGCAGCAGGAAAACAAGCCCATTCCAAAACAAGCCAAGCAAACAACCCTCAAAACTCACAGAAGCCCCCCTGACATTCTGCGATGATGGGAGGAAGGTTCTGAGGACCAGCTGGCCTTCGTGTGTGGTGGCAGCATCTCTAGCTGTTTTGGATTCTCGCTTAAATGTTGATTATTTCTCTCTTACTGCTGCAGCAAATCACCATAAGCACGGTGGCTTAATACAATCGTACTGTTCTACATTCTGGAGGTAAATAAAAAGTCCAACATCGGACTGACTGGGATAAAATGAAAGTGTCAGCAGGGCTGATTCCTTCTGGAGGCTCTAGGGGAGAATCCTATGCTTGACATTTCCAGCTTCTAGAAGCTTCCCACACTCCTTGGCTCATGGCTCCCTCCTCCACCTTCAAAGCCAACAATAGTGGGCAGAGACCTTCTCACAATGGAATCTCTCTGGTTCCCTTCTTCCATTCTCACTGCCCCCTAGCTCCTGCCAACATACCCAGAAAGGCTCTGTGATTTGAGGACTCATTTGATAAGATGGGGCCCACCCCTATGATCCAGGATAACCCCTACCCCATTTCAAAGCCCCCCAATCACTCTGTAGAGTCCTTCAGGAAAAGAACAGACTTCTGGGTTCCAGGAGACCAGGACATGGACCTCTGTGGGGGTCATTATTCTGTCAGTTATGGTTGCAAAGCCAGACCTGAGGTTTTCAGGGACAAGGTTTTAGAGAAGAAATGTGCTTAAATCAACAAGGGCTTGAAAATAAGCAGGGACTGTTTGTGATCCACCTCTCCTGCCAGTTTTACAGCTCAGTCTAACAAATTAGTCCCTGTCTAACAAATTCCAGTTGACTGCTCTTAGCTGTATGGCCTCAAGCAACTTATAGAACCTCTCTTTCTATCATTTTCTATACCTTTTTAATGGGTGTAGTACTGGAATTTATTTCATGCTATTGTTCAGAAGTGAAATAAATGAATGTACTTGAAGCCCATGCAAGTGCTTGATAAATAAATGACAGTTATCAGGAAATCAGTGGAAGCTTCTTTAGACTTAAGATGCCTGATCAACCCAAGGACTCCATTCTGCCAGCCATCATGATTGGTCCAAGGGGTGGGCATGTGACCCAAAGAGAGCCAATCAGGATCTGTCCCTGAGAATGCTATAAGGATGTGGGAGAGAGAAGTTCTCACCTAAAGCAAACTGCCATCTGATTTACTGCACAAGCCTCAGACCAATGACTTCTCCTTACAGACAAGAAAACTAGGACCTCAAACACTAAGCATTATGTCCAAGTTGACAAAGCAAGAATCTACAAAGAAAATCGTTGCTCTACTGACTTCACTATGTCCTATGGGATTTGCAGCTCACTCAACCCCACCAACTACAATCCTTATCTGGGCTTCAGTTTTGCAAGGTTAGTGTTGTGGCCCCGTTTAAAGATGAAGAAACAATGTTCAGAGGGCTAAGTCAGTTCTCTCAGCTAGTAAAAGGGAGTATTAAGACACAAAACTCATGCCTCTTAAATCTATTCACTATGCTGGCAGGAAGTCACGTCTGAACTTTCTGTTTCTCTAATTGTAAAGGACTCATAATAATGTCGTTATACATTTTTAAATCTATTTCTATATAAACAAACTAAATTAGCATCTACTCCTTCACTTGGCCTGGTGTGAATATATCACTCATGGATATTATATGCTGATTTTTTCTTCTAATAATGCATTATTCATTCTCTTAACAGCACACCATGCCAATCCACAAAATCTCTATGAAAACAAATCTACGAGTGGTAAGGTCATGACACATATGGTGACATTTCAACTTTTTGGGGTGCTGTCTCATTAACTTATACTGCCAAAACAATACCCAGCTCCTGTGAGGGAACTGCCCGGTAAGTGAGTAAGAGCTATGATCCAGGGATGCTGGTTGGGAGGTGCCATTTACACTGGTGACCATCGTGGTACAGGAGCTCTTCCCTTTGGGCTGGGGCAGAGACAGTGACCTGCACTTCAGCGCCTTGGTTCAGGCCCTAACTGTGTCATTTTCCTAGGAATGGTAGATGCTTCTAGAAGCTGAGGGGTGTGTGACTCCAGCATTGGGATGGGGTTTGTTGTTACTCTGGCCTCTTTCTCCCAATGTTTTTTGTGTGTTCTGGAGCAATGCAGCAGGCTGGGGAAAATAGGATATAGGATGTACAATTAACTGGATATGCCAATAGACTGGGCTCCAAGGATCCATCTGTCAGAGTAAGGATAATAAAAAGAGAAATAAACAAATGGGACTTAATTAAACTTCAAGGTTTCTGCACAGCAAAGGAAACCTTAAACAAAACGAGAACACAACCCACAGAATGGGAGAAAATATTTGCAAATGATTCAACTGACAAGGGCTTAATCTCTAAAATTTACAAACACCTCCTACACATCAATACCAAAAAAAGAAAAAACAAACAACCCCATCAAAAAATGGGCGGAGGATCTAGGCAGACAATTCTCCAAAGAAGACATGCAGATGGCCAATAAGCACATGAAAAGATGTTCAATATCACTCATTATTAGAGAAATGCAAATCAAAACCACTATGAGGTACCATCTTATGCCAGCCAGAATGGCCATCATCAAAAAGTCTACAAACAATAAGTGCTGGAGAGGGTGTGGAGAAAAAGGATCCCTATTACACTGCTGGTGGGAATGCAAATTGGTGCAACCACTGTGGAAAACAGTATGGAGATTCTTCAGAAAACTCAAAATAGAATTACCATTTGATCCAGCAATCCCACTCCTGGGCATCTATCCAGAAGAAACCATGACTCGAAAAGACACAGGTACTCCAGTGTTCATTGCAGCACTCTATACAATAGCCAGGTCATGGAAACAACCTAAGTGCCCATCGACAGAGGAGTGGATAGGGAAGATATGGTACATACACACAATGGAATATTACTCAGCCATTAAAAGGAACTAAATAACAACATTTATAGCAACATGGATGGACCTAGAAATTATCATGTGAAGTGAAACCATCAGACAATTAGACAGCAACATCCAATGCTACCGCTTACATGTGGAAACTAAAAAGACACAATGAACCTCTTTACAGAACAATGACTCACAGACTTTGGAAAACCTTGGTTTTCCAAATAAGACAGTCTGGGGGGTGGGGGGATACACTGAGGGTTTGGGACTATCAAATTGAGTTATGATGATTTTTATACACCTATAATTGCAATAAAATTCATTAAGCAATGGGAAAAAAAAAGAAGATAGCCTGGACACAGAAGGCAATGGCCATCAAGAGTAGACCATAGGATAATGGGGTGTTCCGGGAGTGTATCCAACTCGGAGATGGGGAGTAGAGGAGTCTGAGGTGAATGTTTATATGTGGCAGGTGGTCCTGGGATGGGAAGAATTGTTGGCACAGAGTAGGCCATCACAATGGATTCTAGGGTGGAATCTGAGCCTCTGTGAAGGAAAAATGGAAAGAGCAGGACATTTGATGAGACAGGAGCTTGGGTTTAGAAAGCTGTATAGGATTCAGCTGTCAGGCCCAAAGAGCCACATTTTGGTCATGAAGAGTTGAGTTTGATGTTAGAGCAAGACAGCCAACCAACCAGCCTGGCTTCCCTCCCCCCATGCATTCAGCTACTCTTTCACTAGCACCTACTATGATGTACCAAGGACAGTGCTCAGTGCTGGAGCTACAGGGTGAATATGGCAGACATGGATGCTGTGCACATTATCTGTGGGTTGGAGGCCCTTCATTATTTACTGACAGCAGTGGGACAGGTGCAGGAGGAGGAGCACTTATGATCGGGGCCCAAGTGGTGAGTGTAACGGGGTCTCTGGGGGTCAGGAAAGGCCTCCTTGGAGGGTGCCTTTCTAGCCAGAATTCGAAGGGTTATCCAGGTGAGGATGTAAATGAAGAAAGTTCTAGGCAGAGGGAATAGCACCTGCTAAGGTCACAAGTCTGAAAGGGGCTCGGTGCAACTCGGGGATTGCGCTGAGAATAGTCAGGTGGTGGCTGGTCCTGGGGCTGAGTTTTCAAGTCTTGAAAACAATCGTTTAAATTACTGGGGTTGAGTTGGGTTGAACCTACAGGTGGGGCTATACGGCCTCCATGGGAAGTCCCCAGAGAAGGCATGGCTCCGAGGCTGGAGTCCTGGCCAGTCTGACACCATTGGTCACCACCTGAATTTGGAGATCAGACCCTGATAGGGCCAGTGGCTGTAAAGTTAGTGCCATCCACCTGCTGGTGACGAATAACTCCACAGGTGTTTACAAGCCAGTGTGCTTAGCTTCCTGGCTGTGATTTTTTATTTTCATTTATTGAACAGTATAAAACTAGACATTTATTGGCCACAGACCATTTTTGTGTTCCTGTAACTCAAAAACGGTTACATTTTAAAAAATGAAGTATTACCTACTTCAAGTTTATAATAGAGACCAGGCCTCATTGGCACTCTCTGAATTATTAATATTAGAAAATCCTCAGTTATATATTACATGGTAGAACTTTCTTATTTTGCTGCACTTTATTACATATACTCGTCTTAACTTTCTACAGCCCACGACATGAGTCGACATAAGATGGAAGTGTATGCTCCACCAGGTAAATAATAGATGACTTTAAAAAAATGGCCAAACCATCTTGACGTGATCCCGAAGAATGGATCTGAAGCAACCATTATAGCCTTTCCATGAAGATTTATCTGATAAGAACATGGAGGCTACAATGCAGGGCGGCTAACACGGCAGGCCAGGGAGTCGTCTCCTTAAGCGAGCAGCACCCACAGGGAGCTGGGATGGACTCTCTATAGCAATGGAGACCCTGATTTGCAGGCTTTACCTGAGGTGGAACGTGGCCTAGCAACCATGCGCGGGCCTTTCATAGCTGATGGGCTAATCTCTGCATTAATCACCTGGGCTTCTTCCTCTCCTAAAATCACTTGAAAATGAACAACACTTTCTGAGCGTGGCCTCTATGCTGTTTCAACAACCTCCCAGAGTAGAACTATCCTCCTCATGCTACAGGTCTGGATATTAAAGATCCAAGAGGCTGAATTTCTTTCTCAAGGTCAGTCAGCTCAAGGACAGAGGCAAAAGCAGCACTAACCAGGCCTGTTTGACTCCGAAGCCAGCTGGTACCCACGGAAAAATCAAAAGCTGTAGGAATTATCCTATCATGTTCCCTTGAGGGAGCTGGGCACCGCACACATGATTTAGACTGACTTCTCTAATATCCAGCTGCACCAACCAATGACTGCATCAATATTTGTAAAACTTTTACATCCCTTTATGCCTGACAAGGGGCTTTGAAGGTATTGTCATCCACTTCTCTCAAAGGAGACACGGGGTAAGCTGTCTTCACCCCATACTTTATTGCTGTTGCTGACACCATGAAGTTAAGAAACCTGCAGAAATTCCCTGGCTATTAACACAAATATCAGCATGAGAATTCAGGCTTTTTGATTTTTTTAAAGATTATTGATCTTTCCATTTTTGCTTTGTTTTGAACTTCAGAGAGCAAACAGTACCCTCTCTCTTGAGAGATGTCCCAGTCACACATGGGGGTGATTACTTTGTAATTTAAACTATAAGCCTCAAACCTGGAAGGGACTTAAGAGGATAAGAAATCATTGCTGAGAGCCATGACACGAGATGGCATATGTGATAATTCAAATATGTATCAGAAAAATGCTGGTTTTCCATTAATGTGGTCCAGTGGTGGTATGGTATTTCCTATTTAGACATGTTTAATGAATGAAAGAAAGCGTGTTGCTATAAAGCATATGAAGTAAATATCAGTGCAGGTTATTAGACAAATGGGGAAACATTATGAAGGTGAAACTTAAAAAGGAGACATCTGGGACACAATGGTTGAAACCTAAGGAGAGGTACTTCCCATGAAACGCCCCCTGCTGGGGAAGTTCATCACTTTCCTTTTGAGGGGTTTTCCTCACAGGGATGAAGACTCTGAACCGGGCTGGGCTGAGGGCAAAGTCACATGGCAGAGTCCATACCCTTCTCTAGCCAGTGCCCACCAGCACCCTCCAGGCTCTGCCCAGTCAGCTGAAAAGCTAGCCAAGTCCCCTTCTGGCTCTATTGTTGATGATGCCACATTCCTGTGAGCATTCCATTCAACCCTTCCAGAACAATTTCACAGACTGGGAAGCCATAATCAAACCCAGCAATGGAGGGCAAATGCTTTGGCAAAATTACATGCAAACAAGAACCTGGCCATCAGAGCATGAAAACTTGTGATGACATCTAGTTAGGGAACATCTTTTCTTCAACTCATCAATCGTGGTCTCTAAAACCCAGCACTGCCCAGGCACCTCCCACAGGGCAAAGCCTCCTGCCTGCTTCTGTCAGCACCCCTGTGACCACCACCCAGATCAACATACAGAACATTCCTCACCCCAGCAAGCTCACTAACTGCCATCCCTCCAAGGTATTCTTAACTTCTGCTGCCATGGAACAGTTCTGCCTATTCTGTGTGTGTGTGTGTGTGTGTGTGTGTACAGTTGTTGGCCTACACCGTTCATGGCCGGATCCTTAACCCATTGAGCAAGGTAAAGCAATGAAATCTGCAACCTCGTGGATACTAGTCGGATTCATTTCCGCTGTGCCCCAATGGGAATTCCCAGCTTTGCCTATTCTCAAATATCATAGAAATGGAACCATACAGAATATGCTCTTTTGTGTCTGGCTTCTTTTGTTCAACGTTGAGTCCAAAAGTGTCACCCAAGTTGTGTGTCAAGAAATTCATTCTTTTCCTTTACTGCCTCCTTCACTCTATCTATCTATCTATCTATCATCTATTTATACATCTATCATCTATGTATCTTCTATTTATCCACCTATCATCTGTCTCTATCTATCTATCTATCTATCTATCTATCTATCTATCTATCTATCTATCGATCTATCCACGTACCTACCTATCTACTTACTCACCTACCTACCTTCCTACTAACTTTTTTACTGTTAATGGACATTTCTATAGTTTCCAGCTTGGGGCCATTATAAAAAAACATGGATAAAACTATCCTTTTGTGTCGGTAGATATAAACTTTCAGTTCTCTTTAGGGACATTGTAAAGAGATAAACTGCTGGCTTATAGGGTATACAGATACTTGGTTTTTGTTGTTGTTGTTGTTGCTTTTTTAGGGCTACACCCATGGCATACAGAGGTTCCCAGGCTATGGGCTGAATTGGAGCTACAGCTGCTGGCCTATACCACAGGCACAAAAATGCCAGATCCAAGCCACACCTGCGACCTACCCCACAGCTCATGGCAACGCCAGATCTTTAACCCACTGAGTGAGGCCAGGGATCGAACCCCCAACCTCATGGTGCCTAGTTGGATTCATTTCCACTGAGCCACGACGGGAACTCCCAATATTTGAGATTCAACACATTTTGCACAACACTTCCAAAGTGATTCAATGTAACTCCTACCGGCCATGTACAAGGATCCCAATGGTCCCGCATCCTTGTCAGCACTTGATACTGTCAGCCCTTTCATTTTCAGCCCTGATTAACACCGATATCTGGAAGGTACCCAAGCCTAGCCCCCAGACCCTGTGGCTCTTCTCTTGAACTTCAGACCTTTATTTGCTATTGCTTTCTGTCAAAAGTTGAATTCTTTTTACATGGCTTTCAAAGTCCACATTGTCAGCTGAGGACTCCTATCTCCTTTCTGACCATTTGCAAATTTCCCTCTGTCCCGTAGCTCCAACAGACTCCTTAAAAGCTAAATTCCTCTTGCATTTTTTTTGTGACTCTTGTTCCCCTGCCACTGAAATTTGGAGGACTGCATCTCTGCCATGTTTCTTGAATTGAGGTCCCTCCACTTACCTCTCTTACCATCTCTGGTCTCCTTCAGCCTCTATTATCTCTTGCCTAGACTGTTTTATACTCAAAAAAAAAAAAAGGTTTCCTACAACAGCTCTTTTCAGACACCTCAGAAATGGCCTTAATTCATTTTCTAGGCAAGTTCTCTAGCTCTTGATCAAAGGGTCTATGAACCTATAACTGGATTAGTCTAACATTCAAGGTAGTGGCTAATTTTCTTTCCCTGTTAGCTCACTGAAATTCCTTCAAATGAGGAATGTAAAAATATGATGTGAAATTCATTTTCATTTAAGAGTTTGTTTTCTTGAAATATTGGCTCTTTCTATGTATACAGAATATTACTGAGGCTATTTGACGGTTCTTCAAAGCTCCAAGCTGGGGGCTGCTTTGGGGCCACAGGTCACAAATTGTCCCATAAAGGCCTTGGTTACTACTGTGCTCTAATGTTGGCCCTGGGAAACCCATATTCCTGATTGTACCCTCCAAGGTCATCTGCTTGGCTGAAACAAGACAAAGCTCTTGGCATTTCTCTCCATCTGTATTTCTTCTAACCTAACTAAATGACTTCAGATTTCCAGTGCATCCAACTTCTTTCAAACTCCATTCTCCACTCTTCCAGTTTAGTGGCTCTGAGATCTGGGATCAATTCTGGGACTTGAGATTAACAAACCCTAACTCCAGTGTTACTAATTGTGGAGTGTGGGGTTAGTACTAGGGCTCAGTCTCCTCACTTGTAAAATGGAAGTAATCATTGTACCCACCTTGGAAAGTTGTTGTGAAAATTAAATGAGACAACCTATGTAAAGCCCAATGCTAGCACTTGGTGAGAGGAATCAACAACAATTATTATTATTATTATGATGATGATGATGATGATGATGATGACTAAAAGAAAGCTTCTAAACCGTCCACTTCCTCCATTCATATATGACTTTATTCCTAACCATTTTACTATAGACTCTCAGTAATCCTTTCTCCTCTGAGTTCTGTCCTTTGGATCCATCTTCAAGCCTCTCAACCAGTTTACCTTGTTTCCTAGACTCCAACAGTGATGATCCATGTGCCCCCTCACACTTCTTACCCTTTTTCAGTTTTCTTGGGCCATATGACTCCTTCTAGCCCATGGGAAAAGCTGATGGAAGCTTTTAAGAGCTGATGTCCAAGAGATGCTCAACTCTGTCTTCCTCTGCCACAGCTGCAAAGGAGGTCATGGACCCCATGTAGGACAAGTTGGTGGAGCCTCTACCACCTGGGTCCCTTGATAACTGTGTTGAGCAAAGCTCCCCAGCAGATCCGTGTTGGACATGCAGCTTGAGCCAGAAAGAACCTTTGTTGTGTTATGTCAACCAAAGAGTTGGAGTTAACTTGTTATCACAGCATAGCCTATACTAGCCCTAACACAACAACTGTGCTTTTAGATTGACAGTCTGTTAATGAGCCTCTTCTGGCCATCCCACATTCCTGAACTGTCCTGGAGGGATTCTCAGGTTGAATATAGCTCACTCTCCGAGGATCCTTTCAGAGCCACCCTCATGGACATCTTCTTATGCTAGAAATGATTGTGCCCAGTCAAAGATCTGGTTCCAACCAATGACCCTAAGGATCTTTTCTGGAGTCAATAACAGATTTGAGGAATTCACTTCAGTCTCACCTTTGCCAGAATTATGAGACACTTATCCAGGAAAACATGATAGCTGAGGTATCTAGATTTCTTTCAATTCTTTAAATATGCCAGCAACTTCTTATATTCACTGGTTGCTTTATTTGCAATATATTTGCTCCAATCCCAGCCCCTCCCTTTACCTTCTTTCTTGGCTAATAATCTTTCAGTCTCAAAATAGGTGACACTTATTCAGGAAGCTTTCCTTGATCCCCCCAGCTTGGTGAGGATCCATCTGTTATACACTCCCAAACTCGCCCCCAGGTAACACTCAGAGCATTCACATCTCTTATTTAATGTATTCTCTGCTAAGTTATAAATGCTGTGATGATGGGGCTGCAGCTGGCTTACTTACCACTCTATATTCATTTCCAAATTCTGCACCTGGAAGAGAGTAGGTGCTCAAAAATTATCTGTTGATCCATGAGAACTATCTGCCTTTATAAATAAGATGGAGAACAATTCAGATAGCTGCCTTCCTCAACACAAGGAAGCCAGCTCTCACATTAAAATCCCATATCCAGAATGAAATGACTCTCCTCTGAGATAGCCCATAACTCGTTGTACTGTAAAGAATTGTTTCCCACAAATTGCTTTCTGCAAAGTTTCGTTCCATTTTGAAAATGTGAAGTAAAATCAGATCCTTGGCTTCTTGATTCTGCCTCATACATTAGCTTACTGAGATGTTGGCATGGGTTTTATGAGCTAGAAATTAGTGGAGTATTCACAAAGAGAAATGTCATGCGAGCCCGGCTCAAGATCTCAAAAGCATAAAAACTCCTGACTCTGACTCTGAGGATAAGAGAACCTCAACAGAGTAATGCTCTCCAGACAGTCTTGGTGTCAAATTGTTCTTTTTATTCTTTAGCACTACAAAGGAAAATTTCCAACAGTGCAAGATACTTGGAGGAAAGCTCCCACCCACTCCCGAGTCAACAAGTGACAAGAGCTCTCTGAGGACACACTTTCTGTTGCATATTTTCACGGCAAGATAACTCACTGTGTACTCCTGAATGGGGTTTTTGTTTTTTTTTGTTGTTGTTGTTGTTGTTTTTTAGGGCCACACTCACAGCATATGGAGGTTCTCAGGCTAGGGGTCAAATCAGAGCTGCAGCTACCGGCCTACACCACAGCCATAGCAACAGGGGATCTGAGCCACAGTTCATGGCAATGCCGGATCCTTAATCCACTGAGCAAGGCCAGGGATTGAACCCACATCCACGTGGATACTAGTCGGGTTCATTTCTGCTGAGCTACAATGGGAACTTTCTTTATGGGGTCTTGAAAAACCAAATTTTCAAATAGAACACTAGGAGCAAGCTTCGAATTAATTTTCTGGGTTCAGAGAGAAATGGAAGCAACTCATCCAATACTAAGAACATGGATAACAAGATAATATTACACCCACATATATCTGCTTTTTACTTCTTTCATTTTTTTCTAGTGTATATTATATATACATATGTATCACAAAATTTTTTAGTGCTACAGAAGAGTACATGAGGATATTATAAAAAGCAAGTTATTAATTTATTTCCAAACAAAATGAATGCTTTGCTTGGTGTGTTTTTTTACTCCTTCATGCACTCAACCAAATATTGTGGCTTTTATAAAAAAGAATGAGTTTTCTTTTTTACCTGCACATAAAACCCCAGTTCTCATATTTTCCTAATATCTCTGTTTTGACATCGATGAAATTCTAAGTATTTGAGAAAATTTGCATTGCTTTTTAACATTGAAAACTTTGACAGTTGGGGTAATTTTCTAGTCATTCACGCCAGTGATTCTAAACTGGTATCTTTCTCTAGCTTGCATCAAAGGAAATTACAATACAGTTGTAAGGCTTCTCTCCTGATTACAGAACCCTTCTTCATTTGTGTCACTGAAAAGACCAAACACACGAAGACATTTGAAATAAGAACCAGTTCTGACTGTTTATTACTGCTTGTTAACTCTTCCAAAGTCCATAAAATGACAGTAACTCTGAAGTTACTGCAGAGAAAAGAGCAATGCTTAAATGGAAAATGCTGTGTAAATGAATTTGGTAGTGGCTGTTTCAAAGCTTCCAGAATCTAATCAAAGAGGCTCAAAGTTGGTTAGGAGAATTCTTAAAATGAATCCAATCAACCGCCCAGATGAGATTTTTGAGTCCTCATGTACAGACATGTTAATTCTTCAGAAAAGAGAACCCAGCAACAGGAAGTGATTTACCGGAAACCCTCCCCAGCTGACCTGGAACACTGGACACAAGCGGGATGTGTGAACCTGGGAAAAGATGATCTCTCTGGGCCCACATTCCTACTTGTCCATTTGGGGGTGTCTGGGTGCCCCAGGAGCTGCCATAAGAAGGTACCCTGAAATGGGTGACTTAAACATCAGATGTTTATTCTCTCACAGCTCTCGAGGTCAAAAGTCTGATATCAAGGTGGTGACAGGTTGGTTCCTTCTGCAGCTTCTGAGGGAAAATCTGGTCCAAGCCCTTCTCCCAGCTTCTGACCCAGGTTTCCTTAGCTGTGGACATCACTGCAGTTGCAGCTTTTGTCTTCAGAGGGCCTTCCTCTGAATGTCTCTCTTCTTCTTTAAAGGGTGCCACCAGCCATATTGGATTTTGGTCCCACCCTAACCCAGTCTGACCTCATCTAATACATTTGCAAAGACCCTGTCTCCAGATAAGGCCACATTCAGAGGTTCTGGGGGAATATGAAATCTCAGGGAACACCATCCAACCTAGTAGCAAAAGTGATAATGACACCCATTGCATAGGTGGCGGTAAGCATTAAATTGCGTGTAAATAAATACAAAGGACAGTCTCTGCCACATAGTCAAAGCATGATAAACATTGGCTGTATTAGAACTGACTCTAGGCCCAGGCTGGACTCCTACATAGCACAGGATAATGTCATCCTAACTGCAATGCTTTCAGTTTCTGGTGACAAATTTTTAACCCCCAAGAACCTGCCTATTGGACATAGGAGGCAACTTTTGGCTCCAAACATTCTCTTATGTTTCTGTCCTTTATTTCCTTATGTTTTTTTCTAAGTCTTCATCAACTCTTTGGAGACTGGAGAGGGCCGGCAGAAACCTAATCTGGAACCTGATTCATGGTGATATTTGCTCCTGAACCTGATATAGAAAACGTTTATTTTGTGCATTTTGGAGAAAATTTCTGAATACACATCTCGTGCTGAGCAGAGCATGTAAAGGAGATCTGATGCTTTGGAGCAAGTAGTATTTCTAGTCCTCTGTTGTCACCCTTTCTGCCCGGCATGCTGGAGTTAGGGTCTGAGTGAGAGGCTGTGGGATTCAGGCCATATTCAGTCCCGACCGTTTGTCTTTTCTTGATGCTTTGCAACTTGGCCAAAAAGTCAATCCAACCCAACTTTCTTTGTTTCAAGATTCATTTCCTGTGGTGTTAGCAGGCATCACAGGCTCAAAGACAATTCTTGAGTTGTTTTGCCAGAATAATCCAGGAGCTTAACATGACGTTCTTTTCTTCCAGTATTTTTGCCCAATCTGAACTATTTTCTGGATTGAGCTGATTTTTCAGGACCAGGGTCAAAAAGCTTGCCAGGTTGGAGCAATGGTTCTCAGTGTTAGTATGGATTGGCATCATCTAAGGGTTTGTCAAAGACACAGAGTATGGGTCCTCACCCCTGGAGGTTCTGATTCAGGAGGATTTGTTTTTCTAAAAGGTTGCCAGGTGATGCTGACGTGCCTGGTGCCCCTTGGACAACCTAGGTTAACAGTCTAGGTCAGTGTCTTCAGGAATGCTCAGGGGAACACATTTCTTCCCTGAGTATTGCCTTCTTTTAGGGCCGCACCTGCGGCATATGGAAGTTTCCAGGCTAGGGGCTGAATTGCTGTTGGCCTACACCACAGCCACAGCAACACCGTATCAGAGCCACACCTACACGGCAACACCGTATCACAGCTGCATTGGTGACCTACACTGCAGCTTTCAGCAATGCCAGATCCTTAACCCATGGAGCGAGACCAGGGATTGAATCCGCATCCTCATGGGTTCAAGTAGGGTTTGTAACATGCTGAGCTGCACCCCAGAGCCTAGGCCCTTAGTGACTGCCGGCTTTGACTTAACTTCTTCCACATTCAGGATCCAATGACAGTATTCTAGGTACCCGAGTTTAATACCTTTTTTTTTATCTGGGCTTTTATCCTTCATACTGTCTCCTCAAACAGCTGGAATATTTTCTTCTTCTCAGTATCTTAAGTTATATGATGTTTAACTATAGCAGAATTTTCATTGCTTTCTAGCAAGGTAAGCATAATGAATTTGTTCATATGATGAGGGGTATCCAATTTCACCTGCCATTATGACCGGCCTCCTTCTATGTGACTGCGTGTGACAGTGTGCCTGTGTCTGCCTGAATACATGTGTAGCTGTGTGTGCATGGATGTACGTGAGTACGTATTTGAGGGTACAAGATGTCCTTTCTTTCCTGAGAAGAAGGGTATAATGGTGTTATAAATTCTTTTGAAAACATCCTTATTTGGCAAAGTATAAAGATGGTAGCCTTCTGACAGTCCTTGAAACTTCTGAGGGGGACTTTTATGTGAAATTTCAAACCCTGGGAACCACCAACAGCAGCAGTTCTCAGAAAGACCTTAAGTGTATATAATTATTTGCAGTGAGTTCTCTGAATTGACTTTTCCAAGACACACAAGCACATATACACAGACATTTGCACGTTTTCAAACTAACCACCTACATGCGTGGGTGCAAGAAAGCATGCTGTCTGGGAGGGAAAGTCTGGTTCTTTCTATAGGCAGATGAACAGGCACCCCAGGCACAGGCTGGGAATGAAACACTGCTGGTGAGGACAGCAGTTCCTAGTCCTGTGCCTCTGGGTCTCGTCCTCTCCGTGGAAGAATGCCACGCAGGACTTCACAACTGCTGTGGCCTGTCTCTCTTCAAATTCCTTATTCCAAGGCTTACTTCAGCTGTCAAGGTACCTCTAATTTCCTGATAACATTCTGAAAAGTGGAAACCTTTGCCAAAGAAAGTTATTCCCTCACTGGTGTGTTGTGTATTTTTAATATTCCATTAGAATCCATCCACTTATCTCTATAATTTCAAATTGTACTGTATCATTTGTGGGCTGCAAAGGGATTTTCACAGGTAAGTCCAGCCCAATTGTGGATGGTATGTTTATCAGTTTCCTCAAAATGTCATCTAAATTCATATTTCACATTCTCAGATCTACGCTGTATTCTCTCTTCATCTCGGAAAGCAAAAAATTACATACATCCAACTATCACTTCTAATATGAATAAAAAATGTTCTCCACTTTATCTATTCAAAACCAATATCCTTGAAAAATTTAAATATCTCACTCTTTTTCTTTTCTTCCTTACAGAATGGCCCCAGGAGAAACCCATCAGCCACATCTCAGCCATCCATTCAGAGGGCTACTGGGCTGATTTCAGAAATCAAATCCCATTTGTAAAACAAAGCAAAAACACTTTAAAAAAAATCCTTTAAAGTTGAATTAATGATGGACATGATGGAGAAGTTCCCACAGTATCACACAGGCTTCCACTCTTCCAATCAGGTTCCTGTCATCCTACCATCTTCCAGCCGCGTGACCCTGGGCAAGTTACCTAACTTCTCTGACTTAGGTGTCCTCATATATACCACGAAGAAAATAACAGTCCCCCCAACTCAAGAGAGTATAAGAATTAACTGAGAATTCATGAGAAATATTTAGCCCAACAACTGGCTCATGCTGACTCTTCAATAAAACTTAGTTCTATTATTAGTATTATTTTTCTATTGCCAAATAAGGACTCCTTGATAACTTGTTTCATTTCCTCTGATGTCCTGCTCTTTGCCTTTGTATGTTTTCTTCCCTCTCCCAGGAACAGTTTTCTTCCTTCTCTTCCCAGAAATCTTACTAAGGCAAGTCAGAGGAAACTATGGTCCATGGACCAAATCAGCCCTCCACCTGCTTTTGTCAATAAAGTTTTATTGGAACACAGCCACGCTCATTTCTTCTGTGCTGTTTATAGCTGCTTCTGTGCTACAATGGCAAAGCGGAGTAATTGTAACAAGTCATATTGCCCACAAAACCTAAAATATTTTAAAATGTGGACTTTCACAAAAAAAGTTTGCAGATTGCTGCTCTAAAACCTCAGCTTATGTCATCCCATTCTGGGCCATCTTCCCCGGTCCTCCGAGACAAAGTTCCTTCTCTGGTCCCACATATCACTTTGCTATAAAGAATCAACTCCACGCCTGGCTCCCTGCAGCCCTGTGGGGGTGCCATACAGGTGGGCATCAGCTCTCACATCTTGGAAACTCCAGGCTAGGAGGATGAAGATCTTCGGAGAAGCAGGCCCTGAGGGGCCGGAGAGGAGGCTTGAGGGGAGGGACCTGGGAATCTCAGCTTCCAGCAGGGGTCAGAGGCGGGAGGACAGAGGGCTTTTGTGATGCATGCGTGATACACACACTCCACAGGAGCCAGAACACAGGCAAGTGTACACCCATCTGTGCACACATATACACACTTTTGCATAAACTCTTAATTCCATGCACCCGTTAGTGACATAGCAAAGTACAAATGTACACAGATCAGTCGAGTCTTCAGACCTCAGCCCTATATGGCACCTGAGCCTATTGTATTACATGTTAAATATAGAGATCGGGAGGGAAGACAGGATGCAGCTGGCTTTATGAGTTCATTTTGTTCTCCCAGAAGAGAACTCCAAGATAAGGATTTGGGTGCAAACAGCTTATTCAGGAGATGATGTTAAGAAGCACAAGTGAGGGAGTAGGAGAAGTGAGACAGGAAGTGGGGAAAAAGCAATCCACGGGGCAGTAATGAGTGGGTTGTTGCTGTGGGCATTGGTGTTCAATCCCACAGGGTTATCTGGGAGGCTGGACTGTCTTAGAGCCGTCCTACTCAAAGGCTGAGGAAGGGGTTTTCATCTTTCGGCTCTCATTTCTCAAGGATTGATGGGTGCACTTTGAATGTGAACTCCCTGAACAGACTGTTGGGGGAAGAAGTCCCCAGGCTGACAGCCACCAGGGATTGATGGGTGCACTTTGAATGTGAACTCCCGGAACAGACTGTTGGGGGAAGAAGTCCCCAGGCTGACAGCCACCAGGGACAAAGAAGCCAACGTCCCGTAGGGGAGTAGTGAGCACGAGGGCACTGCCACGCTATCTAACCTAAGAGTCAGAGGCCTGATGCCACCACCATCCTGCCTACGCAGGTATAGGGGGTGCATGGTTTATCCCTAATTTTCCATCCCTCCACTCTCCCCTTCAGAACCCCAGTGAGAACATTGTTGAACCAGGGACACTAAGAAGAGTCTACGTTCACCAAGCAAAAATTATTTTTAAATTAGGTGATAAGACTCTTGGTCAATTTTTATATAAAAACAAGGATGTTTGAGCACATGTCATGAGACAGGATTAGGCAACTCAGAGAGCTATGCCAACAGGCAGGGTGGCATTAGATATCAATTGCCTAGCTTGGTTTTGCTTTTGGAATTTTTTTTTTTTTTTGGTTCTCTAATTCCCTTCCAAAGAAGCAACCAATTATCATTACTCTAAAGAATGGGATTAAAAGTATGCACTAGTTAATGCTGCTTCTAAATCCCTTTGAAAGACTTAGTCTTTCTAATGAAAAATGCTTTAAAAATACAATTGGCTTCAAATGCACTTGACTTAAATTAACCCAGGTTCCTTCATTCATTCATTCATTCAACCATCTCTGAGCCGTTGTTAGGAATAATACCTCTTTGAATGAATGAATACATTGCAAACCCTCTCAAGAAGCTCAGAACTGACAGGAGAGAGACTGTAATCAACACATTGTTTTTCCTTATGATATGAATGGGATGATAAATAATTCGTGTGAAAATGAAGAAGAAGCAATCAATTCAGCCAAGGAAGGCCGGGAAGGCTCCGTGGAGGAGATACTCACAGCAGATCTGGAAAAGTAACAGAGAGATGAGCAGCAATGTTTGCAGAGGAAACAGTGTATGTGTAATAGTTAACCACTGCTTCATAACAAAATGCCCCAAACTTTGTGCTTTAAAACTATGATAAACATTTACTGTCTCACATGGTTTCTGTGGGTTAGGAATTTAGAGGCTGCTAAATGATTCTGGCTAATGTCTTTCATGAGTTAGCCATCAAGATATGGGTGAGGCTGAGGTTAACTAAACACTTGACTGGGGCTAGAGAATCTGCTTCTAAGACAGCTCAGTCACACTGCTGGTGAGTAGGTGCTGGCTATTGGTTGGTGGCCTCAGTTGCTATGGCTCAACTCTCTCCATAGGGCGACCTGAGTGTACTCACAACATGGCAGTTGGCTTCCCCCCAGCAAGAAATAACACGGATAACCAAAGCCTGGAAATTATACAATAACATTTTTGCTAGATCTATTGGTTATAAAGATCATCTCTCTTCAACTTGGGAGGAGGCTTCTTAAGAGCATGGATACTGGGAGGTGGGGCTCATTGGGGGCTACCTTGGGGGCTGAATGCCATAACATGCAAAAGTAAGAATTGCATCATCTTTCAGGGAAGGGGAAAATGATGATGTCACTGGAATGTAGGGTACATTAGGGAAACGGTAGCAGGAGATAAAATGAGAAAGCTAAGTCAGACTGTAGTTTAGACCAAAGAGGTTAGACAAAGTAAGCCACTCCACCTACTGGGCTCTGGATTCAGGAGCTATGGGCATCCATAATGGAACTGGATTCTTAGCAATCAGTCCCTCCTCATGATCTGCTCCCAGAGAGATCAAAGAGCTCCATGTCTTTGAGAGGATCCAGAATAGCTTTTCCACACCCTCGGTTCTTACCAGACTTGCCCCAGACCCAAACTCAGAGGTTAAGGGCCCAGAAAACAGTGACTTCTTCCCTTCCCTTTGACTTTCTATTGGCACATTGTCTAATAGTCTGTCTTGGTCTGGAATGATTTCAAATCCTGTTTGCCATGAGTAGAACAGCAAATCACGATGACAGCCTTTTTTGGAGTCACACTAGCCTGGGTGTGACTTCTACTTTAACCCTAGTCCTTGAAAGTAGATGACCTTCAGCTTCCTCATGGATAAGGAGGGAATCACAGCACTATGTCATGGCAGTGGAAGGAATAAGGGAGGGGAGTGTGGGATATGGAGGCCAGATTTATTTAAACTTAATGCAGAGATAGGGATACCTAAGTTCCAGTCTAAGTTCAGAGTTTGGGATTGGGTAGAATCGTATTTCCTCCTCTTTGCATGAGATTAAGAGGCAAAGACAGAAACAGTGTCACACTTGGGTAACATCTTCTCCTTTCCTTTTTCCCTTCCCCCATCATGTCTCTACATCCTGCCTCCCCTCCCCCATAGGCAAACCCATAATTTCGGCAAATGGAAGGCTTGTGAGCATTTATGGGTGGTTAAATGTTTTCCCTTGACTTGTCACTTGGAAATAGCCAAGCAGAACCACCATGTAGAAGGCATTTTTCTATACACTGCTGTTTCCTTGAAGTAATATCTCTCTTTGCTGGAGGCACTGTGTTAGATTCTCTCAGCATTCACACTCAGACAGAATTACTCGTTTCTGAATGTAGAAGGTAGTAGTCTGGAGGATGTTGTTTGGATTATCAAAATTTGAATACTGGGGGGGGGCAGATTTTGGTGGCTAATGTGGCCAGCAGTATGGCACCCATCTTCTTCAAGTGGTCATAGAATTCCTTCTTCTTTTCTCCTGGCATGGTGCTACACTGTAGCAATAAGCATGTTGGTACCATATCATAACTCTTTTTGTGTTTGAGACTCACGAGTTTGGCCAAGCATTTCAAAGTCTGTAGCTATGACTTATTTATTCTGCAAAGCCATTATGCTGGAGAGCTTGCTGTAGAGAAGATGAACTCAGTAAACACTGTGCACCTCAATCAAAGATTCAATAACCCCATGTTTTCCTGGTCTATCCGTCGATATCATGGATGACAGATAACATGTTAAGAGCTCCCCACTTTTACCCTCCTCTCTCAGGGAAGACATTACTTATCAACTACTAAAGAAACCAAATGTGACTCAGAATCTTTCCCAACGCAGTGTTCACTCCAGGCAGCCAATGACAGCCTTCAGAGTAGACATATGAACTCACGGCTCTGTCCTAGGCTACAGTATCTGCCAGTCTAACAATGTACCATGCCAAACTAATATCCAGGTTGCTATCCCTGCCCTGGAACCAATTGTTGGACTAAATCAATGGATTCATTTAGGGGCCACACAAACCCAACACTTAAAGTTCACAGTCGGATGGGTCTTTTCATTTCCTTTTCTATCAATTCAGAGAATCAATGGAAGGTCAAGTACCAATGTGCCCCTAGGGACCCATCACGCTTGGGCTCTGTGATAGTTACACACAGGGAAGGCAAAGGCATAGTCTCTCTTTAAAATGCTGGAGAGGGACAGCAGAAAAGGGAACCCTCCTACTCTACTGGTGGGAATGTAAATTGGTACAGCCACCATGGAGACCAGTATGGAGGTTCCTCAAAAAACTAAAAATACAGTTACCGTACAATCCCACAATCCCATTCCCAGGAATATATCTGGAGGGAACTATACTTGAAAAGATACATGCACCCAATATTCACTGCAGCATTATTTACAATAGCCAAGCCATGGGAAGAACCTAAGTGTCCACTGACAGAGGAATGGATAGCAAAGATACGGTACATATATACAATAGAATACTACTCAGCTGTAAAAAAGTAAAATAATGCCACTTGCAGCAACATGGATGGATCTAGAGATTATCATATTAAGTGAAGTCAGTGAGACAAAGACAAATATATGCTATGACTTATAAGTGGGATCTACCATGTGACACAGATGGACCCATCTATGAAAGAGAAACAGACTCCCAGACCTCCAGTTGCCAGGGGGAGGGGGAGTGTAGGAGGGATAGATTAGGAGTTTGGAATAAGTAAATGCAAACTATTATATGTAGAATGTATCAGCAAGAAGGGCCTACTATATAATATAGCACAGGGAACTATATTCAGTGTCCTGTCATTAAATCATGATGGAAAAGAATATGACAAAGACTGTATATATGTATAACTGAGATACTTTGCTATACAGCAGAAATTAACACAGAATTGTAAATCAACTATAACTCGATAAAATATTTTTAAATATATATTTTTAAAAAAAGAATGTTTGTCTTCAGTGAGATGAAGGGTAAGAGAATGAACCCAACACACATGGGCTATCCAGAGAGAAGGGGGAACATTAAGACAGGGAGATACGGCATTTACTCTGCTCCTAGAAGCTGGAGTCTTGAACTTTTTTGTGTCATGGATACTTTTAGTGACCTGATAAACCTTGTGGACTCTTCCTCAGAATACGGTTCTTTAAACACATAAAATAAATGCATAGGATGACAAAGGAAGACAATTATATTCACATACAGTTATCAAAGTAGCAGAAAAGCTAATGTGATGGTACATGTGCTTCTTTGTCAGTTCGTCAATAGTAAGATTGAGTGTTAAATCTAATTATTACCTTAATTTCAAAGTAGTAGAGACAGGGACAGCTTTTTGGAAAATATCTGCACGCACTGTGGTGAGATATGAAAATATCTGTGACTTTGATTATTAACAGTTGCTGAACCAGCTAGCACTGTCCTGGTTTGTCTACACTCCCAAGGGAAACAGATACAAAATTGGAATGAGTAGTTTGTGAAAATAAATATGAAGTATTTTTTTCATCTACGTTCATGCACCCTCGCCGCAAGATTTCTGTCCATACACCTCAGATTAGGAGGGCTCTGGTTCTAAGGAAAATTACAGTTTTTTTTTTTTTTTTTTACAGAGAAAGTAGATTTTAAAGTTAGGAAATTTTGACACTTTACTTGAGGCTGATTTTTCTTTTTAAAAATGACTTTCACAAGTCACCATGGAACTTATTTGGCAGGACACTAATTGCTTGCTCCTATGAATATGAAACAAGTGTTATTTAAGAAGAACATTCTTTGAAGCCGCTGTGCTCACCATCCTGGGAGACCAGGTAATCTCATTATCTGCTCTACCACAAGCTGCTGTCAGGGCCCAGCTCCTCTTATCGCCAGCCCTGCAGCCACCTCCGCCAGTTACTCAGAGTGGACCCAGCTCCAGGGCCAGGTCTCATCCTGCCAGAGTGGAAAACTCCGAGTCAAGGTCATAAACATCCTGCTCTGTTTTCTACTTCCGCAAAAGAAGTTGTCACCCAAGCCTTCACCGTTCCCCTCTACCCGTCCAACGGTGGGTACATTCAGCACCTTGTGTGCTTTTTCATGGTGTTCACTCCTTTCTCTCTCTTTAACAGGAAATTTGCTAGATGCTGGGTTTAAGAACATCCCAGCCCGCGCCTGAGTTCTTCCTGCCCAGCAGCCCTCAGAAGAAAGGCACTAAGCATCAGGCTGGAGGCTCCATTTTTCCAACCTCTGGTTTCTTGTGGAGGGACTTGAGCTGGTGGACACTCTGGGCTCTTCTCCAGTGCCCCATGTCCACTCAGAGGAATGGATGTCGTTTCCTATCTTGTGTAAAGGTAGCTTATGGGCCAGGGGCTGCCCTGCAGTGCCTTCCTGCCACCACTCCATCCCAGGGAAGGGGATGGAAGTACTGGATTGTGACAGTGGCATCTCCCCAGCTGTCTCTCCCCATCTTCCTCTCCTGCTTTCCCCTCTTTCCCATCTCTGCCCCAGGCTTTGCCCCTCTGCCTGGAAGAAGATTCCTGGGATGGGGTCCACACAGGTGGGTGTAGCCTCTGGTTGTCCTATTCTGCCCATGACTGAGTGGGGCCAAGGCTCTAACTCTAACATAGTCTTGGCAGGTCTCCTTGGCCACAGACCCCTGACTGTCTTTGTCAATCACTATCATGGGTAACAGAGACTATGGCTTGTCTCCGGCTTTTGTGATGTTTTACTCCCTAGGGGGTTCTAATTTGGGAGGAGAAGGGAAGGCATCATTTGTGGAGTCGCAGTGCCCCAACACTGCAGAATTTACCTGAATAAAGTAAATAAAGCCTCACCTTATATACCCTTTGCCTAACTAATGAGGATGTGGCTATTCGCATCAACATGTATCAAGTATCTTGATGGACGGATCTCCAGAGGATGCAAAGGGTCACACTCCCACAGATACTCTGGAAGAAACAGAACTAAAGCAGAAGGTTCTACTGTGCCCTTAATGAGAGCTAATGGAAGCTGCCCCCTTAGGCAACGCTGGTATTTCCTTCCACTGACTCAAGTGGGCTGGCTGGGAGGCCCTGAACTGCAATAGATAGATAGGCCTGACCAGGTGGACTTCACCCCTGGATAGAACACGTCTGTGTCATCCTCAGGTCTCATTATTATTTCATCGCGGGTAACAATGGCTACTCTTGGTTGAGAGCTTTCTATGTGCCCAAGCTGACATGCTTTACACGTCACCACCTTTAGTCTTCCAAACCACACAAAGCAGGTTGTATCAGTTTCCTATGGCTGCAGTAACATATTACATAACTTAGTTACTTGAAGACAATGTGGATGTATTATCTTACAGTTCCAGAGATCAGAAATCCAAAGTGTGACAAAGGGTTACATTAAGGTGTTGGCAGAGCTGTGCTCCTTCTGGAGGTTCTCAGGTGAACTTGTTTCCTTGCCTTGTCCAGTTTCTGGAAGCTTCCTACATCTCTGAGATTGTGACCTCTTTCTCCATTTTCAAAGCCAGCAGCATAGCATCTTTAAATCTCTCTGACTCTGACCCTCCTGCTTCCCCCTTATATAAATATTGTAATTACATCGGGCCCAAAGGAAAAACCCAGGATAATCTCTGCATCTTAATATTCTTCACTTAATCACATCTGTGAGGTTTCTTTTGCCCTGTAATGTAACACAATTACAGGCTCTGAGGATTAGGATAGGACAGCTTAGGGTGGGGGGCATTATTCGGTCTACCCCATAGGTCATGTAACGAGCTCTATTTTTGGAGCTCATAGAAGAAACTGAAGCTCAGAGAGGTGAAGTGACTTGTCCAAGGTAACACAGCGAACAGGACGCAGAGCCTGGATTCCTGCTCAGGGCCCTAGAATTCCCAAGTTTGTGCTCCGAGCCATTGTACCACACAGCCTTTGTAACTGGAGAACTGAGGGAAACTGAGTGAAGCAAAGAGGCTCAGAGCAAGAACAAAGAAATCTCCATATAAGTTTTATAGACTGCAAGGCTGTCCTTTAGGTGTTCAGATTTTCTCCTCAATGTGGCCATGCTGTTCTCTCGGCAGCCTGAGGGGAGTGGACAAGGCCGAAGCGGTGGGGTCAAGTTCAGTTCCCTGACTCTCCAGCATGTGAACCAGGAAGGTCACGTCAGCCCTTGGGAACATGGTTGTCCCTGTGGAAAATGAGTGCGACGTCCCCAAATTCACGCCTGGCTAAAACAAGAGATGCTGTGATTTTTTACCCCATAGCTGTCCAATGGGAGGACGGCATACACTCCCTCAGGGGTTAGGTAATCTATCACTAGGAAGAGGTAAGTATGGAAGTTTCTCCATTCTTCCTGTCTCAGAAACCCAGAGCTCATGGAGACAGAGAACAAGAATTAGGACCCAATGAGACTTTCAGAAAGAAAAAGAAGTCTGCAAAACTGTTCACAAGATACAAGGGATCAAGTATCTAAAGGAATTGAATCTTGGTTCCTACTTTTGAGGTCCATAAATAGAGATGCCGTTCACTGAATTTCAACAGTCATTTCTACAGCTGTTCTGTGTAAAGGTCAAAAAAAATTTCATTTCCCATGGCTGTCTTAAAAACACAGAAACACACACCACACTATGTCTATTAAGCTGCCACTTGGACTGGTGAAAGGAAAGGTAAGCAGCTGGTCAGCACGTGTATAAGATGAGGAAGGTCACTGCCATGGCCATGTTGCTAGAAGAAATGGGATGCTTATCGTTTCAAGTGGGAAAGTTTTGACAAGATTTACCTTAATATGTCCTTAAAAATATTCTTTCCTGACATTTGAAATATGCTACCTGTGATCCCAACAATGCTGGCAGAAGCCATGATGCCTGGTACGACTCCCACTGTTTTGTCAATAAACGGCCTCACATAGGAACTAGTTTCTGAACTCCAAGGTGACTGTCATGTCATCCCTTGCTCCATCGTGATGAGGTGTCCTAATCCCCTGCCCTCAGGACCCAGACACATCTGCGATGCAAAAGGATGAGCAGAATTGTGTTTTTATTGCCAAAACAATATGCAGTCACTGTATCGAAACTAGAAAATACAGGTAATGGCAACAGCTAACCCATTCCTCTCACTCTTCTAAGTGTGTGCTTATATTAATTCACTTATTACAGCAGTCCTTGGAGGGAGACTCTACTATGACTCCCATTTTACAGAGGAAGAAACTGAGGCACAATTCTAACCACAAGAGGTTTGTTCTCTATATTATGCCACTTTCGTACAATGGAGACCTCTGGGTGCATTAACAATGATGCGGAAGAAGAATATTTAATGACACACAAATCATAATTATGACTGCCCCATTGTTCAAGCTACTAATGTTCCCAGGGTCACAGAGCTTGTAAGAGGGGGAGTGGAAGTTCAAACTCAATCAACCTGGATCTGAGGACTGTCGTCTTAGACACTGCCCTGCAGGAAATTGAAGATCATTTGCAGTCCTAAAACAACCACTCCTAACACACTTTCATGAACCCTTTCACATCTTGGACTGTGATGAGACTTGTTACAGACAATGTTTCAGTCGCTCCAAAATGTGTATGATGAAGCCCTGATCCCCAATTGGATGGTATTGGGAGGTGGGGCCTTTGGGAGGTAATTAGATTTAGATGGGAACATAAAGGTCCCGCTAGTGTTCTTACAAGAAAAGGAAGAAGGACCACAGCATCCTTTCTTTGCAGTGGGAAGACATAATGAGGAGCCAGTCATCTGGGGCTCTCACCAAGAACTGAACTAACTGGCCAGCACCTTGATCTTGGACTTCCAGCCTCCAGAACTGTAAGAAATAAATTTCCATTGTTTAAGCCACCCAATCTAGGGTACTTTGTTATAGCAGCCTGACTAGAATAAGATGATTTTTTTTTTGTTTATGTGTATAAACAAAGAAGAATCATAGCTTACGTGCTGCTTTGCAAACTGCTTGATAATATGCTGTGAAAATCTTTCAATATCATCATATATTCTTTTACCACATCATTTTTCAGGATTTAATGGAAGTCCAATGCAGGAATTCAGTACAATTTAACAAAGAAAACCCCAAAGGTTGGACATTTAGTTCAGCTCTTTAAATAAATCCAGCAAAAACCCCCATTGGTAGATGTTTGCACAGAGTTTTGGTTATGAAGATTTGCTTAGTCAAAGAATATTAGGGGCATTAAACAATTTTGATTCTTACTGCCAAAATACCCAACCAATGAACAGGACTGGTGTGTATGTTCACACAAATGTAGGAGAGAACTTTTTTCCATGGCCATTTTAGACCAAGTTCTAGAAGCCCCCCTGGGCTCAGTAGCCCAGTAGAAGGCCAGGTGGTAGACATCGAAAGCCCACATCTTAGCACAAAAACTGCCTTAAAACTCCACTGTGTTTTGCTTTCCTGTGTTGAAAAGAAGGTTCAAAATCAATTTCCTCTGTGAGGTTACTATCCAAATATATAATCAATAATTTTGATCCAAGTACTTGAGGGAAAATGTATGGGCTTTGGATATAGGATGAGGTAGATTTACATCTCAGTGACATAAAGGGTCTCTCTCTCTCTATAACTAGGACTTCTTTACCCGCTTTGTTGTTACTGAGATTAACCTGAACATAAAGTACCTAGGATAGTGATTGACATGTGGTGACAAAATGCAGGTGCTCAAAAATGTCATTCCAGTTTATTGTCATGGCCTTGATCTCAAGCTCAGGGATGACAGAAAAGGGCATTGAGAAGTCTAAGGAACCTTCTAGAAGCATCCCATCCTGGTCCAGGATGTCTGTTTTTGTCTTGTGATAACTAGAAACATCCCATTTTCCCCTCGCAGGTTCCTCCAGAGATTGGAGAGACAGGATAAAAGCCTGACTCTGACTCTGACTCTGACTCTCCTGACACTAGCCATGCCAGAGTAAACAGCTCCATCTGGGTTCTGGATTCAGCCCGAGGAAGGGTTTCCTCATTTGGGAATCCTTCCCTCCCCGCTGAGTCCTCCAGAACCCTATTATTCCTGCCATTAGGGCTCTGACATAAAAAAGTAGTCATTCCAAGTGGTTTCATCTAGTATTTAGTCTACGTCTAGACAGCACTTTCTACTTTACTACTTCGGGAGTTGCTTTAATTATTGTAACTACATTCTGACTTTAGAATGAAGTAACGAGTGCTGGAAATTATGTTTCTTAATCATGGGGAAATGGAATGTTCAGCAATAAATAAATAAGTAAATAAAATCACATCCATCATCCATGACCTAGTTCGAGTCCCTGCAATCCAAGGCGATGATTAATAATTGTGATTCGATATTTTGAGAGGGGACCTCCAGATACAGAATGATACATGAATACATGCAACAATCAATAGATGAAACAGCTGCTATTCGATCCCTTTGACCAATGATTTAAGACATCACAGTTGGCCAGTGATAGCCTGTGGGCCAAATTCAAATCACTGCCTGTACTTTGATGGCTCTTGAGTTAAAAATACTGTTATCTTTTTTAATGGTTACATTTTAGATGGCTTTATGAGTACTTATACAACACTCTCAATCTTGCCTCTTGGCCACAAAACCTAAAATATTTACTATCTGGCCCTTAAAGAAAAAGTTTGCTGACCTTTAATTTAATAGATGATTCTATAATTTGAAGTCTTTTCATGGTTGACTGTGACATCATAGTGCCATAAATCTAATAACGTTGATCAAACCTTTAGAATACCAAGTGATAGCATTCAATGAACATCTATCCTGTGGAAATGTATACCTAATGAGCTACCTCCTTAAAACAAAACTGGAAGAATTGCGGATTCCAGGCATTTTGAGGTGTCATCATGTCTTGAAATCATCTATTGCTAGCTTGTATTCATAAGTATTCTAGCTTCTGGTCAACTTCCCTTAAAATGCATCCTAATCGGCCAGTAGTTGATCCTATAAAACAGCTGCTTTCCAGAGATTCTCAACCAAATTTTCTTTCCTTAAATGACAGTTGCTCTCACTATAGTTGGAACAAAGCTTTTTCCTACTTCCTTCACGAGATCAAAGCCAGAATGGAACTAGACATTCTTTCTAAACTGGAAAGTTATCTCTCCTACCAGTACTGTTGGCAGGGATGGGATCTAGAACAAAATTATTTAAGTACAATAGTTGGAAAATCTGTCAATGCAGTAAAACCTGCCATAACATGCTAATCATAGTTCTTGGCTGATGAAAAGAAATAATCAGCTCTCTAAAAGACCCCCCCCCAAAGTTCTCTACATTTTTAGGGTGCTTCATATAAAATAAGATAGATTTTAAATGACCCAAAACAGAAGTACTCTAAATTCATCATCACCTGCATTTTAAGTTAATTTTACCATATGAAAAAAAGAAGATAAAAAAGGAAAGCACTTTGAAGATTAATTTGTCAAATCTGAACTGCCTGAATCTCTCTTAATAAGCAAGTTGTATCTTCTGATTTAACGTGTGCTGAGTAACCACTGACTGTCCAATGCTTTAAGACGCACAAGAACAGAAGACACAAAATAGGCTGCTGTTTATTAATCTGTTTAACAATCTGCAGAATTTAGGTTCAAGTGGTAATTCTTCATCTCCCTTTGATAACGCTGGAAATCTCTGTGAAACAACTCATCATTCACCAAGAGGACTCCAGCCTGCTTCCAAAAATGCCTGTTTTCCCAATGATCACCTCTCTTGCAGCTTATCTAAGCTCCCCTCCAAGTCATTGCTCTGGAAATGCTGGGTTTAATATTTAAACGTTGTCGGCTGTAATTGGGAAGAACAAATCTGACTCTATATTGTACCTGTTCCTTTTTACCTTTTTTTTTTTTTTAGGCCCATGCAGGCAACATATGGGAGTTCTCAGGCTGCAGCTGCTGGCCACAACCACAGCCACAGCAACGTGGGATATGAGCTGAATCTGTGACTTACATCACAGCTCACAGCAATGCCAGAGCCTTAACCCACTGAGTGAGGCCAGGGATTGAAGCCTCACGCTCATGGATAGGAGTGGTTTGTTATCACTGGATAGGAGTGGTTTGTTATCACTGAACCACAGCGGGAACTCTGTTTCTTTTTACTTTAATCTTGGGGCTTTGTTGCCTGTGTTTAGTCATGCTGGCCCTGCACCCTCTATTAAAAAATGTTGCCTATAGCCTGAAATATACAGGAGAGCCTTTTTTCAAGGCTCTGACCTTTAAGAGTCCATTCATAGAGACATAAAAAGTTGCAGAGTGGAGAATAACATTTGTCTTGTGTACAGGAATATCAAGACCTGACTTATGGGACAGCTGCAAGAACAAAGCACTCCTACACCAGGAAGTTTGCAACAACAAACTACTGGCCTCCCTCACATTGCCTTTGTTTTATTTATTTAATGACTTTTTTTTTTTTTCTCCTGTTGTAGTTGACTTACAGTGTTCTGCCACATTGGCTTTAAAAGAGCTTTGCTGAAACACCTCCATGGGTTCAGGGTTTGTTTTTTGTTTTTTTTTTTTCCCCCAGGGCTGCCCTAGTGGCACATGGAGGTTCCTGGGCTAGGCGTCAAATCGGGGCTATGGCTGCTGGCCTACGCCATAGCCCCAGCTACAGAGGATCCAAGATGCATCTGCGACCTACACCACACTCACAGCAACGCCGGACCCCAACCCACTGAGTGAGGCCGGGGATTGAACCCTCAAACTCAGGGCCCCTAGTCAGATTCATTTCGCCACAACAGCAACTCCGGTTCAGGTTTTTTTGGGCACGAGCCACCACCTGTCTCCTTATATGGCCCTTCAGTTGTTTGGCCTCACGGCGCATCAAGAACATGAACTTGGTGTTCAGGAACGGTATTACATTTAGAGTCGGATATATCCATAACCCTTAGCGTGGTATTTGCATCTCTTTGCAGTCTTGTACAACTCCCCACCCTTTTCTGATATCTCTCTTTACGACACCCCAAATTCCATCTCTCTTCAAGCACCCATGGACGTGCCATGCCTTTTCTCATACTGCAGCTCTCCCCACAATGCCCTTCCTCAACTCTGTCACTGCAGATTCCATTCATTCATCAAGGCTTAGTTCAAACAACATACTTCCTGTGTGTTTGCTGTTCATGCCTCTGCTTTACTTCCTTACCAGGCAGCTCAGTCTTAGTTTTCCTAAAGTCCAGCACTGTGCGTGGATTCAGCGGACACTAGTAGGTGCTCAATGCATAAGCGTCAACGTTTGCTCCCGAATTTTGTCAACTGGATTATCTTGGTGTTTCACTGAATTTTAGAAGCCTGCCAGATTCTCTGCTGTGTGGATAGAACGTAAAACATAAACCGACTCTGCAAGGAGGAAGAAATTCCACCTTCACGCTGTCTCTTCAGTCTCATGGTCCATCATGAAAACAACTAATATCAACTAGTATTTGCACAGTATTTGTGGATACGTGAATCACAGTGCTAAGTGCTTGATGCATCTTAATAAATCTCCCCAATAATGAGACAGGGACCATGACCCTGTGCAGCAGAAGAAACTGAAGCTTACAGAGGTTATGTGACTGGCCCAAGTCACGTAGAGATGGAGGTGGGCTAGGAATCCACAGAGTCTAAAGTCAGTACCCACTACCCTTGCCCCAAGCCTCTCGGGTCAGGTTTTAGCTCAATTGAGGTCATGCTAGGTGATGAGACAAAGCTCTAGTTGTCATGGGTTGATCAGGTAGGGGGGAAAGGGTTAGAGTTGCCAGTAGAGTTCTGAAGCTCATCCAGAATTCACCCAGAGATGGGAGGTGGAAGTGGCTTCAAGGTAGGGCCCTGCCCTCCTATCTCTAACCCCACTGCCATCAGCAGGATGCTGGCATGCTTGTAACTGAAATTCAGGCCCTTGGGCTCAGCATCAGGCCTTATAAATGTCCCATTCCACTTTATTTGCTGTCAGAACAGAGCAAGTAGATTCCATACTCATAGGGTGGTTTACCATCTGTGTTTCATTTGCAAGGATAATGCGTTATTTTAAAAATAATAAGACAATTTATTTACATCTACTTTTTTCTCCTCTATTTTCTCAGCAGCAAATGATAGCAAAAAAAAAAAAAAGAGGAGGAAATTACCCTAACAAAAATATTTATGAGTAAATAGCTTGCAGAAAGGATGAGGCTGCTACTATTAAATAATTCTGGTCCCGCCCACCAAAACAAAGAAAGAGCGTATTCCTGACAGCACGACTAAATTGCATGTAATTACTGCCAATGTTTTAAACATGATGATAATGAGTAAAGTATTAACATTAGATCAGAGCGGCCTCCGAACATTTATTTTCCTGAGTAAGACGACTACTTCTAGCTTTCATTCAAGGCATGGGAGAAATATTATCACTTATTATTATCGTGATTTTTTTTTTCAGGCAGCAGTTTGACTTGATATCATTTTCACAGATTTCTTTAGGATGTTTCTGGAGATGTAGAATGTGACAAGAGTTTAACTGGGTTCATCTTGACCAAACACATAGTTTTCTTTCAACTCGAAGCTACATAGCCAATTTCATTGACTGGTCTGCATATGATATTTCAACCACCATCCTCCACTTTTCTTCTCTGACATATTTAAAACTCCTGAATCTCTCATAGCAAATAAATGCACTTAAATTTAAAAGTCCTTATGTGACACTTTCCATTGAAAGGAGGAAGGAAATCCTCTCAGTTTTCAGGTTTGGCCTAAAAATTGGGGGCATTATATAGCTTCTTTATCAGCTGAAAACAGAAAATAAATTACATTCACAGTCCTAATATCTTTTGTTGCATGTACTTATTCGTGGGCAGGCTCTCACGAGACTTTCCTTAGATTATCTGAATATAATACATAATAAGATAAAGGTGAGTTCAAAAAAAGACAGAAAAGTGCTCAGCTCAAACTCCTAAAAAGGACTAATGATTCTTTCTCAATACAAATGTTAAGACTGCATTTTAAGAGCCTCATTTGGAAACTGTTTCCATTTGCCAGAAAAAAAAAAAAAGCAAGAAAATGAAAACAGGGAGTTCTAGTTGTGGCTCAGTGGGAATGAACTCAACCAGTATCCATGAGGAGGCAGGTTCGATCCCTGGCCTCACTCAGTGGGTTACGGATCCAGTGTTGCAGTGAGCTGTGGTGTAGGTCACAGAGGCAGCTTGGCTCTGGTGTTGTGGCTGCGGCATAGGCCAGCAGCTGCAGTTCCGATTTGACACCTACCCTGGGAACTTCCATATGCTGCAGGTGTGATCCAAAAAAAAAAAAAAAAAAGAAAATGAAAACAACTCCCTTAAAATGACCATTAGCTACCCTGAGTACTTGCAAATTGAGGCTGTGATCAGAAAAGCTGGCACATTTCAGTTGGCAAACTTCAGTCTAGCAGCCAAGATGATCAACTAAAATAAACCATTTATTAAATGTTAGGGACCTTTATCTGATTTTACATTGTAGTGCAGCCAGACATAGTTTAAAAACACAGACTGAGCTGTCAGATGAGAGGCTGAGTATAGTTATAGAAAAGAATACAACAGTGCCCCCAGTGAACCCAATTTCATTTAGTAGGATATATGGTTCTTATTTCCGCCAAACAGTTAAGCAAGAGACCCAGATCCTCATGACCATGCTATTCAACACGGTGTTCTTAAGAGTCTGGTGCAATTCCTCTCACGGTGCCCACATAAGTGAATAAATTAGATTATGGATGATTACACAAGGGCAAGAGTAAGCTCTTGACTAAAATAAAATCATTTTATTATTTACTTACTTACTTACTTACTTACTACCCATGCTAGGAAGTGGAACTTGCAATAAGTTCTGAAATAATCTGTTTGCTGTTTATTCCTGAATACAAACTGAAGGAATATAAGGCATCCATCCATCCCTTTACCCATCCCTCCATCCAACTATTTATCCAGCTATCCCTTCATCCTTGTCTATCCCTTCATCCATCCGTCCATCCATCCATCCATCCATCCATCCATCCATACATACATGCAACAAATCTCTGCTGAGTCTCTATTATTTACCTGGCACTATGTTTGGCAATGGGAATACAGAAAGGGGACAAAAAATTCAAGATCTTTCTTTAGCAAGTGTACACTGTGGTATGGTTTTCCAAAAAAGCAAACAGAAGAGTTGTAGTGGAAGATACACCACATTCCCAAGTCACATTTGATGTCTATTAACAATGAACTTATAATAAGGCAAGGACAATACATGGTCACCACATCTGTTCACATGACCCAGCTGTGAAGCCAAGGAATTGCAATAAAACCCAGCCCAGCATTAGCAAAAGTGAAGAAGTAGGACTCACAGAATGAAGTGAACGTGCTCTGCACAATCTGGGGAGACTTCCTATTTCTGTGACATGTGGGGAGAAACAGTATATAAAGCTCTCAGCAGTAGCTGATTGGAATTGGAGCCTGAGTCAGCAGTCACAGGAGGTGAGACACATGGTAATGACTGCTCGTACAACGCTTTGCTCTTTGCAAAAGGAGACAGGGTGATAGTTGGTAGTGCAGGTGTCATTCCAGTGATTACTGATTAGGAAATGGGCTCTGAGAGGTTAAATGATTCGCCCAAGGTCACACAGCTGGCCCGGTGGGGAACTGGCACTCCCAGGCAGCATCCTGCAGAACGAATTGCACACTGAAGGTATTCAATAAATATTTTTAATAACTATAGTCTCAGGGTTGGAAAAGACATTAAAGATATAACCTTTACTGGTTACCTGAACCCCTTCAATTACATCCTGCAAAGGGCAGTTTACGTTTGACTGTATTTCACAACAGGGAACTCACTAACCACCCTTATATTTTACAACTAAATCAATAACGAAAATGATGATACTTTTGTTTATATAGAATAGAAAGCGTGCTTTACAGGCTGTGACATATCTGATCCTCATCAACTACACATTTGAGGTAGGTGCTGTTATTCCCATTTTATAGGTGAATAACCAAGGTGTAGAGATAAAATAATTTATTGTTCTGGGATGAAATATGTCCCCCCCACACGCAAAGATTTGTTGAAGTCCTAATCCCTACTACCTGTGAATGTGACCTTATTGGAAATAGGGTCTTTGCAGTTGTGATCAAGTAAAATGCGGTCATGAGGGGGGGTCCTAATTCAACATGGCTAGTGTCTTATAGGAAGATACAGACATGCATAGAGGCGAGACAAGGTGAAGATACACTGTCAGAAGAAGGTGAAGGTGGAGATCAGAATGATGTGACTACAAGCTAAGCAATGCCCCAGATTGCTGGCAACCACCAGAAGCTAGAAGAAGCAAGGAAGGACTCTCCTCTGGAGCCTTC
>PVHT020000012.1:12656372-12697249 GCA_004024745.2 Catagonus wagneri | reverse complement strand
GGGGTCCTAATTCAACATGGCTAGTGTCTTATAGGAAGATACAGACATGCATAGAGGCGAGACAAGGTGAAGATACACTGTCAGAAGAAGGTGAAGGTGGAGATCAGAATGATGTGACTACAAGCTAAGCAATGCCCCAGATTGCTGGCAACCACCAGAAGCTAGAAGAAGCAAGGAAGGACTCTCCTCTGGAGCCTTCGGAGGGCGCCCCCTGCTGATACCTTGATTTCCGACTTCTGATCTTCAGAGCTATAAGAGGATGAATTTGTCTAAGTCTCCTACCTGGCTTGTGGTACTTCATTCATTATTACACTCATTTAGGTTAAAAAACTAAATAAGTGATGGGGGCTGCGGTTCGGACCCCAGATCCCATCTTCTGAGTCTGAGGTACACTGGTACATGGTCTCCAAAGGCAAATGCAACTCACTGTACATTTGAATCACCTGAGGGCGTTCCCCCCCAATTTGGTTTGTTTTTAACTACCAAGACAAAACTTTCCTTGAAAAAGACACATACACCCGCATATTCATTGCAGCACTATTCACAATAGCCAAGACATGGAAACAACCCAAATGTCCATTGACAGATGATTGGTTGAAGAAGATGTGGTATATATACACAGTGGAATACTACTCAGCCATAAAAAAGGATAAAATAATGCCATTGGCAGCAACATGGATGGAACTAGAGACTCTCATACTAAGTGAAGTAAGTCAAAAAGAGAAAGACAAATACCATTTGATATCACTTATATCTGGAACCTAATATACGGCACAAATGAACCTTTCCACAGAAAAGAAAATCATGGACATGGAGGACAGACTTGTGGTTGCCAAGGGGGAGGGGGAGGGAGTGGGATGGATTGGGAATTTGGGGTTAATAGATGCAAACTATTGCATTTGGAATGGATAAGCAATGAGATCCTGCTGTATAGCACTGGGAACTATATCTAGTCACTTATGATGGAGTCTGATAATGTGAGAAAAAAGAATGTATACATGTATGTGTAACTGGGTCACCTTGCTGTACAGTAGAAAATTGACAGAACACTGTAAACCAGCTATAATGGAAAAAATAAAAATCATAAAAAAATAAAATCACACCTAAGACAGGATGCCTACTTAGAAGTTCTCCAGGAATAATAACTAACAATTCCATAATCTTGCTGCAGGAACTTGGCACCTGCATGTGAGTTTTAGGAAAGGAATGGTGAGATGAAAATGCTAGAACTGGAAAACACTGATAAGTAGTCTGATGTGCAAGTTCTGTCCCTTTAAAGATGAATAACTTAAGAGTCACATTTCACTCGTTCAGCAAACTTGCCTAAGAGAAGCTTAGCACAGCACTAGTAAACAGACAAAGCTTGCCTAAATTCAGGGACATTTCTTTCCTTCAGATTGTACTGATGTTGCCTGGGTCAGCAATGAACTCTGGAAAGCCTCACGGAAAAGTGACAGTCTTCATTCATTTTCATTGATTTTCCAATTGTGGTTAAATTGCATTGTTATTGTTGTTGTTTTTCTTCTTTTTTTGTCTTTTTGGTGCTATTTATGTATTGTGGCTAGAAAGGCTTAATTCAACTCCCATAATTACATACATACTGAAACTTTAACAAAAAACCAAACGACAAGATCATGAGCTTGAGACACTTCTGTCCCCCAAATAAACCTTAAAAATGGAATAATCTATATTATCATTTTGGCTTGTAAATAGAGACTTATAAAACATTTCCTACCAGTAAAAAGAAAAGCTGAGACAGAGAAATCAAAATTGACTTTCACCTTTCTCTTGTAAGAAGTATCTGTAAGTATCTCTGGGAGAATTAAGAGTTATAGGAAAGCTGGTGTGTGTGTGTGTGTGTGTGTGTGTGCACGCGCGCGCGCGCTCACAAGCACGTACATGCGTGCTGGGCAGGGAATAAAGAGAGAACTGGAAAGTCATTACACTCCTCTGAAAATGAGAATACGTCAGTCAAACATTCATCAAAATAGCGAAGTTTGGAAAGAATGAGACACTGAATGAAGGAAATGGACCTGATATGCTCTCTTTTCTTGCTTCCTATTTTTAACAAGAATGATTATGTTTTCCAAGTGACAACCACAGAATGCAAATTTCATTCTCTCCCTTCCTTCCAATAATTTACCATTTCCAGCTACTGTTTCCCACCCTTCACATGTAAAATCTTAGTGTCATTTCCAACTTATTCTTGCCTATACACCAATGAACATATAATTAGTATTTTTAGGAGTGCTCAAGCTGTGCGAGGCAGCAGGCAAACAAACATGCATATAGTGTATAGTGACAATCTCTGTTCTCAAGAAGTTTACTATCTAGGCCAGCACTGCCCACTGGAACTTCCTGTGATGACGGTAACTATTGAGCTCCATCCTGGCCAGTATAAAAGCCACTGGGGCTGCATAGCTCGTGAGATGGGGCTGGTCTGACTGAGAAGCTGAATTTTACATTTAAATTTCAATAATATAAATTAAAATGTAAATAACTACATGTGACTAGTGGTTACTATGTCAGGTCAAGACAAAGAGAGAGGGGATATTCTTTAAAGGACAAATGACAGCATAAAGGAGCATGTGACAGATGCCACGTGAGGGCTGCAGGTGGGTGCAGTCAGAGACGAGGCGGAACGAGGCTGTGGGAGACTAGGGGCAGGAGGACAGCTTCCTAGAGGGAGCAGGTCAAACCCAGCATCATGGGAGAAGTAGAAAAGCAGAAAGGAGAGCAGAAGGCACTTCTGACCCAGGGATCTTTTTAATCAAAAGCACTGAGACGATAAAGCGAAGGGCCCCACAGGGAAGCCCGGCAGTCACCTCGGGGCAGAAGGTGAAGGGTGGCTGCAAAGGGACAGGCCTGTGGGACGATGTCCTGCTGGGGCTGAGGAATCCCAGGATGGGGGCAGATGTGGGCTGGGTGATGGAGGTGGAGGCTCCCTCAGGGGGCTTAGGTGCTGTGTGAAGGGCCGAGAGGCTCTCTTATGGGACATATCCTGCGGGGAGCCACGGGGGGAGCCTGGAACTCAGGAGGCAGGCCCCGGCTGCTGGTACATGTTACGTCTTAAGGGGGCATAAGTCCGGCAGGAGGACATGCCTCCTAAATGGGACAGCTGCCACCAGCTCCACCGACTGTCCCAAATGGCGTGACAGATCGTCCATAGGTAGAAAGTGGGCCCCCAATTTCCAGAATTTCTGCTTCTCAGAAAGGCTGGAAATTGGAATTAAAAAAAAAAAGAAATATGAAATCAAAGTATTTTGATATGGCAACTAATGTGAAAGTTTAAAACACCATGGGCCAAACCAAAGAGCAGTCATGTGGGTGACTGAGGCCTGTGGGGCACTTGTCTGTGACATGTGACCTGGATGATGGGTGAGGTTTCACAGAGACGGCCCCATGGGCCAAGAGCGGAGACGCAGGGAGAGGCTTATGGGGCACAAGGGCGCTGCCACAGCAGGTTTGAGCAAGAAGTCAGTGGATGCCACCTGGCTCTGTGACCAGGAGAACGTCAGCGATCTCAGTCACCTCCCTCCCCAGTTCCTCCCTACCTGCCCCTCACCCCCCAGCAGAAACGTGAGCCCACAACCACAGTAGCCTCAAATAATGGAACGGCTGTGCTGTACAGCAGAACTTAACACAACACGGCAAATCAACTATACTTGGCTTGGGAATGAAGACAAATAACTGCAAAGGATTCGGCTTTTCCAGTGTGTGTTTTTAGGGGTCACATAACATCCCATCTCCCGGTACAGATTTTCCGCATCCAACCACATGTAAATATCTCATTTCCGTGTCTATGATATAAAGTGCCACTGACCGAAGCCTCACAGCTTCCCTAGTGTAAAAGCCACATTCGATTCTCATGAAAAAGAAGCTGTGTGCCTTTCCACTCACCTCCCGGTCCAGCAGTGCAGGTGACACGACGGTGACAATGTCTCCTTTCTCGGGATCGATGTAGAACATGTTGGGAGACGGCCTGTCAGGCGTCTGCTGCCGGATGTTATACCGCAGGAGGGCATTATCCGTGGCCGGGTCGTCCGCGTCAAAGGCTGTCATCCGCATCACCGTGGTCCCTTAGGGGCAGGACAGAGAGCAGGAGATGGTCACTTGGGGGACAGCGATGGGCAGAGCCCCTCCCTCCACCTGGGCAATGGCCATAGAGTAATGTGTCAGTCACCTTCCAAATTAAAAAAGCACAGCCTTTCCCCGGCCCCGTTAGGCTTTAACTCTCCTTTCCCCCTCCCTCTCTGTTCCATCACGTTAAAAGACCTGAAGTGAAGAAATCTTTGCTGTTTAGCAGATTGACAGCTTAATTTTTCCTTCTGCTGATACGCTGTTTATTTCTACGGGTTTCATTCCATTGTGGATGTGGCTATGTGACAGCGGCTTCATTTTAATAGCTCTTATTGAATGCCTGCCACGTGGGGGACCCTGGATGGGCAATGGGGAAATAGAGGTGCAAAGAGGGCACTTTCTGGTGTCTGGCAGGTTAGAGGTAACTGGAAGTGATAGAGTTCTAAAAATAATAACGCACCCGCGTGTACCGAGAGAGGGAGGTGATGAGAAAAGGCAGGAGGAGAGTATCATCTACCAGGGGCTCAGGGAAGGCCCCTAGTGCAGGTGCCAGAGGGGTGAGCAGGAGGAAGCCGGGGGAAGGAGAGGGGACCTTAAAGAGAAAGGTATTCGGGGCAATAGGGAACGGAAGCAAGTGCTACATGAGCATCCTCTGCACAGCCCTGTTGATTTTGGCACTGTAGGGACAAAGACGATATAGAGATAAGGGTGATATAGACTATTTGATTATAACAAGGTCAAGAAGGGTGTCAGGTCTTGCTCACACATAGCTGATATGCATGGCAAATGGCACCAGCCACATCTGAAGACAGTGAAGAGCAACTCATTAAAAAAAAAAAATGCATTCACTCTTTTGGCCTCTGCCCTGAAGAAACACTTGCATGTGTCAACAAGAGGTTTCTGCAGGGTCTTCATGAGGAGTCCCCCTATGGTGAAACACCTGGAAACAACCTAAATGACCAACAACAGAGGAACTGCTAAAACAATGTTATCGACACACCATGAGATATTTTGCAGCAGCGAGAAAAGGTTGTAGATTGAATGTGTTCTAACATGGAGGGCTACCCAAGATTGAAAAGTATCAGCTTGGGAAACGTTCTCCATGGTACAATATCAGTTTTGTGAACCTATTTGCATGCAGAAAATTCCACAAACTTTATGCACATATTTTTTTTTCAGGTATAGTTAATGCCCACAAATGCATAAAAGAAGGTCTATAAGGGTGAACCTCACACAGCCACCGGTGGTTGAATCTGGATTAACTGGAAGATGTTGGCCCAATTTGTAATGTTCTGATCATTTGCACAAGGAGAACGTGTTGTGTCTGTGATAAAAATGTAAGGGAAAGGGATCATGATTGTGAATACCGACAGAAGCATGGGCTAGAGCACAGTCGCGTACATTTGCCTGCTGATCGTGACAACTGTGAGCCACTGTGTTTGGCTCAGGGCGACCTGTCCAACCGTGATTTTTCACTGCAGTTTATTCTTCTTTGAATATAGGGCCCTGCCTTCTGATTCAGAATCTTCTGAATCAGAACGTGTGAGCTAACTGGGAAGAGAAGGAAGCAGCAGACCCATAGCTCCCAGCAGGAATATTTATATACATAAAATATTTAAGCTGAAGGGAAACACAGAACTCATTTAGCTTAGCCACCACCCTGGTATTCCTTTGCCTTTAAAACAGTGCTTCTCAAACCATCAAAGCCAGTTTATTATTTTTTTTCCCATAAAAGGAATCAGATGATCAGCTATAGGGTCTGAATGATCAGGCAACCAAAGGGGATCGGACCATCGTGAGGTTGGATCGATTTGTTAAATGGCCTCAGTCAATTTCACCAATTTATTAAGTAGTCTCAGTTAATTTCACCACTGTGGCCATTAAGGCAGATGCATCCAGACAGATATTCTGCTGTTGTGTCTTTGCCCTCCTCTGTTTCTTTATGAAATTGTCACAGGGCAGAGCTCATGGGTCAGTTCAAGAACAGAAAATTCTGGGCATGGGAAGCCCCCTTCCTTGCCCTGTGCCTTTGGAAGATGTGAGCAAGCCATGTGGTTTCTGTGCAGTCTCCCACAGAGCCACCCTAAAATCCAGGTTCTTCCTCTGCCTGGTGGTCCAGGCAGCCACTCCCCGTCTGTCAGCGTGAGTGTGAAGGAGCCACTCACTGCCCTTCCCGGTCTAGGAAAACAGACCTACTTGAGGGTCTCCATCAGAAATCAGACGTAGCTTCCAGGCCCGCATCTCACCCCAGGCCATGCGAAGTGAGCTCCGGGTGGGCAAAGGCCTGGAAGGAGGCCCTCAGCCCATGGATTCCACAGGAAACAGGCTCTGGCTAAATATGCATGACCCGTGCTGCGCACTCAGTGAGTGTCTAATGAACGCTTGACATATGGACTCTCTGCCCTATTTAATCCACCTTTAACTGAAGTCAGAGACGAATAAGCAAAAGAAAGTGTAGCGATGAAGTCATCACAGCCATGACTGCACGGCTTCACAGGAAGGAAAAAAAGACCTCTCAGGGTGACAGGTTTTGTTTCTCAGAGCATATTCGTTAATAATGTCATTTTGGGTTGTTATTTTTTACAGATTTGATAACATGGTATGATAAAACCTGGAGTATTCCCAAGGTTACAAAGAAAGTGTCTTTTATTTTAGTGAACTGTTAGGGAGCAAGTGAACTTGACCTTAAGCCATGCCTTTGTCTTCACCCAGCCTTGAACACATGCCTGGATTTACTTCTGAGGCTCAGCTCAGTGAAGAATAAGCACTGCTTAAGTTATCTGGACAGGTTTGCAGCACTGATGATAACGACCTTGGGGTAACATCTAGGTTCAAGTCTAAAATAACTGTGTAAACTTGGGCAGGTTAATCAGCCCTCCCTGAAACTCAGTTTCCCCATTCGCCCCTTCCTAACATGAGGATATTAGTGACACTTTTCTCTTTGGTCACTGTAAGGATTTGTAAGGATGGGGTAATACAGTAAACAACATGAGGCAGTGGCTGGCACATTGGTGTCCTGGGAAGAATGTCTTTTACTGTCAGAACTGCCCTGAGCTCTGAGCCCATCACGGTGGTGCCGGCAACGGCCCCAGACAGTGGAGCTGACAGTGAGATCGTCCACAGAGACAGGTGCCTGGCATGGCAGGATGAGCCCCGGAGCCCCTCACTGCTGAGCTTCCCAGACTCCCTGTCTCCCTCCCATCTTGTCCCGTTTGGGTTTCTACTGCAGAGATCACAAATCTGCACTAACACGTACACACACAGACACACACACGACACTGTGTAGCCGCTGCAGCTTCCCCATACGGTACTCTAGTCTTTTTCCGTGATCAAGGCTCTATCCTAAGTCCCAGATCATCGGATGGGCCCAATACCCTGCTCTTTCCAGCTCCTCCGCTGGGGGCTGGATCATGATTTCCAGGTCTCCAGTTCTGCAATGGCTGGATAAGCCTCCTAAACCAGCATTTACTAAATTGTTTCCAGGGGACTCTGGTTCCATGGGCTCAGCAGACTAACACATTTGGGAAAGATGCAGGAAGCACAGTTAATCAGGTTTCCCCTTGGAGGACTTCCTAGCATCCTTAATAAGCAAATGCATGCAGTAACTCTCCAAGAGAAAACAGAATCTGCAGCATTTCCCAAACTTCTCTGAGGAGGGAACCTCTTCATTTTCAGGACATCTTTATGGGGTGGGCCGTATGGTCATAAAATTAGCTCTTGGGCAGCACAGACTGTTTTGTTCATCTTTATAACCTCAGTAGCTGACATGCAATAGGTCCTCCATCACTGTTCTTTAAGGAACTGAGTTCTTGCGCTTCACTGAGCTTTGCCTTATTCCATAGTGACCAGAAGCCGTGATAACTTCTTACTGAGAAAAAGAGACAGCATTGCCTGTGAAACTAAGCCGGATGCTGCGGAGCTCAGGTACAAATCCTTTCTGTATTCCTGGTTTGTAGGAAGAAGGCTTCATTCAGCCTCCTTGACCTTCCCCGACTTCCAAAGGGCAGCCTCAGACAGTTGCTAACCCCGGAGGGGATGGAACACAGAGACGAGGAGGAGCAGACAAGAGGCAGCAGTGCCACCTCGGGAAAGGGCCCTGGTTCCTCCTCAAGGAACAGACAGACACGACAATACCTTTGAATTCTTCCGCAGGACTAAGGCTCCACCCGGGAGGATGGGAACTTCAGGCTGAGCTCAACTGATCACCAACTAATCAGAAGAAAGCCACACACTCTGGAAGTGAGGAGTCTTAAAGTAACGGTTCAAGGAGCAGGTCCAGACACACAGTCTTGAGGGCACTGGCCTGCTGTGGCCCCTTTTGCCTGGCAAAGCAATACAGCTATTCTTTTCTGCTTCACCCAAAACTCTCTCCCAAGATTCAGTTCGGTGCCTGTTTATAGACACTGGGATTCAGCAACACCTGGACATTTTACATAACCAGGCCTGCTTCCCGACTACCTCTGGGCTCTTTCCCCACCTACCGGCCCGTGTTGGACCTGGATTCAGCAGTCATTCACCAATTCCAAGCCCAGGACTGCTGGCCAGCAGGGAGGCAATAGGACAGGTATTCCAGTGCCTGTGGATGGCACCTGTGCCTTAACCTTGTCCAAGCCTTTGTCTGTGACCCAAGAAGAAGGGTTCATTCATTTCCATCAGCCTGGTGGCTTCTTTTCCATGCTTATCTTGGCCTGTGTGTGCTTCATGATGGCGGGGAAATGATAATTATGTGATAGACACACATCTGGGTCCTCCACGAAGTACACCTCTGTCTTGCGTCCCATCACAACATTCTTACGAGTGTCAAAATGAATGATAACAACCCTGTCACCCCCAGAGCCAGATGAACTAGCAGCGGTCCTGCCAAAGCAAAATAAAAGAATACAGGCTGCTAGTTGAAAGCTTCAAGTTGGGCCATCATTTTCTTTTGCTCAAGGACATGGCTGTCGGCGTGAGAGGCTGAGAAGCAGGACAGTTTCGTCTTGGCCAGACTGCCCCTTACTCTTGGCTGTATTTCTCTGATTAAAGAAATGGGCCGGCTGGTGTCATGACCTTGAAGCTGAATTGTGAAGTCTTGCTTCCCTGTGATCCAGGCACAGTCCCCTCTCTGGGAAGCAGAGGGAATATCTGGAAAGGAGGGGCTGCTTTCAACCTCTGGGAAAGGTCAGCCAGCGTCGAGAGTGGGAGGCTCCCAAGGACAGCTCTGTCTGGGCCACAGGTGAACAAATTCTTCTGTTCTCGAAATGTCTTCCCTTTCCTCCCCAAACATTGTCTTTCACATGATCAAAAGTGAAAAAAGTGTCAGACTCCCTTTTTTAAAAATGAAGTTCCTATAAGTGAACTTAGAAGTTCCTATATTTACTTAGAGGAGTAAGTGGACATCCAGGTCTATATTTGGCACCAGATTTCTGATAGCACAGTTGAAACAACTGTATGCTTTCCAGGGGGGTGCCAGATGTAAAAACCAGCCTGATCAGAGATGACAAGTGTCACCATGTGAGCGCAAGTGATGTGACAAAATGGCACATATTCCTGAAACATCCAACTTATGAGAGGTGGCAGGGGATTCCAGTGCCCCCCAAACTGATCTCTGAGACTAAATTATCGCAGCGATGAGCCTCAGAGGTTACCAAGGAGAGAACATGACCACGGACCCAGCACAGCATAAGCCACTCCTCTGTGTGTATTCCCGTGTCCGGAGGGAAGCATTTAGGCTACTGGCACCTTGATGTGGTCAGCTGGGCGAGAGGGGCTCAGGGTATGTCTAGTCAAACTGATGCTAATTTGAAACTAAGTTTCTCTTGAAACCCTTCAAGTTGAAAGGGTTCTGGCATCCAAACACCCAACTCGTGTTCTAGGTGTGGGATGATAAACCAGCCAGTGTGTCTGGGGCTGAGGGCACCGCAGGACAGCCCTGGGCCAAACAGAATAAGCGTGGCACCCTCAGGCCAAGTTGTGCTTCCAGACACAGACCTATCTCATGGCTGTGACTGTCAGAGCACAGACGTGTGGACCGCTGCCACTGTGACTCCATCTCACCGCCGGCCAACCGATTTGAGACTGCTTTCCAACCGTGCTGTGTGGACACAACCCAGCTCTCTCCTAATATCCTCAACAGCGAGGAGAGGACCAGGTGAGCAAACACAAGCCCAGTAGTGGCAGAGGCACCGCTGAGGATGTGGGCTGTCTAGTTCCAAATCCTGGCCCCACTGGGAACTATCTGGGCATCCTTCGGCAAAGTCCTTTACTTGGTGAAACCTCCACTTTTTCACCTACACAACAGCATCTCCCTTAAGCGGCTGCTGTTGGTAGTTTAAGAATTAATACAGTGTCTTTCAACCTTTATTTTTTCCATGATCAACCAACCAATTATCTTCTTAGATATTTTTTCCTCCCCACCACCCCCTGCCACAGATATCCATTTGCATATGGTGGCCCCTTGAGGACAGCAAACTGTTGTAATATTTCATATTTTAACGTCGCCCCAAGCACCGATCTTCTCCCCCTTGGAGAGGATACTGTCTCCAGTGAGAATGTATAAATTGAGGAATACAAAGCCCAGCGCCTACGCAATGTTAAATTCTTGTGAGATATAAGTTTTATTGTCACTTTTACTGACTGCTGCAATTTGCAGCTCAGTTCTGTGGGGGTTCATCGCTGTGCTCAATGGTGATGAGCTAAATGTCTTATGGGACCCAAGCACTTAGAGTGCAACCCGTAACTAGTTCTGGGGCTCACACCAGGGTCTATAGAAGCGGGGAGTAATTGAAATCACAGAAGGAAACAATTCCTCTCTTCCCTTAGATAAGCCTAGAAACTTCTGTAGCACACACACATGCGTGAATCAGCTTCCTCTGGACTGTTTCTGTGTACACGGGGATGAAGAGGGAAAGCGTCAAAGATGATTTGAGAAAAGACACCAAATCAGTCCGATAGGTATCTAGAGGCAGCCCACACTCTGCAGTGCATGCCTTTCTGAAAAGTCAGAGATCTAAAGAACCGTAAATAATGTCTTCTCTCCCCACTGACCTACGTTAGGGTTTCAGACCTGCTTTATCTTCTTTGGAGGGGCTGTCTGTTTGGAAACTGCTCATAATTCACTTTAACTTTTTCTGCTTATCTCCAAAACATTCTACTGACAGTGGGGTGGGAGAAGGCAGGTTCTCACTTTAGCAGTGAGGACACAGCTAAAGAAAGCCCTGCCCGGATCCTCAGGAGAGGAGAGAAGACGTGCTTTGATTCTGACTTTGGGGAGGGGGGAAGGGGGAAGCTTGGATCTAAGGCCAAGCCTGGGAGATTCAGCAATGTCACCATCACTCCTAAGGGGGGGGGGGTTGTCCCTCTGGGCCCCAATTATCTAGGGATTGTCATTCACCAGCACAAAGACTCTCCCTTTTTTCACATGGTGGTCAGGCTATGCATTACACCTAGAAATTTCTTGATAATGGGAGTTTTGATGAAGATACCAATGACTTTTGCCCTCTCTTCTAAAAGCAGCCCAGACCCACTGGCTCTGAGAGTGTGACTCCAGCCCCATTCCCAGAGTGGGATCAAGGGAGCTGGGCCAGGAGTGAGAAGCTCAAATGTCCACTCAGTGTCCACACAAGTCATTTACATGAATAAAGTGATTTTGACATAATTGGGAGTGGTGGGGATTGTGGCAAACTGGAAGGTGTATGTCCTGCCTAAGGGGCAGCTGCCTTATAGTTCAAGGTAATTCCTGAACTTCTGCAATGCAAGTCTGGACAAGCCGGACACTTTGATTTTTCAAGAAAAGATAGGAATTGTTTTAATATAAACTGCTAAAATATTTACATGCTGGACATTAGTTCAAATTTAATTAAAAAAAGATCACCGAGTGGAACTAAGAAACTAAACAAAACATTATGACAGGCTTGGTTCAGGCTCACCAGTTTTCAACCTTTGACCCTGACTGTAGGTAAAAGCAATTCTTTTTTGCAAAGACAATAACTAAATGTTATGACTATAGCCTCTGGCGATAAATTACAGTGTAAGAAAGTGGCATATCCATTGTCAACAGTTCACTTTTCATTCTTCTTCCTCCCTTTTGGAACAGGGAAGTTGCCCTTTGTGGCCTCAGCCCCAACAAAGTAAGAGAGAGTAAAGACACAATGATACAGGTATGCACTAGAGGTGTCATGCACTAACTTATTTGATCTTACCGTAAACCTAGAATGTGTATCATATTGTTAAGCCCACTGTACAGATGAGGAAGAAAAGACTGAGAAGGCCACATAGCAAGTCACCCCTTGGTCCAGGCTGTGAGCTGCTGCTCAGTATCCATTCTTCCTTTCTTCCCTAGTAACATAATCCTGATATTAGCTGGCCATACTGCTGTCTAGCTGAGACACTAGATGCTCCAGCTTCTCTGCCAGCTCCTGTCACCATCGACTAAGGTTTAGGCAATAAGATATAGTTAGAAGTAATATGTGTAAGACTCCTGGGAAGGTTCCCTAAAGGGACCTCATCCAGAATGTGTGTGCTTCTGTAACACCCTCTCTTCTACTTCCTGCTGCCTGGAATGCAGATGTGATGACTACAGCTTCAGCAGCCATTATGGGCCATGAGGTAGTCCTCCAAAGCAAGCCACATAATAGAAAGTGGAGCAGAAAGACAGAATTTGAAACCCTGAGTCTCTGATGACCATAGAGCTTCGAGGGAAGCCTGGAACCCCTCCCTTTGGCTTTGTTTACATGAGCAAGGAATATATGAAAGAAAGGTAAAAGCCCAACTTATGTGAACCATCATCATTTTGAATTTGCAATTCTATGTAACAACAACTAATCTCTGAAAAAGAAGGGAGCAAAGATTGAAAAGAATAAAATATATTTTGTTAAATACTTAGTATTACCCTAGAATATAAATTTTGTTGCTTTAGCCTAGAGCTAGAGAACACTAATTTAGACAAAAGTGGAAATATCTAGTCAAATATCTAGTCAATATCTTCAGGCATTTTCAAATACATAAATTGATTTCCATTCACCTAAATCATCTTGAATCCAGAGGCAATGTGTCTACTGGATGGTAAGACTGTCTTATTAGTGGCCCCCAGCAAATCACCCCTCCTCATAACTGTGTATTGTCCCTTCTACCTGGACTGTAGGTTTAGACATGTGACATTTCTGGCCAATGGGACACAGAAAACATTATACAAGCAGAGGTTTGCAAGTGCTTATTCACTGGAGCTTGTCCTCCTGAAACCCAGCTTCCATCTAAAGATATCTGGGCTCTTCTGCTGGAACTGATCTTGTCTGGGAACTGATGCTCCCTGGCTGACACCCCTAAATAACATCAGACACGGAAGTCAAAGCCATCTAGGACCATTCAGCCCCGACTGCGCTTCCACATGACAGCAACCAAGTGGTCCACACAGGAGGACCAGCAAGAGAGCTGCCCTGCTGAACCCATCCCAACTTGCAAAATCACGAACACACAAATGGCTGTGGTTTTAAGCCACTGAGCTTTGGTGTGTATTATTATACAGCGACAGAAACAGGTAAAGGGGTGTAAGTGAATTAGTCTTCACATACAAGCTATAAAATGTTGTATAATTTTAAAACATAGTGAGGAAGGTGCCATTTTAATTAACCAAATAGCTCAACATATTCAGGGGATGGACCAAGATAAAAAGGAACAGGTGCAGGCAAAAAAACTGATGGAGATAAAACGCAACCCACTTCCCAAGTGTTGGGCTTTTGGGGCCACTAATGACATCACCACAAATCACTGCAATATGTTGACCACCGAGCACTGTGGTTGCCTAATGAATATTTTGGAGAAAAGCACTGAATCCAACTGGCACAAAGCATATATTTCTGATACAGGTTCGAGATGAGTAAGTACCTTCAAGACAACCCTGTTCTTAAAAAGTGGGAACACTTTAAATTTTGAGAGTCAGCAAGGTTCTTTAATGGCAGCCTGGAGTGCCTAGGTGCGTCTGCAATTACCGCGGGCTTGATTTGAAATGCAATCGACTTTGCCTCTCAAATTTACTCTCCCTCCTGGGAGCTAGCTGGTTTTTTAAATGTAAATTGACAGTCAAATATGTAATAAGTTATGACAAGTTGAGCAATGGTTGTCTCCCATCTGTTTTCAAAGGTTGTTTATTTTCATAGTGCTAAAGAGATGGTAGCAACAGAACCACCTTATGATGATTTCAGTCCTTTAGTCGCTTCTGCTAATCGTTCAATCTTCACAGCGTCTTTGCCCTACTTCTCTGGTGAGCGGGTGTTTGAACTGCGGCAGGGCCGGATGTTAGCAAAAATAACTGTTTTTGAGATAGAAGGTAACACATGGCAAAAGTGGGATCCCTCCTGTCAGCATTCACTTTATTGTCCTAATTTCTTCATTTCAACCAGCATATTAAGGTAATGTTTTTCTCAAAACCTATTAAAAATTCTATTTAATCTTTTTATCTATCATTCCTTTCTATGCAGCTCTTTAAAAAAGATACAGGAAAGGCTGCTGCATTAACTAATCTTGCCTAAAACACTAGGGAAAAGCAATTTTAAGTGAAATCTCTGTCCCCCAAATTCCAAAGTAAAAATAAGAAATCTGTGCATTGGATTCATACCTAGTAGCCAAAATTCCCAAATGTGAAAATATTTTGGCATAAAACTCAAGACAAAAACAAAAGGAAACTGTATGTGTATTTTTTGTTTGCCTGCTTAATCAAATGAAGAGACACTTAAAAAGAAATTCTAGGAGTTTCTGTTATGGCTCAGTGGTTATGAACCAGACTGGTATCCATGAGGATGTGGGTTTGATCCCTGGCCCCTCTCAGTGGGTTAACGATCCAGTGTTGCCATGAGCTGTGGTGTAGGTTACAGAAACAGCTTGGATCTCGTGTAGCTGTGGCTGTGGTGTAGCCTGGCAGATACAGCTCCAATTAGACCCCTAGCCTGGGAACTTCCATATGACACGGGAGTGGGCCCTAAAAAAAAAAGGTAATTGTAAATCTCCTTGGAACAGCAGTCTTCAAACGGGGGGTGATTTCATTCCTCAGGGCACACTGAGCAATGTCTGGAGACACTGCTGGTTGTCACACTAGGGCTGGGTGTGTGATGCTGGCGTCAGTGCGTGTAGGCCAGGGATGCCGCTAACATCCCACAAAGCACAGAACAGCACCACCACAAAGAAATACGCAGCCCACACGCCAACAGTGCCAAGGTCGAGAAACACCATCTTAGAGTCATTTATATCCATGTTTCTAGAAGTAATGACACTTTTAAAATCCCATATATAAGCAAAAGGAACCCTCCTACACCTTTGGTGGGAATATAAATTGGTGTAGCCACTATGGAGAACAACATGAAGGTTCCTTAAAAAACAAAAAAATACAACTACTGTATGATCCAGCAATCCCACTCCTGGGCACATATCTAGAGAAAACTATAATTCGAAAATATACATGCACCACAATATTTACGGCAGCACTATTCACAAAAGCCAAGACGGAAACAATCTGAATGTCCATTGACAAAGGATTAGATAAAGAAAATGTGGTACATATACACATGGAATACTACTCAGACATGAAAGAGAATGAAATAATGCCACTTGTAGCAACATGGTTGGATTTAGAGATTATCATACAGATAGTCACACAGAGAAAAACAGATATATGATATATGATATCACTTATATGTGGAATCTGAAAAAAGAGATACAAATGAACTTACTTACAAAACCAAAATAGACCCACAGACATAGAAAACAAAGTTACAGTTAGCAAAAGGGAAAGGGATAAAGGGACAGATCAAGAGTTTGGGATTAACATAAACACACTACTATATATAAAATAGATAAACAAGGACTTACTGTATAGCATAGCAACTATATGCAATATTTTATAATGACATATAACGGAAAGAATCTGAAAAAGAATGTGTATATATATATATATATATGTGTGTGTGCGTGTGTGTGTGTGTACATATCTATATTTTGTCTGAGTCATTACGCTATACACCTGAAACCGACACAAGAATGTAAATCAACTATACTCCAATTCAAAAATAAATAAATAAGATAAAATCCTGCACCCAAATAACTGAAACAATCTGCCTCTCTTTGGAACTCTCTTTTGTTAAACCGAAGTTCACTACCACAGAGATCCTGTCTCTTCTGTATTTATACCCCTTGCAATGGCTCAAACATTAGTACCACTGAATATGCAAATAGATATAGAATACAGTATGTGAGAACATGACAATACTAACATCATTTACTTTTTCCACTTAAATTTTGTATAACCCGAAGCATGAAAATCTCCAAAGACACCAGGATAATGCTTTGCACGTAGTAAGAGCTTAGTAAATATTTGTTGAATGCAAGAGTGAATAAATCAGTGAATAAGGAGAATGAATGAATGAATAAAGGATGAATACTTTTATTTGTTATCTTTCTTCTATTACAGCTTGAGGTAATGAGGAAGGTAAAAGTGAAAGCAGGTAAATAATTAATGCCTGATTTGTACTAAATATTAATTCCTAGGTAAAGCCTGAAAAGGAGGCTTATTGTCCCTAACACATATCTATTTCAAGGGCAGAGTTGTTATTTAAAAACATGGACTATTTAGGCTTGTCTGGACTGAGATAAATTTTAATCCTGAGATTTCAATTGTTTAACCCATGGCTTAATTTCTCCCCCAGATTCAGCTCATTTGGGGGACTCCCTTTCAGGGGGTTTCTTTCCCAGTTGTGACGCTGGATCTAGACCCTTCCATCTCATAGCCTTGTCACTGGGACATGTGGTTTCCTGGCTGTCGTGGGAAGAAGGGAGAGCTGCAAAGCCATGGGACAACTAAGTGTTTTAGCCAGAAATGGCCCATGCCACTACTGCTTGACACTATGGCCAGATCTGTGTCTAAGATAAGCTCAAGACCAGAGCTGGGTTTCATGGGCGTGTGATCTGTGTAGTCACCCAGGGCGCTGTGCTCAGAAGGTCCTTGTGCTTGTTTTAATGCTCTGCTGTCACTCTCTTGACATTCTTAATCATTGTTCAACAAGGGGCCCTGCATTTTCATTCCACAAATTATGCAGCCAGCCCTGCTCAGGAGCCAGGAGCCAGACTTGCGAGAGCTTTGGGAAATGCACAAGGGGCACGGAGACTCCTAGGGGCAGTGGGCACCTCGGTAGGAGATCCTGCCTCAACTCGTCACACGGGGAGCCCTTCCTTCCTGTCAGCGGGGCTCCAGCCCTTACTGCTCATGGGACTCAAAGCTCCCCCAACAGTTTTGTCCCTATTAGGTAAGAAACATCACTGAACAGCCCAAGAAGTCTCATCAGGGTTTGCTCTGGTAACTTCTCTGCCCGTTGTGGGCTCCCACCTCCTAAGCTCTGGGTTCCCTGCTCTGGGACACTCACTCAAGCATCACATTGACTCTTCTTCTGGCTCCCAGCTCTTGAGCTCGCTTTAGACACCAGGGAGCTGCTATCTTCCTGGCCTTTGCCTTGATCGGCTGGACTTCAGACCGACTTCTTTTTAATGAGCTACTTATGCTTAGTTTTCCCTGTGACAATCTGGGTTCCATCAGATATGGGTGACACAACAGTACGACATTAAAGGAATGTGTGGAACCATGCATTGCAACCCTGGCAACTCATGTGAATCACCTGGAAATTTTAAAAACATTTTTAATGCCTGAAACTCACCCTCAGAATTTCTGAATCCACTGGCCTGGCCTGGAAACTGGAGCATGCCATCCTGGCAATAGATGGGGCCATACATCTGACATGTGACACTACTTACTGGCAATGTCATATGGGCAATTATGCAAATACACACAGCCTCAGTGTCCTCACCCGTAAAATGGGCAGACACCCGCTGCTGTGTAAAGTTGGTCTGAAGATCCATGTAAAATATAGGAGGCCCAATAAGGCAGCCTTTGCAGTCATTCTGCAGGGAGGAAAATAAATGTGTGGACCTACTGAGTGCCCAGAATGACCCCTACAATAGGCCTGTTGTGGTAATTAGGGCATTTCCACTTTAAAGAAGGAGAAGCAGAAGCTCAGAGAAGTCACATAACCAACCCTCAACCACAGCAGGCAAGTGGTGAGCAGGTCCACAGGAGGATGTATGGAGGACCACGCAATTGACAGCCAGCCCCTACTGCTGGTTTCCACCATCTACTAAGGGCATCGCAGTCACTTAACCCTGGTCCCCGAGGTACGTGTCACTAGCCCCACTCTCCGAGAGGGAAGCTGAGGTAGGTGGAGGTGAAATCGCTGGCCCACTGGCCAGGCTCTCCAGTGCTAAGTGGCCGAGCCATGATGCCTTTGTGTCCCACTCCTCTCCAGCATGGGTCCGGTCCCTGAGGCATTTCAAACTGCATTTACCATACGGGATAATTAATTTTCAAGACCTCTCCCTGCAGACTGGCTAGAGAGCCCCTTTGCTCTGACCCACGAGAGCTTGTCAGGGGCATCACGGAGCCATGTCGGGAGTCCAAAGGACAACCAGGGCCAGTACCCCCGAGCTGTAGGGCATATCAAGTGATCAGTGACCCCAGAACAGCACCTGTCTGGTAAATAACCTGCCTGAATCACAGGCGTGATCCATGAGGGGATCGGGAAGGTTTGCATGGAGGTGGGGGGGTGGCGATTACTGCAGTCGTCAGATAAAAATGCAGCAGGATGCCAAAAGACGGCACATCTAAGACTTGAGGCTCTGTCGTCAATGGGAAGAAAGTGTGGGCCAATTGCTGGTGAGGCTGTAATGTTGCTGATTTTGCAAACGCGAGCTCTTCAACTTGATAAGTAAATACATACTGGGTAACATGGTGAAGTTGCAAGCTGTTGTTTAATGGCTGGGAAGTCAGCTGCCTGAGATGGATGCTGGCAATGAAAGTATTTATAAAATAGCACTGAATTAGAAGGAGTCACTTTATGAGTCTGGGGAAATGGATCTTTTATGAAGAATAAAACTTGATGAAGGAGCGTGATCAGGGTCACACCCATCTGAAATGAAACACACCGGGAACAAAATCTAATCGGGACGCCTCTGGATGTGGGGGCTCTCAGCCTGGGCAAGGGTGGTGAAGCTTCGCCCTGATGATCCTGCCTCGTGGAAGTGGAGAGTCACTTCCACCTGCCACGTCCGTTTCTCTCCATGATGAATGTCACTTTTGAAAGCTGCATCACCTCTTCCTGGCCATTGGGACACCACTGGGGAATAAATAAAAGATGCATATCTGATTCACCTTTGTATCGCATGGAATGGAACAGGCTTGGGCACATTGTAGACAGACTACCAAGTACAAGGGAGGTGACCATCATTTTAAGCCAATATTGAGCCTCACTAATATTTCAGGTTTATTCCATGCACCAGCTAACTCAGAGATAATGGAAATAAAGACCCTTCTTGTAACTTCACAAACTGATTTTGATCTTTCCCTTAGCCTTGTCTGCCTCTTCTGAAATTGTTCCTATTAGTCAAGGTCAATTCATAAACTTCCACCACAGCCCTGCCAAGGTATGGCCACGAGAGCCACCCTCTGATGCCCAAAGGTCGGATGGGGAGGAAGGGGTGGGAGGGATGTTGTGCCGTGTGAGGGCCACTGCATGTCTTGGGCCCTGGCCCCTCCATCCATCTACACAGTCAGCAATACGACATCTTTAAATCTCCCTCTGAAGCCCTGACCTCCACTTCTGCCACCACATCTTCTCAGACTCTGACTCTCATGCCCCCTCGTTAAAAGGGCCCTTGGGGCTGAGGGTTCTGGAAGCAGGGACATGCAAACAAGTGTGTGTGTGTATAAGGGGTGATCCAGTACCACTAAAGGCCTGGGAGAGCCACACGGATCGGAAATGGGCATCCTATACTGTAATAGTTGCCGCTTACAAAGGAGGATGATGTAGAAAATAAGAGAGATTTATGGAAACGGCAGAAGACCAACCCAAACTCCTCTAAAGGTCTCCTTGTGATCTACCAGCCCACGTTATATGAGGGGCTTGGAGAGACCATGCTGCCCCACCAGTGTTCACCAGACCCTATGTAATTTGCACAACCCAAGAATCTCATTTTCAATATAAGATGTGCTCTCATGGGTCATACCTGCGCCCACGCCAGAAAAGCAGAAATTCTGTTTACGTATTGCAAATATTCATTAATTTCAACTCCAACCTACTGGGGCCACGTTGTGGCAGGTCTTGGACTAGGACTGCAGATGGTGAGGTGAATAAGACAGAGCCGGTCCCTCAACTTGCCCACATTCAACTGGGAGAGACAGAGATGCTTAAATGCAAAATTGCACGGCACGGCAAGGCATGCACAAGGAAAAAGCATGTTCAAGGTTGCACTGAGCATCGTGTGGTGGGCAGCATGGATCTTCACTGGTATAAGGTGACTGACTTAAGAATGTCCTTAGCTGCCCCCAGCTGAGATTTAGGGCGGGAACAGTCTCAAGCTGTTTTTTCCTGCATCATACACTGAATGGTCTGCTTGTCCCCTGACTATTCCATTATTGTTTAGCATTTAAATCTTTAAAACATTTTCTTCCATGGAATAACATGCCCATTTACTGAGTGCGAAGAGGTGTTTAAGCCTGCAAAACAGCACTGCTGGCCATATTCAAGCCCTCCCTCCTGCTAAGAGAGTGGGCGCATTAAGGCTTTTGTAAGAGCTGGTAACCTGGAGGCTCTACCTGCAAGTCAAGTTGTAAAAGCACTGAGTTCAAGGTGCTGAGCATCCATATCATGAACCTGTGGCTCCCGCACTCTTAAACCTTCAGCTTCTCCTGAGTTCAACCTCTTAAACACACACCTGCCCCAGACATGGTCCCGCAAAATGGGAAAGCATTGCGGTCCAAAAGAACCCATCTACAGAAAAAAGAAACACTAAAACAAGCCCTAAGCAACTCATTTCGTCAAAAGGTGAGCAGTTAGAAGCCCACTCCCTGTGACTGACGGAAGGAAGGAATGGGCTAGCAAATGCTAGGGCAGGGGATGCGGAGAGGAATGATTTGCAGGCAGTTACATTTCATCAGGGACAGAAGAAGGGAAGAGAGAATTACAAGGAGACAGGGAAAAAGGGAGAGGCAGAAAGGCAGCAGGCTGTGAATTCTTAAATTGAGCGAACATCCACTGAGGATTTGCCATGTGCTATTCAGGGTGTGACCAGGTTTCTGTTCCTTCAAGGCTTCTATACTAGTGGCACGTCCCTCCCCAACTGCATGAGTTTTCTAGCCCTGCTGTATCAAACTGGCACATGCCTGATAGCTAAAAACCAACAGAATGTATGCTCTGACAGTCCCGAAGGCCAGAAGTATGAAATCAAAGCGTGGGTAGTGTCACACTCCCTCTGAAGGCTGGGCACAATTGTTTCTGGCATCTTTCAGCTTCTGGTGGCTGTCAGCATTCCTTGGCTTGTGGCCCCATCTCTCTTTGTTTTGTCTTCACATGGTCTCTTTCTCTGTGTTTCTGCATTAACACCTTCTGCCCCTTTCTTCTAAGCACCCTGGTGATTACAATGACCCAGCTGGATCAATCAGGGTGATCTCCTCATCTCAGAATCCTTAGCTTAATCACTTCCTCCAAATAAAGTCACACTGACCAGTTTTGGGGACCAGGATTTGCTATCTTTGGGTGGCTGTGATTCAGCCTACCACACTGCTCTCAATGCATGGGGAGATGTGCTAAACCCTAGTGCATGAACTTGACTTCATGGGGGTTCTGTTCTCATCCTCATGCTAACCTTGGAGGAAAAGTGGTGTCAGGCTTGAGGTCTCAGAGCCAGTGCCTGGTGGAACTGGGGTTGGACTCAGGCATTAAGAACACGGAGCCTACATGAGATTCGTTTTACACAGCCAAGAATGAGGCTGACTGATGCAGAGAGAAGGGAGGGGACCTGGCAAGATCAGACATGAGAAACATTCATGCATCTAAGGCTCCAAGAATGTTTTGGGATAGGTTTCCTGAGAATCAGTTCAGTGAAGGACAGCCAGCTGGGACCCTGCCCTCAGAGGTCGTAAATTTATTCTTGAGGTCAGTTAATGATGGGCATGTTTTCCAGGCTTAATTCCCAAAGACATGTGAGTTGGCCAGCTCCTAAATCTCAAGACTTTCAATCCTGCAGAAGCTGTTTTATCTTTTCAGAAATGTAGCAAAGTGGCCCAGGAAGACGAATGTGTGACATTTGCTCACACTTAAGCTCTGTCACGGGCTCTGCTGGATTTAGAGGGAAAGAAATATCTCTGTCACAGAGGACACGTGCTTTATATTTTTATAAAAACATGATCAAGACAAGCTTTTTCCTCATTTCTTTCCAATCTTTTAAGGAAAGAAAAATGTGCACAGCGTATTTTTTTCCTGCTTTGAACCACAAAACATGTCAGCAGAAAAAAAGCTTTGGAGTTAATTCAGTCCAAGGGGCTCAATAAGAATGTTTTCCTTGAATGCCAACTTTAGGGGTTATATTTCTTGCCAGTGCAGAGGAGTGAGTTTTATGGAGTAGGGTTAGAACCAACCACCCCCCGCACTTGGACCTGCTCTACTTGGATCGTGGCTGGGACTCTGTGTCATCCTGGCACCCATAGTATACAGGGGAAATAGAGAAACCAGAGACCGTCAGGAGGAGAGTGGATAATGGGTGGTCTAGATGGCAGGGTTATTATAATATAACAATTAATTATAGTAACCGAACCCTTTTTCAACCTTTTTAAGACTGAAAGGGAAGGAAGGATACAAAAAAAGAAAGAAAAAGAAGGAAAGAAGGAAGGAAGGAAAGAAAGGAAGGAAGGAAGGAAGAGGGGGACTAACCTAACATAATTGAAATATGCCCTAAAATGGGAGCATGTTACTTTCTGATACTTAAAGGATTTCATGTTTATACTGAAACTCAAGACCAGGGGACAGATCTTAGAGAAGAACATGGAGGCCCTGGGAGCTGACCAGTGATGGAAGGTCCTGCATGGTGAGCAGGAAGTTGCGCGTGTGCGCACCTGTGTGTGTGTGTGTGTGTGTGTGTGTGTGTGTGTGTGTGTATGTGTGTGTGTGTGTGTTTGTATAGACTGAACACTTACTGTGGGATATCAGAGGGAATCCTGCTTTTGAGGGAGGGTGAACCATTGACTCACCTCTGAAAAACCCCTTGACTTGTAGTATTTATGATTTCTAGCAAGATATGTAGAATCACACCAATGAATTTCAAGTTCATGGTGCCAAAAGGGCATTGAAGTGGGAGAGAAGAGAGTTTGTTGAATGCTTCCTCAGCTGATGAACTGTACTGACTACCAGAGTGAGGAATGGAAAGAGTGGAGTAAAAGAGGCAACTTTGCTTTTAATTTCATCCACTTATTCTACAGAAAGGCACCCAAGGTCACATATAGATCATCAATTCACAGCTAGCTGACAGGTCTGCACTGAGTGTTCTAAAGAATTCCCTCAATGCTACAGCCACATAGGCAGCAAGCATCTCACATTTCCTTTACCTCCAAGTCACTCTTGTCAATTAAAAAGGCAGCTCCCATTGACTTGAATCTTTAAGCCCTTGTGAAAATTGCCATCTTAATAAATGAGCTGAGTGGCTTGTCTGTTATCCACTCTCCTGAAAAGGGTTGAGGTCACATCCTGTGTCCATGGGGACAGAATGATTCAGAAGAGCTATTCCAACTCTAAACTCAGATTCAACTAATGTTTATTGAAGCCTCTTGCCTTAGCCATTTCCATATATTTGATCTATTTGCCCTCTTACAGTTCTGTAAGATGACCCAGTTCTGTTGCTTGTACCTCCTAATAGCTTACGAATCATTCCCTTTTCCCACATTGAAGCCACTAGCTTACTGTGTCTCGCTAACAGGCTCTAAACCATTATCCCATCTTCACTTCTACCACTTAGTCAACTTCTGAAATGTTATAGATTCATTCACTATTTAGCTTTTTGATTGACGATTCCCCCTCCCTTCACCAGATATAATGTAGACTGCGCTTTGTATGACCAACACAGATGTTTGATGAGTACCAACCCTGTTATCTACAATGTAACATTTCTAAAGTCAGCAGTTCGTGGTGTCATTTTGATGATACACTTCAGCAGCTCTTGTTGGATATGGTAAAAAAGTCTATAATATAGCATCATGGAACTTACTGCCCAGCTGGCATGTCTCTCTCTCCTCACCTTTGTTTCTTCCCCTTCTTGGCAGGCCCTCTGTGGTGGTCATCACTACTATCAGCAAATGCTTCCAATTCCATCCAGTCGCGTCTATGGACCGTGCTTGCCACCTCTGTTGGACTTAGGTGTGGCCCTGAAACTTATTTTGGCCCGTGAAACAGAAGCACAGGGAAGGCGTATCCCTTTCAAGTACAAGCTTTAAGAGGAGGTCCCTGGGACATGTGATCTCTGCCTCTGCATGGCCCCTGCCAATGTTCCAGAAGGGGGCTACTCTGCCCTGTCAGCCTGAATCCCAGACAGAAGGTGAGATGGAGCAGAGCCTCCAGTCAGTTCCCCCTTGGACATTATCACAAGAAGAAATAAACCATTGTTTTGGTGACCGCTGTACTTTGGGGGCAATAGCATTATAAGCTAGGTCATCTGGGCTGACACACTGAACTTGAACTTCCATGATGTGTCACACAAGCTGTCCATTCAGGTCTGGACTCTTCTACCCTCCTCTCCACCTTGCTGGTCCTGCTTCATCTCAGTTATTTCTGCTCATCTTTTAGAACATTTTGGCAAGTCTGTCCCCCAGCCTCCCTCCTGAGGCAGGATTAAATATTCCTTCTCTTTGACCTGACTTCTCTCCTGAGTTATCCTCACCCCAGTCCTATGCACATTGGGTTGAAACTGTCTCCATATTGGTCAGTCTCAGCTACCACACCGTAGATTGAAGGAAGAAGGGCTTATCATTTCCACAGCCATATTCCCAATGGCTAGGATGCCACCAGTGTACCTGGGGCATAAGTATTACACCGATTTTGTTGGATGGATTGAGGAGTGAATGAATGAATGACTGAAGTATTAGAAATGTTCTTAGTCACAATTTTCAGGGGTATTGGATTAAACACACCAGTTTCTTCCTATTTCTTATTTAATCCCCTCTACTCCTTGAAATAGGCATCTTCATCCTTGTTTAAACAGTGGAACATAAGACTCAGAGACAGACAGTAATTGATTTGAGACCATAGAGTCAAACAGGAGGCAGGGATAGGTTCAAACTCAGGTCTTCAGCCTCCAAGTTCTTTTCCTTGCCAAGAGCTGGATATTGGGCCACGACAGCCCCTTTCCTATGTCCAAGGTCAGCAGGGAGACAGGTCCTTCTGAACAGACCAAGGTGTCACCTGCTGGGCAGCTGATGCTACTTGGGGGAACTGAAGGGCGGGTGTGAAGGCACTGAACTCAGCCACCTGCCCTGTGAGCCTCCACGCTCCATCTCAGTCTCTGTTAAATCAAATTGCTTCCTATGCTCCCCTGTCATCTCTCTTCGGTTACTTCTACAGGCTCTTGGAAGCTGTGAGGTAGAAGGGATGTCAGAGCCACTGGGTCCACCTTCCAGTATGACCGTAAGGACAGAGAGATATCTAGTCTGTGTCTGAACACCCAAGGACCTGAACTTACAAGGTATAAGGCCTCCCACTGCTTCTGTGGGCATCTCTGACTATCGGTGAGATTTTATGTATGCTGAGCTGGAACCAATTTTCTTAGAAACCTCTCTCTCTGCTCTGGCTCTTCCACATCCCCCTCTGATGGACTGAAAACATATATTGACATATCTTTCACTGCTAGTCCCCATTCTCTGACCTTGATGAGATTTGTCAGCTTCCTACTCAAATCAGGTTGCTGAGAGCAAAATATGCAACATGCGGCCGGACCAGTGCTGGCCCTGGGAGGCTTTCCTCCTAAAGTGAGAATTAGCTCGCTCAGAAGGCACTAAAACAGAAATGCTGGTCTTTTGAGCTTTGGTCAACCAAGACCCCAACATTGTTTTCCCATGAAATACTGTTTAACATAGAGATGTCCCTCTGATTTAATAAGCCAGCTTTCTTAGAATCTTAGGCAAAGACTTTACATTCATCTCTGTGACATTCAATCATCAGCTATGGTCACAGTGTGTCCAGGCCTTTTAGAAAGCCTGACTCAATCACCTGGCAGATGAGCTATCCCTCATCTACCCTGGATGAGGCACGATTTTGATAAGTTACTGAAATAAATGTTGAAAGAGATAAGATTAGTTGCCTGGTAGATGTCATCTAGCTCGTATTTCTCTCTCTCTTTTTAAAAATTACGAATTATTTCATGTTTACACAGGAATCGATGGACATATATTCACATACATATGCATATATACACATATGTACACACACACAGCATACAGCAAGTATAAGAAAGAATATAATCACACTATAATCACACGTCTACCCACCACCCTGCTTAAGAAATACCACGTCTGATGCCACTGCAACCCCTGCACATTTCCCCTTGATCTCATCCCCTTTCTTTCCCTCCAGGGAAAATGGTTACGGGGAATTTTCTATCTCTTAATCCATTGTTTTGCTTCATAGCTTTACTCCTTATCTGCTTCTGAACACATTAGTTTCTCAAGTTTTTGAATTCTCTATAAATGGAATTATACTGCATGTATTAGTCTGCAAATTGTGTTTTTCACCGCACAGTATGTTCTGGGGGCAGGGCGGGGGGAGGTGGTGTGTGCTGTCAGTGCCAAAGAGCGGTTGGTCACATGACCGAGTTGTCCTTCATCCAGCCACGCTCTGCTTAGTGAGCCTAGAGATTGTTTCCTATTTTTGCTACTGCTGGCCCTGCTGCTAGGGACATCCTGGCTGCTAGGGACAGCCTGTCCATGTGTCCATGCGCACACATGCAAGTTCCCTGTGGGTATAGACCTAGGAATACGTTACACATCTTCCGCTTTTGTAGATAATGACAAACTGTTCTTCAGAGCTGTTCCAATTTACACTCCCAACAGCAATACATCAGGGCCATCAGGGTTTGCCCACATCACTGCCAACACTTGGTATTTCTAGACTTCGTATTTACTAATCAAGCAGACATAAAGCAATACAAAATTGTAGTAATCTGAATTTTATGATGGCCAATGAGTTTGGACAGATTTTTTTTAAAACATATTTCTTGGTCATTTGATTTTTTTCTTCTACAAAATGACTGTTTTTATCTTTTAGCTACTCAATTTTTGTCCAGACTCACAGACATAGGGAATAGACTTGAAGTTGCCAAGGCAGAGGGAGAGTTGGGGATGGAAGGACTGGGAGTTTGGGATGAGCACATGGAAACCATACACAGAATGGATAAACAATAAGGTCTTGCTCTGTAGTACAGGGAACTATATTCTGTATCCTGTGATAAACCATAATGGAAAAGAATATGAAAAAGAATGCATGTATTTGTATAACTGAATCACTTGTTGTACAGTAAAAGTTAACACAACGTTGTAAATCAACTATACTTCAATAAAACAAAAACATTTTTGCTTTATTGCTTACTGAGTTTAGGGGTTCTATATATACTCCAATTACTTATCCCTTATCAATTAAATGTGCTATAAATATCTTCTTTAAGATAGCACCTTAGATTTTTATCACTTGAAAAAAAAAGCACCTTCTTTTTTTAAAAATTCCTAAGGTTTTACGGAAGACCATGTCGAATCGGGCTGAGGTCTAATACGTATCTTGGGCATTCTTCTTTTCTACCAGCTGAGTAACGCTATTGAAAACTATATACTCACAATTCACTTTGGTACTAATTCACTCTGTACTTTTTATACAATTCAAGGGAATTTCACCAGTAGGTACTTTCTAGAACCTTCCCTTTACTTCTGTTTTGAACCTTCTTTGCTGATCTCTCTTCCTGTGATGGAGAGAACATTTAATTCAGGTTTTACCTTTATCATTTCCATAAAATCATCATGATATCCAAAGGCTCTTACCCTTTATTCTTAGAAAAAGAGTCCCAAATCCATGCATCTGTCAACCATTTTCCTATGGCTCTAGTATGGCGTAGTGAAACCAAATTGGATAGTTTAATTAGTTAGCTTGCTTCAAGATAAAAATGCAAATAAAAGCTTTCAGTTTCACCTGTTTACAAGCCAAAGGCAAAATTAATTAAAGTCAATGGAGAAAAGTAAATAAACATTTTGAAATAAAGGAAATAAATATTCTAAAGTGTGAGGTTAAGGCTCATGAAACATGAGAGAGTCAATTATTTATAGTCATATGTTTCTGCCTGATAATTTAATCACATTTCCTCTGCCCTCTCTCTCATTGGAACGCATGCTCAGAAGAGAAGTCTTTGAGCTTTTTAATGATAAAGAAGTTGATCAAGACAGGTTTCTTATCAATAACATTCTATATCCCAGTGCTAATAGAATATTTTTAGAGAAAATGCCAATGTATTTTCTGAGTTCTGTTCTGTTCATTATGATAAATTTTATAAACCTGCAAAATGGGAATCTTGTTCATAACTCTGCTGTATTTACAAAACCAAAGAAAATTTGCTATTGTGCAGTAAGCTATTATGGTATTTAAATCAGACTTGTCCTGGAGCAAAAACCAGTGTTTATGTTGGGAATGACAGTTGAGATGTCAAATAAAAAGAAAAATCCATGAAAAATGGTGGTTTCACAGTCTGTAAATAGATACTGCTTTTTTGCATGATCACATTTCCATCTTAGATACTACCCAGGCGCAGTCCCTGGAGGCTTTTTTCTCGCTGCTAAACCACTGAGAAAAAGTGGTGTGAAGCTGAGAGAGATCTCATCAAATTTGCGTTGGGTCTGGGGAAGAGAAAACACATGTTGGGGGCTAGGATCAGGGGACTGAATGTCAGAAACAGGAAATCCCACTGGTGGGAATTTATCCAAAGGCATTGAAATGTGCCAGTATCTAAAGAGAGTCTACAAAGAAGATTGATGCTGGTTTGCAAAACAATGGGAAGAAACTGGAGAATGGGAAATGGCTAAATAAATTACAGTGTCATTAGAGCTATTAAAAAAGAGAGAGCATTTGTATTGTCATGGAAACATGATCACAATTTTTTTCTTGGGTGGGGAGGTAGGTTAGAAGATAAAGTGCATTCTAAAACCTCATGCTTTGTAAAATCAAATTAAAACAAAGTGAGTTAGGTGTGAAGATATGGTATATAGATAAGAAAGGGAAACGTTCCAAAATGAATATACCCAAGTTGTTAATGGGGATGATGCTGGGAAGTGTTGGGTGGGGTTGGAAGGGGTAGAAAGGTTCATTTTAATTCAGCCACTTTTGTGCTTTGAGTTGTTCCCACAAACGGGAATTAACTAGGTAATTTAAAGAACTGCAATAAAAAGTAGAGCAAGTAAATAAGCAGGCTGACAAAGTAGGAACCCAGAGGACAAGTGAAGTGGACCAGGGATGAAGCCACTCCGGGATCTGGCATCCAGCAGGAGCAGGGCCAGGGGTTCAGGTAAGACCCAGGCTGCAAGCAGACAACTCTTGCGATTCCTAGAAACTCCCAGGTGGGGAGTGGGGCTAAGAGGGAACATACTCTCCTGGGGACAGAAGTGGTGCCTGAGTTTGGGCTTTTGATGGAGTTAGAGCCTGTGGGTGGGGGACTTAAGAACCCCTGAGCTTCCCCTAATCTGCCCCAGGGACCTTCTTCTGCCCCAGGCCAGGTCAGCCGCATCACTCCCGTCCAGTGAGGGTTCTCAGATCTGCCACCTTGGGAGAGGCAAAATCCCATTGGGAAAACTTCACTCACCTCTTCAAACAGAGTCCATCTCTTGTCACTCCCTGATTACTACTACTACTAACATGGTTATTGTTGAGGATAACAGAAACTGATGATGGAGGAAGAGGGGGAGGGGGAAGGGAAGAGGAGCTGGAGCAGGAAAGGAGGCTATGGGGGGGGGGAGGAAGACGGGGAAGAGAAAGAGGAGGTGGAGGTGGAGGAGGTGGAGGAAGAAGATGGGAGGAGGCAGAAGACAAGGTGGTGGAGGAAGAGGAAGTTGAGGAGGAGGAGGAGAAGCAGAGGGACAAGAAGCCAGCTGTCATTTACTGCCGCTCCGTGTGCCAAGCTCGGGGCTGGGTGATGGACGCACACTTTCCTAACTTGAGGAGCAGAGGAGACTCGGAAGCTCAGGGATATTAAGCGACATGCCTGGGGCTTTGCAATGAGTGATGACAGAGTCAGGATTTGAACCCAGGTCCATCTGACTTCAAAGCTCTTTGCTGCCCACTGTGCCTCCCTGCCTTCTGAGACGGCAGATACTGATATGAACAATACTGGTAATAATGATAATAGCTAATATTTATTGAACACTTAGCTAAGAGGCTGGTCGTGTACCTCATGTGACTGAACCCCTAAGACAACCCCACGGTGTTAGCGCTACGATCATCCTACAAAGAGAGGAGGCCGGAGGTTAACGGCGCCTGCGGAGGCCACACGACCAGGAAGTGGCAGAGTGAGCGCTTGTGCCCAAGAGCCTCGGCTGACCCTCCCTCCTCCATCACCTGCAGGATGGAGCCCAAAGCCACCATCAGGCCTTGCCTTGTGGTCCGCCAGCCCCACTCTCTGGGGTCTCACATTCATCTTTCTCTTGTATCTGGTTACCCGCTGCCCCTCACACAGGCCCTGCCGCCGACTTCTGCCTGCGTGAATGTCAGTGTCTGGACCCCCACCACCACCCTGCCCCGCTGGCTTGTGTGATACACTCTCGAAGGTCCTTCCAGAATCTGCTCTTCCTAGAAGCCACTGCTAAATCTCAAAAGGGTGACACCCGCATTCCACAAAGCCAGGCCCCCTGCACATCCGGCTGACACGGGGCCCTCTCACGTCCTAGGGTAACTGATCTCGTGGGCGGCTTTCTCCCCAAAGGCAGGGCCTGTGTGGATCCACCGCTGTACCCAACACAGGGCCCCACTGCTCAGGCGATCCTCCCCTTTCCTGACCTTTTTGGCCCTGGTACATTCGACTTAGCTTAAGTTTCGAGACACCTGAAACTGCCTCATCCCGACTTCCCCATGTTGCCTGGCAGTTTCTAGAGGGCAGGGCACGTGTCTGGCCTGTTCTGCTGTCTGGGAAGCAGGCACCTGGCACATATTCGGCTCCCCAGCAGTACTAGGGACCAGCAGGGTCAGTGGTCGCGTCACAGATGACAAAGGCCCAGAACCAATGTGACCTCCCTTGAAAACGGCGGTTCAGATGCAGCAGGAACACTGGCGCCTCAACTCGTCCTTTCTGTGAGGACAAGACATGCCTCTTCCTCAACACTAGCTAAGAAATGGTTTGGAGGCACTGACCTGTTGTTTGCTGAGAGCTCTAAAAGGGGAAATTCAATTAGTGGTTTGTTGCTGGCGAGCACAGAGAAAGAGAGAAAGTCCACAGGGAATGCAGGGCTCCTGGCGGAAAGGGACGCCGCCCTTCTGGGGATCTGAGCTTTGAGTGACAAAGGACAGCGAACTGAAAGGCAGCAGGGGCCCCCATCCCGAAGTCGCCAGCGTGAAGGATGCTGAAGAGGGCTCTGCTGCAGAGCTTGAAGTTCCTGGTGATCCAGGGATCTGCCGATGTGAGAGGCCTTTGGAGAAAATGAAACTACAGCAGGAAACAGCAAATGAAGGATCTACCTATAGCAACAGCTAGACACGACAGATATCTGGGGAAGGAGAGCAGAGAATGTGCAACCAGCGCTCTGGGGAGGATGGAAGACACAGAGAGATGAGGCTGCGACTGGGCAAAGGACCGAATGGGCGGGACCTGGGAGGCACACGGGATGCCAGACAGGCCATGTTCGCACTGGGCCGTGTGCATTTCAGCTGCTCAGCAAGTATCTGTGTTTGATTGGCTGTCCAGCTACCACTCACCGGGTAAAGGGACATAGAGCGAGTCGCTCAGTTCTTACCACTTTCCCCACATACCCCACGTGGTCTGAGCTGGTTCGCACAGTGACTAAGAATCTGAGCTCTGAAGTCCGGCACTACCTGGGCTCACGGTCCACGTCCATAACCTTTTCGGTCTGTGACCTGGAGCAAACTCTGGAACCTCTTTGAGTTATCAGTTTTCATACTGGAAACCGAGGTCATAATGGCTCTCACCTCACAGGTTACTTTTGAAAATCACATAAGCTATTTGCCAAGGCATCACCATTTGCCCGCTACACAGAAAACACTCAGCAAGTACTGGCTGCTGCCTCTGCTGTTTCTATCATTATTTGATTTGGAAAACACACTAGACATTTTTAAGAAGCAGTTAAATCCACAGTGAGTAGAGGAAAGAATTCAGAGGATCTCTTATAGATGAACGCATGTTTGTTTGGGAGTCACTGACTTATGTGCAGGGCCATAGGGTTGAGAGCAAGGGAACTTTAAAAAATGATCCTCCACACTTCATATGCAGAGCAAGTGGTAAAGCAGTTCTGGGAAACAGTATGTATCATGCAACATGAAAATGCCACTATTTCCTTGCCCCCTTCATCCCCCATCCAGTCATTTTTCCCAACAGAATTCAGAAGAAGAAAGGGGCAGAAAGTATAACATGCTTTAGATGTTCACTGCACCGTTATCTACAGCAGCTAAAACTGGAAATCTCCCAAAGTGGTGGAGGTTTTAAAAAGGAATTGCTGGAACTAGCAATCTGAGGGATCTTGGTAGGAGCTAAAAGGACCCAGAGCAGATACAGGGGCACTAGGCATCTCTGTGTGTAATGATAGCAAACTGTAAACAGCCTAACTGCCCACTGGGAAAAGCCTGCATATGTCCATGTGTGGAATAGTATACAACCAGTAAAAAGAATAAGGCAGATCTAAATGCAATGACAAGGAACATCTTCAAGACATATTATGTGAAGGAAAATGCAAGCTAGAAACAATATGCCTTGCATAATCCCATGTGTATCAAATGTCAGAAATTAAGTTAATATAGAGATTATCGCTGACTAGGGCTAGAGAGACACTAGTAATGAGAACTCGGCTTTTATTCGTAAAGACTGAGAGTTTTTTTGTGAAAGAATTATGTTTTACTTTTTACTTTAGATATTCAAGAAAAATAAGAATCAATAGAATATATTTAGGTTCTACATATGGTTTCTTAAAACACATTTTTTGCAGCTAAAAATGTCTGAAAATCAATGGCCTAGATGTTTAACCATAGGAAAATGGCCAAATAAATTAGATGCAGCTACTTGATGGACCATTATGTAGTCATTAAAGCTTATAATTACAATGACTGGGGAGCAATCTGAGACGTGCTTATGATACATTAAGCAAAAGAATAAAATATTTATATTTTATGATGAATATAGGATGCAAGCGGACACAAATTAGAAGGAAAGACACAAAAACAGCAATGTCAGAGTTGGGTAATTTGGGCTGATGTCTAATGTTAATACTGACAAAGTTTTTTTGAATTAAAAAAGTAAAGTCAAACTGCCTGATTTGATTTGATTTCTTTTGGACTTTGTTGGGACTGTGCACTGTGCAAACAAAACAGAACCTACATTTGAGTCAGTCTCCCAGACACATACCAACTATGCCCAGGAATGTGTGTAATTTAAAGATAACTTCTGGTAGATCTTTCCTAAAAGCAGATGTGTTTCTGCAGACAGCTACCACGGCATGTCCAAGCCCCTTTAGAGGCCACCCTGATTAAAGCTGCAGAGATACAGCTGAGATCTCCAGGACCCAGCTCCTCAGAAGGCACCTACACACACAGCCTGCCTGGGAAACCAGGGAGCACAGGGTGGCACTGGTGCGAACTGGAGCCAAAGAACTGCGCTAAGCTTTGAACTATTAAATTTAAAGGCGGTGCCATTATCATGCAAAAATAGTCCCCCCAGACTGAGGGGGCTAATGTGCGGGGCGATGAAACTAAGAGTGATCTGTGGAGATCCAGTTCTGACAGGTGCACAATGGATTAAGTGATTTCTCTCACATATACTTAGGAAAACAGCTGAGAACATTCCATCTGTCCATTCATGAGGCACCGTGGAAGACTCTCAACACCCGCCATTAAACAGACACGCGGACCATAATCAGGTCTAATTTCCCAGACCTGACTCAACCCACTTTGTATCCTATGACACCCATCAACATTGTGATAATTAGAGTAATTAAGGCAACTCTAATTTTATTAACTGCTTATAACATGCTAGGCACTAGGGCAGGCGATTTTCAAATATTATCTCATTTTATCCTTTTCAACAATCTTGTGTGGGATGTGATATTATTCCCATTTTTTTGGATGTGGAACCTGAGGCTCAAAAAATTAAGTGATCTTGGCCAAAGCCATCCATGAGAAAGGGGCAGTTAGGTTCCTCACATCCAAAGCCGTGCCCTGCCATATGTCTCCATCTGGTGAAATGCTGGTATTCTGGGAGCTGGACAGAAGCTAACATCTACTGTGGGAACAGGTTTTTCCCCTTACAACACCCACCTGTGCCATCACTCATCTAGGAAGACTTCTCTCAGCAGCCCAGACAAAAGGATTCTCTCTTCCACTGAGCTAATTTTATTGTTTGTCATCACAGTACCTTGTAAATATATCTACAGGTGTTTAATTTTTCTATTTTATTGGAAGCTTCTGTAAATACATTGTTCATCTTGTGGGAACCCAATATCTGATCACTGCATATTATTACTTATTTATAAGAATTTCTGGGCAGGATATAAATACTTTCCCCCAGAACAAACCATAACAAAACCAACCGAACACAGAACTAACCAAGGAAGTAAGATGCTGCACGAAACAGAAGTCGTAAATGTTTTTTGTTCTTGCACAACCAAAAACCCATTAGAAAGTTCCTACTGCTTCAACAGACAATGTCTGTATTTGTCTCTATTCTCACAGCCAAGCAGAGAGTCTGGCACTGAGTGGATAATCGATAAACAACTGCTGAACAAATGAGTGAATAACTGAGGAATGAATCATCTTATGTAGGAGTAAAGTATTATAAAACTGATGAGTGGCTAAATCACATGTACAATAAAACAGGAAACATTACCTGATTTATCAGCGTCTAACCAACTGTCATGGAGTTGCTTGTAAGAGTTAATTTTAAAGAAAATATTTCAAACACATTTCTTTCTCCAGTCTTGGGAGAAATCCTATTTTTGGAACCTTGGGTTGGAATGTGTCCCCTGTCACACGATGGGCTGGTAGGGAGAGCATGTATCATCAGACTGACTGAGTGGATGAACCTCAACTTGGCACATGTGAGAAGTCGTAAATATCAGCCCTGACATTCACGGAGCCACGGGGATGAGCCTAGATTAAATGGAAGAGCAAAACCCCTGAGCTGGGGCCAACTCACATACACGGCAAATGCACAGAAAGGTTCCTTTTTAAATTAACCTCAAACATTAAAATTGCAGGTTTGAAAATAAAAATCAGGGGGAGAGAAATATAAATAAGAAATGATTCTCTCTCTCTCTTTTTTTTTTTGTCTTTTTGCCTTATCTAGGGCCGCACCCGCGGCATATGGAGGTTCCCAGGCTAGGGGTCTAACAGGAGCTGTAGCTGCCAGCCTTTGCCACAGCCACAGCAACGCGGGATCCGAGTCGCGTCTGCAACCTACACCACAGCTCATGGCAACGCCAGATCCTTAACCCACTGAGGGATCGAACCCGCAACCTCATGGTTCTTAGTCGGATTCGTTAACCACTGAGCCACGAAGGGAACTCCAAGAAATGATTCTCATCTGCATTAGAAGCATGGGACACCTTGAAGTCATTGTTTCCTAAGGTGGGGTCCTGACCACCAGCATCTGTGTCACCCGGGAGCTTGTTCGAGATGCAGCTTCTCGGGTTCCACCCAGACCTATGGAATCAGGAACTCCAGGAGTGGGGCTCAGCAATCTGGATTTTAAAAAGCCTTCCTGGTGAAGCTGATGCACGTGCAAGTTTGAGAACCACTGTTTTCAGTCCCAAGTGCTCTTTAACAAATTTAAAATAGAACTTGATCCCCCTCCCCAAAACGGATTCAATTGAGTAAAGTATAACTATATTTGGCATGCTTATAAAACATACAAAGCCTTTGTAACGGACCAGATACGAGTTTCTACATAGATTCTCATGAGGATCCGATCATGTAGAAAATTGCCCCTCCACCCACTTCACAGATGAGCAAATGATGGGTCTGAGAGGCTGGCTCCTGTGTTGCCAGAGCCCATGCAGTTCTTTTTTTTTAACTGAAGTATAGTTGATTTACAATACTATGTTCATTTCAGGCATATAGCAAATCGGCTCAGTATATATACATTTAAAATACATATAACATTTTCCTACTCTTTTCCATTATAGTTTATTACAAGATATTGAACATAGTTCCCTATGCTATATAGTCAATTCTCATCATTTATATATTTTACATATGGTAGCGTGCATCTGCCACGTCCACTGGGGTGGGAGTTCTGGATGTTTCTTTGAGACCCCAGATGAGAGGACAGTCAACGAAAGTCAAGGATGAGGCCAATGGTAAGGGCTGATGACACCAGGAGAAAAGCTGCTGACGGATGGAACCCTGAGTCCCTGTCCCCACACACATCCTGCCTGGTGGCAATTCTGTCACATTCCCAGATACAGCTTTGAGGCAGGGCTGGCATCGTTGACTTTTTAGTAAGATGTTTGCTCTGACAATATCACTTCATGTGTCAAAACAAATTAATTCTCTCCTGTAGCCACAATGAGCCTGGATTTCTGATCTTTGGTGTTTCCCTTCTACCCCCTGTCCCTTCAGAGTCTTTTGGTCCCATATCCAGTTCTCACATTGTCCTCCATCTAAGCTTGGACCAGGCTGATCATCATGGTGGCTACAAGGCTCTGGAGTGGGACTGATGGGCTCAGGTTCCTCTTCCGTAACTCACTTGCTGTGTGACCTAACACAAGCCACTTATCCCCTCTGGGCCTTGACTTCTTTATCCGGCAAATGGGGACTAACCTCACAGGGTTGTTTTAAGGAGTAAATGAGTTACTGCAAGTAAGGTGAAGCTCAGACTGGAGCCTGGTGCATGGCAAGTACCATCTAAGTGGCTGTTCTTATTTTAACTGAGAGGACCTCTACTGAACGAGAGGGCCTTTCCCGACTGACTTCTCTATGGATTAGCAATGCCACAATTTCCCTGCAGCTTGGCCTGGGCCTAGGCATTAAGCCCCCTCCCAAACTTTAACACACTCGGCTCCGTTGTCTCCTACACATACTCAGGCAGCCCCTACACTCATGAGTAGACCAACTCAGCGTCAGTGTGTGTGAACAAAAAGGGCTTTTGTAAACTCTCGAGTGCAACCCTCTTCATTTCCAGAGAGCAAAGTGGGGTCCAGAGAGGCAAGCTGCATAGACCACAGAGTCCATCAAAGGGAGGGCTAGAATTTCAATCAACATGGCTTAATTCGGGAAATTCTTGAGAGATGGAAAAAGTCCTACTTCATATTTGTACACTGCTCAGGGACTAGTACAGTGCCTGGCACAGAGTATGTGTAATTGACTTTAAAAATTGCCCATTTCCAATTCTATATTTATGCTTCTGTTACTCGTTTCATACCTTGGTCATCTCACGCTTGGTTTACTGCAATAATCTGCCTGATGTCACACTCTTCTTCCTGTACATGCATGTGAGACTCATCTTCCTAAAGCCCTGATTTTATCTGAACCTGTTTGGCTCCGACATCTTCAGTGGTACTGCTGTGCCCATTGGATGAGCTTTTCGGCACTATGGCTCCTGAGACTTCCTTCTAACTTTTTATGACACGGACCTTTTTAGGGGACAAATGTGTGGTGGTAGAGGTGATGGATTTACCTTCATGAAAACATTTCCTTACTTCTTAACCCCTTCAATGCAGGTATGCTGCCACCAGGTGGCAGTAATGTGCTACTAGCGGGAACCAAATCTCTGCCTTTGCTAAAGATGAGAAGAGACCAAACAAGGTCCACTTTTCATTTTATTATGAACCTGTAACTTTTAAAAGCCCAAACGGCACAGCTTCAAGACTCAAGGTAGGATCTGTTACATTAACTCCTTAATGGAGTCATCACGGAACGCATTCAAGTTGCCCAGGTATTCCTTTCTCAGCAACAACTCTTTGTTACAGCAGACTAGACAATGAAAGTCTACTCAAATTTGTTCAAATCATTTAGAGGGTAGCCCTCTGTATTTTGAGCTCTAGTTTCTTTCATTAACACCAGAGAGAGAAGAGATGGAGAAAGGGGCACAGAATAACTTCGGAATTAAATGGTGCTACATCTAGGTGTGGGTTTTCTTCCACTGTTCAGAATAAAGAATTCTTTACTCTGCTAATTGCCATCTTCAGTCCCTCCTTTTCCTCTGTGAGGGTCGGAATGATTTAAACTATGTTATAAAGCCAGAGGAACGAGACTCTAATGCTGAATGATGGAAACTGATCTCAGTAAGCAACTTCCATTAAAAAACCCTCAGCTGACCCCTCTATGCCTAAGTACCTATTTCTAAATTTAATTTACATCCTTGTGTACTTTTATACCTAACAAAATATTTGAGAGTAGAAAGGGGATAATTCCTTGCAAAACTCATAGTTGCATTTTTGCATCCAGAAGTGCAGATATGTATGAACTATCTGATTCCTGAGTCTATTTGCACAAATCACGTCTCTCCCATTTCATTATCTTCCAAGGTACTAAAATCAGTGAGGACCGGGGATTCTGAGTTTTCATTTCTGGACTAAACATTCCTCCCTGCCTTCCTTCTGACACATTCTGAGATGTTTATGGTAGCTTCTAAATGTGAAGCTGAGAAATCTCAGCCACTCAGTTTTACTGAGCCAAGTGATATAGGCATCCATTTTGAATTCTAAAGGAAAAAAGAAAAAAAAAGACAGGGAGAGGAAAAACATGATTATCTTTATCTCCAACAAAAATGTGTAGGGAGAAATTAAAACTAAGTGTGACACTCTTTGCCACTGATGTGGAATGTTAATGTAGCTGGGGAAGGCTATCAGTCTGGAATCCTGGCTTCCTCATTTCTGCAAAGTAGGTGACAAAGCCACCTCCCTAATGACACGGAAGTGTGCACAAACGGAGGCCACATGTGAAAATGGTAGGGTCTGATTTTCTCAGCCAGAAACTCACCTTGGGGAAAACTTAGAAGGCCTTTCTGAAATAACTTTACTTTCTTCTGTAAAAGAATGACTCAGCTGGGTGAAAATGATATAGTTATTAACCTTGTAAAAATTATTTAACCTCTCTCAGCCTCAGTTTTTTAATCTGTGAAATGGGAACACTGTTGGCCACCTGACACTGTTCTGTGGGAATCACATGAGAAAAGTAGGAGCCGGCATGGAAAGGGTTCATCCATGCGAATGTAAACAGATTCCACTGCCATGAAAAACACTTAGTTGAAAATTTAAATTTAAAATATTAAAATAAAATTAATCCTCGAGAGACAAAGTCTTAATTAACTAGCATGGCCTCATTTCAAAAAAACCCTAGCCCTGTGGATTAGGAACATGGATAAACATTGCCCCCATTCTTAAGAGCCTTAATTTCTTCCCTGAAACTTTGGAGTGGAGACATTTGAGGAGTTCTCTGTGAACTTCTCTTTTCACCAGAAGAGAGCTCTGACTTCATGACTTAGGAAGCTGTAAGCCTCCCCATACAGCATGGACTTCTATGACCATCTCTCGGGACTCAAGATTCTGACTACTAGAGACACTTAAAAAGCAGCTAATATCTGGCTGGAATTTTATACCCTTAGGCAAAAATAACCACAAGCATATTCTCAACAGAATAGAATATTGTGAATTAAATTGAAATTAACTTGGTGGACAGAGATTCACACTGGCTCTAGCACTCCAACAAAGATTTGCTCTTCTACCGGCAGCACTGCGTTTCACCTCCCTTCATATGAATGAAAATGCCGATGAGGGCATGGGTGAGGACCGTGAAAGTTCCCTGGGTACTGTCCTACTGTCAGGGGCTCTTCACAAGGGAGACTGCATGGCAAGGGTGGGCAGGAGCACACATCGGGTGTCCCACAGCCCGGCTGAGAATCCTGGCTTGGCCATTCCACAGCTGGGCAACCCTGGACAAGTTCCTTAACCTCTGGGTCAAGACCTGAGAAATCATTCCAGGTGATGCTAATGCACACAAAAAATTAAGAGTACTGTTTTAGGGCAAGTTCTTTCAGGTCTTTAAGCCTCAGTTTCCATCGATAAAATGGGAAAATCACAGCATGTAATGTACCTCTTATGGCAGTGTGGAAGATTAAATGAGATAATGAATGTTCGGTGCTTAGCCTATTACTTGGTACACAGCAAGGGCTCAACAAATGCAAATCTCTACCATCATTATCATCATCATAATCACTGTGGTTGTCATTATCATTACTACCATCGCTGTCACTGGTGTTACCATAGCAGCGGCAGTACAGTTAGTGTCTTCACCACTGTCATTCTCACCATATCACCACTGTCACCCGCCATGGTCACTGCTGTTATCCTCGCCATCACTGTCATTATCACAGTCACTCATCACTACCATCATCATCACTGTTGTCACCACTGTCATCATCATCTGCCTCTGGGAGATACTGCTGATTCCTTTAGGGAGCCCCTAGAGTACTGGGGACTCAACCAAATAATCTTTTTTTTTTTTTTTTTTTTTTTTTTGCCTTTTGTCATTTTTATGGCCGCGGGTTTATGGCCGCACCCGCGGCATGTGGAGGTTCCCAGGCTAGGGGTCTAATCGGAGCTGTGGCCACTGGCCTGCGCCGCAGCCACAGCAACGCAGGATCCGAGCCGCATCTGCAACCTACACCACAGCTCACGGCAACGCCGGACCGTTAACCCACTGAGCAAGGGCAGGGATCGAACCCGCAAC
>PVHT020000012.1:12631066-12655372 GCA_004024745.2 Catagonus wagneri | reverse complement strand
GCGGGTTTATGGCCGCACCCGCGGCATGTGGAGGTTCCCAGGCTAGGGGTCTAATCGGAGCTGTGGCCACTGGCCTGCGCCGCAGCCACAGCAACGCAGGATCCGAGCCGCATCTGCAACCTACACCACAGCTCACGGCAACGCCGGACCGTTAACCCACTGAGCAAGGGCAGGGATCGAACCCGCAACCTCATGGTTCGTAGTCGGATTCGTTAACCACTGCGCCACGACGGGAACTCCTCAACCAAATAATCTTGAATTCTTGTTTCTTTTTTCCACCCTTTGGGAAGAGTGAGGTACTAGCCATCGCTAAAAATTACTTAGGAGTTAAAAAATATCGATTTCACTCTACACAAAAAAATGTCCAAGTTAAACTTCTTTATAATATTCTGCATGCACTGTAAACATGCTACTAATGATGGTCATGCCGCAGGCCCAGTGCTCCAAGCTCGCTGCTCACATGAATTCACTCAGGCCCTGCACCTGCTGGGTGCCTTCTACTGACCCCTTTCTCAGAGGCGTGGCCAGCGCAGGAGTGTAGTAGTAGAAATGCAGCTGGAACTCCATCAGCTATTCTGAGCATGACTGGAGGAGTAGGTCACCTGCTATATCAAATTCTCAGCTTCGGATGAATTCGTTTTTGCATTTGGCATGGAAGGTGATAAGTATTTTCTGAGCTATTTTTTAGCTGTAAGCTTCAGTCTGCTGAGATGAAATATGCAGATCGGGGCCTGAACAGCTGTAGCACTCCAGAGTGGCTGGTATTTTGGTGGGCTTTATTTTAAAGTCCCTGACAGTTCAATCTCACTAAATAATTCAGCTGTTTAGGAAAAGCCATATGATCTTAAAATAAGTCCCTGAAGGTCAAGAATATAGGTTGAAATTTTATTTTTCGGTGAACAGCATTTGACAAAATAACAGAAATGTCCCTTGTAATATTTCTTCCTTTGCATCTATGAATGAAATTATCAAGCACACATCACTGGATGTTCATTTATAAACATTCTTCTCCACGCATTCCTGCCTGGCAGGGTATTAAGCTAACATTCTGATTTCACTGCTCCCAATGAAGTTAGGGATTGAAAAGAACAATTTCAAAATGTAGTTCTAACTTGAGGTGTCACTGAGCATTTGGAAAGCTCTTTGTTACACCTAACATAGGAAAATACGTGCCTCCCATCCCAGAAAAGCTAAAGTATTGATTCATAAATCTGTAAAGAAAGGGGGCAAAAAATGCATGCAAAAGTTTTCCAGGACAAAACTGAATCCTGCTCATCCATCATCAGTCTCTTCAAGGTGACATGCAATTCAGAAGCAAAGCATTTGCATCCAGAAAGATATTGGCCAAGGATTTCTTTGTGCCCCTTGAAGATGGGTGTTTTGAATGAGTCACCACGTTGGTAGCTTTGAAATAGCTAGTCACAGAGGTGGAAGACAGGGAGTCAAGGTCTTTGGGGGAGATCTTATCTAAACATGCAGAGAATCTTACCCTCTTTGAGGCTGATGGGATGCTAAGGTTTGTCTACTTCAAATACTTCCATATCCCATTTTACAGATGAGGAAACTGGGGCCCAGAGAGGATAAATGATGTATGTCCATTAACGTACTCAGTTAGTAACAAAGCCAGAGTTAGTAGACAAGTAGCACCGGGGAGGGAACACATCGGAGCTGGCCTCCTACCTGGTTGACAGGTACAGGCATAGCCATTTTTGTTGTGTTCAAAAACCACTTGGCTTCTACACTGCAATCTGACCTTTACTCTGTGACCTAGGCCAGTCCTTTAAATCCCCTCAACTCCAGCCTCTTTATGTATAAAACCCCAATACTAATCCCTACTTCATAAGGATGTTTTATCAGTACAATCCTATATTTAAAAATACTCAGAACAAAGCCTGTATACAGCAATACTCAACAAAGGCTCATGCATGGATTCATCCTGATGTCCTAAACATTTTCTCTTAGACTAGGGTGTGGAGCGCAACACTATGGGGAACCCAGATTTTCCAGAGCTGAAGCATCGTAAAATCTACTTATAGTGTTCCAATGAGTGTGTCCATACTTTTCAGACCCTGTTTCCATTGTGGTTTGGGAAAATGAAGGCGTTTAACGCCTCACAGTGCTAACCAGTATCTTGGTGGCAGCTGTGACCGTCAGAAGTCATATCAGGAAAAGCAGGAGCTTAGGTTAAGGCCACTCGTAGAAGCAGCCCAACTCTAAAGAACAGTATGCAAAACTGTATAAATAAACTGTTCTCAGGTACCACAAATTATTCATTTTCTACTTGAAAACTGAGAAAGTATCAGTGACCAAAAAGTGAGAAATAAAAATCACTCGTAATTCCACTGCTCACCAAAAGTCACTGTTAATATTTCACGAGGAAAGTACATTTTATATAGATTTAACAAAGTGGGTCCTTCTGTAGCTTACTTTTGGTCAATGTTAAAAGCATTGTGGGGTTTTCCCCAAGTTATTAAACAGTTGTCTTTTAAATGAATATATAATATCCCATCATTCATGTATTCCATTACCAGAGCAGTACTCAAAGTACTGAGCGATTGGTAGAGCATGACTGCCAAACTATCAGAATGGGGAGAAAAAGCTGGTACATATAAGGTAAACCATTGGATCACTGGCAGTGGTTGTACTACAGCCAGTCTCTTATTCAAAACGTTTCATTAAAAAATGGTTTTTCTGGTCACAGCAACACTATTCTGAAGAAAGAGCAGATGGTAAGAGCCTGACAAGCATTTCTGGTATATTCTGAGGTTGAATTCTTAGAAGGATAACGGTGGTGTCAAAGGATGAGCAGCGGTACGTGAGGCTGGCAGAGGATATGCTTTCTAGGATGCCCGCCTCCAGGGGGTCACGGTCAAGGGCTCATGCTTCCCCCTTTGGGAAACACCCCAAATGGACAATTAAGGAAGGCTAAACAGTCATGCCGGAAGGACACCAGGAGTACCCCCACTCCTCTTCTGACTCCTGACTGTGCCCCATCATGGAGGAAATTCTAGTTGCAGAGACACCCCTCCCAATATACTGAGCCCTAATTTGCACAGTGCCCAGGGGCACTAGGATACAAGAATCTTCTGGGGCTCCGGTCTCTACTCTGGTGCTGCTACTAGCTAAATAATTAGACGTGGGCAAGTCACGCTGTCTATCCGGGTCACAGCTGATTTTCCTAGACGTAAAGGAGATGACTGAGTCAGAGCAATAATCTATGCCGTTTGGGGGTTATCAGCCTAAAAGCCTGTGATTCTGTGTCCCCACATTCTAATGCTGCTGCATTTTAATGATGAAAGCTTTATTTTCCTTCTTGTAGCACCTCCGCCCACCAACAGCCACCAGCAATCCAGTCTCCATTTGCATAGGGACCAAGGCAACTTTTTGAAAAATGTAAGTTCTCCAATGATTTATCCTTACTCTAAGATAAAAGCCAGACTTTCTACCACAGCTTGCACAGACATACGCAGTCTCACCCTGCCACCTCTCCAGCCCCATTCTTCCCTTTGGGAACTGTGTTGGCAAAAAAGCCACACTCGTTTTCAAGCTTATTCCCATTTGCAAGCATTTGAAATTCTGTTCCTTTACCTGCACACTCCTCCCATAAGACCTTCCCTTGGCTAAGCTGCTTTGGGTCTCAGCCTCTGAAACTGCTATTCCCTTTGCCTGGAGCACATGTTCCCTGATTCCAGGTGGTACCAGCTCCTTCTTGCCTTTGAGGTGTCTGTGCAAATACTGCTTCCTTGGTGGACACCGGTCTGACTACACTGATTCAAGCTGCCCTCCCCTTCAGTCATTCTCAATCATGCTGTCTCATTTTCTTCTTTGCATTCAGCACCAACATTATCATGTTTTGTTGACTTGTTATTTACTATTTTTTTAATAGAATATAAACTCTGTCACAGAGCAGACACATGGCATTGACAACGCTCATGAAATACTTTTCGGATGAATGTGGGGAGAAAGAGAAAAGTAGTCACTAACGTCCAGGAGCTGACCTGATACCATTAGCTAGAAGTTGGCGTTTTCTTGTTGAACGTGAACAACTTCACACAATGTCAACGTCAGACAAGGTCACTATTGGATCAGGACAGGAAGAGACCACTCTGTAATCAAGTCTGAGCACATAAAGAACTCAGCATTGGCCAAGCCATCCCCTGTCCTGGCTGAAAACAGTGACAAACACTTCTTTGCCGGTTACAGCTGTGGCCTCACCCTAGTCCACCCTCCCTATAGATAGATGAATGAAGTTCTTGGTCATAGGATTACCCTTGCTTCCCCAACTCAGAGCAATGCTCCACTTTTATGAACCTTCCGAGACAGCTAACACGAGCCCCAACTTACAAGTCTTCCCTCATGCCCTCATATAAGGATGCCACCATTCCCTACCTTAGGTTCCCCCCACCTTGCAAGAAGCAGTAAACCCAACTTTTTAACTACAGGTGTATTGCTGGTGGCCTCTTGCTGAAAGGCAAGAACAGTGGAAAAACCATAATATATAATAGCTTCTTTTTCTTGAGTAACTACTACATGTCAGACACCACTATTTCCAATAATACAGCCTTGGAATGCAGATATTACTATTACTCTCATCTCATTTAAAAGTTGAGGATATTGAGCTCAAATTGGATAAGTACCTTCCCAAGGTCACACAGCTGTTGGGGAAAATCTGAAGTTTGAACCGGTGTCTCCTTGACTTCAAATCTTGTATATTTTCTCATTATTATGGTGTTTCTTTCTTTTTTTTCTCCCTTTCCTTTAGAAGCCAAGTCGGGTGCTCTAAGCTAGTAATGAGGATATGCGTGATAAATGTGTTCCCTTTAACTAATTTCTCTATTTGAAATCATTAACATTCCTGCTGGTTTCAACCCTCTGTGAATGTTAGATGTTTTAGATTTCTGCTGTCTCACCATCACTGCTGCATAAAGTTTCTAGCACAATGTCAAACATATAGAATATGTTCAGCATCCAAACAGCTATTTTAAGACAATCACTCTGTCATTTTGGGCAGTACAATTGTGAAATGGAGAAAATAGTTAAAAACAATGATTTGTGACAAAGGCAGTGTTCCATTCAGGTACGAGTGAGAGAGAGTTCATTAGCTTTCTCTATCTTTTGGTCTTGTTCTCTAAATAACGTCTCCTACCTTTGTCCTTGGAGTCTGTCTAATGAATGAATTTAAGAGTTTCCCCAGAAATTAAAACTCAAAGTTATTGGTAAATGAAAAAGATTACATGCATACATACATACATGCATAAATACATGTGTACATATATGTATGCATGTACATAGAGATATAAATTTGTTAAATGTGTGTGTGTGTGTGTGTGTGTGTGTGTGTGTGTGTGTATTTAATCAATCACTGGTGAGAGTCAACAGTGAACCCAGGCCTGAGCTAGATGATTTCATAGATGCCCCCTCAACACATTTCAGATGCTTGAATTCCTAAATGAACTCATAGTAAGAAAATTAATTTGCAGTATTGACCTGGTGCCATTAGGTTCAGTCAGCATTTGGTAACTTCGATTCCAACCCATCCTGAGAACTGAAATTTCTACGAGCTAGAAATCATTGCTGGAGTTGGGTTGATGGAGCTTGGTGAATATTAAAGATCAAATATTCCAGTTTCACTTGATTCTAGAAAAGCCTTCAGGACAAGTCCCCGATGCTATCCTCCAGGTAGCTAAATATAGCAACATGGGATCTCTGATTTGGGTGTACACCTCTTAAGCCATCACGGGATTTTCATCATAACACTGGTGTGATCAGGTTTCTGTCTCATAGGCTACTCTGTCTGCAGAGAGAGAGGGGGACGGAGTGGGAAGGCAGGCTGCACAGAGGGTGGGAACGTGTACCATAGAGTAGCTGGGAGGATGATGAGACAGGAGTGTATGAAAGACACTGAGATGGCCTACGAGTCTGGGATTAGTAGATGCAACTATTACATTTAGAATGAGTAAACACGAAGGTCCTAGTGTAGAACACAGGGAACTATATCCAATCCCCTGGGATAGACTATGATAGACAAGAATATAAAAAAGAATATTTATATGTATATATGTACAGCTGAGTCACTTTGCTGTATAAAGCAGAAATTGGCAAAACACTGCAAATCAACTATACTTTAATAAAATATATTAAAATAAAAAAGGAAAGAAAGACACTGACATTGCCTTTTATATTAGTAATGTGAACCTCACATAAATTTCTACTTTTTCCCTGGTAAGAACAGGTAACATGAGATCTGCCTTCCTACTCAAATCTAAGTGCACAGTACGGTACTGTCAAGTACACGCGCCACACTGAACAGCACATCTCTAGAGCTCGCTCATCGTGTATAACTAACTGTAACTTTATGTTGGTTGAACAGTAACTCCCCATTTCCCCCTCCCTGCCAGCCCCTGGAAACCACCATTCTTCTCTCTGTTTCTAGGAGTTTGGCTAGTCCGGATGCTTTATATAAGTGGAAGCATGTAATATGTGTCCTTCTGTGCCTGGCTAATATGGCTCAGTGTGATGTCATCCACGTTGCTGCATATGGCAGGACTTCCCTTTTTCGTTAAGGTAAAATAATAGTCCACTGTATGTACATACCACATTTTCTTCATGCATTTATCCATAAACAGACGTTCAGATCTACTATATAGAATGGATCTATGGTAAGTGGAAAAAGGGGCAACCAAGGATGCCCAATATTCTTCTGGCTTGAGTGGCATATTAGAAGAATCATAAAGATAGTCATTGGGTGAAGCCTCTATTTTATTGAACAAATATGTACCTTAAACTGAACATGTTGCCTGTTCAAAATGCTTGATGGATATCAATTCATTTATTATATTTATTATATCCCCATGAGGTAGGGATTGCTATTATCTCATCTAACAGATGAATAAACTGAGGCACAGAGGGGTCAAGTAATTTCCCCAAGGTCACACAATCAATAATAGAGGGTTGGTGTCCAGAGTCTGTGCTCATAACCATTACACATTACAGCGTCTTTCTGGGGGCCAGTGTCAGAATCTAATGCTCATAAATGCCAGTCTACTGGTGGGAAAGGAATGGGACCCAGAAAACCTCAAGGACAGCCAAGGGAAAGTTAATTTTATTGTTTTGACTTTGATTTAATTTGGCCCCAAGCACCACAATCAGGAAATAATTTCATCATCCTAGTCTCTTATATTTAGAAAAAAAAAAGATGGTGAGTGTCTGATGGAGGCTCTGATGGAGTTTTAAACATAATTATTTTAGGCCTGTTTATCCATAAAGAGCCCTACCAATGGTGTATGATGATTTATCTCTATGGATTAAATGTCACAATTGAGGAGCAGTGGTCTAAATCATACATTCACGGCAGACCTTGAAAGACTCTGGAAGGTCTTTCAGCTGCATGCACTGAAGTTGACCAAAGTTTTCAAACTGTTCTTTTTATTGTCAAAGAACTGAAATTATACATGGAATACATTGCTCAGAGTATCATTTGATGATACACTTTAAATAACAGGCATTTGAAGATACTAAGTTTTTTCAAAGACCTAACTTTATCAGTCCAGGTATGTCTAATAGATTCACTACAGAATTGGTGACCTCATACCAATTTGATAAAAGCACGAAGGCTCCTGAGCCAAAGAAAACAGCTGAGTACTTCAGCATGTTACTATTCATCGTTCGACACTTTTTTTTTAAGATAAACACTATGTGTGGTACCTCATTATAAACCCCAATATTGAGGAATATATTCAGTGAAATTGCCCTGCAATGAAATAACCAATGGAATGGAATTTCAGACCAAGAGCATTTGTTACACTCTTCCTTAAGTTTTTTTAATTGGCAATAGTCCCTTTAGTCATATCTAGAGCAGGCCTTCTTAGACTTGGCACTGACACTTGGGGCCAGATGACTCTTTGTGGCCAGAGCTGTCCTATGTCCTGTAGGATACTGAGAGCTATTTCTGGCCTTTACCCAGTAGACATCAGTAGCACACCAGAAGTGACAACCAAAAACGCCTGCAGACATTGTCAAAGGTCCCTTGCAGGGTGTATGCAAACTCCCTCCAAGATAACACCACTCCTCTAGAATATTACTGTTCAACGGTATTGGCTATGAAACCTGCTGAGTAAAGAATTATTACTGGGCTCTATGAGACTCATTTATTGAACACTTATTTATTGAGTGCTTGTTAAATGTCAGGTGAGGTGAAAGAAAGGTTTGGAGGAAACAGGAGTGAGCAAAAAACACAGTCAACATGGGCTATAGCTTTATTATAGGAGAAAGATTGACTTGACTCTTTTGTCATCTCTTATAGATAGATAAGATTTGTAACTATTCAAAAGACAAAAACCCACTAAACCAAAATATCATACTTTGTAAGCAGCTTATTCACAGATGTAGTTTGAAATCTCTTTTATTAGATGGTGTAGAAGAGTCAATCTCTTCAATATATCATATATATATCTATATATCTATATCTATATCTATATCTATATCTATACACACACATATATATATCACACACACACACACACACACACACAGCTGTCAAGAGACAGCTGAGCCGTAACAAAGAACCTCTGCAGAAAACAGACGTTTCTCATGTAGAAGTCCGTATGTGGGCAGTCCCAAGCTAGTGCTGGGCCTTTAATCTTGGAGGCACTTGGGCACTGCCTTCTTGCTCTGCAATGTGGGCCCTCCATTCCTTAGATGGCCATTTATGGGCTCACCTTCTTGCCCTTAATGCACCCAGTGGGAAGGAAAATAGGGATTAAAAAAGAATGACAGGGGATAGCATTTTACAAAGGGAGATCCCTGGGGACAGCCCCATGACCCAGTGACCTATATTGGTCCTAGGGCCTGATCCAGCTGCAAGGCAGGCTGGGAAATGTAGTGTTCACTCCTGGTGGACCTGTGCTCCAAGGATCTCTCTATCTCTATGGAGGAAGGGGAGAAAAGATTGAATAACAAGAAGCAATTTCAACCACAGTCATCCATTTCCTTCCTCCATATTCTCACCTCCATTGATGCAGCAACTACACTGAAGTTCTGAATAACTAATTTTTGCCAATTTTTGTGGTGCAAGTACTCCCATTATGGCCAACTGATTTCAAGCTACCAAAGTCTCTGAAGGTTGTAGTGGAAGAAGCACACACAACTGGCTCTCACAACCAGGCACAAGCTGGCTTTACCACAACTTTTGTTTATGAGAAAGCAACCCACACAGTATCTGATACAAAGAAAACTCTCGGCAGCTTATTTTATTAAAGAACTTAAAATGTATGACATGAATTTACATCCCATTCATTCTCCACAGCTGACTGCCTACCATGTGCCAGGCCTGGCATTAATTAGCCCCTTAACAGCAGTAAAATGGGGGCAAAAACCAACCGGATTCCCACCCTCACACAATACAGCCAACAACATGAGGAGGGGGACAGGCAGCCAACCAGTGACAAAAGCAAATGTGGAAGCAGAGAGTGAAGAGGGGCAGTAGCTGAGGGGTTTAACCTCACTTAGGCACAGCTGAGTTTTATCAGCTGAGCTAACTCTGGAGGTTGAGCAGGAGTCACTTAGACTTGGACGTGAGGTTCGGGGAAGAGCACGTCTGTAGAGAGAATGGCACTGATGAAGACCCCACGGTGGGGGCGGGGAAGGCGTGGCCTTTTCAAGGAAGGCCAGGGGAGTGCAGTAGGCACAGGAGAATGGAGTGAGGGAGGTGAAAAAGAAAGCAAGGGCTGGACCATGTCACAGTGAGACAGTGGTTTATAATCCAGAATCCACAAAGAGTTTTGAAAGGCTTGAAGAACATGCTGTGACATCAGCATTTGGGAAAATGATCTCTGCCTGCACCAGCAAGGACACATTAAAAGGGGCTTAATAGATATAGGTGTGTGAGGTATAAAGTTCTTCTTTAAAACAAATTTTATTAGAGTAAAGGGGACTCACAATGTTGTGTTAGTTTTAGGGGTACAGCAAACTGAATCGGCCATTCATGTACCTATATCCATTGCTTTTCAGATTGTCTCCCCAAATAGGCTATCACAGAGTACTGAATAGATCTCCCCAAGCTATATAGTAGGTCTAGTTACCAATCGATTTTATATATAGAAGTGTATATATGCCAATATACACTCCGCCAATCCAGGCATAAGGCTCTTAAAATGGTTCACAAGAGAGATGATGGCATATCTCTCTTGCCAGAGCAGTGGCAGTGGACACTGACAGAAACGGACACATTTCATACATATTCAGGGGTGACATCAACAAGGCTGGACATGGGTAGGCTCTGGGGGAAATATACGGAAGGACTGTATCTACAATTACGAAGCACTTTCTTACTTGAACACTGGATAGATGCTAGGTCTTTTACTGAGTTTAGGATGGAGGGAGTGGTGGAGATAGTCTCAGTTCAATTTTGAACATGTGCACTTGAATCATTTCATGTTTTGATGATCCTTGAAGAAAGCATTCTTATGTATCATTCCCATCATAACATTGAAGAACTAAGTTCACAGTCAATGCCATACCACTAGTAAATGGCAAGGCTGGGCCTTGAACACTGGTTTTATGATGCCAAACCCTATGATGTTTGCATGATGTAACACAAACTGGTTCTCACAGGGTCGGTCTCGAACCTGTGGCAGAATGAGCTTAGTTACTGTAAAATACTCATTAACCTAAGCTACAAGGTGGGACCTCAGCTTATGTACAAAGAGGACAGGGCTATTAATGACGCACTTTCAAATTGCTTTGAACAATTTCTTCTGCGTTGGACTAATGAGCCCTGCACCATGCTTCTGCGGAACCTCTCACCTTAGAAAATAAAGTCCATCAGATCATGCTCTGAATATTAACCCTGCTAGAATAAAAAGAAAAAAAAAGCAATAGAAAAGATTGATTTCCCTCCACCTCACACAAAGAAAATACTATTCAAGAAGCCTCTGAGTATAATTCATATTTTTATATAAAGAGTATGTTTTGCACTGAGGAAAAAAATCATTGCAAACTATTATCAATATCACGATACCGAGTAATGAAGGCATTTAAACACTCTCACCTAATGCATGGTTCTTGCATAAACAAGTGTAACGTAACATGACAGTAGCTAATGGTATATTCAGAGACTCTATGTCAGCCTAGGTTTCCCACATTTGTCCTCAAGTCTCCACTGTTGGACTTGAGAGGGCTCCCCTTTCCTCCTGTCTGGCTAATGAATCTTCCAGCGGTGCTGCTCTCGAGTCAAAGACTGTTAGGAAAAAACACACATGGTCCCCGAGCTGATGAACACTGAAGAACTTCTTTTAGTCACAGGCAGTACAGCCAACTGTCTTTGGTAAACTTAACAGGTACATGAAGAGAACAATTCACGATCTTATTTATACTGGGTCAATGTAGTGTGTCATATATCTCACGTACGAATGACAGCCCTAAACATATGGACGTTGAGTTAGAAGTCACAATTTCTTTTCTGATGACTCACTGGACACATTTGACAAGTTTCAAGAGAAGGCAGGACACGTTCTACTTCCCCCATTTGATAGATAAGGAAAGTGAGGCTCCAAGATACTGGGTAACCAATTGATCATCACAACCAAATTAATAGACGGCTCCAGACTAGAACTCAAGGCAATTCCTCCCTTGGCCTAACACTATTTTAAGAATTTAAGTATAATTATTACAGTGTTGTGCAAATTTCTGCTGTACAATATAGTGACTCAGTTATATATATGCATGTGTGTGTGTGTGTGTGTGTGTATGCACACACACATATACACACATATATAAACTGAGTATATACATATATTCTTTTTTATATTCTTTCCATCACGGTCATTCCAGGGGACTGGATATAGTTCCCTCTGCTATACAGCAGGACCATGTTGGTTATCCATTCTAAATGTAACAGTTTCCATCTACTAACCCCAAACTCCCAGTCCATCCTTCTCTAACAGTCATTCTACAAGTAAGTTTCAGGAAGGCTGAGACTTGGTTTTGCTCCTTAGTATCTAGTGCATAGTAGGTGCTCAAAAAATACTTGCTGCTGGCTTCTCTGTGCCTGTCCTCCCCTGAGGCATGGTGCCATTGGAGAGGCCTGGGAACTGGAAATTAGAATACCAGGACTTCTGCAAAAGCATGGATAAGTAATATAACCTTTTCATCCCTTGGTTTCTTTCCTGCAAAATGAAAACAATCCAGTCCTAACTATCAAGAGGAACCATAAGGATCAAGTCAAATGGGGCGATGACAATTTCCTTCCATCAGTACACATTTAAGGTGTCATGGCTATTTTTAAAGTGAGGAAAATACTCTCAGCAACTTGTTGTATCTTCTTGATCAGAAGATCAAGGCTGGCTCAAGAAGGCAGGGTCCAAGGCTGTGTGCAAGATGCAGCTCCAGAGACTCGGATACCCATGTCATGCAACTCAGCTTCCTAGAACTTTCCCAGGGGCTTTCGAGGCAGCTCATGACATTCATATGAGCCTCAGAGGCTTCTATACCTCTTCTTGTCACCTTCAGTCAGAGAGACACATGATGGCCCCTGTAGGCATGAGCCTTCCTTGACTTGAGTCTCAAGGTTTTCCTTAAAGCTCAATTTTGACCATGATCTTTACAGCAGCCATGATCATGGTGGTGGGGTGGGGCAAAGAATCCCCCTTCACTATTCACATACAATGGGAATATATCTCACCTACAGGTACCCAGTCTGTCATCTGCTAGGCATTTCACTTGGGAGATATTTCCTAAACTTTCTCAGCCTCAGTTTCCTCATCTGTGATTAGGGACTATCAGTTACCACCCAGGAAGTCACAGGACTGTATGGTGGAATGTAATGTTTTGAGTGCGGAGTTCTGAGCCTGGAACAGCACTAACAATGACCACAGCAACTGATACTCTGTGTGTGGATCTGTGGTGATCCAGCAGCTCATTCAGACAATTCATTTTCTCTTATTCAACATGCTCGACAGCTTGGTGGATAAGACAGAGCTCCACATAACTATGACCCCTGTTTGTTTCCAAGCTGTGTTCACTGTGAATCGTAAATTTCCAAATGAGCAACTGGATACACCCACAATCGACCATTTCTCACCAGCCATCCTGGGCTCCACCACAGCCCAAGTGATTATCCTCTGGGTCTGAGTCATGTGATGCCTCCCATTGTTTTAACGCTTGTCTGCTTCTGCAGTCTGTTTCTCAATGCAGCAGCCAAAAGGACATTAAAACATAGGTTAGATCTCACCCCTCCTCTGTTCGAAAGCCTCCATTGTGTGAACTACGGATTTACTCTGAGTGAATTCGGTTTCTACATCTCTGTCCTACTTCTCTGCCATTATCTCTTGCTATAGTGCTTGGGTGAATAATGAAAGCTACAAGGAGACAAGACCAAGATGTGGAAAGAACTCTAATCCTTGCTTGCCTTGGGACAACTCAGTTGGTTCAATCAAAACAACCAAGACACAACTGAAAGAACTGGTGTTTAGATTGATGTAGACAAAAGAAGCATGATAAACTATCTCCCCCCACCCTGCCCCCATATCTGGAATGTGGAAAGGGAAACCACTAAGTAGAAACATGATTACTAGGCAGCAATACTGGAATTTCAGATCACCATTGACAAAGAACTGTACAACCTCACTTGACAGTGGGATGGAATGCACTCTCCTAGGAGAGAGTAAATTCACCACCACTGCAAATAAATAAGCAGAGACTTGAAAATGGGCAAGACACTGAGAAGCAAAATTTCAAAAGTCAGAAGACAGTGGTGATGAGGTTACATTTAATTTTCCTTTTAATTCAGAGACTCCACTATTTGCAACATTGAAGAATAGAGGGAAAATAATTAAGAATCAACTGCTTTAGCTTCATTAACCATAAAGGAATTAAATGTCAATGGAGAGTGTATGTCATAGTGGAATATTACAGGGTGTTTTACAGCAGGTGTTTTACAAATGACACACTAGGTTGCTGGGCAGGAAACCAGGTCATATACTTTTATCTAATTCCCTTACGCTCTTTTTCTTTAGGATCATCCCTAATGCTGTGTGAATGTGCTTGCGTGTTTGTGTGTGTATGTACACCTGTGTGTTTCTCTGTCATCTTTTAGTGTATAATTCAATGGGCTCATTCAACAAACATGATGGCAGATCCACTCGTCCTCTGGCATGAGAACACACTGATGAACAAAACTGTGGCCAGAAGGTGCTGACCCTTTTCCTTTAGAATTGGTTACTAGAGGAGAGACTTGCAAAAGGAACCCATGCCTCATAAAGGAATCATCTGGGTTTCACTCTACTCAAAGAGACCGGCTTTGAACGGATCATGGAAAATGGGACTTTCCTTCCATAAATGAGGTAATGTTTTTGGACTGTGAAGTGATTTCACAGCATACAATAGAGACTTTTCCATGAGAGCTGTCGCTCTGACCTCATCATCTGCAGAGAAGTGAGACGTGACGACTGACCCAGAGAGCAATACCCTGTCCCACTACCAAATACAAGTGGACCGATACCATCTCCTTAAATGATTGAATTTCTCCTCTCTTCCTTCTATAACTGTCTCACTAAGCCAAGAGGAAAAGACATTTTCCTCCAGGAAACATACTGAGAGCAGGTATCTGTGCCACTGAAGAGCAAAACTGGTAGAACAAATCCCTGGAAATGGTTACTAAGGATAAATGTGACGGGTTGATCCAGGGCTATGGTTATTTTAATAAATAAACCAAGAATAGTGGCTGAATGCACTGGAAAATAGGGAGATTTGAAACAACTGATTTAACCTGAAAACAGCAGAATCAATGCACCAAATAGAGTCCCCCCAAAATATAAACAAATGAATACTGTGCCTTATTCTACAAGCAAACAAAGGCAGGAAGAGAATAACCAGCAGCTTTAGAACCCTGTCTGTGCCTTTGTCTTACAGACTGATTTCTAATACGTCTACTTATTTCTCATTCCACCAGCAAAAATTTTTGCACATCTTACACACCTCCTAGGTGCAGAGTTCTGATTTGGTGAGTGAGCGCTTATTTCCATGCCTTATTAAGGGAGTTATTTAACAAAGCATTATGAATCATGAGATGTCACTGTCATCTCTACACTAGGCAGAGTTTTGTGAAAAAGCAGAATTCTATCCTCTAACTTGACAACATAATAAGAAAATCTTGTCAATGAAGAGTCAAACAAGTCAAAAAACAACCTAGACAAATATCGAAGTTAAAAAAATTTAACTGCTGGGTCAAACGAATAGTGACTTACAGCATGTTTCCAATGCTTTTAAAAATAAAAAATGAATTTCCCATAATAGTCAAACTGTTCTTGCCTCCTGGTGTTTTGCAGTGTTTTCTAGGCATTGAATCCCCTTAAGTCCCATGGAAGGTCGTATCAAGTCCAGTAATAAAACTCATTTTTCCCTTCGCAGGATAAATACGAGCCGTCAAAATGCAGCATTCTCCCTCTATTAAAATGCTGATAGCTAGCCCCTGAAGCTTTCGCATTAACCTTCTAAACACAAATGACTCCTCCCTATGTCATGCACAAATAGAATATATACCAGAGACTATTTCTTTTGAAGGTTTTCGCTCGGGCCAGTGGGACTGACCAGAGGATCGGCTATAGATCACTCTGGCCCTTCTGTCACCTTTCACAAGTGAAGTGACACTGAGCTGCCAAAGCTGTCAGGGGCTCTTGACTGGCTCTAAGAAATACCTTTATGGCCCTGAAAGGAGCTGGAGAAGCATAATTACTAATGTTATTAGAAGAAAAGAGGTTCATGTTGTTACAAATGGGCCCTGGTCAACTATGTGGAAGAGGGGGAGGGGCAGCTGAGCACAGTGCTTAACTGCATTCAGGTCTGACAAGCTGGGGATCCTGAAGGTCCCTGCATGCCTTGAAGTGTTTTCTACTGGTGTTGCCACTCTGTATGAGTTTCCTATGGTTGCTGTAACAAATTGCCACAGTCTTAGTGACTGAAACAACTAAGATTTATTATTTTTTAGCTCCAGAGTTCTGAGGTCTGAAAAGGGTCTTATGGGGGCTAAAATCAAGGTGCCAGTGGGATGGGTTCCTTCTCTAGGGAAGCTCTGGAGGAGAACCCATTCTTTGCCTTTTCCATCTCATAGAGGCTGCCGGCATTCCTTGGCTTATGGTGACATCACTCTTACCTCTATGTCTATTGTCACGTCTTTTTCTCTGACTTTCACCCTTGTATGTCCATCTTACAAGGATTCTCATAATTACTTTGGGCCCAGATGAAAAATCTAGGCTAACGTTCCCATCTCAAGATCCTTAATTATATCCACAATGGCCCTTTGGCCACTTAAGGCAAACTATTTATGGCTTCTTAGGACAAAGACAACTTTGAGGGGTCATTATTGTGCTCAGCACACACTTTAAGACCAAGAAAAGAGAAAACAGAGGGGTTGTGTTAATAAGGAGTTTAGATTTAATGGGACAAGTGGAAGGGGCTTGTAGTCATTGAGGATTTAGGGGCTTGTAGTCACTGAGGATTTAGGGGAGAATAAAGATAATCATCTACTCTAGACTGTAGTGAGCCCAAGAAGCTGAGAGATGGGCAAAAGATAAGTGTGTGTGTTTGTGATCCTGCTAAAGTTAAAGAGCTAGTTAAGTAGGAAAGGAAAAGAGGATTAATAAAAAGTCATGGTCCAGGAGATTTAGGGTGGGAGATACTGGGATTGGAATATTAGCAAAGTGTAGTCTTATGAATTGTCTGCTCAAGTGAAAGGGAGATAGACATCACTGGAAAAATGGAAGTCAAGAAGCTGAACCTTCGAATCAGATGCTGAAATCACTCTAATGATGGAAGGAGAAAACAGAACCCAGAGTTCTACAGTCCAGATTAATGAGAGGAGGAAACCTGGAGGCCAGGATGTATGGGCATAGTATAACTGGACGGCATAAACTGCAGAGAAGGAACTGATGAAAGATGGTGATAGAAGAAAGGCTCTTCCAAGGGATCCCCAAGTATGTTGGCCGTACCTCTTAGTTTCAAAATACTGGGGTTGAGAAGACTGGAGTAAAAACCAATTCCACTTAAAAAGAAAAACAAAGATGAGTTCCGTGTGGCTCAGTGGATTAAGGATCTGGCATTGTCACTGCAATGGCTTGAGTCTGCACTGTGGTGGAGCTTTGATCCTCGGCTGGGGAACTTCTGTGTGATATGGGTGCAGGGCCTCCCTCCCCCAACAACAACAAAAAAAAAAAAAAAGAAAGAAAAACAAACAATTTTCTCCACTGCACTTATCATTTGATTTATTATATACTTTATTTCTTGAAACTTTATTCTCAGTTTCCTTAATGGAACATAAACTCAATGAGTGGTTCAATGCTATATTTTAGTGCCTATAGCAGTGCTGTACAGTATTAGCTTCTTTATAACTACTGAATAAATGAAAGAAAAAATAGAATGAAGGAAGAAAGCAAAGAAGGAAAAAAGAAAGGAAGAGAAAAAGAAGGGGAAATAAAAAAAGAGGTGGCTATAATTGTGTAGTGCAGCTTGGTTGGGGAAGCATTTAGCTTCTCTAAAGGGAAGGAGGAAGGATGCACTCTGGGAGATGACTGAAGATACAAGCAAGTTGAGACTAGAAAGTTCCAAAGGCAACAGGGAAGGGAGGACAAGGGAGAGGCATTTGCAGGAGAAAGATATTTTGGAGGGAGTTAATGAGCTAGGTGAGAATTATTTTGGTAGGATGACCTAATCTGGGACACTCTAAACCAGCTACCCTTCTCTGTGAGGCTCCAGGCACAGGGAGGTGGTTTTTTCAGGAACTGACACCTGGCAGAAGGTGGGTACGCACGCGTAAGTGGCTGGTTGGAGGGGAAGAATATTAAGAGCTGTGCACTCCAGAGCTACACTCTCTTTCCTGCTTAGCCACAAGTGACAGTCTAATGACCATCTTTCAGGGATGTCCTCTGGCTCAAACACTGGCTAGAACCAACAGTGGATGGCATCCTGGACTCCTTTTAATCCTAAGTCATCAAATGGCCAAAGGAACAATCTTTGCCTCCTCCTCCCAGTTTACACACCAACTGTTTCATTCATTTTAATGATGGGGGAGCAGAATGACCTTTTACAAATACCATCCACAGCTTAGAATTTGATCAGCAAATGGTGGAGTGGAAACACAGCTCTTACTTGACCCGGGTTATAGGCATGCTATGGTGTGATAGTTAGATTTCAGCCACTCAGGAGGAGGAACAGCTCCATGGATTTAATTTCCCATTACTATAGCAACCTTGAGACTTCTGTTGCAGCGAAAGGTTAAATACAACACAGTGTTCATCAAGACTTTCCACTAATGAATCAAGCCAAATCCTTATTCATGTGTAAAGCAATGGCTGTGTGAGTACAGGGATACAGAACAAAGAGACAGTGTACAAGCCAGTGAGACCTAACTGTCTAATCAACCTTGGGATTAAAACTGGTCTCCTACTGATACAATGGATTCATCTGTAACTACACTGAGGAGTAACTACATTGAAAGGGAAAAAAATTAGACATTATATGCTAATATTCCAAGAGTGTTTGTCTAGGACCAAGGATTATTTTTTCATTCTTGTAAAATCATTCCTGAAAACGTATAACTTCTTCCTTTTTATCTTTGATGGCCCTTAGTGATCCTTCTAAAATTAAGAAAAATGGCCAAATAATATTTATATTCATTTATCTGAGTCCAGGCAGTATGCCAACCAGCATGGCCTCTTACGATAGCAGCATCAAAAGGGAATAGTAAGAGAGGTTTCTAAAGTGGGGTGCATAGCAGGGTCCTCAGAAATCCAACTAGTTTGTGCAACTGGAATCAACTGACTATGGCTCCAGGGATGATTTTGTGATGGAGCCCTGGGCCATTGCAAATATAGAACACATGGCAACTACATGAGTAAGAGGTGGACTGGTGCAAAGAAAGCCTTCAGCCCATATTGGGTGTCTCTCCCCTTAATTATCTTCCTGGGTGAAGTACTCATTTACTTCTGTCATTTGTGGGTGCCTGGAAGTCTGGTCGTGGTACCCAAACAAGACCTAGGCTGGGTTAGGATGATGGGAAATGGGGGTAGGCAACCAGGGTTCACATCTTACCCAATTCTGATGTTCACTGGAGCCCTAGAGATCATCAGGGACGTTCCAGGGCACACCGGAACAGGGGCAAAGTGACTTGTGTATTTTTCAACCCCCTGACAGAGAAGTACATATTGACTTCAGAATGTCTTGGGGCTTCATATGCAATCATTTATAATAAAGAATTCCACAGCACTAGGTACATGGCCATGACTACAGTCTTTGGGGACAGTTCTAATCTCATTCATATATATATGTATCTATATATATATGGCTCTGCAATTACAGAGATTCTGAAAATCAGTTTAAATTTTGTATTTCACCCTTTTAGAAAACGTCGATGCAACACAGGATTTTTGTTTATTTGTTTTTTGTTTTGTTTCATTTTGTTTTCCTAACAGAGGCATCAATAGTCTTTGTCGGTGAACTGCCCTCTGGCAAATGAGATCTAAAAGGTGAGGGGTCTAGGATTACTGGAATTTCCTCCTAGAGGCAGAAGATATATCACTCAGTCATACCGCTATTGAAAGAGTAAAGAGTGAGTTGCTTCAGGCCTTTTTCCCTCTTTGTGTTTTCATAAGAATTGAATAAAATGAGAATTTTCAATAATGATGCAGTTAAAAGATGCTCTCTTGGGTAAGCATATACATATTAGGCTGAAAATGCCTGCAATGCCTTAGAGGCTCCTGAGAGCTGACATCCTTCTTAAACCTTATCCATCAGTCAAGAAAAGGAAACAAAAAGAGATTCTCGTGGGACCCTGGTTATTTTTAGAGACAAGATCAGTATAGCAGAAATTGCAAGGAAAAAAACATGATTCCATTGAAATTGCAGTTTTATGTAAAATTATAAATGAAAGACATATACTGATTTGAAGAATGAAAAGAAATTGAAGCTTTATAGACCGTGAATCCTACATGTTTAATTTGTCTTTGTAATCCTAATATCCAGCACCATGCCAGACATACAGTGGGCATTCAGGAGATAAATGCCAAGATTTCCTCCTCCTCCTCATCGTAGTCATCATCCTCAACTAACCTTTCTGCATGTTGGCTATGTCCCAGGCACTCTTCTAGACATTTTATTTGTATCATCACATGTAATCTTCAAAACAGTGGGAAATGCTAATATTATCCTCCTTTTAAAGATGGGAAATCTAGTGCTTCATAACATCCAAGTGAGTTTTCTTTTCTTCCTCCCTCCCTTCTGACCAACATTTACTGAGCACCTGTGCCCCTAGGTATTGTTTTAGGCATGAGGGCCTAGAGTGAATAAGACAGTCCTGTCCTCGTGGGGCTCACTTTCTAGTGACTAAGGCCATTCAGCTAGTAAGTCACTGATTTTGGACTTGTACCCAGAAAGTCTGAATAGCGTGCCCACACTAGGAGGTCACAGCTCAGCGTGATACCCTTAGCTACCTCAAGATGTGTTCTGAATGGAGTTGAAACTCTTATTGAACAACACAGGAAATCTTTGTCATCCTAGAAAACCTCTGCCTTGTCTCAGGAAGACATGGGCAATTGAGGCTGATATTTTAAAGGCCTGAAACATCTGAAGAAGTGCCTTTGGATGAATGGAGACTGGTTTTGCCTCTGTAGCACGTTTGGTAGATTCTAGCAGTGACTATTTCAATATCCCAAGAAATATGTGTCTTGAAAAAATTGTGACAACCAGTCCTAGACCTAGAAGATCCATGTCTGCCATCGCTCAGAAGCTGCATGAATGAGCTCTCAACAGCCAGTGTTCTTCCACTGTCAAATGTTAAGTCCCACCTCACTGGAGTTTTATAGAAATTAATTGACACAGTGTCTGCCTTTGTGCCATTACTGGACTCAGCTCCTGGAAAAGTCTCTGTGCCTATAATTCAGATGAATGGAGAACTACAGAAGAATATCAAAGTTCATTCTGCTTCCCAAATTCTCCCCAGGACCAATACAACAATCTTAGAACCTTGCCCTCAAAGTCATAGGCACGTGGTAAGGAGAGAAGACATTCTACATCCATCCCTAAAAAATTTAGGTTTCCAGAACAGCTCATCTAAGTACTAGGTACTTATCTAAGTACTCTGCTTGCTCTGTATCCTCAGTGAAAACAGTGAAACCAGTGACATCCCCTTTTTTCTGCCTCCCAACTATAGCTATCCTGCCACAATTACTATCTGTGGTCAATTTGTCAGGGATGTGGCTCATATCACCTCCACTAGCAGGTGTTCAGGAGATTGTTTCATGGTCTGCTTTTTTATTCATGACTCGGTTCTTTTAATAACCAACTGCTTTAGGAAGAAGTGGATGACGTAGTCACATTAAGCTGCCCCAAGACAACAATTAGTGAATAACCTGCTTCCCAAGGACCGGTCCAAGATGTATTTTCCCCTTTCAAATTTTGTCTCCTGCTTTTCTACTTGGGATTGAAAAAATAGCGACATTCCTGAGATACATTAAATGATAAGGTGACGCTGAATTTTCTGTACCCAATTATCTTGCCAGTTGTGAATTCACTGTCTCTGGCCTCTCTTCTCTCTCTGTTTCATACGTCACAGACAGCTTACTAAATCACAGGCACAGTTAATGCAATCCTACACACAATCCTTACTCAACTGCTCTAACATTTGTTAGCATGCAATTTTGATCAAATATTAACTCTAGGCCCTAGGGAGAAAGACAGTGATGAACAAGACAGGTAACATGCCTGATCACCTGGAAGTTAACTTCCCATGGGAGGAAACAGATAAATCAGTGAGCAAATAATAATATCAGATAGACATGTAAAGAGCTGTGTAAAGAGTTAAAATGAGATGACATGGAAGAGAATAATGGCATTTTTTTATTAGTTGGTATATTAGTTGGGGTCCTAGAAGGAACTATATGGCACCCTGAAATGGGGATACTCAGAGAAGTTTATAAAGGAACTATTTATAAATATGTGGGAGGGAGGGAAGGAGGGAAAGCACAAGGCAAAGTTCTAGTTACCATGCCAGTATCTGAAAGAATGGTCATCAGGGCAGAATGGATGGGGAAGGGGAGAAGTAAGAAAAAGGAGGGAGAGAGCGAAGGGAGAGAGCAGAGGGAGAAGGGAAAAGAGAGACGATGGAGAAAGAGAGAAAAAAAGAAAAGGAGAAGGAGGAAGAATCAAAGGAGGAGGAGGGGAGAGGGCAGAGAAGAGAGACCACTGGGTAGGAGCTTTGGTTAAGGGATGCAGCCAGGCAGCAGTGACCTTCTGGGGAGGGAGAGTCTACTGACCTCAGTATTACTCCTCCCTCCCATCTCCTGCTGGCACTCCTGACGGGATGAACATGCAGATAAAGCAGCCCACTGACACAGGGTAGACAAGTCACACAGCAGGGACACCAAGGGAGAGAGTGGATCTAGATGGAAAACATCCAGGACAGGTTGTCAAGGTGGCCTGTCTGATAAGATATTTAAGTGGAGGCCTCAATGGCAAGGAGGCCAGCAAGCAAAGATGGGAAGGGAGAGCAGGGGGAGGCTGAGGGTACATCTGGTACACGGGCCCTGAGCCAGGTGCATGTTGCGAGTGCAACCAAAAAACACGGGGGTGCAGAGGAGCTCACAACAGAGAGAAGAATGATGACTGGGAGGTTGGCTTTCCCAGGCCTGGCAAAGAATTAGGATTTATTCCACGGGCAATGGAAAGCCCAACAGGAAGTACCGTCATCTGACTTATGTTTTAAGTTTATGATTCTCGAGAGTGAAGAAAGCACTCTTTTTGTAGCAATCCAGATGAGGGGTGATGGGTAGTCATGATCATAGCCGGGATGGAAAGAGGGCAGATTTGAGATCCATTTTGGATGGGTTAGATGTGGAACAGAAGGGCAAGCAGAGAAAGAAGGATATCTCCTAGGTTTGGGGTGCAAGCGGTTCTGTTTATAATGAACTGGCATTGCACTTGCAATTCTTATTAGACACACAAATGGTTATATGATTTTCGAGGTCAGGGCAGAAGTCAAACATTTTTTAATTCACTTTAGCAGCACAGTGACTCAACCTTTTCCTGCTTTCCCATTTTAAAGGGAATTAATAGATATGAAGAACTGCTATTTTTAATAGACACCAGGAAAAGCTTTAAAGGAATCTATCATAAGTATTAGTTAATTCATGCAAGAAATTAAAATCTATTCTGTTTCAAATTATAAGCATTGATACTGTAAGGAACCAGCTGATTGATCATCTCAAACACTTTCCCAGGCCATCATTTTTTCTTGAAACATTGGCCCAACTTAGAATCATTGATGGGGAGTTCCCATAGTGGCTCAGTGGTTAACGAATCTGACTAGGAACCATGGAGTTGCGGGTTCGATCCCTGGCCTTGCTAAGTGGGTTAAGGATCCTGCGTTGCCGTGAGCTGTGGTGTAGGTTGCAGACGCAGCTCGGATCCTGCGTTGCTGTGGCTGTGGCGAAGGCCGGCAGCTACAGCTCCTGTTAGACCCCTAGCCTGGGAACCTCCATATGCTGCGGGTGCGGCCCTAGATAAGGCAAAAATACAAAAAGAAAAAAAAAGAATCATTGATGGAAATTCACTGAAAGTCTCCTAAACATAACATGAAATGACCCTGGCTTTTAAATTTCTCGGTTAAAGAGAATGACTTAATGGTTTCTTAGGTGAGTGTTAATAGGATTTTTAGATCAATGATACGACATCTTCAAAACAAATTAGTTTTACAAAGTACCATGTAACTTATGGAAAATAGTACTATGAAGAAATCCTGAGGTCCTAGAACAGCTAATTGAAGGGGAAATGGCCTTCAAACTATAATAAATTCTCAGCTAAGTAGCTCTCATATAAATCTACAAAATCTATCAACTTCTCTGAGTGATTGATTATTAAAAATTAAGACTCCCACCATAAGTGAGTTATGACCAAACTTTAATGTCAGAAAAACATGAGCTAAATGCTTGTTCAGATGGTGATAGTTTTTAACAAATAAGAAATATCATTTTTAACAACTGAAATTTCATGGTTGAAGATTTACAAAACTTGGTTTCCTGCTTTTATGAGAAGGTGCTCAGGGTGATCTTGGCTGTTTTATCAGCTTATTTTTTTTTTTTTTTGCCTTTTGTCATTTTATGGCCGCGGGTTTATGGCCGCACCCGCGGCATGTGGAGGTTCCCAGGCTAGGGGTCTAATCGGAGCTGTGGCCACCGGCCTTCGCCGCAGCCACAGCAACGCAGGATCCGAGCCGCGTCTGCAACCTACACCACAGCTCACGGCAACGCCGGATCGTTAACCCAC
>PVHT020000012.1:12445061-12630966 GCA_004024745.2 Catagonus wagneri | reverse complement strand
GGCTTATTTAAAAGAACTTGACAGAAGAAGCATTTTAATTCCAGGAAGATCATCCATAGTGTTAGACCATGGCAGTCTTTGTTAGCTGGGCACTGAAAAGCTGTTTCCTAACTTCTCCTTCCCACTGCACACTAGAACTAAAGCCCAGAAAGCCAGACACTTGCCTAGCCCCATCTGCAGGAAGGGTGGTGACGTGATTGGTCCTGGACAATTAAAAGTTATGAAAAGTCTGCATGAGTTTCCGGATTTTTTTTTTCTGAAAGAAGAAGAAAAGACATTGAATTTTCTCTCCATTGCCTCCTCTCACCTCACTCCCCTTCAATGTGATATTGATGTGTCTGGAGCTGCAGAAGCCATTTTGAAACCATTAGGCAACAAATGCAAGGACAAAAGCCAACACGCTAAGGATGATGAAGTGGGAGGACGCAGACTGCTTGCATTCTAAATGACACGATGGGCTGCTAAACCACCCTTCACTGCCCACCTTCAGTCACTCTATGTGAATTCATAAATGCATTTTTGTTGAATCTACTGTGCGTTGGATTCCTTGACTTGCAGCTCAGTGTAACCTAAACAATTAACCTGCTTGATATTCATTTTTCCCTTGGCCTCCCTGCTCCTGCAATCTCCTGAACCTTTTACTCTTTGAAAGAGTTTTTAATCAGTTCCTCTTCCCCCTCACTCCACATCCCACAACACATGTGTTCTCCCATGTTCTATAAGCAGCCCTTGTTCTCATTTTCCTTTATATTCTTCTTTATCACTTCTATCAATTTCCACAGCTTTTACTATCACCTATATGGAAATAACTTCCAGACCTGACTTATTTCCTTAATCAGAATGATATACACCATAAAGCTGCAATGGGTGGATTGGGCTGGGGCCATCCACAAGAACTCCCACCCATGTACTAACACCACACTCTTCACAGGCATCAACGGGATCCATTTCTTAGCTATTTCAATTTTATGAATGAAGAATTCACTTTCCTTGTGCTAAGAACCAGGAAGGATTCAAAATGTTCAGTTCCAATAAAAATGTCAAATCCTGTTTACTTTTTTACTTTCCCACTTTCCTTTTAGTGTTCTTCAATAGTTACAGCACTTGCTGTTATCTTCATTTGGGGAACTGACAATGTGACACTGCTGATTTTCTTTGACTATTTCTTAACTCTTATACCATTATAAAACTTCTATTTTATTTTGACCTTTACCCAAGGCCCTCTCTATATTTTCAGCATGAAAGAAAGTGAATATTAGAATAAAATGGCGATGAGAACAAAACAAGGCTCTAAACTTACTAGAGGATATGGGGCCTTGGTCCTGCCAAGGCTGAAGGCATGGCCATCACTGAAACACTTGTGAAAATGGTGACATCTGTCATTTAGTCAGCACCTAATGTGTGCGGAGTTGTGTGCATACATTATCACGTGAGAAACCGTGAACAATGAACTACCCGAGAGAGAAGAGAGTTGATGAACCTGTTCCTGGGGGCTGTATCCAGGGACCTCAGGGTACAACAGCTTTGCCAGGAGCTATCCCAGGTGCTGAATTGCTTCTTCTCTAACCAAGGCTAATCTCTGGGTTTGAAAGCTGCTTGACACTGCAACTAATTCTAATTTTCTAAATCTGTGTCCAGCCAGATATCCTGCTCCAAATTACTCATTACCTGCCCTTAATTAATGCCCTCACCTGGTGGTGTTCAGCGATGTTTTTAACCACCTGTGCAATTCTTGGTAGAGACTGTGACAGCTCGACTTAATTCCCTGAGGATAAAGTTCAAGCTAACATTTACAGCACCTAGCTCCATGCCCTAACCATGAGAGTTAATCTTCTATTACGTTTTTTATTCTGTCCATCTGCAGTAGGAAATTCATTGTCCTTTATTTAAATATCATTCTTTAAAACTGATGTCTAATCCATCTGCCTCCCAAGACAAAATTTGAGTCATCAATTCTCCCAAAATGGAATCTAGGCATATAATATTCAGAACTAAAAAAAAAAAAAAAAAGGCTTTCGAAAAGATTGAACTATTCAAGAAAAGGAATTCCTGTTATTTTATAGAGCTAAGTGTGCAATACAGTTTATACGGATTGGACATAAAGTATCCAATAATTTCAGGTGACTCCTCCACCTGCTGGAATAAATAACTAGAGAGAAATGTCTTTTCGAATATATATTTCTTAGTACATAACTACCATATACTTACTTGAAATACCCGGGGATAACTTATCGGAGAAATCACCTTACATAATACTGTAGTTTAGGGGGCAGCATATCAGGAATAGGATCACATAAGTTCCCCTCTATATAGGAAAAATGCTACGGCCCAGTGTGATGGATGTTCCATAACACACGTACACACACACAAAACAAAACAAAACAAAAACAGTGGGTGGTGCCATGAGATGATTATCAAGATCACCAAATGGACCAGATTTATTCCTAAACTATAGCCTTGCTGTTCCAGCCTGGGAATGAATCCTGCCTCTACGACTTCCTAACTCTGTGACTTTGGACAAAACACTCAACCTCTCAAGACCTCAGTATCTTTGCTGGTATAATAGGAATCTAATAGCACTTGCCTGGTCAATGTAAACTGATAAGCACAGTGGCTAACAGATGTTACTAGCTCAACAAATTCTGGGAACGATTACTGGTAAGTGTGGCAGCTGCTCTATAATGCCCAGTTCAACTGCTATCAACAAAGGACTTGGAATCCTGCCCCTGATGTCTCCTCCATCCATGCAGGGTTGGGTGCATAGGTGGCACTCAGAAAGGTAACTGATCTCACATAGAAGAGACCGTCATTATTTTACTAGTATGCAGTGACTGATCATGTATCAAGTAATGGTAAGAGTAACCGGTTGTTTCCAACAACTGGCCTCCCTTTCTTCCATAATCATACAATTCTCAGTCAGACACATGGCTCTTCAGAATAAATACGTCATTTTCCAGATTTCTTTGTAACTACTTGTGGTCATATGTTTAATTTTTGGCCAAAAGGATGTACAAGCAATGTTCACATTATTCCTTTGAAGGGGGTGCCATCCCCTTGACCCTTTCCTCCTCCTGCTTTCCATCCTGGACCATGGATAAGGGTGGCACTTAGTACCATATAGACAACAATACTAGAGGAAGCTGAGTTACTACCCCACGGAGCCTGCGCACTGGCCCCAAACTTCTGACACTGTGCTATTCCAGGAGAGAGAAAATAAATACATTTCTGTTTCTTTGGGTTACTATTATTTTAGGTCTGGAATAGAGCAATTGAGCTTATAAGTAATACTAGCATATACTAAATGATTAATTTGTATGAGTGCCACATGTAAGTAAGGTCCTGATACTTTATTCAATGAACCACCCACTAATCATCCATCCATCAGTCCACCCATCTGATATTTATTCTGGTCCCCTTGGTAGCCATTAGAGAACACAGTAATGAAGGAATCCCCAGCACGCCACAGAGGCTTCTTCACAATCTGATTCTGACCTTCCTTTTCAGCTGACAGTCCTGAAAAGAAGTGTATTCTGCCATTTCAAACATCTGGACATTTGTGTATGCACAGTCTCCGACATGGAATGCCTTTTCTCCCAACCAACTCATACCTCATTATTCTGGGCTCAGTACAAACACCACCTCTTGTGCAAATCTCCCTGTGATCTCCTGCATCCTGTCTACAAGGTATGGATTGACTGTCTCTTCATTTATGTGCCTATAGCACTTTGTGTGTCTGGACTCTGTAAGATTATATGAGGGGTAGAGGCAAGGCACACCTGCATTTATGTGAATCCCGGGCCTTCTCCTATTTACAATGAGATCAAGCAAGTTTTTAATTTTGTGCATGCCCATTTTCCCGATCCGAAAAAGAGCTAAAAACAGAATTAAACTCATTGGGTTGCTGAGGAAGTTAAATGAGATAATCCACACAAGACTGACAGCTCAGAATCTGACATACAGTAAGGGCTCAATATGGTGCCTCTGGTGAGCTGCTACCATCCCTATACCCGGGTTTCCCAACTCTCCTGAAGGTCTCCTGAGGCAGGGGTAGCAGCATAGACATCTTATTGGTATCCAGGACTTAATACAATGCCAGACACACAACAACCACTGGATGCTTTTGGAATCCACCCAACAAATGAATCAGGGAATGAAGGAGAGTTTCCTGGGCTTATAGAAATCAAATTAAGATGTATCGGGGCTGGGCAAGCGGTTGTCTTCTGAAGTTGGCATTAATGAACAACTCAGCGTCATCTTAATAAGCCTATGTGTAGACTCAAAAGTCTGGCACAGAAGGTGGGCCACAGAGGATAGGGGTGGAGCTGACCACAGGTTTCACAGAAGGATAGCGATGAAGGACAGCTTTCAGGGAGGCCAGCAGTTACTTCCACATGCTGCCCTTTAGCCTCTGTTCTGCTCACTTCACTAGGGCGCAGCATGCTGTTTACTATTTTTGAAAAAATGTGAAGTGTCAGGAAGGCAGTTAGAAGTTGGGTGACATGTGCAGGTGTTTCATGAATTCAGGGAACTTTTGCCATTCCCTATCAGAACAGAAGCATCTGCCGAACATTCGCCATATGACACCTCATTTACCAAATGGGCCTCTAAGTCCCCAAAGAAGGAAAGTAACCTTCACGGAGAGAAGAGAAGGAAAAGATAAGCCCTTCATCACTCCGGTTTGAACTGTGAAGTCTCTTCCTGTCATCCTCATCTTTCCTACTGTCACTTGATGAGTCACACTTTAAAAAGCTATGGCCATGTCCTAGCTCTCATCACCATGATTCTCTTGCTGCTTCTTACTTCTTTTTCAGAAAACTAATTCCCAGGAGGCAGAGATTACAGGCCATGAACCAACATCACTTCCTCTTCAAAGGAATTCCTGAACAGAATCTTGGTTTGTATAGATTTAATCAAATGCCCATGACATTGGATCAAACCCTAACTTGCCCCTGGAAATCTGTCCCACGCCTTCTCTGCACTGTTCCCTTGCCCCAAAGCTGCAGGAACAACCTGCTGGCCTCAGAATGTAAAAAAAGTCTGACATTTTCTTTTTTCTTTACGAAGAATGGAAACTAAGATCTACTACATCTTCTTTTATTTGGAAAAAAAAGACACATTGCTTGCGATGAGTATTATAATTTTCTAGGATGTCTGTACTTATTTTAGGCTATAAATTTCAGCAGGTAACAGTTACTGGATACTTACAATATGTCACGCTAAATGATTCTCATTAAAAAAGTTTTTTAAAACATCTTGCCAGCAATCATATGAAGCTAGAGCTAGGTTAGCCTTCCGTATTCCAGACGTGGAAAGTACAGCACAGAAAGGTGAGGTAACTCACTGAAGGTCACACAGCTAATCAACAGTAAAACCAATATGTGAACTTCGGCTCCTACTGCAGAGCCCATTTTCCCAATCGTCATGCTCCACTGCATGATTAAAAAGGACATGTCTGGCAGAGGTGACAAAAGGCTCCATCAGAAAAGGTACATCTTCCTTGGGCTTTGAAGGATGTGTAGAGGTTTTCCAAGTTGAAGGGTTAAAAAGGATGCTAGAGTAGGCAAGCGGGGAGTTATTTCCCTTTCTCTCTTCAGGCAACTGGAATCACTTTGCTATGAAAAAGATTTTTTTTTTTCTGTCAGTGACACTTCGGACTCTCCCAGCAAAGCAGAGAGGAATTTACCCAAGTAGAATAGAGAACTCTGACTGCTTACATTCTAGGGAAAATGGGATATGTCTGCTGGGTCCAGAATTGTATCTTTACAGCCTACTTCTTATGAGAAGTCTCTGGTGATAGGTGTAAATCATTGGCTGCTGCTTTAGAATTTCTCTGGCTGCTGCAAAAATATTTAAAATACATTTGTCTTGCCTGCTCAAGTGTTTGATGCAACCTCTCTGCCTTAATGTTATAAAGCTAGAGGCCCCCTTGTTTTCTTTTCTAGACAGTAACTGTTGTGTCAGTGAGAAGGATGGACTGTAAAGGCAAGAGAGCAAGGGAAATGTGATCAGTAAGGAGGCATTACAGCAGGTTAAGCTGAGGAGGGGTGGGGTTCAACTGGTCAGTGGCAAGAGAAACAGACAGAGGAAATATTCTGGGTGCAGCAACCGTTGACTGGCAGGTAAACAGAAAGTGGGCATAAAGGTGGTCTCCAGGAGGGGAGATAAAATAGAAGATGACAGTAATTTAAAGAAAAAGAAAATAACTTGATTTCAACCATCAACCGAGCAGGGAAGGTAGATATAGTAAAGGGGTCATGAGTGTGAGTCTGAAGTTAACTGCCTCAGTTGAAAACATGGCCCTGCCACTTACCATGTGGCCTTGAGAAACCTGTGTATCCTTCAGCTAATTAATTAACTGCCCTGTCTCCATTTTCTCATCTGTAAAGTGAAAATAATAATAGTAGCTTTCTCCTAGGATTGTTTAAGAATAAATGTAATAATCCACATAAGGCACTTAGATAATACTCAGGAAAGGTTAACTGATAATATTATTGATATAAATAATCACTAAACCTTATTACAGCTAAAACTTCAAGAGTGTTTAGCATGTGCTAGGCACTGTTCCAAAGGGTGGCACAAATTATTTAGCACAACTAATAGAAGAATCCTAGAAGCTCCCTGGTGGCTTAGTGGTTAAGGATCTGGTGTTGTCACTGCTGTGGGGTGGGTCTGGTCCCTGGCTTGGGAATTCCCATGAGCCACGGGTGTGGCCAAAAAAACCCAAAAAAGAATCCTATTAGAAATATAAGAATCCTCTAAATCAAGTGCTATTTTTATACTCATTCTACTGATCAGGAAAGTGAGGCAAGAGGAGTTAATTAGGTGGCCCAAGGACACACGTTAGTTAGTGGCAACGTTAGGATTCAAACCTAGACACCATGTCTCCTGCACCCGTGCTTTCATCCATTTCTCTACTCTGCATTTCTTTTCAAGCTATTAACAGTGTTTCAAGAACACCCATGTGAAGATGCTTATAGGAAGTCAGGAATTCAAATCCGGACAATCAGGAGAGAGGGCGGAGCTTGAAGTGATTCCTTTAGCAGGCTTTGGTATGGATGGTACAGCCCAACCTGTGGGTGTGGAATTTCCATCAAAAGGGGAAAACAGAGCATTGCCAACTGTATATTGGGGGATATTTATACAGGAGAGATGAGATTCAGGGAGGATAATGGAGGTTGTTTCAAGTGAACCAAGTGAGGGCAGGAAAAATAAAGAAGATGCTCAAGAAGATATGATTGTTCTTACAGAGAAGTCAAAATAAATGAGAAGTGGCAACTGGATTTCTGCAATCAGAACACCTTTGAAACTTTCTAGAAAGTACTGTCAGGAAAACATACAGGTTGACAAGTGGGTATTTGTTAAGGGAAGTGAATTGTCAGCTTTTCAGACGTTTTCAAAAGACAAAAATAGAGGACGGCAGGTAGATGAGGGGAGAAAGGTGAACGAGGGCTGCTTTGAGGATGTGTGGGAGGGGCGGCATGCTTATGGACTGCATGATGAGGGTACCATTTCTCTTTAAGTTGCATGTGTTTTAATACTCTTGTGACTTTCCTCAAGATCATTACACCCCGATCTCTAGCTGGGGGACATCACTGCATTGTATAATGAAACTTATTCTGTTCCATTTATGAAGAATGCTTGGCAAAGGGATGATTAGTTGCCTGGTGAGGAATGAAGAGTTGCTCAGTCTTATCAGGATGTAGTATGAGGAGGAGTGACTGATAATAATTGGGGGAAATTCTGTTTTTATTATGGCCTGAGGCAGTGATTACATTAAAGCTAAACACTCTTATGTGCCATTTTAAAACATCACTGATTGTGAGCTCTGAAGTCATTTATGGGGGACCTGTAGACAGAAGAGAATGGGAATTACCAGATTTAATGGGTTCTAAAATAATTTTAGACAAAACAGAGACCAATGTTCATTGCATCACTATGCTTCTGCATTTCAATATTCCAATAATGTTATGCTGAAACACTTGCAATTAAATACTGATGGTGAAATGCCAGACAACTGTTTGATGCTATGATGCATTAAGTAAAAGAAGCCAAATGTAGAAATCTATGTGCACAGTGAAATAAAATGTCAATATATCAGACAAAGAAAAATAGTAACTAGGTTATGGTGACAAGCTTACAAATGATTTTTTCTTTTCTCCCCCCCCCCCAAAAAATGTGTCTATAAGCTCTATAACTTGGTTACATTTCCTTTAAAAGGAGATACATGAACTACTGATTCTTTTATTTAAAAATTTACACTATTCATAGTCCTGGGAATCTTCTACAGCTGCAGTTCTTACCCTGGGCTCATGATGTCCAGAAATGGTAAACGTGTGGCTATGTGCACAACGATGGTTCCGCTTTCATCAGATCTCAAGGGCTCTCATGACTTCACAGTGGGGAAGAAGCATGCATGATGAACATTTAGAGCAGCCTGCATATTCTAGTCCCCATATTCACCTGTGATGAGCTGATATGCCCCCCTCCCCTGGGGCCTTCTTCCTTTGAGGAACCACAAGTACAGGTGAGTGACCTGCCTCTGCTTCCAAGGTGGCCACATCAGTATGGCTACGGTGGCAAAATATGTCTGACTTCCAAAAATCTTTGTCTGTAGACATCCTTACAGTGTAAAACGAGACATATCATTCCATTTAGATAAGTGCAGTCAGCACTCCTAAGGGCTCACTGTGGAATGAAGGTCCAGCGCCATCTTCCGCCTCCTTCGCAAACACTCCCAGAGATCCTACTCCTGGTACCCTGGGAATAGTGCCAAGGAGCACTGCTGGGAATGCGGGGATCTGGATTTGTCCTTAAATGCTGTGCTTGCAGGCTTGGGCTTCTCATTCATAACATGGGGATGCTACTATCCATTTTATGGGCTTGTTATGGGCATTAAATGAGAATCAGATGCCCTCGTGCATATGGGTGCCTCGGGCATGTTAAATTCCTTCCCTTGTATGTGATTTCCTTATATTTTCACATCACTGATAACTTGTATATTTGAGCACCAACTATGTGGGCAACACTGTACTTAGGTACCAAGGACAAAGGGACAGACAATGGCATGAAGTGACCATTTGGATGGGGGAGAGAAAAAGGATGCTCAGGCGTGAGATGACTTTTGACTTTGATACTGTGTATCTGGGCACAGACTGGGAGCACTAATAGAAGAAAAGACTGATTTGGATCATAAATGGGTGCTCCAATCCTGATGTTCCAACACCTGTAACATATCATCATTGCGATGCGGGTGAGTGCACTGGGTAGTACTGGTGGGTATTCAAAACGATGACTGAATTCTGCAAGAAAACAGTCAAAATTTGGTGGTGAATTGCTAACAACTTAGTTGCTTGAATGTGATAAAACTGAACCTCCTTTATAATACTTTTCAAAAAAGTTCAATGTGGAGTAATAGAAGAATTTCTAAGAGTAGTATATATAAATGAGGCATACTTAAAGCACTACACAAAGGCAGAAAAGAATAAAGAAAGGCTATCCTATGATTGCCTCATATAGCTAGCTAGAACTTACACAAAGATCCTAATATGAAAACCGGGGGATTTTATTGCATTCAACATAGTGCTTTTTTCTCCTTTCTCAAAGGCCATTAGCCAATAACCTTTACCCTCCTAAACACTGAAATTAGAGCCTGGCATCATCTGGGTCTATAGATTGTGGTCAGATACTCCAAAATGCAACTGGAGTTTTCATATTTGGTTCATTTTCTAACATTTTCAGAAGATGGAAGGAAATTGCAGTGTAAGAGAGAAAAAAGATTAGAAAGCAAAAAAGCTTTCTTTTTTTTTTTCAGGAGTTGAAGAAATAAATAAATGCCCACTCCACACTTGGATGCAGCTTTGATTCTGTTGGGAATTTGGACAGCAGTGAACTCTGTCTATTTAGAAACCCATGAAAGACACAGACACGGAATTCCATTAACAACTTGGCATCTTAGCACTCCCTTCAGCTGACAAAACCATGTGTTCTACATGGCTTGTGCTCATAATCTTATTACCTGCTAACAGGATTTGTGCTTGGAACTCCCAGGGACCCCTTCACCAACTTATTCACATGCCCAATGTCAAATGCAGTTTGATAACAGTTGGTTCAGACAGAAAATAAGACCCTAACCTGCTTAAGGAGGCTTTAAATATCTCCCAGAAATATTTCTCCACTTGTAATTCAGAAATTCCATGTTAACTTGTATAAGCAAGTAGATACAAGTCAGGATTTAGAAGAAGCCAGTTAAATAACCTGAATTTAATGATATTCCTAGAATCAAATCCCTTCTGTCTTGTTGAGAAATGACATGACACAGACTGGACCACTCAAGAACCTGCTTCTAGGAAAAATATGAATGACTCATGGGCCATATCCCATACAATCAAGGAGGGAGTTTTGCCATGCCAGAGATGCCATTTTCAGAAGGAAACAGACTAGAGAAATGCATGTTGGTAATTCAGTCATTAGGAAACACAAGCAATGGTTAGAATCCTTGATGGATCACAATCAAGAGTGAAACTCAAGTCAGTGTTTATTAAGATGTAGGTCAACTAAGTCAGCCAGGTGCCTCTAGAGTGGCCTAAACCTTCCATCCCAAGCTGAACTCTTACCATCCCTTGCAGCGGACTCTGCTACAGCCCCATCCATAGCCCCGGGGTCTTATCCTCCCTGCCTTCAGGCTTTTGACTATAATACCTTCCTCCTTTCCAGAGGGCTTTTTTCAAAGGCAGAGGAGACCATGTTCCTTAACACCTGGCAGGGCAAGAGGGTTGGGGAATTAATATCTCTGAGGAGCAGCTTTCAACCAGTCACTGATGGGAACTGGTATATCAACACCCAAGCTCCTAATCTCTCCAAAGCCTTAATACTACTATTTTCTACACTGTTTTTCAGGGTTTCCTGGGGGATTGCACTCCAATCGCCCACGGAAGTAACTGGCTGGATAATGATCCACTATTGGTGGCCTTGTCTTCTCTGTCTTATTTCCTCACTTCCCTAATTTTGTTTTCTGCACCTCCCAAATAAACCACATTCCTTTCCAATCTTTGCCTCCATGTTGGATTCTGGGGAAACCAAGAATAAGACACTTTCTCCACAGCTTGATTCAACTGAGCCACTAAAAAGTTTTTGTCACCAACTTTGCCCAAGCAGAAACCCCTGGCTGAGGTAGAGACACCTTGTGTTCTGAACTTAGGCGGAACATTCACATTCCCCTTTCTCCTTAGCCCCCTTCCCTGCTTCCTGTTGCCCGATTCCTCTTTATACCAGGTGGAGATATGAGTTTATATCCACACAAGGCAGCAGGAGCAGCCACATCCACTGCTAGGCTTGCTGACTTTAACCAAACATAATCTTTAGAAATATCTTTTTTCAAATCACAATTGCCACATTGGGCCTATTCTATAGTTATTTCAGTATATGGTTTGTGAAAATGAGAGAGAAAGAGAGTATATGTGCATGCGCGCACGTGTGTGTGTGTGTGTGTGTGTGTGTGTGTGTGAGGGTAGGGTTTACAGTTTTGCCTGTAAATATATCTGGAAATACAGAATTCTTTCTTGTTTAGATGACTTCTCACTCTACGATGATCACAGCGATAATTTATAGTCACATGACTCATGAAAAAATAGTCCATGTCAGAAGAATGAGGCCAGGAGCATATTTAATTGCAAATAAGGCCTCTGAAGATTGCCCCCAACTTGGCCAAATCATCTGGTGCCAGCACTGCTGGGAAAAGAAGAGGTCCCTCCATTAAGATGCCAGCAGGATGGTGATACCAATAGGAGGTGACCCAAGGAATCACTTGGAACATTGTTGGAAGAGGGCTAAGGAAAACGGAAAAAGTCCAAAGAAAATCAAGTAGCAAATGGAAACTTTGCCCTTTTAAAATGCCATGCATAGTCAATTATGCATTTGTGAGTCAATTATGCATTTGTAAGTCAATTACAAAAAAGAAAACAGATGAGTTTTAAGACTTCTTATACACAATGCTGGAAAGGGCTTCGATTTAGCTGAACAATAATTCTGAAAAATGGTTTTAGGTCAAATGAGAAGGGAAGGCTTCCAAAATGCCTCCTGGGGATTAAATTAGAAGCAAGTAAACTAATTTTATTTGCAGCTTAAATAAAACTCCCCTGAACTGCTCAATGGGTACCTGCCTCCTTTGGGAATATTCTGGAGAAAACCCAATTTGCAATTATAGGCTATGGAGATTAATGAATCACTACATTTTATTTGTATTAGAACCAGTGATTAGAAGAAATTTTTTGTGAGTAGAGAGTCAAAGTAAGCTAGCTAGAAAAACTTGGAAGAGCTTTTTCATGAACCCAGTTTAGCGGCCTGTACATTTCCTAAGTTCAGGGGCCAAAAGTATTTATCTTTATGTAAGAAGGGTGCCTGGCACAGTGCCTGGCAGATAGTAAGAGTCCAATAAACCAATATAAAATAAATGAAGCGATACAATGTTTTTGGTTGTGTATATTTTAACAGGGGCAGAGGCAGGGCAGACGGAGGCAAGAAGGTGCTCTCTTGCCTCTTACCTCTAGGGCACAAATGCCACTTGCTGAATAAATCCATGGGCACCTGAGCCCCCTGAAGACAGGGATTTTGTCTGCTTCATTCACTGTGGTGTTCCTGCACCTCGAGGACAGCCTGACACAATGGAGATGCACATACCCTCTATTGAATAAACATGGTAAAAGAAGGAGAGGAAAGCCCTTGGAGGTCAAGATCAGTTCTAGAAAATGCAGCTAAAATCAAATAATTTGATGCATTTTATTAATTTACTTTTCGCAAAGCAAGTACTGTTTGTAAGAGGCATCAAAGAGTTCTCACAATAGTGGCTTATTAATAATGTGCCAGATACTTCACATGTTATGCATGATTAAGGACCCTTGTGATTAATTGGGACCATTGGGACAATCTCTTTAAATCAAGATCCCTAACTTAATCCCACCTTCAAAGTCCCTTTACCATCTACGGTAACAACATCACGGGTGTCTGGGATTGGTATGCATGTACCTTGGTGGGGTGACTGGGGGCCGTTATTCAGCCTACACAGCTAGCATGTCTATATTCTATCTTTTTTTTTTTTTCTCGAAGAATACACATGGCACTAACTGTTGATATGGCTGTTTTAAGAGAGAGGGATTGGGACTTGAGAAAAGGAGATTTTTACTTTTCATATCATGCTGTCACCTGTGCCCCCTTTTTCTTTCTTACCATCTGTGTTGATTTTCTTTGGCTAAAAGAAAAACGTTAACTTGGTTTTCTGGATCCTGAGGTTATGGGCTACTTTGTTTTCTGCTTTAGACACTTCTGTATTATAAAAACAAAAACTTAAGTGATGTTTTTAAAAATTAAGGTTCATTTACAAAATTAAAGAGAAACCATTAAAGAGAAAAGGGAAGACTCATACACAGTCCCCATGAGGAAGTGTCGGTGGGAAAGAGGGATGCAGAACAGGCAGTAGAGAAGGCTTCCACCACCGGAAAACCCTGCAGAAGAGACAGGTACGTCTGCTTCTGAACAAAGGTTTCTGAACAAAGAAGGCACACAATATACAGTAGCTGCCTGGGGGAGGGGTAATGAGGGGGATTTGGCACAGGATTTTTCACTACATACTCCTATGATATATTTGACGTAGACATGCAAAACACTACATATATTATGAAATTTTCTCATGCCCATGTCGTGTGGCCCCATAGAGAAAGAAAGTCCTGAATGATGCATTCAGTATAGTAACAATACAGTCTTTACCAAGCTCTTCTTCTGGACCAGACTGCTAACTAAGCAACTCACATGGATCATGTAATCTATGGATTCCAAATGGGTGAACGGATCCATGTTTGGGGGGAAGTAATAAATAAGATCAGGCAGGTAGAATAGGCCAGTGCTGAAATCCAAGATGGCAAGTTTGGGCGTTTTATGGGTAGTTTTTGGTTGCTACCATCAGTGGAAGAATCAACTGCCCTTAAAGGCCGAAAGTTCCAAAGTTTGAAGGACAGTCCCCTTAACAAAGAATTATCCTGTTTTGCACTTAACTCTCAGGGTTCCATCCAGCACTCGTGCAGGAGAAAAGCTGCCATGTATGTTGCTGAGTGAAGAATCTACTATATACAAACAGATGGTCTTTCGTGTGATTTTTAATCTGCACTGTCTCACCCTCCTGTCTATGTGTACTTTTGCATTTCCCTTTCCAGCATCTCTTCTACACAATGGTTTCTGAGTCATCTTATTTCTACTAAATCCTAGCTGATTCATTGTAAATAAAAGCTAACATTTGACTACTTTATCTTCCATTGTTGCCATGCCTAAACATTTACATTTTAAAACATGTATTATTTTATTGTAAATTACCTTCCTTTTTAGTTCTCCTTTATACTGGTATTAAAGTCATGGCATAATATGAAGAATTATTTCCAAATTGCGTGTGTTGGTAGTAATATTATTCAGTGATTTCATTCTGGGAGAAGGAAGGAACGTTAAGATGTTCTCACCAAAGGATTCAAAGTCAGATGGCTTTTGGGCTAGGCAGGTCTGTGTGAGCATTGTGCCTGACACATAAAAGCTAGCAAAAGTCAAAAGGCCTGGGAAGATGCTACAGGCTGTGGACATCCTACCCCAACCCCAAAATTTCGAAGGAGTTTAAAAATTGCTAGGCAAACCAAATGTGGCTGTTGTCTTCTAACAGCCCAAGGTCTCCCAGATGGGACTTCTATTCTAGAAAATGGTGAGTCAATGAAAACCAGGGGGAGTCCAGCACAGTTCCTGCTTTGCTAATCTGTCTTCAGGAAGCAGTTTTTCTCCAAAGTACTGACCTCATGGAGCATACCTCAGCTTTTCTTTCTCAGAAGACATTATTATAAGAAAATGGAGTTAAAACTGTACTGCTAGCAATGGTGTTTATGTGGTTGCTAGGTAACCAATTTGCCCCTTGGGTTTTGGCAGCAGCTGAGGGTGCTAAATACATTCCAAATCAGGGTGGCAAAGGGAGCTCAGACATGCTTAAGAAGGGGCGTCCTCCAGAAGGGCATATTACAACTGGTTACTGAAATTAAAAATTGGGATCTAAAATCAATTTAAAAATTTTGGACACACAAACAAGGAGAAGGGGACATATTATATCTAAGTTTAAAGAGAAAGGGAGAGAAAAGAAAATGCAGTGTACTTTATTTATTTATTTATTGTCTTTTTAGGGATGCACTTGCCGCATATGGAGGTTACCAGGCTAGGGGTCAAATTTGAGGTGTAGCTACTGGCCTACTCCATTGCCACAGCAATGCAAGATCTGAGCCACGTCTGCAAACTATACCACAGCTCACGGCAACGCTGGATCCTTAACCCACTGAGCAAGGCCAGGAATTGAACCTGCATTCTCATGAATACTAGTCAGATTCGTTTCTGTTGAGCCATGATGGGAACTCCTAGTCTACTTACTTATATTAGATAATACAGTTTATGTCAAAGAAAACCAGGACCAAATTGCTTATTAATAGTGACAATGATAGAGGGAATGTCTGACTTTCGCTAGCTTTTATGTGTCAGGTACAATGCTTGTGTTTGACTTGCATTATGTCCTCTAAATAGCATCAATTACAAGGCGGATATCATCAGTCTTTTATAAATCAGAAAAACAAGGCTCAGGAGCCAATACGAGTTCACTGTATACAAATTATGCAAAACTGCCCATTCTTTCTGGAGAGAGGTCGTGGGTGAGATGTATTTACTTTCAGAGAAAGAAATGTAGTCTTTCTGTGGATTGATATCTGTGATTTGGCTAAGAAAAGCTGCTGGATTTAAGGCAGCCAAGATTATCACAGACCCCAGGTGCAACGACACGCCACTGGGAGCTCTTTTGAGTGTGGGTCACTGTACTCTGCCCTGTCCTACAACTTGTCAATAAGTGGCGAGGATGAGTTTGTATAAGGAACAAACTTGAGAGATGGTGTGGTCAATAGGGAACGCTCTTGAAACCAAAGAGTTCAGCTGAATGAAAAATAACAATAATAATAATAGGCTGGTATAGAGCATCAAAGTTCAAAGTAAACTTCTGGATGGCAGAAAACCAAACATTTTCTCTAACACCTGTGTATGCTAGGAGGACACAAATAGAGGAAGGAAAAAAAAGACAGCAACCTCCACATTCTGGGATTTCTCTTTCTTTCTTTCTTTTTTTTTTTTGTGTGTGTGTTTTGTCTTTTTAAGGCCACACCCGTGGCATATGGAGGTTCCCAGGTTAGGGGTCCAATGTCAGCTACAGCTGCTGGCCTATGCCACAACCACAGCAACATAGGATCTGAGCCTTGTCTGTGACCTACACCACAGCTCACAGCAACGCTGGATCCTTAACCCACTGATTGAGGCCAGGGATTGAACCTGTGTCCTCATGGATGCTAGCTAGATTTGTTTCCACTGAGCCACAGTGGGAACTCCTCTCTCTCTTTTTTTTAAAAGTGCTATTCTTCAATGGCCACTGAAGTCTCAGGACTCCTCAAGATGCTGAGCTCTAGAATCAGACTGTATTCAAACTCTAGTTCAGCTACCTACTACCTACTAAAATTTCTGGGCCTCTTTGTACCTCTTTATTTTAAATCTCTAAAATGGGGGTATTACTAGTATATGAACTTCATGGAGTTATTGTGAGAATTTAATGATCATTTGTGTAAAGAATTTAGTGAAAGGAGGTGCTCAGGAAGCTCTGGTGATGATGACCATCCTTAGTCCTGGGAATGATACTAAAAGACTGGCTTAGGCCACCAAAATTTATCTCAGTAGGCTCGAGTGAATCTCAGTTGAAGTTACCAGTCACTCTAAGCAACCTGGATAACTTGTGGGCCAAATGGAAAGATATGGAATTATGGGACTCAATTCACATTTGATTCAAGTTACCATCTTGTATTTGCCTGTATTTAAGCCTATTAGAACCTCATTGTGGTAAAGAATCAAAAGATGGATAAGACACAGGTATGAGACAGTTTGTTTATCTTAGGAGCGATGGGGCAAGACCCTGCTTGCCAAGAAGCATTAGTTCAGAAGACTCTAGCCACGTGGCAGCTATCTTCCAGGGGGCACTATTCACATAATTTACATCATATCTGGTGCCCTGGAGTTGGGCCATCTGGTACCCCTCAAATCTCACAGGCTTCAAGAGATGAGAAGCATGCCTAAGAAAGCAGGCAAACTTTCTGCATCCGAATGCCAGAAAACCAGACAGTCCTCCAACACCTGTGTTCACTGTGCAGAAATTTACAACGTGAAGAAAAGGGCAGCCACGCAGACATTCCCGGGTCGATTTTTTTTAAAAGTCATTCCTTCTGTGGCCATCAAGGAGTCCCAAGACGTCCTCTAAGTTTTCTCCGAGAGCTGTTAAATGCTCTCCAAAGAAAATTCTTCTGAATTCTCCAGGCCTGAGGGTGTTCCTTTCCTTCTGATTTCTTGCAGGATCATAAGGAATACATTTTAAAGGAGTAACTGAGAAAACAGATGTTACCTTTAGGCACCATACAATTTTAACAAATTAATAAGGTGCTACACTGCCTCATACTTTTTTTGGCATGTGTTCATATGATGTCCTATATATGTCCTTTATATAAACTTGAGGACATTTTTAAATGATTTGGGTACAATCCTCATTTGTTTCTTCATTTTTACAATGGCTATCATTTGAATGCCTACTATGTCCCGGGCACTACGCATGTACAGGGGATCGAAAGGTGAGGACAAACCAAAAGAATTCTTGTCACCCTGGAGTCCAGAGTCGAGTAGAAGAGATGTGAAACTAATTTCACTCAAATAAAGGCTTTAGTACAAACTGAAAGTACAAATGGGAAGCAAAGGATTGTGCTTGCTTGTTAACAAAGAAGAGAATCTCATTTAGACTTTTACTAGAAGGTGTATTTGAAACAGAAAGGAGAAGTAGTAAAAGGCTGTAGGTGGGGCTGTGTGGGGTTTGAAGGGGCAGCACATTTGACTAACCAGTAGTTAGCAAATTAAACACGACTTTGACTAACCAGTAGTTAGTTAAATGTGCTGCCCCTTAGTGGTCTTTTCCACCCATAATTCAACACATAAAGTTAATGGTCTTTTCAATCCATAACTGATCATCAGACCGTTTGGTTACCTTGACTTATATATGACGCTCTAGTTTTCTGCTGTTTAATGTATTTCCCTTCAGCTTGGAAGCTCAAAACAATAACAATGCTTTTATTACTTCTGAGCATTTCTCTGGCTCAGGAATCCAGAAAGGGCTCAGCCAGACTGGTTTTGGGGTTCTGGCTTGGGGCTCAGTTACAGTCAGAGGATGAACGTAGCTGGGACAGGGGGCTGGGCACTGGCTGTCCAGGCACCTCTCTCTTGCTCTCTTCATGGGCTCTTAGGGTCTGTCCACGTGGTCCCTCTGTGTGAGCTAGTTTGGGCTTCCTCATAGCACGGTAGCCTCAGGGTGGTAAGATTTCCAGAGGTCAAAGGGAAAGCTGCCTGGTCTCTTAGGAAGTCATGGCTTCAGAAGTGATTTCCGGATTTGACACAGAATAGTCATTTCTGTATAGGGCACGAGTGAGCCCCGAGTCCACTTAGGTCTCAGGGGATAGGACAAAGTCCCCATAACTCAGTGAAAGGAACGTCAATGTCATATTGAAGAAGACCATGTGACATGGGAGTTAATGTGGTTATCTTTGAAAAAGAGAAAACATGGGAGAAGCCAAATTAACATATTTTTGGAATAGAATTCTGCTTAAGAACTATCTCTAGTACACAGATTTCCTGGAATTAACTTTTATATTTATTCTACACCTCATCATTATAGAAATAACATATTTCAAAACACTTGACAGTTTACAAAATGCTCTTAATTGATCATCATAATAAGCCTGCAATTATTATAACAAAATATTATTGCCCACACTATTTAGACAGGAAAACTAAGACCCAACTTTTCACAGACAAAAAGGGAGTATACTCAGGATCTGAATCCAGAATTAAGTGTTCTTTCTTCAGAAACACATCGTTTTACTGAAACATGCCATGGCAATGAAAAATCACAATTTATAATCTGATGGTCCTTGTATCCTTTTTAACAGACAAAGCACTTGAACAGTCTATGGCTTTGGTTAGCAGCATCATTTATATGAGAATGTGAAAAGCCATTGTTTTAAATAGCATCCATTAGAGAGTGAATATAAAGACTATTTCCAAATTGCTTCCAACATTTTTTTGTCCTATCTTCTACAAATAATTAAGGGTTAGCAACTTAAAAATTAATTCTAGTGCTATGGCTATGTATCTTGCTTAATTGATACCATAAATCAATCCCATGAGATAAAATCTATTTTAAGAACTCTAAAGAAAAGGTGCTATTTCAAAGAAGGCATTGCATTATTTCTCTCTTCAGAGTAGCAGCCCAGCCCTCATATTCCAAGCTCTGAGCTACTTATAGCATTAATTGTGGACGTGTTAGAAATGCAAAAAAATGTGCCTTCTCAAGACTCATGCCGGGGCCTTTTGTGGTGAGCTGAATGGTTGTTTCCTAAAAGATACGGCAAATCCTAATCTCTAATCTGCGAACGCGACCTAATTTTAAAAATGGGTCTTTGCAGATTTAATCAATTTAAGGATCTCAAGAAGAGATCACCCTGGATTATCAAGATAGACGCTAAATCCAATGGCAAATTTCCTTACAAGAGAAAAGCAGAGGGAGATTTGAGACGGCAGGGGGGTGTCTATGTGAGGATGGAGGTAGAGATTTAAGTAACACAGCTACAGATCAAGGATCCCTGGAGACACCACAGGCTGCAAGAGTCAGCAAGGACCCTCCCTATAGCCTTTGCTGGGAGCAGGCCCCTGTCAAAAGCTTGAGTTTGGACTTCTGGGTTCCAGAACTGTTAGGGTATAAATTTCTGTTCGTTTAAGCTATCAGCTTTGTGGTGATTTGTTATGGCAGTCCCAAGAACTTAACACCTAGTGAGTAAAAGAACCAAGTAGCAGGACTGCAATCAGTAGTTTAGCAAGCCCTCCTGGTGACTGATGCGTGCTCAAGGTTGAGAACTACTGGTCAAGGTTGAGAAGCGCTGAGTAATTGAATCAGTGGCTCAATTTATGACTAGTTAAAGACGGGGACATTTTTTTCCTATAGGACAGCAGAGGCTTTTCTAGATTTGTACAAACAGACCAAGTGTGGACACTGAGCATCTGGGGCAAGGCTAGAGTCTCAGCAGGTAAGTCAACTGCTCCAGGTCAGTTCTCTAAAGTTTTCTCTCTTGGGGATTTCATCATTTCCAACAGACATCTCTTTTACTCTGAATAGGGACAGGGCAATGTGCCAGGCAGTATATCTGTAAGCAAGTGTAAGACTTGATTCTTACCCTCAAGAGTTCTGCCAACTCACCGGAGAAAGAGGACAAGTGGATACAAAGAGAAACAATTCCATCTCCAGCTTCACGTGGGCATAATATCTTCACAGCGCCTCTCAAAACTTATCAGACAAGCAACTCTTCAGGCTACAAGCGTATCTCTAACGGAGTTCCTCCTCAGCACTGGGGTGTACTAAAGCGACAGTGGCAAGCTCTCATTTCTAAAATACAAGATGCTGTTTCCCATTGAATAATGCATCCTGCTTCTCTCCCTTGCTCGTGCTCCTTGCCCATTAGTTTGCATATCAAGAACGACTAGACTTTCTAAAAGTCACATCAGAGCAGAGGAATGTTCACTTGTGGATACACTTGCTAGTGTTTTTTCAAATTAGAGCATCTGAGGATACCCTGAGAGAAATCGAGCTACATCACAGCCCGAGCAGACCGAACACCTAATAATGGCTGATGAGAAATGCCCCTGCTTTTGACTGCAGGGCTGAGCTTCTCGGCTGTTTAAATTCAGAGTGAAGAGGGTGGGGCAGGCTCTCACCAGCTCTATCTCTTCTTGATCAAAGTGACACAAGTACGCTGTGACCCTCAAAGTCCTTTGAGGGCGCATAACCTACAGGGAGAGGTTTGCGAGGGGAAGGAGGAGGGGTGCCCATGACCATGGAGGGGGTGCCAGGAGATGAGATCTGGAGATTATGGATAAATGGCAGCCTGGGGCTGGCACCATGCACAGCATCAAGGCCATGGGCTTCAGACATGAGGCTTCTCGGATGTGAACCCTGTACCACCACTCAGTGGTTGGGTGACATTGGGCAAGCGATTTAATGTCACAAAGCCTCAGTTCTCTCAGCTCTTCTATTGGGCAATAATAGCAGTTACCTTAAAAAGTCATGTGGGGATTACACAGCTAAACATAGAACATTCGAGCAACAAAGCCTGGCAATACATGTGTTATTTCTTTTTTTCTCTCTCCTCCTCCTCTACTATCCTGTTCTTATCCTCATCCTCATCATTCACAGTGTCACCTCACACCCTTGCAGTCCTAGGGCTGAAATCTGATTTTCCGTCCTCATTGGCTATGTGACCTTAGAAAAGCCATAAACCCGGGGACCCTCACCTGTGCATGGGTATCCCACCTATTCCCTTGCTGGTCGGCGAGGACTAGAGAGAGTTTACTTAAAGCCCCTAAAACAGGGCTTAACTCTTCACAGATGTTATATAAAAAGTGCTGCTGCAACTCAAAATAAAATCCTGACCCAAAACAGAGAAGGGTTTGAAAAGGAGACCAGCACGCAGCAGAGGCAGGAAGCACCCTTGGAGGTGCCAGGAGGGGATTAGCTGACCCGTGACAGATGAAGACCATCAGCTCACTTTCTCATAACTGGTCACTGGCACCCGCACCCGGCAGTGGGCTAAGGGTTTTACCAGCCTCTCAACAGTCTGCGGGGGCAGGGAGTCCTTGATCCCATTTGACAGAGGAGGAAGCTGAAGTTCAAAAGGGTGACAGACATTCACCTGAACTAATTAATTATTAATTTATTACTTAATTTCCAGTTTTCCATGTGGAAACTACTTAGAATTTCGGGTCCAGGTGACCTCAGCTTTTAATGACCACACGACACCAACCTTACTGTACCCACACCAGCAGCCTGCTAGCGCTACGGACATACGTTTATATTCTGTCACCTTTCAACAGTGACCAGGCTGAAGGAAATCTTTGTGAGGACCCCTGCTCCACCCTTCAATGTGGGAGAGCTGGGTGGAGGGTTTTCCAGAATAAACCATCACACCTCTGCCTCACACCCTGAGCCTCCAGGAGGTGAAGCTTTGGCCAGGTGTTGCTGCTGGCAGGAGAAGGCACTTTGAAAGGAGCTAAGTTCTAGCCGTCCCATCTTCTAGGTATCACTGGAAGAGGGCAGGTGGCCACTTAGCAAGAAAAAAAATGCCTTGGAGAACTCAGGCCTCCGGTCCACTGCTGGGGGTCACAAGTATTAGATGTTTCTGGGCTTTTTTCTCTCTTTTCTCAAGTCACACATACAATTCATCAGCCAGTCCGTCAGCTCTGCCTTCCAATACATGCAGAACCTGCCCATCACCCATCACCGCCTGGCTCCTCTCCCTTGGCTAGATTCGCTCATGTGACTGAAACTGCCTCCCCACTGATCACCTTGCTTACGTTGTCCTCCGCTTAAGTCCCTTTTCTAGACTCGGCCAGGGAGGCCCAACAAAATCAAAGTCAGGCCATGCCACTCTTCGGCTCAAATTCCTTGCTGGCTTGCCTTTCCTTGTGAATAAAAGCTGTTTCTTCCCAGCTCAGCTCCTGCTTCTCTCCCCTTCCCATTGTGCTCCACCCATGCTGCCATCTTACAGTCCCTCCAACATGCCAAACATGCCCCTGCCTCAGGACCTTGGCACAAACTATTCCCTCTGTGGACCATGCTTTTCCTCCAGTTATGGATGTGACTCGCTTCTTGGGGGCTGTGCTCAAACATTATTTTTTCAGATAAGCCTTCCCTGCTCTCTCTACTGAAAAAGTCCCATTGTATGCTGACCCCAGTCCGGCCCATCCTTTTTCATGCTGATTTTTTTTCTGTCTCACATTCTAATTCACCTTGTTTATTGTTTCCCTCCACTAGAGGGAGACAAAGACTCCATGAGGCCGGAAGTCTGGCATTAGCAAGTATTTGTTGAATGAATGAATGAATGAATGAATGAGTGAATGCACACATTTAGCCTGGTCCCCTGACATCGGGGGAGAGACCACTGCTGTCACATACATGCCTGCGCCCCCTCAGGGCCAGGAAGCAGCAGCTCAGCAGCCATCCTGGTTCCTAGCTGATTCTGTGTTCCAGTAAACATGAACTTTGTCTCTGAGTCACTGGGCTCTGGCAGCAGAATGTAGCAGAAATTCCGAGCGGGATTCTCATGCCACCTCCAGAAAAAGAATCGCTGCGGCTCAGTCCTGAGCTCGTCATCTGTCATGGTCAACAAGCATGTATGTTCGGAAAACTCCCCTAGCAGTAACTGCACATTCCCACAGCCCCTCCCAAAGGCAAGAATAATATTCCCACGAGAACACTTCCTTTCCCAGACTGCAGAGACCAGTGGGGAACCAAATGCTCCCACCCACCACAGGAGGCACTTCCATGGCACCGCCTGGCCTCAGCTTAGCAGCAGCTCTGGGTGACAGGTCTCAGGAAGTCTCACCAGGTGTATCCCTGGGACACGTTATCGGGCCATCTGTGACACTTGGATTTTATCCACTACCTATACATTTTTCTGATAGGGAACCTGCTCTTGAAAGGGCTGCTGCCAGGCCTGGGTACCAACAGCCCAAGACCCTCCATCCAGGCCGCCCTGTCTCCCTTCTCCCACTTATTTCAATCTGTTCATTCTCCTCCTCCATCCTCCCCTGACCCAGATACCCTCCATCCCACAGGGCCAGCTCCGGCCTCCCTCCTTCTCCAAGCTCTCTCCCGCCTACACTGAGCTTTTCCTTTTCCTACATAATTTAAAGATGGCACCAAATAATTTAGCGTGTAATTGCAGAAGCTTTTACATTGTTATTCTTTTCGTGTGCTGCATCTGTCTTTGAACCAGGCTGATTTTTGGCATCTTTTGTTATTTCATATTACAACTTAGGTCTAGGTCTGGGGAAGCTGTGGTCCTGGGCGAGGGCCTGAAACCATTTAGTGAGAAATGCCAAAGCAATTCTGGAACACCCATCTAGGAAGAGTGAACACTCCCATGATTTTCCTGCTGCGAATTCCCTTCAAGGAACAGCTTCAGAGCCCTGGCTTCAGAACTCCATCAGGGGGGCCGTTACGATGATAACTGAGGCTCTAGAATTCAATTCAGTTCTCTAAAATCCATGAAATAGCACTCAGATCTTAGCTCCTTGCTTTTAAGTACTTATTCACTCATGGCAATTTTAAGGACACTCATAAATAATATATCATATAAGTTATAAATAAAAACTAGCATTCATTTAATACTTATAACTCATTAAGGATGGTGCTAAATATCCTTTGAGGTAGGAGCTACTGTTTAACTTCCTGCAAGCACCCATTTTGCGGATGAGGAAAAAGACTTGCACAGGGCCAAGGGGCTATTAGGCAGTGGGGTCAGGATGGGAATCTAGGCTGTTGAAATCACTCAAGGAAGACAGCAGAAGGAGCAATAGGCTTAGGTTCATGTTTTGAAAGTGGCAGTTGTGGTTCCCACAATAACTGGGAGTGTTCCTAGCATTTACTCAGAAGCAGCAGTTGACACCAGACACTCCATGTACGTGGGGTCTTACACCACATAGGACTGTCCCCTATAAATTTTGAATTACCCTGATGGCCAGGCTTTGGTCGGAAAAATAGCTCCCATGTATTTATAATTATCCGGGTCTAGAATTTAACCCAGTCTTACATTTCAACCCCAAATATCTTGGCAGAGTTGCATATATTCTGCATTTCACCAGGATACAACCACTGTGTCAAGAGAAGGAGAAGGCTTTTTTTTTTCAATTTGGATCAGAACCTACCAGTTCTGGTAAATGATGGTATGGCTGGGTATCAGACCTGTGTCCATCTGTACCTGTAGCTGATGCGTTCACTGTGACCTCGTGCAAGGATTCTCACCTTGGACAACTCTATAGTATCTCCCAGCTGGTTGTTCCTGAGCATTTGTCTATTTACATTTATTAACCTGGACACTCTATTACAAATTATTTTTCCTGTATATTATACTTGTGGCTTATTATGTTTAAAAAAAATGTGTGTAGGCAGGGTAAGAGTTTATGAAAGTCACAGAGGGGTACTAAAGAATGTCTCAGAAGGTGTTTATTAGCCCAGAGTCCCTCCCTAGGGGTGGAGGCAGCAGAGGCCACTGCCGCCCTGATACGTTGGCAGCCATACATCCAGCCCCACCAGCAGACGCCAGTGAGTGGGTTGAATTAGAAAAGAAACCATCTGGAGTTCCCACCGTGGCTCAGCAGTAAATGGATCTGACTAGCATCCATGAGGATGCAGGTTCAATCCCTGGCCTTGCTCAGGGAGTTAAGGACCCGGCGTTGCTGTGAGCTGTGGTGTAGGTCGCAGAAGTGGCTTATATCCTCCGTTGCTGAGGCTATGGTGTAGGCTGGTGCCTGTAGCTCCGATTCATTCCCTAGCCTGGGAACTTCCATACGCCACGGGTGTGGCCCTAAAAGGCCCCCCCCCAAAAGAAATAAAGAAAGAAAGAAAGAAAGAAAGAAAGAAAGAAAGAAAGAAAGAAAGAAAGGAAATCATCTGAATGCTGAGAAGAGCAAGCTGAGAGCAGAAGCTGGCCTGCTAAGAGCCAGGTCACTGCTCAGCCTGGGGTCGGCTCCAGTGGATTTTCCTGGAGCTTACTCAGAAGCAGGTGCTGAGAGCAGAACGCCTGGCTCCGAGGCACCGTCTCCTGTTTCAGCTGCCCCTGCAAGGAGCCACAGGTCTCATCACACGTCGGGAACAGGAGCATCAGCTCCGCTCTGAGAACCCCACAGGCAGCACAAGGCCCCAGAGGCACAGTGACAGACAGGGAAGGAGTGCATGACCCGGCCTGCCACCATGGCGTCTCGAGGGCAAGCTTTTTCCCAGGCTTTGTTCACTTAAGAGAAGCCAATTGGATACAGATCTGCTAGCACTTTGATCTTGGATTCCTAGCCTCCAGAACTATGGGATATAAATATCTGTTACTTAAGCCACCCAGTCTGTGGTGTTTTGTTACAGTGGTCTGAGCAAAGACAGGTGCCATACAATTCTGAGATGAGGAGGAAGTCCCAACTGGAAGCAAATGGAAAGGCAGGTATGTTAAGAATGAAGAATCCCTTGGATAGTGGGACTGTGTTGATCCCAGCTGCACAGCTGACTGCTGTCATTGACCATCCTTTAGGTACCAATCTAGTGGGCATCCTTTAGGTACCAATCTAGTGGGCCTAGGCTTTCAGACAATTTATCCAGACCTGCAGGGATGAGCCAGTGGTGTGAGCTCCTTGGGACGGAAGCTGCACTGAGATGTATTGAATTTTCCATCAACCAGGAGCTCCCATGTTGGAACAAGTTGATGCATATACATGCACATATAAATCTGCCTAGAAAACTATCTACAAAACCATAGGTTGAGCTGTTGACAGCAGTAATCTTGGGGTGGCATGACTATGGTGATTTACATTCTTAGTTTTGCTTCTCTGAGTTTTCCAAATTTCTGCAATGCACATTTAACATTTTTGCAATAATATTTTCCATTAACTAAAAGATAAAAAGCAATCTAAGTGATTCTGATGCATGCTCCTGAACAGTTTTCTTAACTTCTTGAGCATTAGGGTCAATGGAGAGGGTCTGATCTCTGGGCGTGGCCACTGCGGAGAGTTGCTGGGATTAATAGGGCTTGCAGCCAGGAGTCCTAAGTCGCTCTGGCACTTCCTGTTGGTAATGTTCACTGTGGGAATGATAATCCCTAGTCACATCTCAAAATCACACATTCCCTTTAGGCAAATGAAAAAATCTCTGTGCTGTCCTCATGGAGAAACCAAAGTTTTTCTAGTGGCTATGAGCTGGCCCTTTCATGGAAAAACCAAACATGTCTCATGGAAATGGGACCTGGGACCAGTTACACCAGGGCCTCAGCCTTATGTGGTTCTGCCTCTCTGATACGTAGTATATAGATTCTGGGATGTGCGGGACCCCAGTACACTCAATCCTTGACTTGAGACCACTGCTTGCTGGCCTGTTGGGAGAGCAGAATGCTGCTCAGAGCACTCAGACATCATAGTTTCTCTGTTTGGGGCTGTATAAAGGGACTTAAGCAGTGGCAAGTGTTTTCGAGTTTCTTAGCTTCAAACCCAGCATCTGAAGATTTTTTTGGAGTATTCCAGGTTTCCTGTATCCCCGCTCAGTCACACATCGCCTGCTCTCATGAGCCGGAACCCAGAGAAAGTGGAATCTGCTGGGAAAATTACAAGCATAGCTAAGGCCTTAGAAAGTGTCCCAGCTGCCAGCCTCAGATAGAGGCTCCTTCCAGCAAAGTTGACTTTCTTATCACAGAAGAAGGATAAACAAACAGCCATGCTCGGATCCTATTAGTCAAAGCATCACGGAGGGGCTGGAGACTTAGACGTCATAGTAGCTCTGCTGGGTCTGCTCCTGATTTCAACGTGTCCTGCGTGTGTATTGGGGGAGGGAGTTTACACCTTCAACAAGCAATTCTTGGACACCCGCAGCAGGTCCGAGAATTCCACTCAGTTCTGATAGTAAGACACTGTCTTCTGATACTGACAGCATCAGAGTCCATGGGATGAGGGCTCAGATCTACAAGCCTTCTTTCCCCAGTTGCAAACCCAAGTTATAACCTGTACTCCTGCTGGTCCACTGTCTCTAAATCAGAGGCTCCCACGTCCCCCTCCTTGAGTTCAGTTATTGTTAGAAAGGCTCACATAACTCAGAGAAACACTTAGTTTCTAGATCACCGGTTTATCACAAAGGCTACAACTCAGGAACAGCCAGGTGGAAGAGACGCAGAGAGCAAGCCGCACAGTATGGGAAAGGAAATGGACTTCTGCACCTGCTCTGGGTGCACCACTGTCCCCAGATCACCACTTGTCCACAGACAAGGAAATTCTCTGAATCACACACCCTTTTGGGTTTTTATGGAGGCTTCATCACATAAGTAGAAGTGATTAAATCACTGGCGTTTGAATTCAACCTCCAGCTGTTCTTGCCTCCCCAGAGGTCAGGGAATGGGACCAAAAGTTCCAACCATCTAATTATCTAGTTGGCTTCACTGTGAATCAGCCCCCCATTTTTAGGGGCTGTCCAAAAGCCACCTCATTAACATAACAAAAGGTACTTTGATCACTCTTAACACTTAGGGAATTCCAAAGGTTTGGGGAGCTATGAGCCAGGAACCTCAGAGGGAGGACAAGTATACATAAGAAATACTTTTTGGTTATTAAGATTACATAACATATATTTTTTTTATAAATCACATTTCAGTACCCTGTCTGCATCCAGATGCAAGAGGCAACATTCCTAATAGACTCAGGGACCATGCCATGTTTCCCTGATGAATGAAACAGGATGACCCAGAGCCACCTGGGGGAACTACAAACACTGCAGACTTCGGGCCCCACTCCCTGAAGACCTCAATTCATGATGTTCCAGTGGAGCCCATATGCATTTTATGTTCTTTTCATTTAATTTTTTAATTTTTAATTTTTTTACAGCGGCATATGGAAGTTCCCAGGCTAGGGGGGTCGAATCAGAGCTGCAGCTGCCGGCCTACACCACAGCCACAGCAACGCCAGATCCAAGCCATGTCTGCAACCTACAACACAGCTCACGACAATGGTGGATTCTTAACCCACCGAGCGAGGCCAGGGATGGAATCTGCATCCTCATGGATACCAGTGGGCTTTGTTTCCCCTGAACCACAATGGGAACTCCGTCCACATGCATTTTAAGAAAAAAAAAATCACTCTAGGATACAGCAACAAGCTAAGCACTGCCATGAGGAAGTGGGCAGATAAGATGATGTCCAAATGGTGGGGTTTTCTGTACAATAAATGGTCCAGGCACTTAATAAGTCAGTATTTTGCAGAGGGAGAAAAAGGGGTGGGGAGAGGAAGGAAGGGGAAGGATATGCTAGATTATGAAAGACATAAAGGGTGGAAAAATCAGACCCATTGTGTGGACCTGGATTGGATCTCAGTTTAGACAGAACAATGAATTATAGAGAACCCTTTTGGGTCAACTGGGAAAAATTAATTTTTTTTCTTACAGAGAATGGAAATTATTAACTGAGAAAAGCAGGTTTGGGAATAACATGTATTATACTATCTTCTTTGGGTTAAAATGGATAAAAAATACATATCTGCCTAGAAAAAGAGATCATACATTAAAGTGTTAGGATTGTTGGTCTCTGGGTGGGAAGACAATGATATTTTTATGTTCTTATTATGCTTATCTGACTTACCTAAATTTCCGTAACACTCATGTGATGTTTTTGTGATAATAAAATGTTTTATTACATTAAAACATAAGCTGTCTGGGTGACTCTGATGCATAACTACATTTGAGAATCAACTCTTTGAGCAGCGCTTTTCTAAATTACCTGAGCAACACAGCCACCTGGGACCCCTATTAAATGTGTGGGCTCTCAGGCCTCTGCCCTGCAGGCTCTGATAGGTTTGGGGGCACAGCCTGGGTGGTAGATTTTTCACAAGTGACCTGGTGGCTCCTATTATCAGCCAAGGATGAAAAACTCTGCTTTATACCAGAGCTTTTGCCATTTTATGAACACATTTACCCAGGGGATCTTGTTAAAAATGCAGATACTGATTAAGGAGGTCTGGGGCACAGGCTAGATTTTGTGTTCCTAACAACTCCCTGGTGGTCCCGAGGCTGCTGCATCCAGACCACACTAGGGAGCAAGGCTGGAGAAGACGGCGAGAGGACAGGAGGAGAAAAGTTTGGTCTCACTACACACGGTCTCCTTGTGCCCTTAGATATAGCTCTAATGATGGAGGCAATCCGGATTGGAGGTGCCAATGTGCATGCCTGCGGTGCCCATGTGGGAGAGTGAATGGGTGACACAGCAGAGCATGAGACAATAGGGCATGGTAGGGACTGTGGCTGCCCTGATCCAATGGGCAGTTGCTGCTTAGCTCTGGCCCAGCAATGTCACGTACAAACACTTGTCCAGTGTCATCATATCTTCCCATTTTGCAGAATAAGCCGGAAATGTGACTTTAAAATAAAATCTTCTATTTTAAAAATACTGCACAGACCAGACAAAAAACATCTGCCAGCTAGATCCAGCCTGGGGCCATCAGTGCTGCCCTGCGGTCCCACTCAGAGTAGGACTCAAATCCCCAAACCTGACAATTAAATGCCAAGGCGTCTAAAAGATAAAGGTTAACCAATATATATTCTTGCTGACACTGATGGGCAAAATCCCAAACACAACAGAAATTCCTGAATATTTAACTCCTTTGTGTTAAAAGGAGCCCAAAGAAAACGAAATCCAGCTAGCACTTTGACATGCTGGGTCAACACTGTCTCAAGGCAAATAAATTAACCAGGAAGCTGAAGTATCAGGGAGGCAGCGGGTAGGGGCCAGTGAGCATTCGTAAGACAAACATACTGAGAATTTCCTCTCATGGGCCCTCACTGTCCACTTAGCCCACTCACAAGCCGGATGCTCTCAACCATGTCCAAAACCCACTGTGAACTAAAGTTCTTGAGATTTGCAAGAAAAACATATCAAAGCCCCCCACAAGAAAGCTAATTCTGCAGCTCTTAATGAATCCCATTTACATTTTTTCAGCTCTTTGATTTCTAAGCACTATCTAAGGGGGTGGCTTGTTCAGTTCATTTACTTTGGATTTTTAACTGTCCAGGGTGACAATCCTCAGCAATATAATTTCTCTCCTGTGCCCAAATCAATAAAGTGCACCCAAGAGCTAATATCCATTTTGAGCTCCACTGAGGCCCAATACCTTCCAAAATCACAGTGCCCTGGAAAACAGTAAACAACCAGAAGTGAGCTGAGACCTGCCGCAGGCATTGAGACTGCACTGGAGAATAAAAAACGTCATGTGCTTTCTTCCTGTGGAAGACATAACCCTCAAGTTGAGGAATTATGGGGTTAAAGGGAACTGACCACAGAATTTTTAGGTGAGCAAAGGAACAGATGCAATGTCTCCTCTCCCTCCCACATAACGGATTTGGATAAGTTCGTGGAGCAAACATGGTGCGTGGGTTGACCTAACACATTTCCAGAAAATATCTGTAAGAAAACAAGTATCGAATTTTTCCATCTTCCCTTGCAATCATGGGTGGCTGTATGACACAGTTCTGGCCAATGAAATATAGGCAGAAGTTTATTGTAGCAGTGGGCTAAGGATGAAGTGTCAGGGAATCTTTGGATTTCCAGACACAATGGAAAAGATGTGATAGACACCACCCCTTCTCCTTCTTTCTACCTTGAATGCAGAATATGATGGTAGGGGCTGAGGCTGCCATCTTGCAATCTTGAGGGAAAGGACTAAGAGAATTAAATGAGGCCAACCCTGACATCATTGTGGGACTGAATAACACCCACCAAATAATTTACAAAGCTGCTTAAGCCACGGTGGTCATATTTCCTACTATGTATAGCCAAACATTATCCTAAAATGTATAATTCCTTATAAAATTAGAGAAAGAAAAATCTCTTTGTGAAGTGGCTACATAGAGCAAGGATGCCATATTTCACTGTTACTTAAACAGGCTTCTAGAGTCCTTGTGGAAAGGCCTTGCTAGTAACACTTCCAAGGTCAGGTAGGTGGAAATGAGAATCTCACTTACTGCCACCCAACACTTCGTTTATACATGAGTTTTAGTATCCTACTGGAAGAACGTACACAGGAAATATAGTTTCTTCCATTGAAGAAAGTTGTTATTATCAAACCCCATCTTGAGCTCCAGGAAGAAAGCAGGTTTAGGGTCCAGATGTCTCTAAATTATATCTCTGCCTCCTATATCCATCATCAGAAGCTCCACCAGACTCTCATTCCCCTGTGGCCAACGGCCCAGTGCTGGTTTGTGTGGATGGTTCTGATGCTAGGTTTGGTCAGGAGACCATGTCCACACAACCTTTTCCCACACTGACTGAGGCCAGTTCATTCTTGTCATGGTAAAAGATCCCATTTGAATCTGGACCCGGCATCACTTCAAATAAATAGAAGCACATATTTACTGAACATGTATTTTTCCAACTAATAATCCTCCAAGTCCTACAAGGTAGGTACTGTTGTTTACTCCATTTTCAGATGAGGAAACTAAGACCACCCAAGCTAAAGGGATTGGCCAAGCACCTACAGCTGGAAAGGGAGATGCTGGGCTGGGGCTGGAATCCGGGGCCGCCTGCTGTCGTAGCTCATACTCCATCCCATTAAGATAAACTGCATCTTAATAACCACCCAAGTACCTTCAGATGGGTCCTGGGTTAGAAAGATGTCAATAAAAAAGGTGTCTCGGCTCTCTTTCCTTTTCTCAGAACAAATGAGGAGAGTAAGACATGCTGGGAATGGCACAGATGGCTAGAATTCACACCCTGCATTGTCAGCCTCCCTTGAAGCTAGACTGGGGTCACATAACCAGTGCTGGTCATTGGACTGAGAACAGAAGTAATGTTTCTTTTCTGAGCTGAGGGAGGTAAAAGCCAAATGTCACCTCCATCCCTCTTCTTCTGCCGTATGTGATCTTGGAGACCATGGAGATGTTCTAGATGTATTACCTGCATGATGAAGGAGGGTACCCTATTCATATCCCAGATTTCATTATGAAGAGTAGTTTTGTGTGGGTAAGGCACTGAGATTATGAAGTTTGTTTATTACTGCAGTGTAGCCAAGCTTATCCTGCCTAGTGAAATAGGCCTCTAAGATATGGTCAGGACACTTGGCTTGCAGCAACTTTGCAAAAAGAGAATTGTGATATGGAAGCTATTATAATAGGAGATTCATTGATCACTGGGGTTATTCTGTATCCAAATCATAGAATGCCTTATCTGCCTAATGAGGCAGGCAGTTTCTTAGAATTCACATGAAGACGTTACTTGCATTACAAAATTTGGCATTACTGAATGGAAATGATGAGCCTCTCTAATTTCAGTGAATACTTCCAGCTGCTGCCCCTCAAGAATTTTGTAGTTTGGTGCCATATTTTTATAGGGTGAAATGTTTGCAAAATATATGTATAAGCCTCTGCTAACGGATGCAATTTTATGGGCCATTACACTTTCCATGCAAATGTAGAGACAGTGGGGCCGCCTGGGCTACGAGTTGGCGGAGATCTGCCAACTGCCTGGTTTTGATAGGGGACCAGAAGAGCCTATTTGAAATAAAAATATATATTGGTGATTCAAATACTTATTGAGTATATATTATGTGCCAGGGCCTTTCCTAGAGGTTGGAGGTAAATAAGACAGAGTCCCTGACTCATGAGATCTACATCTGATAAATGAAACAGAACTTTGGAAATGACAGGTGGGTTCACTTGAGGGTATCTAGAGAATCTAAAGCCCAAATGTTTATCTGAAGAGAGAGAAATGAAAGTTTTCATCATTACCTCAAAGTGATATATTTAAGGCTTTTCACCATCTGGCCCTGCTCACCTGTCCAGCCTTCTCTCCCCTCCCCTCTCCATTTACTTTGCTCCTGCCCAACTGACTCATGCATTTCTCAGCCATCACCAAGATTCCTTTCCCTACACCTCTGTCTAAGCTGTTCTCCCTGCCAAGAATACACAGTCTTCCCTTCCTTCTTGGTGTTAAACTTGGTAAAGCCTCTTTGTCCTGGAGACAGGGCAAGATGTTGATTCCTGCAAGAAGCCTCTTGGGATTACTCCTAGTTTAGCTTAACCCTCCTAGTGATCCCACACTGTTATGTCTATAAAATTACCTGATTAACCTTTTCCCTCTCCTGGTGTCAGGGAGGAGGTGATAGAGTCCTGATGAATGCACGGCTTCACGGGACAAAGGGTGAGACCAGTCCTTGCTGATGCCTGAGTTGTGGGTGCGGGGGTGGAGGTAGGGCGAGTGGATATGGCATGCAGAAGGGATGGCTGCCCAGGTTGGGAGACTGGTTACACTGAGTGATATGATCAAGCCAGTTAGTAAATATGTTAAGGATAATGACTGTCAAGTTTCTCACTATTGAAGAAAGTATTTACAAGTATGGGATGCGGGATGGCTAGAAAAAGCCCTGAGGTATTGGATTGGAACCAGAAATGTTAGCTTAAACTTGTATTTTTAAATGTGATATGTGGATAAAACACAGATAGAATGATAGTTACAGATGTATGTCTATGTGCATGTGTGTATACACACATGTATGTATACACGTGTCTACTTGTGTGCCTGGTATATGCGATCCTCACTCCATCTGCTGAGAGGTCCTAGAAGCAATGACACCTCAGCAGTAATAAGCTCACCAAACACTCAGTTCTTAATTTCTAAATACTACTCTCCACCAAAAGAAACTAAGCTTCCTTGATGAAGTGGTTAAATCCAGCGTTGTCCAGAATAAGTAAAACATGAGCCCAGAATAACTTATTATATAAGAAAGTAATAAAGTAGTCAAAGCAAATGACGAGGAACTATCCAAAGCCCCAGTATTTGGCTCCCACTGGCCAAACATGGCACAATTTGAGCATAGCATTAAAGATAAAGATAGCAACAGAAAACAACCCAGTAGATGAAATTAAAATCCCATGAGTCCATACTGAGGTAAGTAAATGAATAAATAAAGAACATATATATATAATGAGCATTTTTCTCTTCTTCCTGATTAAAACACACACACACACACACACACACACACACACACACACATCCTTTGGCAAGGATGAAACATACTTCCCCATTTCCCTTACCGTTATATGGTCATATGATTAATTTTGGCTAATGTGGTATAAGTAGAGGACAATTTGGGAAGGGAAGGGGCTGGTGGTCCAGAGCCAAGATGTGAAGCCTGGAGTCCCATCCACCATCTTTAATCATGATGTGGTCTTTAAGGTGGAAGCCATGTGCTTAGATGGCAGAACCTCATCCCAAATGGCATCTCAAGGCTGCCTTACATGGCCTCTTGAAGTCTTTTATGTGAGAAAAATAAAAATCTTACTGTTACTCCAGATGATTTTCTGTTACATGCAGCTCAACTTAATCCTAAATTATGTAGGTAGAGAGGAAGATTTCAACTGTATCTATCATGTCTTATATCTTCAAAAAAGATACATGCATTCCAACGTTCATTTCAGTACTATTTATAATAGCTAAGACATGGAATCAACCTAAGTGTCCATCAAGAGAAGAGTAGATAAAGAAGATGTGGTACATATATACAACGGAATACTACTCATGTAGTCACAAAAAAGAATGAAATAATGCCATTTGTAGCAACATGGATGGACCTAGAGATGATCGTGATAAATGAGCTAAGTCAGACAGAGGAAGACAAACATAACATGATATCACTTATACATGGAATCTAAAAAAGGGATACAAGTGAACTTATTTGCAAAATATAAACAGACTCACAGATTTCAAAAACAAATTTATGGTTACCAAAGGGCACAGATGGGGAGGAGAGATTGAATGGGGGTTTGGTATTGGCATGTGCATGCTATTGTGTACAAACGAATGGTCAATGAGAACTTGCACAGGAAACGCTACTCAATATTCTTTGATAACCAATAAGGGAAAAGAATCTGAAAGAGAATGGATATATGTATATGTATATGTATATGTATAACTGAATCACTTTGTTATACAGCACAAATTGTCACAACACTGTAAATCAACTATACTTCAATAAAACTTAAAAAAAAATCTGGATACAAAAATAGAAAGAACAAGCTAATGATCAATAACCAGTGAGGGTTAACTTTCTTTTCCAGTTCTGTATGTTGAGAATCTTAAGAAAACAAAGAAAAGCACAAAGAACAAAAGAATATAAAAATGTGTACACCTACCATCTGGAATTTCCAACTGTTAACATTTGGTCATATTTGCTTTGTCTTTATTTTAGTCAAAGAAATAAAACATTAGAGATCTAGCTTAAGTCCTTAATATCCACTATTCCCTGTTCTATCCCCATCAGCCTTTTCACCAACAAGAACCACTGCATAGAGTATGCAACCTTCCGGTTTATTTCAGGTCATCTTAGGCATATATTTGTTTCCATGAATAAAATGTTATATATATTTATTAATTTTAAATAAGTTACATCACATAGAAGATGCGCTAAAATTTGCTTTCTTGTTTCTGAGCTCTGCCTTCATTGAATATGTGTATTTATAATTATTTATAGTCTAATATAAACTATTACTGTTTAATATTTAATTTTTAAAATTTTATGTATCTATTCTATTAATATACATTTAGTCAATTTTAAATTTACTGCCTTTTTATTCCATGTTGATTAATTCTTTTATTTCAATAGTCAATATACTTATTATTTTCAGAAAGAAATGTAAAATAACTCAGCAGATGCTTAGATCATTACATTCTCTGCGTAAAGTAGACAAATTTTAAAAAGGTAAGCAATAAGTTATTATAGTAGAACTTAGACCCACAAGGTGGTATAAGAGATATAGCAATTCTTATGATGAACTGAATATTCAGGGAAAATAAGTAGAATGTAGCATATTAGTAAGAAAATACACACCTTTAAAACAAGGTTATTCTTTTTGCAGGACACACTACTTTAGCTTGCAACCAAAATTATTATTTCTCCAGCCTTAACAAGGTATAATCAACAAATAAAAATTACATATATTTAAGATGCAGAACTTGAGGTTTTCAAATACCTATCACTATGAAATCACCACCATGATCAAGCTGGTTAACATATGCAGCAACGGACATCCTCATGTATGTCTCCTGGTGCACAGGTATGTTAACTTCCTTCTTGGAACCTGTTGTTACATAATTATATAATTGATAAACCAGGAGATTATCAAAGATAGTATAATTACTTGAGGAAGGTATTTGAAAACTCCATTTATGATCATGTTATGGATACAACAGAAAAATGTGGGCTGGGTGATAATATTCTTAGGTGAATTTATAACTGGTTGATCAACTTCACCAAAATAATATATAATTTATTTTTAGGCAAAGATTTTTGTGGTGTGACTTAGAACTTGATTCCATTCAATAACCTTATCGACTAATCATCCATCCATGCATCCATCCATCCATCCACCCAATGTTTTTGAGTAACACTGTACCATGTGCCATGGTAGACGCTGGCAATTGAAAAGTCTATGGCACTCAGCACAGTTCTTGACACATGGTTGGTATGTAATTAATATTTGTGAGCTGATAGAAAGATAGATATAGAGTTGCTATGAATTTAGTGAAGATTTAGAAGGCATGCATATGAGATTTTAACATTTTTTTTAAAGGGACTGAGAATACTTGGCAATAATATCAGATTAATGAGATAAGACATTAAGTTATTTCCACAACATAAAGCCAATTAAATAAAACTTAAAATTGGAAAATGTGACATCAGGAATAAGCAAATGTGTATATACACACCAATATATACACGAACATATGTACATACTAAGTTAGATAGATATATCTTGGCAGTAATTGTACAAAATGTATACTTAAGTTTCTGGGTGAGCACAAGTTCACCACGAGCAAAGCTGTAAGCTTAGAAGGCTAAAAACACTAGCAGGATCCTAGGCTGAAATGGGATGTTTGTATCAACCTTTGGACAACAGTAAATGACAGCTCTACTTTTTAAAAATTGTTTACTACAAATCAAGGCACTATCAACAGTATGCCTATAACTCACTGTAACTATTCAATTTAAAGGGGAATTAACTGAAGCTCAGAGAGGCCAAGTAACTTGCCTGAAGTCATGCAAATAATAAGAGATGGAACAGGGATTCAAATCCAGCCATACTTGACGTCAGTCTTAACCACTCCACTATGCTGCGTTACATCCTTGTCTGTAAGATGGACCCACGGTTGCATCCTACCTGAATACACAGCCGGTCTAAGTGGATGGGATCCATTTTTGAGGGATGGGAAACAAAACCACATATACGATCATTACTCATCACTAGAACAAAATAATGTCCTGACAACGGCCAATACTGCCCCAGACACATGACCCAAGTGTGTGCTTTCCTCAGTGTATCTTTCCAAGAAACCGCTTTCGACTTAAGAGGAAGGCACGCGTGGGCTAGAAAGGTCAAGTGTGTGATACAGCTCTCCTACTCCTAGTTCTAGTACACTTAAGGGCACAGATGAGATCTTCAGTCTTTGCTTCATCATCAGTCTTTGGCGTCAATATCTCATGGTTGTTTCAATGATTAGAGTTAACATATTCAAAGCCAAATCCAATGCCTACCACAAAGCTGGGGCTCAAAAAATGGTAGTGATGATGAAGAAATCACTGCTGCCCTGAGGATGCTTCTTGGAAGCAAAGACCTGGCTCTTTCGAATGACTGTGGGGGCCCAAAGGGTCCCCTTACTGATGATCAGTCTGACCTCCTCTTACTTTCTGGAGGAAGAGGTATATTTTTCTTTATATCGACTCATCTGTCATTGATCAAACCAAAACTTTATGGGTCTGCTTCTACCCAGAGAAGTGCTTTCATGTAATTCATGTGCGCAGAGGGGACATCTTTTCCTAATATTTACAAAGTGCCTCACTGGCTAGCTGTGTGCTAGGGTCTTCCCACTAGATACGTTGAGGGCAGACACATCTCCCATCTTTGTCTTTTCCAAGACCTGTTCTACCCACACCCAAAACAAGGGTTTCTGGTTATAGTTCTCATGAAATAGCATGGATGTGGGAGTCATGATCAGGTAGAAAAAATGAGAGTCTGTTGGCTAGAGCCTCAAAAAGCTTCCCTTGTTTCTCAATCCAATAACTCTTGTTTTATTTTTACATTTATGGCCTGTGATTGTACGTTAGAGGATTTGTCACCTTCAGTGGGCATGTTATACGACTTTAGTGAAATACAGCTATGGGTAGAGTGACAGCCCCCATGACTTACAGTAAAGCTCACCAAACGTTTGACAGCCCCATCAAAGACAGCATCCCAGGAGGAAGAGAGACTGCAGCCTACACTTGTAATTTATACTCACAGATGGAGACAGCAAGTCTTGCTCTGGGATTCAGCGAGGAGAGGACAGGAGGGACCAGGTTTCTTAGGAACAAGGGTAGGGGTGGGTTGGATATCTGAGCTAACCTTTTGTGTTGGCATCTATTACCATTTGCTGTAGTCCTTGCTGTTGCTTGGTTACATGGACCCTTCCCTCTTTCTCACGTTTAATTCAGTTCCCCTCTAGTTACTGTGTATTGCAGAACAAAATATTGCCCCCCATATTTATTTAATTTAACCATTTGTTTTGCTTATTATTTTGTGGGTATGATTCAGGAAGGGCTCAGCTGAGTGGTTCATCTCAGATCCATGTGGGGTCAGCTGGGGACAGAGAATATATTCCAACGCAGATTCTGTAGTCACTCACAGAACGCAGATTCTGTAGTCACTCACTGTTTTTTGGTCTCTCTTCAAATAGCATCTCATCCTTCAAAGCCTCTCCATATCACTTGAGCTTCTCCAAGGAAAGTCTCCAGATAATCAGATTTCTTACATGCTGCTGGCTTCTGCCAGAGCAACTGTTGCAAGCGAAAGTGGGTGAAATATGCCCACCTCTTTAGGCCTGGAGTTGGCAACTGGCAAGTGTTACTTCCACCGTATTCTGTTAGTCAAGGCACTCAAAGAGCCCACCTAAACTCAAAGAGCAAGGGCATCAACTCTCAGAATTTGCAGCCATTTATAATCCACCAGAGACTCCCGAGCCCATCTGTTCTACCTTCTAAATCTCTCCAAAATATGCTTCACCCTCACCAACTCTACTATGACTACTTTAGACCAGGCCCTTGCTAACAAACTGCCCATCCAGTGCCCACCTCTTCCTCTCTCTTCTCTGTTCACACTGCAGCTGGAATAATTTTCTTCCAATGAAAATGTGCATATCGTGTTTCTGCTTGAGATTCATCCAGAGCTCTCATCTATTTTTTTTTTTTTTTGTCTTTTTGCCTTTATGTGGAGCTGCACCTGCGGCATATGGAGGTTCCCAGGCTAGGGGTCTAACAGGAGCTGTAGCTGCCGGTTTTCGCCACAGCCACAGCAACGCGGGATCCGAGCCGCGTCTGCAACCTTCACCACAGCTCACGGCAACGCCAGATCCTTAACCCACTGAGCAAGGCCAGGGATTGAACCCGCAACCTCATGGTTCTTGGTCGGATTCGTTAACCACTGAGCCACGAAGGGAACTCCCAGAGCTCTCATCTAAACTTCTCCGTGTACTAGTCATCTATTTCTGTTATGCTCTTTGCTCTTGGTAAGGGCTTTCTCATTTTCCTTTGCGTTTCTAACTTTTTTTTTTTTTTCTACTCTTACTCCTTGCAGTTCACAGAGAGCTGGCATCACCTTTCCCTCACACTTGGCTCTAGGTGTGGGCATATGATTCAGATCTGGCCACTTAGAATCTACCACACCTGTGCACACACTATCATTTCAGAGATGGGCACACACAAACATGGTTGACAGAGTCATATCTAGGACCTTCAATGGAATTATATGTAAATAATGCTTTTATCAAGTGTGGGGGTGGAGGTGGGAGAGGTGGACACTGTCCTTAACTGCCATCTAGAGAAAGCTAACACTGAAAAAAGGGGAACCAGGGAATAGAATGAGAAATATTCCTGACAACATAATTAATCACCTAGATACAGCCATTCTTGAAGTCCTACTTGGCCTTTTAAATGAATGAGCCAATACAACCTTTTTTTTCTGCTTAAACTCTCTGGGGCTGGGTTACTGTCACTAGGAATCAAAAGTATCCTAACATGTCTACCTCACCTTGTCAGCTTGCTTTGCTCTCAGTGTTTTCCCCGGGTAATTTACTCATATTGCTTTCAGCATTTAGCTTTTTGGTAGGTATTGTATGTCTGAGCCTATTTCCTCCATTTTACCCTGAGCTCCATTAAGGATCTGACTTTGCTGTACTCATCTTCGGGTTCTCAGAGTCTCCTAGTACAGTTCCTCAGACACAAAAGATATTCATCAGGCATCAGTGGAAGGCTTACAATTTTTAATCCATAATATTTGATTCCAAAGATACTGTTGGCTGTGTCACCACACACTTCAGACTCTCCTTGCAAAGAATTATAGACACAACCACAGATCACATGCTCAGTCCCTTATCTGCCATAACCCAAGGGGGTCTCAGCGCTTCTTTAAAAATTAATTTGTTCCTTAATTAAGAAACATGATTATTTCTAATTAACCAACCTTCTCTGTAATGTAAACAGATCGCAAGTAACTAAACAGCTTTGCCGAGCTTGTTGCATGTCTGAGAGCAGTACAGTGAGAGCATTTTTAGCACATCAGCTGGGAGGCTAGGGAATATGCAGAATGCTCTGACTTGCATAGATGGAATTAAAGGAAACTAAAGAGAGGGAATTTGTCAGCTCTTAATCCCTACCTAGCGAATTAAACTGCTGCTAGATTACATCGTAACATCATTTTCAGAATTTCTTGAGATGCGAGATCCCCATGGTTATTAAAGAACTGATTCAAATTCTCTGCAGCCCCAAAACACATACATAAGGATATATATGCATGCTACCTACACGGAGATGTGGCAGAAAGCAGGTAGTCTGAATAGGATCCAGGCGGTTTACAGCAGATTCTCCCAGCAGCAGTGGACTATTTACAGTAGGATAAGTCAGAGTTTGAGAAGAGATAGGAGGCAAGATACTATGCATCCATAATAATAAGAGACCTGTCATTCTCTGACACCATCAGGTGTGTGGGAAAAGCATCTGGAGATGGACTAATGGTTCTGTAATAATGCTAATGGGGGAACATGCAGCCCAAGGTGTGTTCATTAAACTTCTTTTACCTTGAAACAATTCAGTGACCTGGATCCTCTCATATCCTGAAGATGGCACGGGCTCCAACTCAAATGCTCTTTACACTTGAACAATGCAAAATGCACAGTCCGGTAGAATTCCAGTTCTACTGTTTTCTATATGGATATTACATTATTCAGTTAAATATTAGTGAACACAGCAGCACAGATACTGAGAGTTGACTTTATCAGCAAAAAAAAAAAAAAAAAGTGTTCTCTTTAAAGGCATGCATAAAAAATAAATAAGTCTTCACTTAGCCAAAAGCAAAGATCTCTTACAGTTTAGAAACCAATGGAATGTGTCCTGGAATCTTCTCGAAGGTTACGTAGTGATTCATTCACAGTGATTACATGGATACAAAGGGACCCTCTGCCATGAGTAAAATGTAATTATATTTAAATATGTCATGGCACACTGTTGATTCTTTCAAAATTCCAGAATTTGCAGGCCAAGGGACAGGATTAAAGCTTGTTTCCATTCAAAGTATTTGTGGGTCTAGCCTTTGCCTGAGGGAGGAGCAGCAGGAACAAGCAAAGAAGGTTTATACTGTGTATGGAAGAGCCTGACCCTTTAGCAGGCCCCCCTCACCTTTCCCCATCCTGCGCTCTGTCCTTGGCAGGTGGCCTGGCTGCAGGGCCCGAACCCTCTGACTTCCTGTTGGGTTTGGAGCTGAAAGGGTGTGACCAATTGCCCTGGACACTTCCCTTCTGGTGGCCTTGGGGCGGCTGTATCCCATGCTGAGGGGCTCTGCTCTTCTCAAGGTGGCCTCCTCTACACAACCCTCTCCTTCCAGCTCTGGAACTGGCCCCTCAGTCCCCGGCTCTGTGCTAACTGGCTCGGGGCACACCCCTTCCCTCTGTACTTCCCCTTTTAAATAGGGCCTTTGTAAAACAGGCCTCCTACAACTGCCTTAATCTGAGTGTGCCATCTGTTTCTTATTGAGATGTTGTTACACAGAGAAAACATGTTCAATATCATTTTCCCCATATTTGCTCAATACCATGGAAATCTCCAAACACTCCCAAACTCTGATCTTGGAAAAGCTGTCGAAGCCAAAATTAAAACTGGTGATGCAATGAGATTCTGCTGTATAGCACAGGGAACTATATCCAGTCACTTGTGATGGAACATGATGGAGGATAATGTGAGAAAAAGCATGTATGTATATAGGTATGACTGGGTCACTTTGCTCTACAGTAGAAATTGACAGAACACTGTAAATCAACTATAATGGAAAAAAATAAAACTCACTTAAAAATAAAATAAAATTGGTGATGCACATGATCAATTCTATTGCTACGACCACAAACTGCTTAGGGAAAGAGATTTCAGTGTTTTATTTCTATAACATTTCTGCTGATCATCACGCTTACATTAGCGGTCACTGAACTCCCGAAAAGGTCATGCCTTTTGTGACCCTTTCCGATCTTCAATTCAGATGTTCTAGGAATTCCAGAATGAAAGACAGGGCAGGGAGGTTATATTCCTGAGCCAGTATGTTAAGGGGCCTTGCAGGAAGGGTTACTTCTCACCAACAGGGTACCTGTGCATTCTCCAGAATATCCAGGGAGGCACTAAAAAGAGGCACAGTCCTCAGACCACTGACTGGTGTGCTATGAAGTCAATTGAGATTTTACCAAACTTCATTAACGACAGTGGTTTATCCTAACCTCAAGGATAATGTCGCTGTCAGTGCTGTTTCCTCTTCAAACTCCAGCATCTTATGAAAGATGTCTACTCTGAGAAAGTGAGGTGAACTGTGGCAAGTGGTAATGTTACTCCTGAAAGCTGAGTGGGTCTGGGGACCTGCCAATAAAGCTTCTTAATGGAGTCAGCGTGACCTCTTCAAAGGAGAGTTCGTCGTAATTAGTGGCATCACATGAATATCAAAAGAATTCATAATTACAGGAGCTTCATTAGGCTGTGTTGCTAAACATGTCCTAAAAATTGTTTCTGATGCTGTTTTAATTTAAGAACGATATGGGTATTGGGAATACCTGACAATTATGAACTGGTAATTCATGCGAAATTAAACTTTAGACAGTTGTTGAACACAGTATGAGTTTGCGTCTTTCTCTTTATTTCTGTTAATTTGTTGGCTCCTTTGGTGTCCATTCTTGGGAAAAGCAACTTCACTCAGATCTGGTGTGTAAGAGAATGAAAGCCAAATAGTTCTAACTGCCACCAGTTTTGTGGCTTAAAGAACACCCATTTATTATCTCAGTGTCCATGGGTCAGAAGTCTGGCACAGTAGGTCTCATCTGTATTTCCTGCTTAGGGTCTCATAAAGTTGAAATCCAGGTATCAGCAGGGCTGTGTTCCTTACTGAAGACTCAGAGGAAAAATGCCTTCTAAGCTTATTCAGGATGTCAGCAAAGTGGATTTCCTTCTCCTGCCTCCTATATGGCCCAACTCCATCTTCAAGCCAACAACAGGTTGAGTCTTTCTCAGGCTTTGAAACTCCCTGAACTAATTCCTGCCTCATCTCTCTTAACTTCCTGCTGCTTCTTCATCTCTCTTACTCTCCTGCCTTGCTTTTCTTCTTTTATGGACTCATATGACTATGTGGATCTACCTGGATAATCCAGGATAATCTCCCTATGTTAAAGTCAGCTGATTAGGATCTTAATTACACTGCAAAATCTCTTGTGCCATGTAAAATAACATAACCACAGAAGTAAGACCTGTGGGTAGGGATCATGACAGCCAGAAATCCATCTATAATATTGTGATGGTAAATTTTATGTCATATTGACTGGGCCATAGGGTGTTTCCTCAAACACTGTTCTGAATGAGTCTGTTAGGGTGTTTCTGGATGAGATTAACATCGGAATCAGTTGACCAAGTAAATCAGGCTGCCCTCCCCCAAGTGGGTGGGCCTCATCCAATCAGTTGAAGACTGAAGTAGAATAGAAAGGCTGAGAAAGAGGGAACTCCTTCTGTCTCACTGCTTTGAGCTGGGACATTGGTCTTTTTCTATTTTTAGGTTCGAAGTGAAAAGTTGGTTCTTTTGGACCTCAAGCTTGCTGCCCTGGGCCCAGAACTACACCACTGGCTATCCTGGGTCTCCAGTCTACCAACTGCACATCTTGGGTTTTCTAAGTCTCCATTAATGTGTGAGCCAATTCCTTAATCTATCTATCTATCTATCTATCTATCTATCTATCTATCTATCTATCATCTCCTATTGGTTTTCTTTCTTTGGAGAACCCTGACTAACACAAATATGCCTAAAAGAAAGTCCACAGTTACCCCTCTACTTACTTTGGTTCCTGGCATCATCAAGCTAATCGCAGTTTTGGCCCATTTCTCCTAAGGGCCAGTGTTAAAAGCTACCATGCGTTTAACATCACCTCTTCCATCCTGAATGAAAATTTTCATTTAGATGCTCTATTTTATAGTGACGTGTGCACATGGTATAGGGGCAATATGGAGGGAAGTTGTGGGATACTGGTAAGTTGCCTGCCCAGAAAGTTTCAAGTCCTTATCTGTAAATGAGAATCGCTTTATCTATTTGGGGGGGTGGTGGTGGTGCAAGGCTGAAATAAATGATGTGTATGAAACTCATAGTTTTATGTCCTGCATGTTATAGTTATACCAAAGTTATAAGTAGGAGTGTGAGGCAGGGACTACTTGGAAAGCTAAAACACATCTACTATTAGTTCTGGTTAGATCCGTGGGGGAGAAAACGTGGCTGTCATTTTTCATTTGGGTTCATTATGTCTACCTTTAGGATCTTGGTTGATTTCCTACCAAGGACTTCCCAAAAAGTTGGTCTTCATGAGAAGATGTATGGTGATCCTCCAAAACACCCAAATTCTTGGTTAATATTTATATAATATTTTCATTCATTCTACAAATTTTTATTTTTTGGCTCTGTGAAGGAGGCTGGCTAAATCCAGAGGGTTTAACATGGATAGACTGAGAGTCAGGAAGTATCAATGATGTGGACCTTATGCTCAGGTTACTCACAAGTTCTCCCATCCGTACTTTCTCAAGGTCAGATGTCTACCTGACACTTTCCAACCCTCTCTATGTTCATTGTCTTGCTCTCAGACCATCTTACAGTCAGCCTGGGTCTCTAACCACCCCTCTGTAGAAGGGAGCATAACTACTCAGGTATCTTAAAGTGACCAGCAGTTCACTACCCAGAGCTGTGTCCACTGTCTCCTGTATATCAGGCTCCCACAACATCCTGCTCACAAGAGATTCTCTGGTGCTGCATCGTCTTGGAGACTGACATGACAATTAGCATCTTCAAGCCTCCGAGAACTTGAGCAGTAAAGAAACCAGTTTGACTTTGTTTCCATTTACTTAACCAAGAAATGCTCTGAGTGATGCCTTCCCCTCCAACTAACTCTCAAACTCACAACAAAATCTTGGAAGGTGCTGGTTTCCCTTGCATTTAAACATTTTAGAAGTTAAATAAATCCCTTAAACTTTGGGAATTGGGTGGGGACCAGTCACTGGCTAATTCCGTATCTATTCCCAGTCCCTGCCTCCCTAGCCTGTCATGTATGCAGGTGCATGCATATACAATCACACACACACACAGAGATACGTGTTATACACATACACATAATCATATATAAATACTGGTTTGTATGTGGTTCCTCCTGCATCTAGGGGTAACCATACAACACAGTTCTGCTCAGGGTAATGGTTGATTACAGACCACAGAGGCTAGTGGTAAAGATTTTGCATTCCTAATGAAAAGCATAGATACTTTCCCTTCTTTATTCTTCCTTGAACAGATACAGCTGTGATGTTTGGCACTGTGACAAGTCTTGTAGCCACAAGAGAAAGGCCGAAGACTCACAAAGAAGCTGACTGGCAGTTCACTGAAGTACAAGCAGCAGCCACCCACCTCTCAGCTTCAGGAGGTGGGAGAAAAATCAACTTGAGAAGTTTAAGCCACTCCTGAATTGCTGTTTTGTTATTGCACCAGAGAGCGTTCCTGATAGATATTTTACTGGATGAATTTAATGGCCACACTCCTGATTACGGGTTTTCTAACTCTAGATATGTTTCTTCTGCAGCGTCTGCCCTTCTGGAACGGAGGCTGAACTTATCCTTTAAGTTGTGATTAGGACCAGCCACTGTTGGACTGCCTCACGCTGTAAGGGAAAATTCACGTGGACAGGCATGACCTAGAGTAGCTTCTTTGCCAGAAAAACTCTCAGCTGAAGCTTCACTGCAGCTTTTGTTGCTTGCCTGTTGTATCTCCTATAAGCAATAAGATAAACATTTCTTATTTAGATGCACAGCCTTGGCTGGGGTACAGCACTAGATGCCTACACCAGAGACCACTGAATAAGGGCAAAGAAGTCTTATTGTGGAGGACCAGTAGGCATACTAAGACGCAATTATTCCACCCTGAGACAGAGGAACCGCAGTGTCCTTGAAGGAAGATGGGAGTTGAGGTCAGACAGACCCTGACTCACAATTTCTCCTCCGATTACCTGTGCCAACATCTCTGAACTTATGTTTCTTCATCTGAAACATGGAGATAATAACACTCAGCGTCACTGGGAGGATAAAATGGAATGATGAATTTGAAGGGGCCCGTCCCGACGCCTCTCCCCTACGAGGCAAGCTGCAACAGCTTGTTGGAGAAGCGGACACGTCCGTTTGATGTGGCACCTGGTTGTTGCCCAGGGCAAAAGGAGAGGGTGAAGGATGGGGGAATGCCTGAACGTCCTTCATTTACATGCCTGGCTGAGCTATGTCAGAGAGGACCGTAGACTGGCTGTTTCCAAAAGCTGCCTTTCGCTAAATCTCATACGCCCGACAATGACAACGCCATGGCAGAAAGGGACTCGGGCTGGCAAAAGTAAAAGTCTCAGGTTACTTCACTAATAAATGGGTATCGGTGGAAATTTACGAAAGGGTATCTAATTTGACCCATTGATGTGTTTCCTCGAATTTGACGTTTCAGTGGAAATGGAATATTTTAAAAGAATTTTTAAAAAGGGATACTAGGGACAAACCATCTCCTTAGAAAACACTTATGAGCAGTGCTTTTACTTAATTAATTGGAATCCTTATTGCTGAGAGTTCCTTAGGGGGAGGGAAACACAAATGCAGATGACAAAGAGACATGCTGGAAAACAACCCGAAAAGGGGAGGGACCATTTCTTGAGGGGCCGCTATATCTTGGGTTCTGGTAAGAACTTACATGTATTATACCATTTAATTCTTGGGGAAAAATTGCAAGATAAGCAGAGTGCAGGTATCTTACGTAAGGGACACAGTCTCAAGTATCTCGTGTAATTGAATATGTGCATAATTCAAGCCCAATCCTAGCAAAGGATGGCAATATTCCTCTTTCTAAGCTAAAGCAGCCTCAACTGCGGCAGGTGCAGATGTACTGAAAAGTGAATCCCGTGTTTGGCACTAAAAAGTACTAACGTACTGATATCTGGCATATACGACACAGCTGAACCTTGAAAACATTCTGCAGCATGAAAGCAGCCTGTTGCAACACCCTGTGTATGGTGTGAATCCATTTATATGTCCAGAACAGACAAATCTAAGGAGGCAGAAAGCAGATCTGTGGTTTCCTGGGGCTACTGAGTTTGAGAGGCAAATAGGAAAAGGCTTCTAATGAATACAGGGTCTTCTTTCGGGATGGTGGAAATGTCCTTAAATTGACTGTGGTGAGAATTGTACAATTCTGTGAATATATGAAAATTGTTGAATCATATACTTTAAAAAGGTGAATCAGTGAATTGTATGGTATGTGAACTTATTTCATTGAAGTTTATATTAAACCCTGGCAGCCACCTTGAAAATTACATGATTCTTGGCAAATGCTTCAAATTTGGGAGATCACAATGTTTCTAAATTTGTGCATAAATGAGATTTTGTCAATAGTGCCATATTGCAGCGTTTCAATTTGTCTAATTCAAACACCTACAAAATGCTGCCACAGTGGATGGATGACTGTCGGTTCAGGAGGAAACAAAGGCTCACATTCACACAGCTGATAAGACAAAGAACCAGGCTTGGAATCTGGTTTTGTTGTTGGTGGAGCGCCTCCCATCTCTGCGAGGTGCTAGGCGACAGCACCCTGTTTCTCTCAAATCCATTCCCATCGGGGAAAAAAAGAGGTCAGCAGCTGCTAATATTCCTGGCACATGCAGCGCTTCGTCAGGCAGAGCGCTCAAAGCTTGACATCTGCTTTCTCACGGTGCCTCCTGACTGCCCGCTGGGGGCATTATCATTCTCTTCGTTTGGCAGAAGAGTTACCCAAAGCTTAGAAGGTAAGACAGCATGTTCAAGGTCTCCCAGTGAGCAACAGAAACGTAACTGAAAACCAGGTCTTTTGGACACAGGAGCCAGTGGTGTCGGCCCTCATGTTATGCTCTTGTCAGAACGTGTTGATCTTCCTGATGAACTGACAGGTGTAGCCTCACCCTGCATTTCCAGTTGACTCACTGACTAAAGAAAAAAAAAATAAAATCCTCTGAAACCTTCTAGAGCCCTCTTAACATTCCCTGTGCCTTTCCTCTCTCCCACTAGTCCTCGATAGGTGGACAGGAGGCCAGCCCACTGATGTAAATGGCAACCTCACAATGGCATGTGTTACTGGAGTATTTTCGGATAATCGGTCCTGGACCACAACCTGAAATTACTGTGATAGGAGGGACTGACAATCACTATGCTAAGAAAGTTGCCTTCATAAGGCACTAAGTATATTTTTAATCTAATAAAAATATCTGATGACAAACAGACCTTGGAATGCTTTCTGGAACGAGCGCTAAGATAATGGAGGAGACAACGACCACTTTTGTTCCAATAAAAGGCTCAGTTTTCTGATTACCATACAAAAATTGGTGGCATGAAATGCATACAGAGGAGTAAGTGAATTTGAATGTCTTGAGCGGCAAAGCATAGCAGTTAAAAAGGATGGCTTGGAGTCAAACTGTCTGCGTTATAATTCTTACTGGTTGAGCAACGCTGCGTATGTCAGCTGTTATTAGATTTGGCAACAAATACAGAGAACCCAACGGAATAGCAAGTTAAACAAGACAGAAGTCCATTATTGTCTTATGTAAAATGATTCTGGAAAGAGGCAGCAGAGGGCTAGCATGACATTCCATAGGCAACAGAATCTACTCTATCTGCACACCTTTCTAGGACACGGTTTCCATTCTCAGAGCCACCTTACAAAGCACAGAGGCTGTGTGAGTTCTAGCCATCATATCCTCATTCCAGGCAGCAGTAAGAAACACGTGACAGGAGGAGGACAAATGGGTGATCTTTCCCACTGACCTGGCTCCCAGCTCATCTCAGAACTCCAGCTTAACACTCCATGTCGAACTCACTGGCTGATCCTTCATACCGTGGCCATACCTATCTGCGAGGGAGGCTGGGCGATACAGTTTTATACAGATCCCGCTGCCTCTGGGGTCTGTTGCTAAAAGACCAGACCGTTTTGAGTTTATTTTTGTTTATGGTGTTAGGAAGTGTTCTAGTTTCATTGTTTTACATGTAGCTGTCCAGTTTTCCCAGCACCACTTATTGAAGAGGCTGTCTCTTGTCCAATGTATATTCTTGCCTCCTTTGTCATAGATTAGTTGACTATAGATGCGTGGATTTAATTCTGGGCTTTCTATCCTGTTCCACTGATCTGTATTTCTGTCTTTGTGCCAGTACCATACGGTTTTGATGACTGTAGCTTTGTAGTAGAGTCTGAAGTCAGGGAGCCTGATTCTTCCAGCTCCATTTTTCTTTTTCAGGATGTCTTTGGCTATTCTGGGTTTTTTGTGTTTCCAGACAAACTTTAAAGTATTTTGTTCTAGTTCTGTGAAAAAGGTCCTTGGTAATTTGATAGGGATTGTATTGAATGTGTAGATTGCCTTGAGTAGCATAGTCATTTTGATAATATTGACTCTTCCAATCCAAGAGCATGGTATATCTTTCCATCTGTTCACGTCATCCTTGATTTCTTTCATCAGCATCTTACAGTTTTCTGAGTACAGGTCTTTAGTCTCTTTAGGTAGGTTTGTTCCTAAGTATTTGATTGTTTTTGATGTGATGGCAAATGGGATTGCTTCCCTAATTTCTCTTTCTGATCTTTCATTGTTAGTATATAAAAATGCAGTTGATTTCTGTGTATTAATTTTGTATCCTGCAACTTTGCCAAATTCATTGATGAGCTCTAACAGTTTTCTGGTAGAGTCTTTAGGATTCTCTAGGTATAGTATCATGTCATCTGCAAAAAGTGATAGTTTTACTTCTTCCTTTCCAATTTGGATTCCTTTTATTTCTTTTTCTTCTTTGATTGCTGTAGCTAGGACTTCCAGAACTATATTGAATAGTAGTGGCGAAAGTGGACATCCCTGTCTTATTCCTGATCTCGGTGGGAATTCTTTCAGCTTTTCGCCATTGAGAATGATGTTAGCTCTGGGTTTGTCATAGATGGCCTTGATTATGTTGAGGCAGGTTCCCCCTACGCCCACTTTCTGACGGAGTTTTTATCAGAAATGGGTGTTGGATTTTGTCAAAGGCTTTTTCTGCGTCTATGGAGAGGATCATATGGTTTTTATTCTTCAGTTTGTTAACGTGGTGTATCACACTGATTGATTTGTGGATATTGAAGAATCCTTGCATCCCTGGGATAAATCCCACTTGATCATGATGTACAATCCTTTTAATGTATTTTTGGATTTGGTTGGCTAGTATTGTGTTGAGAATTTTTGCATCTATGTTCATCAGTGAGATTGGCCTGTAATTTTCTTTTTTTGTGATATTTTTGAATGGTTTTGGTATCAGGGTGATGGTTGCTTCATAGAATGAGTTTGGGAGTGTCCCTTCCTCTGCAATTTTTTGCAAGAGTTTAAGTGGAAAACAGTATGGAGATTCCTCAGAAAACTCAAAATAGAATTACCATTTGATCCAGCAATCCCACTCCTGGGCATCTATCCAGAGGAAACCATGACTCAAAAAGACACATGTACTCCAGTGTTCATTGCAGCACTCTATGCAATAGCCAGATCATGGAAACAACCTAAATGCCCATCGACAGAGGAGTGGATAGGGAAGATATGGTACATACACACAATGGAATATTACTCAGCCATTAAAAGGAACGAATTACCAACATTTATAGCAACATGGATGGACCTAGAAATTATCATGCAAAGTGAAACCAGTCAGACAATTAGACAACAACACCCAATGCTACCGCTTTCATGTGGAAACTAAAAAGACACAATGAACCTCTTTGCAGAACAGACAATGACTCACAGATTTTGGAAAACCTTGGTTTTTCAAATAAGACGACCGGGGGGTGGGGGGATACACTGTGGGTTTGGGACACAAAATCTGTCAAATTGACTTGTGATAATTTATGTACACCTATAACTGAAATAAAATCCATTAAGTTAAAAATAAATAAATAAATAAATAAATAAATAAATAAATATTAAAAAATAATAAAAGAGACCAGACCGGATGCTGAGGAAGAGGCCTCTGCTCTCCTGGAAAACTGATTTCTACCTTTAAGATCAATGCCCTCATTAGAGCATGGAGATGATCACCGCATCCGCCTCTTATACTCCTGGGGTGAATCAGTGAGATGAGGCAAGGGAATCCTTAGCACAGGGCCAGCACCAGCTCCTATTCATGAAGTGCTCACTCTCAGCTTGAACTACATGCTAACTGACTGTCCTTAGAGTTCAACACAGACTGGTACCGACGAATGCTAACCCTTTCAGCATCCCCCCTCCCAAGGCTTTAGATTTGGTCTTTATCACTGATATTCTTCATTTTCTTCATCTAGGGCAGGGTTTCTCAACCTTGGCACGACTGACATTTTCGAGCCGAATGACCTAGGGTGTGGGGGCCGCCCTGTGTATTGTAAGATGTTTAGCAGCAACCCTGGCCTCCCTTTCCCCAGATGCCTGCTGCACCCTCCCCTCCCCCACTGTGACACCCAAAGCATCTGGGGAGGGATGGACAAATCACCTTCAGCTAAACTACTGCTCTGCCATGTCTGTGCTCATGAACACGTTTCTTTGACAGCAGCTGCAAGGGTTTCTTTGGTTATGTATTAGTGACGAAAGTCAACATTTCAAGTTAAACCAAGTCAAATGTACTTTTCCAACCTAGTGGAAATCCACCCAGCCATTTTTCAATGATGTGTCACACAAAGAAAGATCCTGATTAACTTAATTTTACATATCTAGGTTACTATCCTCGCTCATGACCTTGGTGTGAGCCAACAAGCATGGCAGAGAGAGGGAGAGTGAAGTTGGCTGTGAGAAGAGGAGCAGAGGAACGACCAACAAGCAGCTCACTGAGTCTGGTTTTGACAGCCAAGGGACCAGGCCCGTGAGGTCCTCCATCACTCTGAAAAGACATCTTTCCTAAAGATACAGAGGTCAGCCACAGAAACATGAGTCCTGTCTTCTCCACAAAGGGGGCTGGGGAAGGTTCCTATTAACAGCCCATCGTGAACCATGAACACAGCCAGTAAAAAACGGTGGCACACTAAACAAAGGTTTTAAAAGATTAAAAAAAAAAAAGAACAAGAAGAAAACACTGAAAATTCCCCAAACCAAACTTTGAAGAAATCTTTGAAAAGAGCCAGGCTTCTGAATAATAAAAGAGCTCTGGGTACTATGATTGGTTTTTTAAAAAATGCAGCCATAATTAAGGCAAGAAAGCTGTAAGTCCATTAAAATTTTTCTTTGATACTGGAAAACTCAATTCCTGACCTATATTTTACAGAACATATACTTGAAAGGGCTTTTATATGCGCTCTTCCCACTGAACTCAGAATACTGAATCTCTTCCATTTACTTCAGAAGGGAGGTGGCTCTATTCATAAATGATTCAGGGCTTCTTGTAGCTTTACTGTGCGTATATTAAGGTGAAGTGATTCAAAGGTATTTGTATAGATGGATGGAAGCAGCCGCCCTAGACTCTGCCCTCAGAAGGAATGGGATTCTTAGCACAGTGGTGCTGCAGTAAAAGCTGGTTTATCAAGCTCTCTGCTGGTTATAAATCTTTTCTAACTGACATTTGTAGTCTGTCTTGATTGATAGACTAGCGTGCCTTAGGAGTTTTCTGTGAGCATCTCCCAGACTGCCGCTAGGGGGTGGATCTGGCTCTATTTGAGGAACCACTGCCCAGTCACCTGACCAGCCAGGCTGTAACCAAAGGAGCAAGGAAGGCTGGTAGGGCTGCTTTCTCCCTCCTCCTTCCCCTTCCCTCTCACCTGTGACACACACGCTCACACTCACACATGCAAAATGAAGAATGTTCCCAGACGCAGAGCGGCAGATGTGGACTGATCTTAGCATTTTCAGGGGTGAAAGGGTATGAGGACAGAGGGTGTTGAAGATGAAGAGGAACTGAAAGGGCATAGGAGTTCGGCTGAATTTAAATCCCAGCTTTATCAGCTGCCAACTGTGTAACTCTGGGGATGTAAACTAAGCTCCCTGAACTTCTCTTTCCTCCACTGTCAGAGAATTGTGCGGTTTCCATTAAAAGATAGGCAGAGAGCCTAGACCAGCGTCCAGTCCTTGAAACGCTATACAGAGGTTATCACGGCCTCTCTCCCTGAGCAGGTGCTGCCTCCCACCTTGCTCTAGTGAGATGCTCCCCCTGCCCCTCCGCTTGCAGCACCGATGCGTCCACTGTCGGAGGCAGGGGCTGTGTCTGCTTTATGTACCCCTCCCCGATCCCACCCTTACTGAGCATCAGCCTATCTGGTCCCAAACATGCACTCCAGAGATATTTGTTAAAAAAGGCATATGTTTCTAATAAAGACAACATTTATTAAAAAAAAACATATATATACATATATATATATATATATATATATATATATATATATAAAGGGAAGTTTATAGTGATTCCTATCTTCTGCCATTTGGGGCCATTTGTTCATGGAATGGAATTTATTGAGTGGCTACCATGAGCCTGTAACTGTGCTAAATGCTGACAATCGAGGATGCCGAGAAGACAGTCTGGACCCCAGGTCTTAAGTTTACTCCGTAGAAGAAAAATTGAGGGTAAACCCAGTCCATACTTAAGGAAAATTTATCAATCTATTAAGATTTGCAATATTACCATAACTCCAGATAGAATTATGACATCAGTTTACAATAATCCAGCACCAGAAAAATGAGTCAATATTTCATATTTCTCCATGCGTCATGGGCTCACCACAAAACTCTTACATGACCTCTTCTTGTCACCTCTGCTGTCACCACCCCAGCCCAAGTCACAGTCCTCTCATGCCAAAGTAGCCCTGGCTGCCCTACTTAGGTTCTACACTGAATAACACAAGTCCTCTTTTAATAGTAAAATCAGATTTTACCACTCTCCTGCTTAAAACCATCTGAGAGCATCCTACTAAATTTAAAATTAAATAAAAACTTTCGGAGCTCTAACCTGGAGCAGGGGTCTGCAACCTTTTTGCAAATTTTTAGCCAGGTAAAAAACACATTTTAAATATATACATAATATAAATTTTATGTACATACATTTAGGTATTTACAATTTTAATATATGATATATGTACCTAAACACATATATATGTGTGTTCATATGTGACTAGATAGTACATATTTTTGCCTTTGTGTCTTTACAGGCAATATAGTCTCTGTCCCCACTACTCAACTCTCAGAGCATCATGTGAAAACAGCCATAGGCAATGCTTAAATGAATGGACACGGGTGTATTTCAATAAAACTTTATATAAAAAAAAAAAAACAGACAATGGGACAGGTTTCGCCCATGGCTCCCAGTTTGCTGACTTTTGCTGTCCTGTCTCCTGGAACTCACCTGGCGCCCTTTTTCTTCCTAATATTCTCCCCATCATAACGGCCTCTGCTCTGTCCCGCCATCGGTCATTCCTGCCTGAGACCTTTACACTTTCTGATCCCTCTGCCTGGACCCTCCTTGTTGAGTCCCCTGACACTATGGCTCCTGTATTCTCACTGGTCTCAGCTTAAATGTCACCTCCTTAGAGAGGTCTCCTTGACTTATTGTTACCCTATTGTATCACCTCATTCTGTTCGATTCAAAAAACTTCAATTACCCTGTTTATCCCACTCATTGTTAATTACCTTCTCCTCGCAGTAAAACGCAAATGTCTTAAGAGCAGAGAGTTAACCGGTCGTGGTCACCACTGCATTGCCAGCCCCTAAAACACAGACTCCGGGGCACTGATGCAGCCCAATAAATATTCTTTGAATGATTTCACTGAATGAAGTGTCATCAGGAATTGATCTGAAATAAGGGTTTCCCTGAAATTATAGATGTTTAATATCACTGTAGAGCTGCCTCTCTGCTGTTTTCATCTGTGACACAAAGAATTCCTGGACTATTCAGAGTCGATCCTCAGGTATCAGATTTCAGTGGCACTGGTGTCCACTGTGTACTCTGTGCCATAACAACTCAAAGATGTTCTCATTTTTATTTTGCAGCTGCTCAAGAGTTACCCAATTTCCATTTTGACTGGAAAAGCCTGTCAGATTTATTCTTTCAAAATGCTGTAGAATGATCAGTAAGCTTCTGAGGCTACCAATGTCTCTATACCTTCCCTCCACTTTAAACTATTATTTTTAATTAAGTTAATTAAATTATTCAATAGTTCATGTCACAAAGCCTCCTCTCCCAAATGGGGAGAAATAGAGAGATGACTCCCAGCCTGAAGCTAAAATATATCCAGTAAATTAGTGGGGCAGGGCCTCCAAGCATTGATTTTTATGAAGATGTAACCTCCATGAGCAGGGGAGCCCTGGCTCTCCATTTCCGTGGGTCACCTGCCGTACTGAGACATCTGACGTGAATGAGTCTACGGGCAGAGGGAGACGACAGAGAAGGGACGGAGGCTTCACGGTTAGACAGCAGACTGATGCAAAAACAATGTGGTGTGTCTGTTTCTTGAATTGGTCTCTAGCCCCAGGGACTCACAGGCAGGTGTAGGTAGAGAGAGGGCTATGATAAAAATGAGAAAAGCCGTTTTCAGAGTTACCTACATTTAAGATCCAGCACAGAGTTTTACTGGTGGGGCACCCATTTTACAGCATAAAGGCTCTAGCCATCCTCCCAGATCTCACCAAACCCTATGGTTTCTGGAAGGTGTTAGTGGACCAGGAGCAATGGGTCTCACATACCCGGTAGCGTCCATCCCAGAGCGGTTGGGGTAGGAAGGAGGGAAAATACTAGAGGCTATGACAAGGTTATTGACTGGCTTGGTTTGAGCCCCTGTGACACATCACACATGGACCCCAGATACGGTTAGGAGTGACTGGGTGGAGATTCAGTTTGGTGAGCAGGTAGCAAAGTTCATATAACTCAATACTTTTGATACATTCTATTTCTGTAATTTTCCCTTTGGGAAGATGTCTCTGATTAGATTATGCAACTCTTTCATAAATTTTGTCTTATGGTCAATTGCACTGCAGCGATTTATACCGTAATTCAAGTGCTACCTCATCCGATCCGGATGACACTAGAGCATGTCAGTGACATCCGTTCCTGGGCAACTTCCTTCAGCTAAGAGTCTAATGATAACTCCAGGAAAGAGAGCAGAATCCACAGCGTGAGTCCTCTTCCTTGACCAAAGTATCTGGGGAGGAGTTTAGAATAAGGTAGTTCACAAGCTGCAGATAAAGCTAGGGAAATGACCACAAAAACCTTGAGATGCTTGGTACAATCCAGAAAAACAAATAAATAAATAGATGTCCATCAGTATGCCCATATATGAAAAGAAGGGCCACTGCTGTGTCCTCATGCAGGAGCTCAGCTGAGACACAAATTAGATTCTCTGATTAGAAGTATCGCCCAATATACATCAAGGTGTATATCCTCTACCCCATCAATCCTACTTTTATATTTACCCTAAAGAATTGTCACACGAGTAGGAAGAGACATGCTCTCCCCTGTAGCACTGATTGTGAGTAGGAAACAGTGACAACAACTTAAGTCAATAATGGATTAGCTAACAAGATGGTGGTAGAGCCAGACACTAGCTGTTTAAAACAATGATGTAGCTTGATATTTCCTGATTTACAAAAATGTCCACGGGACCCTGCAGAGTGAAGAAAATGAGATAAGAAGAGCCTGCAGAGCTCCATTTCTGTGAAATTGTACGTGCATCCCTGTGTGTGGAGGCGCCCAGGGAGCACCCTAGAATTATGCCACCCGAGGTGGCAAATGTGGTTTCCCAGGATGGTGAAACTGGAGGGCGCTTGTACATTTTCACTTTTAAAAAACTGGAGAAAAAGTGGAATTGCTTTATTTTGAAAAGAAACTTATCTACTTGAAAAAAACAAAATAGCCCTGTGCCTTACATCCCAGAATCCTGTGGGACTGGCTGGGACAGTTAAGAATGGAAGAACCCTGGATGTGGAAGTCTAAACACCAGCAGAGGAAAACTGGACAGCTGGTGGATGGAGCAAAAGGCCACTCGCAGTTACCGCAACAAGTAAGCAGGTGACTAGAAAAGGGAACTTCACCACCAGGTCATACCAACAAAATGAGAATTCATGCTGAGCTAGATCTCAAAGACCAGCTCTCAGACATCGAAACCGTCTTTACGTAGCCCAAGTTGTTTCAGAAAATGGCAACTGCCAAGCAAAGCTCAGGTCCCAGCACAGCCATTTGTCCCAACAGCCACGTGCCCTGCTCGTTCCCTCATGCGTGACATGGTGAGACCTGTTTAAAAATGAAAGTGACTGATACTTGACAAACAGAGACTCAGATGGATCTCAGAGGAAAAATAAAAGAAACCCCTCTGTTCACATCAGCTCTTCAGGGAGGCTGGTTTCCCGCCCTCCTGGGACGAGTGGTCCCCAGGCTGCAGCAGCAGCTTCAGTTCTGACTGATCTGTTGCTCATCTCTCTGCTCCGCTCTGCAGACCAGGAGGGACTGAGGAGCGTGTGGCAGCCCCACAGCAGGGCCCTCAGAGCTTAGAACAGTGTAGTGCCGGCACAAAGCAGATGCTCAGTTAAGATGCTGGATGGAAAAAAAATAAAGGGAGCAAGAAAGGGCATGAGTCCTCAGGCTCTCAGAAGTTAGAAGATTAGGAGTTAGCTGCTAATCTCTGCTCGTCTTCAACAGTCTTAAGACACGGCGGCACACAACTGAACAATGGGTATCTCTTGGGACTCAGAACACGCACCTCTGGGTCCTGTCCTCCCTAAAGAGGCAGGTCAACATCACGTTCATCTTTCTGTCACACAGTTTGGGGACTAAAATTGTTTTTTCCAATTACCGTCGCAACGTATCTTAAAGTGGCCCCACCTGTCTGGGGGCTGGGTGCCCTTTCCTCGGCTGCCCCTGCTGACACATGGGGTGGCCAAGAGACTGGAGGCCAGGGCAGAGCTGAGTCCCACCCAAGAGCCAGCTCCTATATCTTGCTAGAAGGCCGCGCCCAAGCTGCTGGAACCCAGCTCGTGGAAGCTCTGCTCCTGGTCCCAGGTGGCCGAAAGCATCCAGGAATTAGCACCCTGGGGAGAGGGCTTACCCATATCTGCCGGGCTTGGAGGATGGAGAGCACAGCTCCCTGGATCTTGGGCTGGGATAACGCCAATGTGTGTGTGTTACATCATTTCCCAGAACCCTGGGATCAGGCTCAGAATCGCCGACCCTGGTAGCTGCTTTTCTGTGTCCCCTCCTGTGGGCTGGTTCCCTTTCCTGTAGCACTCCCCATGCCCCACTCGTGATTCCGTACCTGCCGGGTAAACCACTTACCCTCAGTCCTCATTTCAGGGTGTGTTTCTGGAAGCCCTGCACACCATTCCTCACGTTAGCCCTTCTCAAAGGTGCCCAGAGGACCACTGGCAGCAAAACACTGGGGAGCTGGTGCCAGCAAGCACTTTGCGGCACTGGGGTGTGTGTCCTCCAGGAACCTCCAGGGTCCCAGCCTCTAGCTACCCCCTACTGATGAGGTCTTGGCATGCACTGGGCTTTCAGGAAACACCAGACTCACAAAGAGCTTTGGTTCACTCCCTGGAGCAGCCAAGGGTCTGGACCTGGTCCCAGGTTTAAGGGTCAGGTCCCATAAATCAATGCCTTGTGACTTAAGGGTCAGGTCCCATAAATCAATGCCTTGTGACTTCACAAGAGGAATAGTCCATAATCTGCAAAGTTCAAAGACTATTATTTTCTGTTGGTCTTCCTTCATCTAGTAATGATTCCCCAAAATAATACCCTGGAGTTTAGTGCTGAGCAGTTAGAAATGGCCTCCTGTCTGTACATACAGATAAATATGGGTGACCTTCCTCTGGTGACGGATGGGTGCTGACGGCATCCGGGTACGCTGCAACATGAAAATGATGCTGGGTTCATTGGGAGATGGATGTTCTTTCACACAAACTGCATGTCTCTTTGCCTTACCTTCCCTAAAGGCTGTGCTGCCAGAATAATAAGAATAATTGCAGCATTAACAATACCTTGACATTTCTTGAACATTTATTACGTCCCAACACTGAGTGGAGCAAGTCGCTTCATTTAATCACCATGTATAGTTTCTTAGGGTAGGCACTATTCTAAACCCACCCCGTCTACAGACAAGGTAACTAAGGCTTCTAGAAGGTTCAGTAACTTCTCACCTTATTAAAGTTTTAAGCATGGCATCCAACCCAGCTCTAGACCCCAAGATCATTCACAGGACCAGCTACATAATTTGGGGGGTTCAGTGGAAAGTGAAAACTCAGGGCCCCTTGTCGCACAATTACTAAGAGCCGTAACGTGGTGGCAGCAGTGCAATAAACTGCGCATGGAGCCCTTCAGAGCCTGGGGTTCTGCACGGCTGCGCACGTCCCTCCCTGTGAAGCCGGCTCTGGTTATGTGGACACAAAAGAAAGTGAAGTGACTAATGGCAAGGAAGCCCCCCACGTTTAACACCATGTAACCCTAGACACTGAGCAACAGCTCACAGTAAGTGAAAACTGACTCCGTGAGTCAATGGCTGTTTCGACACAAGAGCTGGCCATCTTCTGTCAAGACGTAACTCAATTCAACTGCCAGACCTGCAGAAATACTTCCCTTCAGCCGCACCAGCAAAGAGTCCATGTGAGAGAAGATGGACAAGTCCAATGTGGTGCCCAGCAAAGAGCCTGAGGCCAGAGGTGGACACTGACTCTAGCTTGTCCACCAGCCTTGGACAAGTTCCCAGACCTCTGTGAGGTGCTATTTTCCCAGCTGTATAATGGGGAGAGTGGTATCCACCTCGCAAGGTAGAGTGGAGGAATAAATACAGTGACAGAAAGCTCTTGGGGCACAGCAAGTGCCCACCTAAATGTGAAGATTATTCAATAGCTATTCTCACCAGGAAGTTTGCGGGATAGTTGAAAGAGCTCATGATTTAAAGCCTGATGCTACAGGCTGAGTCCTGAACACTGACCCCTCCCCAGCTGGCATTTATGTGAAATGGGCACTTCAGTGCGCTCTTTCTGGTTTCAGCCTCCCCCTCTTTGAAACCAAAATGGTCAAATGCCTATAAGCATTCCATAAGCCGCAAACCAGCAGGGCGCCGTGGAAACAGAAGAGGTGAATGTTTCTCTAGTCGCTCAGTGTTTGCTATAACGACCTACAAGTGGCTTAGGTTGGGGAAAGGGGTTGGAAAACAGGGACTACTTTCTTTCTAGCTTCTCACTGTCCTCCTGGATGCTTTGGGGACCACATGCCTGGGCTCTCCTGGAGGATGCTGAGTCATCTAAGTGCTTTTTCCTCTAAAGGTTTTCCACATTTCCACATTCTTGACCCCAAATTTAATGACTCCGTTTCAATGCCTGCTTTACAGCCCAACCCAGAGGAAGCTGAGAAAGAAAACAATGATTCAGGCCAAATTCTGCACGACTGAAAGAAATTATTCTGCACACATATCTGGGGCTTTATGTATTTTTCTAGGAAAAAACCAATCATAAATAAGAGTTTGAGGTGGTTTACTGGATACACGTCTACCTTAACCAATTGCTTTGTGCTTTACGGTGAGCATAAAGGAATCCATTTTTCTTTGGAAATACGACATGTATACAAAGCAATAAAATTTGAAATTCTTTCTGAGACTTTAAAGAGGGGTGCAGTGGGAGAAAAACTGGACATCATCTAATCATATACACACATGATATACAAAGACACGCACATGTTCACAAGCTGCCTCGGATGTAGCAACTGCCATTTACATCTAGAACACTTCTCTGGCTCACCTCCAATTCCAGTCACTCACACACAGGACCTGCGTACTACAGATGGGAACCGGGAATCACTTTTCGGCTCTGATCAGATCCCAGGCTCTTTTACAGCTTTCCCCACCCATGCTCCAGCTTGTTCTGTACGTGAGCTTGTTTAAGAACATTTCTGTAAACATCAGATCCAAATTCCTGGGTATGTCTCATTGGAAGCACTCTCTCCATCAAAAGCAGCCTACTGGGCGGTGCCACTGGGAGGGTCTGCCCTGAAGTGACCTGACTCACCCTCCCCTGGTCAAACTGCATTTCTCCGGGCCTCTGCCAGCAATGCACCCTCCTTTTTACAGAAAGCCTTCTAATCCCCAGACAGGAGAGGGTTGCTCCTGCCCCTGGGATCTCTCTGATAAAGTGCACAGAGGCCCAACTCCTTGAAGCTAAAGGGAGGTTTTAGGCACCTTGCATACAATTATTCACCTGGTCGCCTAGGCAGGTTGCCATGACAACACTTCCGGAACCTCGCGTGTCTACACGTTATTGATACATCCCATCAATGCAGCAAAAGGGGAAAAGAACCAGTCAAAGCAGTTCTCAAGCTTTCATCTCCTGTACAGCCTGAGGAATAACTCCTTTGCTTCCAACAATTGTTTGGGCATAATCTAGACACAGCAACAGTGATACTCTTAACGTGGCATGTTTTCACTCAAATGCATTTGAGACATGAAAATCAAAGTTCAGTCTTACAACCGGGATTTTTCTGCTTTGCTCTTCACTTTCTCAAGCATTATACCCAGGAGTGACTTCTGCTGCTCATCATGGAATGCTTTAATTAGTATCCATGGGCCAAAACAGGGAGCTCTCAATTCTAAAACCTCCCCCGATAGAAAGGTTAAATGTGGGGAAAAGATAACAAGAGTTGAGTAGTAACCTTGAGTGATTTCTGTCACAGTAGGTGCTTGTATTGCCAGACAGGGAAAGAGAATGTCTTGCCTTTGGTCCTCTGGCTGGAGACCAAAGGTTTCTCCGTGCACCACTTCTAAGGTAAGGAGAAAAAAGTCCTACCCATTTTCCCAAAGTGGTTCTTATTAAACGGCAATTATGATAAGAAATAACTGAGGAGCTTGCAGTGGGGAATCTTAATTTTCTTCCAAGCCACACAGTGCCACCAAGCTCAGCCCGGGGTCCTCACAAGCAGGAGTTATATATTTACACGGTGTCCAACATCAGCCACACATCAGGGACTTGGATGTCTGTCATCCTTGAAGGATTCCCTGTGGACACAGCGTAGACATGTTCAGGGCTGCAACACCCTCGTCATGCTCTGGGTTGCAGCTTTCCAGCGCCTGCATCTCCAGGGAATGTTCATGCAGACCAGTGACATATTAGAGCAGAAATACAAGTCTCCACAATTCCCGAAGGGTGCAGGAGGCCACTTCTCACGACATTATGCTAATGACAAGCCAACTGAACATACCTGTAGGTGACCCTTCCATGACATGGCCGACGTAAGGGCCTTCCCGGAAGATTGGTCTGTTGTCATTCTGATCAATCACGATGACCTCCAGAGGGACTGGCCCCTCGAGAGTTTTGCCATTGACATCAATGGTCTCCACGAACAGCTAATGGAAAAAAAAGATCAGGGGAAAAAGAAGGCATTAATTTGTTATGAAAATTAAAGTTGGGTTCTCTGGAGAAAGTAGGTTCTATCAGCAATTTTATGAGCCCTTGGCAATATTCAAACTTTGGTCTCAACAGATAGTCATTGGGATGAGAATAGAAACTAAACGTTATAGAATAAAAGGCAAAGATCATCAGTTCACGTTAGGTCCCCCTTGGAAAATTTACAATTAATTCATCAAATCTGCAAAGGAGGTTCAAAAAAATTAAAAAGAAGGAAAACAGTAGCAATCAGCCATAGCTGAGAAAATGTGCTTACATTGTTTCTGTTTTTCCAACATCATTATGCTTAAAAGGAATGTTATGCTAATAAAAATAATTGACTAAGCAGTTATGAACAGAGCATATTAAGAAATAACTGAAAATTTTTATGGTAATTTTTAGGAGAAATTCAGGTCAGCATTTAGAGAGAACTTCTGAGGCAAGGCAGGCCCTCGCAAGGGTCCTGAATGAGACCTCAGATTCTGCCCACTAGGCCTTTATAATCTAGGGGGCAGGGAGGTCACAAGTTCTGTCACACTTCCATACGGAATGACCTTCAGATCTCAAGGATAAAGAAAAGAGCATAGAAAAACCAGCTTTATTATTGCTTGGAAACAAGGAATTATGTCATGGCTTTTCCTGGGAACAATGGGGACCTTATATTCTCATTTCTGATTCTGCCTTGATTTAACTCAGTGGCCACAGTCACACTTCTTGGATGTCAGTGGTGGCCCTTGCACTGGTTGAGTATTTCAGTCAGAGAAGGTCTCCATGGTTAAAATCCTTGGGAAGGGATCTCTGCAAATGGAACTACGGCACAACTTCCCGCTAGCTGTGGGACCTAGGGCTACACACTTTTCTCTCAGTTTTACCATCTGTCACATGGGTTCATAAAACCCTCATAACCAACATTATCTGGTGCTTACCTAGGCTCTCTACTATATTAACTCACTGGATACTCACAGTGACCCTGAGAACCGTTTGAGAGGAGGGTACGGAGCCAATGAGAGGTCAGGTGGTGGCGTCTGGATTTGGCCCTGTGAAGTCTGTCTCCAGAGTTCACTTTTAACCACTATAAACGATGTTTCTAAAGCACTTAATATAATGCCTGTCACATAACATATCTCAAGAATATAGCTGCTATTGTTGCTACTGCTGTTATTATCAATACTGCTGTCAAAGCTAGTCCAAATTAGGAAAATAAGAGAGCACTTTTGTTATAAATCAGCAGTCATACCCCACCTGAATGTGTTATAAACTGGTTTCATCCTTTGCCAAGGAGCAGGGCAAAATTCCCCACATCTGTGAAGGACTCATACACTTGTTCCATCTGGTTCTATCTAAGTTTCACTCCAAACAAGGAAATATTCACTGGAATGCTATTTCTAATGAGATAACACTGGCATCCACTAGGGACTAGCTGAATGAATGTTTTTGTAGCAAAATGCTAGAATATAACCATTAGATAAAATAATTATTAAACCTTGCTTATCTACTTAGAATATTGTGCGAAAACACACAAAATAGAATGTGCGTTATACATGTGTGACATACACATTTGGACAGAATTTGAAAGGGGTGAGCAAAAATTAAACCAGGTATGCTTGCATAAGGGGATAATTTTCATTTTTGCTTTTCGATTTATTTATTTTTTACTGAAGCATAGTTGATTGACAATGTCTTAGTTTCTTTCCTCCCCCCCTTTTTTTTTCCAGAAGTTCCTGGACCAGGGATGCAAACCGCACCACATCAGTAATCAAAGCCACAGCAGTGACAATGTCAGATCCTTAACCCACTGAGCCACCAGGGAACCCTTACAGTGTGTTGGCTTATGGTATACAGCAAAGTGATTCATTTATACATATATATTCATTTTCAAATTCTTTTCCATTATCGTTTATTACAGGATATTGAATACAGTTCCCTGTGCTATACAGCAGGTCCTTGTCGTTTGTCTATTTTATACATAATAGTTTGTGTCTCCTAATCCTAAACTCTTAATTTATCCCTTCCTTCCCTTCTTTATCCTTTGGTAACCGTAAGTCTGTTCTCTATGTCTGGAAGTCTGTTTCCATTTTGTAAATAAGTTCATTTTTGACATATTTCAGATTCCGCATATTAGTGATATCAGATGATATTTATCTTTTTCACTTAGTATGTTGAATTTTTTCTTTAACGTTACTTCATCTTTTCACTAGCAAACTCACACACATACATGTCATGTCTGTGATAGATAAGATAATGCACAATTATCTCAGCTAAGAAGAAATTCAATAGGCAGAGCCTTTCAATATCTGTACACGAATGAGATCTTACAAAGAGTGAACTGTAAGATACTATTATGCTTATTTTTAAAACTACTGTGAGCATACTGCTAAACAAAGGAAATAAAGGCCAAGCTTTGGGAGCAACTTCTTATAATGACAGTCTGGCCTTTTGTCCTCCAAAAATAGCCAAAGTCTTGACTTTATTTCAACAAAAACCTATGTCCAAAGACAACACATATCTGGGATCAGAATCCCAAGCTTCCACAGTGTACAAGACTTGGCTAGAATCGTAAGCCACAGTAGGACAGAGAAATAGCATCCACATTTGACAAATATGAAAACACTTTGGATTTGGGAAGGCAGATGCTGGATCTACTTCAACATAACGGAGAGACGGATGTCTGCTCTAAGGAGACACAACTGATTAGGATGAATGCCAAGTGTTGAGCTGAGTGTCATAAAATCAACTACATAAGGAGTCAACTTGATTTCAGTTTATGTTTACAATACAACCCAGAGTTTAACGCCTGGGTTTTATATTTTGAAACAATATTGGTAGAAACCAAGACCTTTGGAACAGTGTTTAAAAAGATCAAAATGCTCTTAAAGTGCATTTATCAATTTTAAGTTAATTTAATAAAAACTCATAGAGGATTTAGTACATGTCAGTCCCTACAATGAGCACTGGATACCCAACAGCTAACACAAAGGCCATTCTGGCGTGAAGAGACAGCTGATAAGCAAGGTAAATTATATGAATAAGGCCATTTTAGTTAGAGATAAGGGATATGAAGAGATGAAAGAGTTTTGATATATTAAAGCTGTACTGTACAATATGGCAGCTAGTAGCTGAAGTATTGCGTTTGTGGCTATTTACATACATACATACCTACATTTATTTATTTATTTAATCTTTTTAGGGCCGCACCTGCGGCATATGGAGGTTCCCAGACATACGGAGGGGTCTAATCGGAGATACAGCTGCCAGCCTATACACCACAGCCACAGCAATGCCAGATCTGAGCCGTGTCTGTGACCTACACCATAGCTCATGGCAACGCCAGATCCTTAACCCACTGAGCGAGGCCAGGGATCGAACCTGTAACCTCACGGTTTCTAGTCAGATTCGTTTCTGCTGCGCCACAAAGGGAGGGCGTACATTTAAATTAATAAACATTAGTAAAACAAAAGTCTAGCCACATCAAGAGCTCAAGAGCCACTTGTGGCTAGTGGTGACCATTCTGGACAATGAAAATATAAAATAGTCCCATCACTGCAGAGGTTTATTGGATAGTGTGGGGCTACAACGTGATGAAGAGAAAGTGTGTGTGTATGTGTATGTGTGTAGGTAGGGGGAGGCACCAAATTTAGGGAAAATTCTAGGTAGCAGAAACAGCAAGTGCAAAGGCCCCAAGGTTGGCATGGTCTAAAGGATGGTATGCCTACAAGTTGAAGTTAAATAATTAGGGCTCTACTCCCTTCCAGTGGAGAAGATTGAGGTTTATCCTGTGGTAACATTCTTGGCATAAAATAACAGGCAAAGTGAGAAGGGAAGACTTTTTCTCTGAATTGCTAGGTAGGCAAAGATGAGGAAGAGAAGAATATGTCATGCTTATTGTTACAAAGGAGAAAGTAACAGACTGAATAAAATGTATAATAGGAAATGCTAGTGTTTTACTAAGCAGTCCATACAATTTTCAAGTCATGTTAACAATGTGGGTGAAAAATCAAGCAGGTGGATATGCAGGAAGAAGTTGTTGGTAAATACAGTCTTATCATCCCAGCCACTTACCATAGAGAAACCTGACATCTCAGTGAGTTTTCGTAACTGTTCTCATATGAAGATTAGACCCACAAAGAGCAAATGTCAACTTATTAAAGCAGGTCTCAAATTTCAGGGGGTACCTCCAGTATCAGAGGGTAAATACTGAGTGATGTTCTCACCCTTCTTCCATCCTAACTGAAGTACCCAAAGCACCTGAATCCCACGTCTGAAAAGCTGGACATGCTTGTTTCCTCTGAGTTATAGGAAATATTCCCAAGGCTTTGTTTGGGGCCCTGGATACAAAACAAACTGGAATGCATTCAGAGGGAGGAATTCTAATGACTGTTCTTTATGTTTGAAGTGGGATGCCAATAAGTAGAAACCTACTGAGAGAAAAACAAATAGGTAGCCAATGGCAGAAAACAGTGAAATGACTGCTCAAAGGAAATGGAGATGACCCAGCCTCTCATTGCCTATCTCCACACCACCTTCTCAGGCTCAAGCACTTCCAGGTTTTGGTGGCTGATCTTTTGGGAATAATGAGGTGTGAGATACCAAAAGGTCCACTGTGGAACTGGAAAGAGAGGAGGTATTCTATAAATTATAACTAGAAACAGTTGCCCAAGGCTCTTGGACAAAGTACTGACTAACGGTTATTCCCTGGTGGGTAACTTGAACTCTGACCTTACACATTTGACCAGCCTATGTGTTGTGCGTTCCAGGACCTCCTGAGTCAAAGCACAGCCATGAGACTAGGAGTACTGGCACCCCCAGGGAGCTAGTGAGAAATGCAGAGTCTCAGGCAGCCCCTGCATTTTATCCCACTTCCTGGGGATTCGGGTGTTCATCAGTGTTTGCATGACGCTACACTGTGGCTTGGGAATTAGAGGTGGAAACCTGAGAGCTTTGTAGAGCTTGGGAAGGGTGTTTCCAGGTTCCGATGCATAAAAATAACTTCTCAGAGAAGGCAGAGTGTACCACCTGCTGGGAATGCCCCTGGGCTGCACCTGCAGTCACTGGTCACCTCCCAAACTCAGGCAGGTAGAGTGGATGTTTACTGTGGATCTGTCGGGAACAGCCTTGTGTGTGCATGGACACACATGCAAACATACACACATATGCGTACATACACATACAAACACGCATCACACACACGTGTGCACAGAAGGATACAAATACATTATGTATATAATTCACTCACAAATATACAAAGACACACAAACACGCATATGTACATACAGATGCACACAAGCACACCCACATAGATATACATAACTTACAGATACAGATAAAAAATACACATAATCATGCACACACATTTTTCATAAAAATCAATGTTTTCAGTCTTCAAACCTTCAACTGTACATAATGAACACTGAAAGCTATTACATCTGATTACTTTCTGTAAAACTGTCAGGTAGAAGTAGGGAGAAGAGAATTGCTCACTAACAGAATAGTGAAAAGTTGCAGAAAACAAGGTAAAAGAGAGAGGTCCTGAGTCCTAGGGGCCAGAAGCCTGGCAGGCGATGGTGCACAAGATTTGGGACACTGAGCTGCCTTGGTTGTGCTGTGCTTTTTGGAACCCAGCACTGCAGTGAGATGGAATATGCCTGGGAGGGGTAACAAATTAGGCTTTACTGTTAGAGAGCCTAGGGAACTTGTTAGAATATAGGTTCTGTAGGAATCTATGTTTAAACGAGTCCCTCTGGAGACTCTGGTGTTAGTGGTTCCAGCCCACGTGTTAGAAAGCTTAGCCCATCAAAGCAGGGAGATCCAGGGGCCACTGGCCTTGCTGGGGGAGGTGGGGCGAGCACTCCCCCACCTCCCCCAGCAAGGGGCACATCTCCGAAAGCCTGAGCAGAGGGCTCTGAGGGCTTGTGGAGCGAGCAGGGGACCTGGGCTCAGGACACTGGATACCCAGTGCTCCTGACATGCTGGATCCAGGCTCTGTGCGCCCACAGAGCTCTGAACCTGAGCATCTGTATTATAAGAAGAGCCTGCTACAGCGACCTTACACAACCTTGCTGCAGTGTTAAACACACAAAATGCATGCAAGTGTCCAATATAACGTGGGGGGTGAATTTTAACTCAACTCCTATAGCCCAGTTTTCAAAGAGCAGCTTCATTCAGCCTTTGTCAGAGAGGGCAGAACTATTTTACATTTAAATAACTTAATCAAAATATTCCAAAATGTCATTATTGGAGGCAAGGATTTTTGAGCAGCTAGAAAAGTATGATAAACGCAGTTGCACGTTAATCATTTTGCTCTCAACTTTGCCCAGAGGGTGGTCCTTCTCCAGGGGTCAAAACAGAAACTGAGAAGCCATCCTTTGCCCCAGGCTAAGCCTTCTCTCCTGTCCCCGCCACTCCATCAGCAAGCCCTGTCTACACTGCTTGTTCTACTCCTGCATCTCTCTTGAGTCCACTCTCTTCTTTCCAAATTTGTCATCACTTCCAGAGATGACCTTCTATCACTTCTCACCTGGGCCACTTCAACAGGCACTGGTGGCTACCTCCACAACCCCTGTAGCCTGCCCCAGTCTATTCTCTAGAGGGTGTGTGATGGTTAATTTTACGTGTTGACTTGACGGGCCATGGGGTGCCCAGACTGAACATGATTTCCAAGTGTGTCTGGATGAGACTGACATTGGATTCTGTGGCCACAGTAAAGTAGCTGGTTCTTTCCAGGGTGGGTGGGCACCACCTGATCCACTGAGGGCCTGAACAAGAGGCTGAGGAAGAAGGATTTGCCCTCATCTTCCTGCCCAACTGCTGGGCTGGGGCCTCAGTCTTCTACTGCCCATGGTGGTCTTGATTCTCAGGCCTTCAGAACTGAACTGGAATCTACACTGTCTGCCTCCCAGGCTCACAGGCCCTTGGACTTGGACTGGATCACATCCCCAGCTTTCCTTTTCACATCTCCAGCTAGCAGATGGCAGATTGAGGAAATTCTCGGCCTCCATATCTGCTGGAGTCAATCCCTTAAATCAGAATCTTATTGCTTCTGTGTCTTTGGAGAACACTGACTGATACATGTTTCCTGGGTGTCTTTTCAAAAATTTTTATGTATGTGTGTATGTATGTAGGTACGTATTACTTTTTCTTTTTTGGCCAAACCCGGGCCAGTGATCAAATCTGAGCTGCAGCTGCAACTTATGCCACAGCTACGGCAACACCAGGTCCTTAACCCACTGTGCCAGGCCAGGGATCAAACCTGCGCCAACGCAGACACAATATGGGCTCCTTAACCTGCTGTGCCACAGCAGGAGCTCCCCCAATTTTTACTTATTTCTGTCAATGCAGAATGGACACTTTTGAATCATCTCCCATCCCTCTTAGGATAAACAGCACAAGTTTTTTTATAACCTGGCTCCAGCCCACTTCTTCAAACTCATTTCATGTCAGAGGAGATCCACTTTGTTCCTCATTATCCAGTTCTTTCAACTCAAGTATCTTCACATACAACCCTCCCAGCAAGCGTGGCTTCCTATCTGCTGTCCTGGTCAGCCCCATCCATCCTGCACATCATATGTCACTGGCAGAGAAGATCCTTCATTACGCCTCCAGCCTAGCTTGAGTGTCCCTGGCTGACATGCATCCTCTGGCACCAATACCAGTACCTTTGCATAGCCTGTAATTGCTTACGTATTTGCGTGACAATTCAACCACTGTCTGCCTCTCTAGCCCCATCAAGGCAGATGTTTGGAGGGGTCCTTGCCAGACAGCAAATCCTGAAGGATTCCACACCGACTGCATAAAGCCCTTTTTACAAGAGGCAATACCTCTTAAGGTAAGAGACGGGAGTCTCAAGTTTTGGCCTCAGCTGTGGCCATCTGTTCTGTTTCTCCATCCCTGACGCAAAGGAGCCGACAGTCGGTCCTGGCTCTGTCGATCAGTTGACACTTTGTGCAGTCTTAATTCACAGAGAGAATCCACAGTGGTAAACGATACCTAAGTACATTAAATTCATTACTTAACTTTTAAAAGAAGAGAATTTCATGTGTCCAATACACACCTGAGCTTTTTATGCGTGACTCATTTTACTCAAAACAACCTGAAGAAATATCCATTGCAGCAAAAGTCAGAGAAATTTAAGCACCAGGCATATGGTCAAAAGCTAGTTTGTGATCCAGCTGGATCCAAACTTAGATCTGACTGGAAAGTTCGAGCTTTCTTCCACTATGCCCTTGTTTGGTAAATGCTCTTTCATGGACTTCCCTTATGTTTTTGTTTCATTTTCTTTACTAACTGTGTTATTTATTCAATAGTTTTGTTGTTCACTGATTGTTCAATTTCACTGATGACTCATCCAAGGCAAAATTATCCCTGAATTTAGAGGCAGAATGAGCTTCTTAGATATTTTTCCTAATATACATGAAAATACTTATTAGAATTATGAGCTTCTGTGTATAGTGTAACACCCCGCCACGAGTGACAGGCTGAGGAATATTACAGTGTCGGCCTCGCTACAACATGCTCCCTTTTGGAATGTCAAACTTTCTGAAAAGAAAAGAGTCATACCTTTTATAAATGTAACTCTCAAATGACCAAGGTGAATAAAATGGGGGAGGGGAATAGGATATGCAAATCACTCCTAGTCTATCTAAGGCCAAAACGCTTTATCCAAGACTAGAGACACCAAGGTACCACATGAATGTGAGCTCACTACTCCACTTCAGGGCCATGGTGGGTGGGCACCAGGCTATTAGTGCTGGCTGAACTTCTGAGTCCCGTGTACAGGGACAGAGGGGGGCTTGACCTCCGAAATGAGGAGGAGGTGATGAAAAACTACAGGATCCAGAACAGCTCTAGCTGAAGCTTGTAGGGTCCCCTCTGCCCCCTCTTCCCAGAACCCCACCTCCCAGCTTCTCTATTCTACTTCCATAGCCTGGGGAAGCCCCACCAGTATATGCGGATTATCAAGTCACAACATGAAACTCATGACTCTTCACACTAATTGACATACTGTAATAGTGGACCTAGGACGTACACACATGTAAACAAGAATCCCTTAAAACAACAACACGAACATAATAAGCCAAATTACAAAACACATGCAAGTACACTGGCCTTTGGCATCACAACAAACTATTAACATTTTGCCCTTTGTTTGGCTTATCTTCTCAGCTTTGTTTATGAAAGACACAATTTAGTCAAACAAAATTTGATACTGTGATGTAATCCAAAGGGATGAACTGATGAAAAACAAAAGCTACAAGGGTTTTTTGGGTGAAGGCCAAAATGAAGATACTGGCTCCTAAAACCCAATATATTTTTTTAATATGAGATGAGCCCAGTAACAGATGTCAAGGCTGGATCAATGGGACAGGAAATAAAGTGTGACACACACGGTCTATGGACTTATGAGTCACGTTGAAGTGGAACGATTTAGAAAACACTTCAGTGACCTTTTTGAACTCTGATAATTCTGCTTTGGGTCAAATATGCAAATGAAGTATAACAGACACCACACAGTAAATTACTTATTTGAGATGATATAGCTCAGTTTTTGGTTATCAGTGGATTGTGTGTTTTCACATGCTTTTCAATCGCAAGTTTTTACATCACAGAAGTGGGAAAGAATTTATGAGCTATAACTCCAACGTAATGTGACTCAGTTTCTCTTTTGGACACAGATATAATGTCACCCAAATAATTATGTTTCCTCCAAGTTAACTCTTTGGGACATCAAAATGTCTTCCGACTTGGATGTTACAACTTACATTATCTTTAAAATACTTGTTTAGGAGCTTCTACTTGAACCAGTTTATAAGTCACAAATGTGTCTCGTTGCTTTCATTTCAAATTCCACTTTTTGTAATGAGAATAGTTACAATGCTAGAAATGTAAAATGACAGCTAGAAGTTAACAGCATGCAATTAGACAAAGGTCAACAAATATTAGATATCTCCAGTTATACATGACTACATGTTTAGACATAGAGACTCATATAAAACCTTGAAATACATACGAAAAATGAGATGCATTTGCTTCCCTGGAGGACAGGGATAAAGAAAACATGAAACCCGATAATTATTAAGTTGCTATGAAATAAGCACGAGGTTCTATGCTAGGTCAATCCAAACTTGATATAATATTCCCAGAAGGCAGTTGACCCTATGTCCACAGAACCTCAAAGATGTTCACAGCTTAAAAAAAAAAAAAAAAATCCGGGAGTTCCCGTCGTGGCGCAGTGGTTAACAAATCCGACTAGGAACCATGAGGTTGCGGGTTCGATCCCTGCCCTTGCTCAGTGGGTTAACGATCCGGCGTTGCCGTGAGCTGTGGTGTAGGTTGCAGACGCGGCTCGGATCATGCGTTGCTGTGGCTGCGGTGCAGGCCAGTGGCCACAGCTCTGATTAGACCCCTAGCCTGGGAACCTCCACATGCCGCGGGTGCGGCCATAAACCCGCGGCCATAAAATGACAGAAGGCAAAAAAAAAAAAAAATCCATAAAAATTCCGTGGAAATAAAGAAGGCCACAGGGATTTTGTGTAAGTAGGCTATTGTGAGTTTATTTATGAGATGATATCCAAAATAAAGTGCTTCGAGTAAAGAAAGCATGGATAAATATTTACTGAGTTTTTGTTTGTAATTATCACACCCTAGCCACCTATTAACATCTTGCAAAGAGCAAACAAGGATTTTCTACCCAGGACATCTGCATCAATTACGGGACTTATACTAGACTTTGAATAAGAAAGCCTGCCTTCCACTTTCAGCTCTGCTACCTATAGAGTGACCATGGTTGGGAGAATAATGAGCATTCAGAAGAGTTTCATGTCCTAATCCTGGAAATTGTGGGTATATTAGGTTACTTAGCAAAGGAAAATTAAGGGTACAAATGGAATTAAGGTTACCGATCAGCTGACCTTAAAATAGATCAGCCTGTACTGTGTAGGTGGCTTTAACATAATTATGAGAGCACTTAAGACAGAGGAAGAGAAGAAGGTCTGGGTAATGTGATATGAGAAGGTACTTGGACCAGCCATTGTTCCCTTTGAAGGTGGAGGAAGAGGCCATGAGCCAAGGAATGTGAGCAGACACCAGAGGCTAGAAAATCCAAGGCTCCCCCTCTACAGCCTCCAGAAGTGAACACAGGCCTGCTGGCACTTGGTTTTAGCCCTGTGATTTCCATGTTGGACTCAGCCTACGGAAGCGCAAGATAACAAACTGATTTTGTTTTGACCTGCTACCTTTATGATAACTTGTTACAGCAGCAATAGAAAATTAATACTGGGGCCACATCACCACTGTTCAAACTGGAACACCTTTTAGAACGAAAGCAAGTACTATTAACAAATAAGTCATGACAACAGGTGCAAACCAATACTGTCCCACACTTACTGGGTCATGTGGTTATTATGTCTTACCAAAGAACTTCAGTTCTCTATATCTCAGTTGGCACTTGTAACAACAATGTTTAGAATGTCATTTTTATCATTGTTAAAGGAATAGAAAGATAAATGAGTGTGTTTAGATCAATTACCAGCACATAGGAAATTCTAAACAAAGCTCTGGTAGGTCAGATGAGGTTTGGTGACTCTGGCATCCCCTCATTCCCAATAGACCTTTCTTTCAACTTTGGCAATTGTGGACACAATACCCTCATTTCTTACGTGTCAGCCATTACCCCCTCGAAACTGTCTACCTATTAGAGTCATCTAGATTTTTCTCTGACATCGATCACTTACATTTCAAGTTATTTTTCTGTTTTATTCATTTATCAAAATTGAATCTCGTTATGGACAAACTCCTGGAGAGCTCCCAGGGAAGAGATATTTTTAGCCTTTTTTAACATCCCTCCATCTTCATTTACACAGCTCTGTGTGTAATCGCCCCCTTGAAGGGCTGGATGTGGGGTTTACAGCTCCCTCAAAAAAACGGTCCAAAGGGAGATAAAAGTTTCCTGCTTGTGAGATTATTAATTAAAGATCTTGACACTATTATCAAATGGTCTTTGAAAAGCTTGCTCTGCTTAGAGCTACAGTATTTCTTTTGTTGATTTGAAATTTTACTTTTAAAGTATGTTTTCCACCAAACATAATGAAAACACGTTTTTCCTCTTATGTATGTATGGACACAACCACACTGGACTTTGAGAGCATTTTTCTATTTAACTTTTGAAGTAACTTAATTATGTGGAAGAAATCTATGCAGATATTCAAAAATAATTTTATTTAAGCAGCTTGGGTAAAGTCCCAGTGAAGATCCCCTACCCCAAGAGGCGGCAGAGGCTGAAAATTTTAATTGGCTCAAGTAGATGCTGGAATCATGCCAGATCCATTAAGGATATGTACAAAGGTTAAAAGGATTTTTGTGCAAAGACGAAAAATATTATACTTTTGAAAACAAAGCTGTAGGAGAAAACTACAGGGGATTTTATTTTCACTCACTCTTTTCCCTTCCTCAAGTAAAATTCAGGGGAAAAGAATGCAATTAAATACTTTTTTTCTTTCCTTTTTTTTAGTTCATTGATCTAAAGTCATTTAGTTAAATAAGTATTAAAATGTGTTTTATAAAACATGATGTTATTCAAAATTAAGGTTGAAATATAAAATTTAAATTATAGCCTAATAAATCCAGATGGATTAAAGTATTAGGAGAAAAAGAGTTATTTTTTTTGAATATTTGAATATTTATGTAATAGAGTAGAGAAGGCCATTCTAAACCAGTATTAAAAGCATCAGCTACCCTGTGAATTATTGAGAGGTTAAACCACTTAAATGCAAGTTTTTTATATGACTTAAACCCAATAAACAAAATAAACAGAAAACTGAGGAAACTATTTGCATCACAGAAAACAGAGGCCCACTATCCTATCTTGAATATACAAAGGGGTGGCTAAAAATCAGTAGGGAAGAATCAACAATTAACAAAGCAGGGAAACAGAAAAACAGTACATATAACATTAAAATGAGATGGATTTTTGCTTAGGTAACTGCCAAAATAATTAGAAAAACTTAATTGTCAGTATTTGACAAACTTATCGGGAAACAAATCATATATTACTGATGATATTAAAACATCTTTCTGAAATGCTTTGTCAATATGCATTATGAGCCTTGAAAGCATGTGACTTGACTTGCTTTGTGCATGTAATAAGGAATGAGGAGTGCTCGGTAACATGTATTCTCATTTCAATATTGCTTAAAAACAGGAAAAATTACAAACAACTCAATATTCTACCTGGATATTGATGAAATTGATTATGCTATCTGCACAAAGTAGAATAGTACATTGCAGAAACACTTTACAGGGCAGCAATATATAATAATGGTATGACATTCATAGTATGAAGTAAAGAGTATGATTGTAAATTAGTACATTATATGATGAAATTTTTTAAAAATAAGGACATTACACTATTAACATTATACCAAAATATTAACATGGGTTTTATTACAGGTAATTTTTTTTTTTTTTTTTACTTTGCTTCTCTACATTTTTCTGGGTTTCCTATAATGGGCATGTGTTAATTTCACAGTAAAAAAAAAAAAGAATCTATACAACTTATCTTGAACTTGATTACAGATTGACTATGGTTTATTGCAACAGGGAGCTACGGGAATGTGTTAAACTTTAGGCCATCTAGCATCTCTGAGAACTGATGGTTAATAAGAAGCAGGGGATGTCAAGTACATAAGAGATCATCAGTACTATGGCTGAATGCAGAGAGCAGTTGGCTTTTCCCAACTACGTGGGTCTCTGATTTTTGGATAAAAAAGTGTCTCAATGCACTTGACAGACTTTATAATATGGACCTTGGTCTCATCAGCTTTATTTTCTGAACCATCACTGTTATCAGTGTCTGCTTTTTCTCTGAAGCTTCACTTTTAATCTCGCTGATAAACTATGAGAGCCAGCAAGAGCTGAGGCTCCAAGCGTGCACTCGAGGGAAACTTGGCTTCAAGCTCTGATTTTACCCCTTATCAGCTCTTTGATTTTAAAGCTATTCAGTTACCTTTCTAGAATCTCAATTTCTCCATCTTTAAAATGGGAGAATGGGGCTGATCTCACGGGGTTGATGTCAGCTAAAATATATGATGCCCATAAAGCATTTTGCAAAACACCTGGTACATAGCAAGGACTAAATAAATGTTTGCTGCCAGCATCCTTTTCTTGTGAAGCCAAAACTATATCCTTACAATGTTATGTTTCCAATGGGAAGTCACAATCTCCCCGCATGTCTGGGAAGTCTCTGACAGACTGCAGAAGCTGCCTGTAGGAAGCTGATGCTCATTTAGAACCAGGAAGATACATCAGCCTCTTGGTGCCAGGTCCCCTGTTCTGGCCCCACCCAGATCTCTCCTCCACCCTCGCACCCACCTTGCACTCAGAACCATGTGATCTGAGGAAGGCGGTGACGCCCTTCCAGACCCACACCCTGCACTCAGCTGTGAGGTAACCCCATTGCTTTCCTGGCTCTCCTCAAACTCCCAGCTGCCCCGCGCTGCTGTAGGGGTCCTCCTGTCTGGGCCTTGGGCTGCAGTGCCCTGGTTGACTTACCCTTTGGGTCAGCCTCGATTCCTGCTCCACTCTCTCCTTTGGAACAATGCCTAGGATTCCTGGCCCTCCTAGGTGTGCCGCTGTCAGTCTCCCTTTCCAGACCGGACCCCCCTTTCAGTGGCACAGTCTAACCTCAAGGGCGTTGAGGGCAATGCTTTCTTTTTTTAAATCAAACTCTATTTTGAAATAATTTTTATTTCCATAAAGGCATAGGAAATAACACGGAGCGATACCATGAACTCTTCATCCAGTTTCCCCTGTTGGTAACATCTTGAAAAACTTCACAGCACTGAAATTGTTATAGACCTAGATCTTACCATATTTCTTCAGTTTTTGGTTTTTTTTTTTTTTTGTAGCCGTGTGTGTATGCGTGAGTGTATGCCCGTGTGCCCGTGTATTTAGTTCTATGCATATATCCATCACCACAATCAAGATACAGAATAGTTCCCTTTCTAAAAGTTTCTCTCAGGAATAATGCTTTTAAAATTTTAATTTGCTTTCCCCTACTGGCTGTATATCCAAAGGAACTGAAAGCAAGACCTGGAGGAGATACTTGTATTCAGAGCAGCAGCAACCACAATGGCCAAGAGGTAGAAGGAACTCAGGTATATATTGATGGATGAATGGAGAAGCAAATGAAATACATACATACAATGGGACATGATTCAGCTTTAAGAAGGTAAGGAATCTTTAAAGGACAGACCATGCCACAACACGGATGGACCATGAAGACATTGCGTAATACTGTGCAACAAGCCTGTCACAAAGACACGTAGTGTAAGATCCCTTTCATATGAAATATCTAAAGTCATCAAATTCATAGAAAGAGAGCAGAATGGTGGCTATCAGGGGCTCAGATGAGAGGGAAAGGGGGTTGTTATTTAATTGGTATTAGTTTCTGATTTGCAGAATCAAAAAGTTCTGGAGATCTGTTTCACAACAATGTGAGTGTAATTAACATTATGCACTGTACACTTAAACATGGTTAAGATGGAAATTTTTATGTTATGCACTTTTTGGTCATAATTTAAAAATAATTAAAAACACTTTAATTTGCATGGGAATCGCCTGGAAACTTGAATAATGCAGAATCCTGGGACCCAGCCCTAGGGATTTAGTAGGGTCTTAGCGAGGCTCAGGAATCTCTTAAGTCATCCTAAGTAATTCTGTTCTAGTGGCCTAAAGATTGCCACTTTGGGAAAACCCACTCTGGGGCTGCTCAAGTCCCCTCAAACAGAAGGTGCTAGGACCCAAGAGAGACTGCCATGGTTAGGGCAGGTTGACTCGCAGGGCAAAAGCTTACACTTGCTTACACTTGGGCATAAAACTCACCGTAATCAGCAACACACAAGATGAGGACCAGCTGACTTTCATCACTGCCAGGATGCAGCTTAAGGGGTCCCCTTTCATCTGCCCCATTTTTTTCCTTAAGCATATCAGACCAAGACATTGTCTTTGCAAGAGAGGAATCAAGATGAGCTCCCAGGTGAATGCTGGCTCACCAACTCCATGCGCAGTCCCCTTTCCCCACACCCAGTCCATCAGCTGGTCCTGTCACGTGCACCTGCCCTGAATCTGACCATCTCTCACAATCTGTTCCTTACCTTCCGGGCTGAGCTGTGCTCTCGCCCATGTAGCTAAGGGCATCTCTTAGTCGCCCTCTCTGCTCCCACTCTTACACCCACACTCTGTCTACCGCACAGCTTTCCAGGTTACCTTTAAAATGTAAATCAGACCGTTCACTCTTCTGCTTCCCAACCATCCCACATGAACTGTGTCCCAAGTCCTCTCTGTGGCCTACAAGTCGCCGGCATAAACCCTGGACATGTCCTGACCACATCTTCCATTGCTCTCCCAGAATCCTTCCAGTCCAGCCACACGCTCCTTGGAGTTCTTTGAGCCTAAGTCAATTTCCATTTTAGGGTCTCTGAAAATGCTGTTCCTTCTTTTCCAAGAAGTTATCAAAGCTCGCTTCTTCATTTTATTCACATCTTTCCTCAAAATAGAGGTCTTCCTTAGCCACTTGATCAAAAATAGCCCTCCCTCCATCGCTGTCCATCCTTGTCCCTATGTTGTTTCCAGGCTCTTGTTACAGGTCTATCATGTAGTCATTTATTTAATCTCTGCCACTCCTATGAGAATGTAAGCTCACAAGGACAGGGAATGCCGGGCTGGTTCCCACAGCACAGGAGGACATTACCTTTCACATAGTAGGTTTTCCACATAGGTAACAAATGAACAACAGATCAGCTAGGAGCTTCGAGTCTGCAGCAAAGTCTCTTTCTTCTAGAGGATAGATCAACAGACAAGAAAGAAAGAACACCTGTCTTTGGAGAATTCCTCGAGGGTGAACCCGGTTTCAAGGCAACAAAGATTAAACAAAAGCGCAGTCAGCCTATTTCAGAGGAAGAAGCCGAGTTCACTGAAGTTGTTACAACTGTCTAAAGTCTGCAAACATATTTTACACGGGATTACTCACTGTTTGGCAATGACTGATAGAAAATGATTTTGTTCTGACACACATATTACTAATAAGCATATCTAAATGAAAGAAAATAAAGCAACTGGAACTTCATACAAATTGTAGCTTGCCAAAGTGATGCCAGCTGTCCCTGCCTTTATAAATGAAGCAGTGCAAGTTACAGGAATTGACTCATATTTCTTACATAAACCCCTCTTTACCATTCTTATAACCCTAGCTCAGCATCTCTTCTCTGATTTTTTGCTTGTGCATGAAAATGCCTCATATAGCCAGACATGGCTGTGTCATCTTCACATGCATTCTGTCAGCTTCTTCTGGATGTCCATCCAGATTGCTCCCCCTTTTCTCCTTTAGCCAGATGCCCCCACCCCAGATTGGTGTGCTGATTCTGAGCTTCAGGGTACAGACCATCCATGATTCAGTCAGCCAGCATTTGCCTTTGTTCTGGGCCATCCAGCTTTGCCCTGGCACAGAGGTACTCAAGTTCCTCGAGTATCCCAGCCAGCCCAGAATGAAAGTGCCAAGGTAACCGGTTACTTTGTTCACGGCGTCCCTTTCTGCATGCTTCTGGGCCGCAAAGAGGAGCGGGAGGAAAGATCTGTCTACTACCTAGACTGCACAGAAAGTGGCCAAGGAAACACAGTACTACTGTGTCAAGGGTAAGTGCTAATGAACCATAATTTATCTGCCATCTCCCTTCCCGTATGAGTTTTATTAACATTGAACCACAGGAAGCTGCCGATTTCGTAGGTCAAAGATAATCAAATATTGGCAATTCCAGCTCAAATCCAGCCTGCTGTCTGTTTTGTAAATGAAGTATTGGAACACAGCCACACTTATTCATTCACCTGTCTAAGGCTGCCTTCACACTAGAATAGCAGGTTTAAGCAGCTGCAAAAGAGTCTGCAAAGCTCCCACAGCCTAAAGTATTTATTACCTGGCCCTTTAAAGAAAAGTTTTCTGACCCCTATTCTAGAACATTCAGTGCTGAAGGGGGAAAGAGAATATCCAGGGAGAAAAATAAAATTTTGATGTAGACTATAAACTCACCTTGACAACTTGGGGTCTCTCTACTAAACTCTTTTACTATTTATTCACCCAACAAACGTACCTGTGCTCCTGTTATGCCTGCCCTTCTACATAAGATCCTTGATTTAAAATAATTTAAAAATGGAGTCAATGATTTTTTTAGCTCATCTAGGGCCTCCATTCAGTGAAATTAAATCAGCATCATGTAAATCATTATTAAACAAGTAAGGACATAACAATGAGATTGTGGATGCCGGGGGCTCAAGGAGGGCCTCTCTGGTGGAAATTGGCAGAAGAGGAGAGAGAGCGTGTGTACAGAGCCTTCACCTTAGAGAAGCTTCACAGAAGCCGGAGGGACTGAGCAGGTGAGAAAAGTAGCAAGTGTGAGTGACATGGGCTGGGACTGAAGGTGGGCAAGGCCAGGTCCGGTGGGGACTTGCAGACAGTGTTAAGCATTTCGGCCTCTAAGGGCAACATAGCACCATTAAAACCCTTTCATGGAGCCACTTTGGAAAAAAAATCTGGCTGTTCTTCTGGTAGTTAAGAAGAGTTACCATATGGCCCAGTAAAGTCACTCCTAACCATATATCCAAGGGAAATGAAACTCAGGTCTACACAAAAGCATATACATGAATGTTCACAGAGGCATTATTCATGAACCAAAAGGTGGAAACAACCCAAATGTCCATCAGCAGTAAATGGATAAGCAAAATGTGGTCCATTCATACAATGGAAAATTATTCAGCCATAAGAAGGAGTGAAGCACTGACGCAGGCTACAATGTTAGAACATCTTGAAAATATGATGCTGAGTGAGAGAAGCCAGACCTAAAAGACCCCATGTTACATGATCCCATTTATATGAAATGTTCAAATCTACTGAGGCAGAAAGTAGACTGGTGGCTGCTTGGGGCTGGAGAGGGTGAGGGGGATGGAAAGTGACTGCTACAGGGGAGAGTGTTTCTTTGGAGGTGATGAAAATGTTCTAAAATAGACTGTGGTGGTGATTGTACAACTCTGTGCACATACTAAAAACCATTGAATCGTATACTTTAAATGAGGGTATAGTGTTACGACTTTGTGAAATAATCATTGGTTAAGTGGAGCACAGGGTCTCAGACAGTGGGTGTGGTTCAATAATAGACCACAAAAGAAATGGAAACAGAGCATTTTATTACTCACAAGTCCTAGAGGAGGGGCCCCATGGCACAGTCAAGACAGAGGTCAGGACAGAAAGCAAGAGGACCTGGAGCCCAGGCCTTTACAAGGTAAAGTCAGTGAACTGGACTGGGGTTCCTGGACTACGGACAGATTGGAAAATTCAAACCAAACGATCAGGGTTTTAGTAACTTCACCAAAGTCTTATCTAAGGGGTGGGCGAGGGGAAGGCCTAAGAGTCAGGGGAGAATATTGGTTGCCTGGGCTGCTGGGGAAGTCACCCCAGAAACGTACACGCACTTGTGACTCTGTGGGCTGTCTTCCAGGGCGCGTGCACCTGCACAGGACCTAGTGTCAGTTTAAGGTCAGTGCAGGCCGCTTGCTCAAACAAAACAGATGCCTAGGAGGCAGCAATACCTCGGAGCAGCTTGGCTAAACTCTCAACATATGGTGTGGGAATTGATAACTCAATAAAGTCATTACAAATAAAAACTCTTATGGGTCAGGAGGGAGGGGATGATGGTGAGAATAACTCAGATTTGAATTTTAAAAGATCATTCTGGAAGATGTGTGAAGATTGGACTGAAGGGCCCAAGGGGGGTTGGACAGCCTCACTGGGAATCTTCTGAAGGGGTCCGGGGAAAAGACGATGATGGCGTGTACTGTGGTGGTGATTTCTGTTATGCAGTAATGGAGGAAAAAAGTTTATTCACAACATTTAGCAAATGGCAGGTTCTACTTTGTTTTCTAGCACCAGAGTATGAGAATAGGAGAATCTGGTTTCAATCCTGGATCTGTCACAGATGTAGCTGGTTTGGGGACCCTCGCTCGCCATCACCTCCATTCTCTCACTTGCAAAATGTCAGCAGTGACATCTGACCAACTCCCTCATGGGGCAAATTAGATAAATGGCTAGAAAATATGTGTCAGGGTAGAGTGGTTCCATGTGGATGCCAGATTTCAGAGAACTAAAACTCAAGGAAAGACACTTAATACCAACAAAATTAAACAAAGTATGATCCTTCTCTGAACGTTCAGGAAGTGGTTCTCAGCTCCTGAGGGGCTTGGAATCATGGTTATGAATATCAATGCTTAGTTATAACCTGTAGGTACTGAGAAAGTAGGAAACCGTCCTGACATTATAATGACTGTCGTGTCACAGGCTGGATGAAGCTTTGAAAAATGAATACGTTGGTAAAAGAAAGGCCAGCTGCTGCATCTTCCGGCAGGTTTCTTGACACAACACAGCCAGAGTTAATCCCTCCTTAGGTGCCCACAGCTCACTGCAGAGACCCCGGGCATTGTTTGCAGGCATGTGCTGCTGTGACCCTCTTAGACCCCGAACTACCTGAGTGCAAAGACTGGTTTTGCAGAAACGGACTCATGGACAAGGATAACAGAACTGTGGTTGCCAAGGGGGAGGGAGCTGGCAGAGGGATGGAGTGGGAGGCTGAGGTTAGCAGGTGTCAGCTAGTATACACGGAGGGGATAAACAACAAGGTCCGACTGCAGAGCACGGGGAACTCTATTCAATGCCCTACAATACACTGTATGGAGAAGAATATCGAAAGAGAATGTCTGTATACGTATAACTGAATCACTTTGCTGTAGAGCAGAAATTAACACAACACTGTAAATCAACTATGCTTCAACAAAAAAAATGCTTGAAAGGCTGATTTTGTATTCATCTCTGTCTCCCCAGTTTTAGCATATACCCGGAGCTCTGTATTTGTTGGCTGAATAAATGAAATCGATCAATCAATCAGTGAGCAAATGAACAATCATTGAATGATGAATACACCAGGGGACATTTGTGCTTGTCTTTTTAAGAAGACAGACATAAGCATACACCCAAAACCATCTATCCATCTACGCTTTCCAGCTGCTCTGTCACTAACAAAGCCAAGGCCTCATCATAAGATGCCCGTGTCTGCCTCGCTCACCACTTCTGCATCCAGGAAGGGTACCCAGCACTGCTTCCACTTTGCTGAAGTGTGCTCCAGGGAGGCTGGCCCCAAAATGTCACAGGCTCTGTCTGATCTTATCCCCAGTCTCATCGACAGACATGACGTCTGTAGCTGGAGGCCTTGGTTTCACTCCTCAGGCACCTCTGAGCCCCTTATTTAACCCACGGCTCTGGGTCCCTTATTTTCCTGAGGCTGGTTATTTCTTTCACAAAGCAACCAGCCATGCTGAATGCCCTGCCCTCTTTGATCACCTTAAATAGGTTACCAGAGCCCCTAAACCAGGCTCCCACCTGCTGGTGAGCCGAAGGCTGAATCTGGCCCTGACATATTCACATGGAGTTAGTCCTTATAATGTTAAAAACTTGTTGGCCAACATCTTAAACCAGGAGTGTTTAAATAAGATTCTAGATTTCCAGATTTTCCAGGAAAAAAAAATTAAAGAAGGTACTATAACCTGGTGGCTGGCAACTATGTGGCAACCCGCTAGGATGGCACTTAACTCTCATTTAAATAATTCTCAATTTCCCCCTGGTTTTCTCCCGAAACTAAGGATGTGTGAGACTTTCCTTTCATTTCCATGCTTGTCCTATGGTTCTCCCTATACTTGCACCATCTCCAATAACTTCCTAACTCATAGGTATTTGTGCTTATAACGCCAATGGCCAGTAGGTTCCAGGCCAGACTGCACTTCCTTTCCACTCCAAAGTTAGGAAATCTTTTATAATGTGGGTTCAAGATAATGCTTGTCATGTCCTTTTCCACTACCTTAGCATTTCTGCAAGAAAAATAGCTGTGTAGCTATTAGCAGTCAATGCCAATTTAAATAACTCCGTTGCCAGTGAATGATGTGTGACATGGTTGCACACTGATCAATTTGCCGTGCTCCTAATTAATTCTGTGAAATTATACATTGCTAAGACCTTTATGGTCAACTCCGTCAAGAAAGTGGTAAAAGATAAAGTCAACTTTAGAGAGGTAATTTTAGGTGAGCTGACCTAAATTAGCATATTAATAACGGACAATTGTTCTACAAGGGGATTGAGGGCTGTTTTTGCAACTTGAGGCTGAGTCCTTTACAAGCTAGTTTTCAAAGCTATGAGTTAAGACACCACAGGGCCCCTTAATCTCAATTTCCTTCTACTTATATTCCACACACTCTGTCAATGAACTCTATGAAATGTTTCTTTAACCGTCAGTTCTCATTAAAGTATTACCTGGTAGCATCATATGGCTTACATTTCCGTTAGCACATTTTCCACAACTTTGAACTTTCTAAAGACTTCAAATTCAAACTAAGCTATAGGCCTTGGGATATTTTTTCCTTTTCACATTTATTCCATAACCGCTCCTAAACCCTTGCATCCCTAAATCAGGTCAGTAACTTTCAACTTTTATAACCCAATGGACTCCAATTTGGGGCTCCAATTGGGCTCCAATTTGGGGCTGATTGCTCGGCTGGCAGTGATAAGTTTTTATTCTCATTCTTCACATATGGTCCATACCCTCTCAATTGCAACTGGAACTAATAATAGGAGAACTTCAAAAGCATCTGTATTTCTAACTTTTTTTTTTTTGATTTGCAGGATTGCTTACCTGAAAAACACATTTTAAGAATATTTTATCGGGAAAAAGATCATTTCTCATGGAAATAATAGCATTTTTATGCTGTTTGTTTTAATCGAGGTGAGCAGAAAAACTCTCACAGGTGATAAACATTTTAAAATTATTACCTGATTTCTGTCATTTGTTCTGACCTATTTGTTTTACTGCTACATCAGACAACTGCTTTATCCTATATACAGCCTACCACAAGCTAGCAATGTCTGGATTGCAAAACAGTATCTACTTTCCCCAAATGGATTTTGGAAAGAAAGTCCTTTTTCTTAGACCAATTCTTAAAAAGTGTCTAAGACGGGCAAAGTCCAATCCAGGCATGACCTATTATGCCATGTGCAATGTCCCCAAAGCTTAGTTACCAAGCCTATCCCCTACCGACAGAGGGCAGAGTTAATCACTTCATTTACTGAGCGGTTTTGAAGGTTTTGACTGGAAACAGTGATCCATTCAATTATGCCCTAAATTTTAACCCTGGCCTGATCGTTAACTTAGAGCCTATTAAAGCTTTTACTGTTGTTTTACTCTTAAGTCCATCAATAATTTCTTTTCCTTCACCTGTCTGCTCCCTTATCTGGCCTACTTTTTTGCTTTCCCTGTTTCTGTAACAACTTTGTGTAGATGACATGATGTTTTATGAAACTTGCTTCATTCCTTTATCACTTGTCTTGTTTAGTAATTTAAATCTTATTCTCTTTGTTCTTAACAAAAATACTGATGATTTCAATAATTTATACTTCTTTAAGAAGTAAACTGAGAAGAAATGATTTATTATTCTCTGATATTCAATTCATTCTATTTTTCACACAGCCAGGAACAAAAAGGGGGTGTGCACGCTGGGATAAGAGGAGCTGGCTCACTGGAAATAGACCCATCTGCTTCCCATCCATGGCTCTGATGATCTCTAGGGGTCTGCTCTGCAAGAGTAAAATAGGGATGCTACTTTACCCAGCAGCAAACAAGGGGCCACGAATAGGGAGAATGTCAAAGAAAATTCTAGAAGTCAAGCCCTTGACACCCAAACATGCAAGGCTTTTTAAAACAGCAGTTGCTGTGTTAGTAGGTAAACATACGCACCAAAATAAAGTCTTTCCTTTCAACTGTCATCAAGCTAAAGACAACAGGAGGCAAGGAAGGAGTATGAGTTTGTAAGATGCCTGCTCGGAGAGTATCTATCCACCCTGCAGACCGTGCCTGGGTACGGCTCTCTCTCTTAAGTCCACCTCTCACTCTGCCTTCATACGGTTCCCTGTATGCCTTAATAAATAACGACTGAATCATAACTTCGGTTTTGATTTTTCTTTTGCCTCTAGGGACCCTTCAGAGATAGGGGCAAGGTTTTAGCCATTTCCAATTTTTTAGTACCCAGCACAGGGTCTGGAAGAGTCACTGGGACTGGACCAAGTGTGCCCATAAGATGCCAGCAGTGACTTTAAGTGGCATTACTGTCTGACCCCGATAGAGAAGACTGCTCGTGTCCAAAGGTACAAATGCCTGGTCGTTTGCTTCTGACAGACAAGCCCACGGTTCAGAAGGACAATGCCACAACTCAGCAGGCAAAGCCCTCCTTTGATTCCCATGAAACAACACTGGGGAGGCTGCTAACTGCCTCTAAGCAGGAGTCAGGGCACCACACGGGGACTACTGAGCTTGCTTTCAGGATGTTCTGGAGGCTGAGCTGGAGCCACAGAATGAAAGCAGCAACTTGTGTTGAGCTGATAGAATCAGAAGGATTCACTAGGGGTCTCATTCAATTCCAACCTCAAAAGGCTCTGATTGTCTAAATTCCATGCGAATCACTGGTTTATTGCCTTTGGAAGATGAAGGATAGATAACTCAGTTTTAACAGTAGAAATGACTTTTAATCAACAGCTGAAGGTCAGACAGCCTCCAAATGCAAAAGTTCACCAAAAGGATACCCAGAATGATTTGATTTAACACTTAAAAACAAAAAGAAAGAAAGAAAGAAAAGGAGGTGGTGGATCAATTTCCCCAGACCACTGTCATCCAAGAAAACACAGTAAGAGCATCCTCCCTGGGTGTGAACTCCACGCCACCTTGTCTTTTTCAACTAGACCATCAGGAGCAACAGCTTAATGAAATACATGGTATGTATCAACGCTACATTCTTTCCAGTCTTTCCAGTTACTCTCATTACACAGAGAGGAAACTGAGGCTTCCTCTAGCGATCTCCCCTTCGACTAAACTCCACATCCAAAGAGAAGCAGTGTAGACTACCCCGGGAGAGGCTAGGTCAGGGCTTGAACTCCAGTTCCAGCCATGGTGCTTATTAGCCAGACGACCCTGTAGAATGACTGAGTCCATCCGGCCTCAAAATCCTCATCTGGGAATGGGAGCATTGCTGCAGTAGATGGGATTACCCGTGGCTCTCAGCCGGCTCTTACTGCCAGGTACCTCCAGGAAAGCTGGAAGAGTATACGGTCTGACCACAGTGACTCTGGACTTGGTCATGCGATTTGCTTTGGTGAGTCAAATTCAAGCAGCTACAATGTAAGCAAAGGTTTTAAATGCATTTGTAAAGGCTGGCTTGGCCTCGTGGGCTTCTGCTGTCCACCACGACAGGGTTTTTCAACCCTAGCACTATTGACATTTGGGGCTGAATAATTCTTCACTGGGGGACCATCCTAGCATGATGGGATGTCTAGCAGCATCCAGGGCCTCTATCCATTAGATGCCAGTAGCAACCCCTTCCTCTCAGTTGCAAAACCCCAAAACATCTCCAGACATTGCCAAATGAGCCCTGGAAGCGGAAATCAGCCCTGATTGAGATTCATTCTGCTATTCTTATAGTTGGGTGGGCACCTGATCAAGGAGAGAGGGGAAGCACATGAGACTTACTGGAATCCAAATCAACCTGGAGCCCAGCCCAGCACAGATGCACCTCAGTTAACCAGTGGCTATGTGGATAAGAAGCAGAAGTGCATATTGATATAAACCACTGTGATTTTGTTTTGCTGTAAAAAACCCAGCCAACAATCTAGCCATGAGGACAAAATCAAATATATGGTAGAATTCCATGCAGAGTGCCTGACTGCAGCGAAGGCATGCAATGCTGATATTATTAATATTAGTAGCCTCTGTTCAGAGTGCCATATGTGATGAGTTAAGCTGTGATGGGTCTCACGTTTCTCCTGCAGAGTTGTCCCCCTAAAGCCTTTCCAGCAGCCCTCACCACTCTGCTCCCTGGACCACATTCCCTGGTACATCTAAGACTGCATCCAACTACCCTGTGCCTGCCCCACCCCCAGTGCTGGAGCCAGTATTCACAGCCAGGCTGACTCCCGCCACCTCTAGTGAATAGCCTTGTCTGCCTTTGGCATGGTTCCTCTTTTCCGCAGTTTACCATAAATTGAAAATCCAGAACCTTGACACATATGAAATAGTTGAGATTAGATCCTCACTGAACTTGGTCAGTATACCGATTATGGTGGTAATTATTCAGTATTTGTTTGTATGTTTTAATATATGACTTCCAAATATTAACCTCTCCCATGGGCAAAGACCATTTTGTGAATGGTCTTCTAAATTAAGCCAGAGCCTACCACAGTCCTCAGGTGGAATCCTAGCAGGCTGGATGGATAAATGAGTCAATGAGCTGAAAGAATATACAACCAGCATAACAAGCACACTAATAATTTAGATATACATTAATAGTCACCTAAGAACCTTGTTTAAATCCACAGTAAATGGGAGTTCCCATTATGAGTCAGCAGAAACGAATCTGACTAGTATTCACGAGGATATGGGTTCGATCCCTGGTCTCACTAAGTGGGTTAAAGATCTGGCATTGCTGTGAGCTGTGGTGTAGGTTGCAGATCCAGCTCAGATCCAGCATTGCTGTGGCTGTGATATAGGCCAGCAGATGCAGCTCTGATTAGGACCCTAGTCTAGGAACTTCCAAATGTCACAAGTGTGGCCCTAAAAAGACCAAAAAAAAAAAAAAAACCACAGTAAATGTCACTAGGAAAGATGAAAAGGAACACTCAGACCTCTATGATAAAGAGAATTCACTAAGAAATGGATGAAAGTTTTCTTAAAGCTTAGGTTGTCTCCTTTTTCTTTTTTTGTAATCCAGAGTTTGTAATATATTCAGTGCTTCTTTTGTCTCCCTCAAAAGAAACTCTTCCAGAAAGCAGAAAGTGTCCACGTCTATAGGTCCTGTGTAGTATAACCAAGACTGACGGACAACACCCATCACTACTTAGTCACTTAGGGAGAGGAAGCAGTGATTTTAAAGAAAAACTCAGCATAGACACAGTGGGGCTGGAGGTGAGGTTTATATGCACAGCTTTAGCTCTAAGGTTCTATGCTGTTGTCTTGGCTTTGTTTCTTTGCCACCTGCACTCACTGGCTAAGACCTCAAAGTTCAGTGTAATCAAGTCACCTTGATAAATACCTTCCACACGTATGTGGTTCTCAGGATTATGAACCTCGCCTTGCCTAAGGACCTAAGGGTGTGCCTTGGAGTCAGTGGACGTGCCAATAAGATGCCATATCACCTTACTTGGGCTTCTCTGTAAGAATTTAGGATGCTCAGTGGCCACACTTCTAAGAAGTGTCATAAGTGGAAAGGCCATTTTGCAGGGGACATGCTTTTGCATTCTGGACCTCTGTTATTCCTCACTGTCTCTCTGTAATATTGGTATGAGTGCCTGTTTTGTGGATGAAGGTAAGTGCCTTACCCAAGGACACACAGGATGGAGCCACGATTCAAATTCCCACGTCCTCTGTAACATATACCAAACAGCCCATAGCAGAGGCTGAAGACAACAAGGAAAATGCCCCAGAACCCACAGGCATCATCAACTAAAGTGGAATATACTATAAAAGAACTGTGCACACACCCCATTCCAGGCACAGGGCCCCAAAGCTCTGAGAGTGGGGTTGTGTCTTACACAGTGTTTGGGATATAAAACCAACCTGTGAAGCGAAGACTACAGCAAAACCTCCTCTGACATCGGTAAATTCACGCATCAAATACAGTGCAGAATCACCTCTCATCAGCATCAGCCCAACATAGCCGTTTTTGCTCTACTGTCGGAACAGATGACTGACCTTCTGCTGAGTCCCAGATGAAGCTGTGGGCTTCTCTCCACAGGGTGTGGATGAACAAAACCTACATCATGTTAGACGCTGAGCTCACACACAGTTTGAGATGCCCTCGCTCTGAGACGGCAGCTGTGGGCCAGGCTGCCCCTCCCCTCGCTAGGGGCATGCGTACTGAGCAGCTAGGGGAGGAACCCTCCACAGGATCCAAATGGCTTTGCATAAACTCAGTGTGCATATGATGTAACTACCCCCAGTGACCTGGGGGCTTGGCTTCTCTGCCTGTAATGAAGGGTAGAAGGTGTTCATTGGCCATATATTTTAGGAAGGTCCGTGTAAAGTGGGTCTGCGGTATTATCTACCCACTTAGGGGCAGCTGTGTGATTTGAACAAATGGAAATGGCTTCAACAAGCTGCACGGTTGAACGCACTGGCTTGCAGTCCTGGCGGATGTTCTGCCCAGGATGGGGCATATCAACGTCATATTTCACAAACCAGCCAGGCTTCCCTAACGCAAGAGGAGCCTCTGACCTTGAGGCCCAGCTGATCTAACTTTACATGTTACCTAGCTATCCTAGTTCAGAAAATGACTTGTCCTACTAATCATCAGTCTTGTTTTCAAGACCTAATCATTTTCATATTTCTCCCATACATTTCTCTAGTCAGCTGTTACCCATTAAGACACACTGGAAAAGAATAAAAATATTCACATTTCTGTGACTCATTACCCCATTTGGGAAGACAACGGGTTAAGAGAAGAAGAACATAGAAAAGATTATAGATTGTCAGTCTCCCAAAGTGTGGTGGAGGGGGTGAACAAAAGTTTATTAAAAATAAATAATACTAGACACAACATGCATAGCTCATTACACCCGGGCATGTTTTTGATTAGGGCAGTGCTCGACAACAGCTCTTCAAATGAGATTTGACAGCAGGTAAATTACACTGTGTAAGGGGTTTAAGTTGATCTACAGAACAACAATGTCTTGATCATAAATAGGATTTGTGTGCTGGAAAATGCATTCTATCATTAATGCAACAGACAAATGAACTGAGTTTGAGTAGCTTACCTTAGCAATGTAATATGGGTAGTAAGTCATGCATAAAACCCTGTAAAAGCTCATTAAGTCAGGATCAGTTTATTCAAAACAGCACATATTTCAAATAACTGTTCTTCCTTAGCCAATTCCAGAGTCTATTGTTTAATAACATCATCTAAAATAATGTGAAAGAAGGCAATTATAATTCATTATAAGCTGTGTCCCTCTAAAACTTTCACTTTTAAAATCGGTCACGCCAAGGACTTCAACTATTTTACGTCGGGGAAAATTCTTGGGAGTCACCTACTAGCACAGCCCACCCAACACTCTGTGCCAAAATTTCTTCTAAAACTTTCCCATGGCCTGAGGCTCTTCAACTTTGTGCTGAGAACTTCTGAAAATGACAGTTTCAGTCTTTTTGGAGAAGTCTTATTGCTTTATTGGGTTATTTCTATAGAACAACCTTACCAAAAAGGCAGATGTTAGCTTTCTGGCCAGCTGAAAGATTAGTGCATATGCAGATGAAGGATGGCTATGATACCCTGGGCAGTGTATAGAGAAGGTTGCATATATCAAGTGGGTTATCAATATCTACATTTGCAGCATCCACCATCTCAAAGATAATTGCACTCAAAGATTTCAAGTCATCAACACATCTGCCAAAATATCAATAGCTGTGAAATCTTCTAGTCCTTCAGAATCCAAAGACCCCCTCCCTTTTAGAAAATGACCGCTATTTATTTAAGGTTCTCAACTATACAAAAGTAAATGGCCCAGGAGAGATATTCACAAGTGTTTAAAACAGAGTGTTAACCCGCGACTGTGCTCCTGGCTTTCACTTGCTATTTTCGACGCTAATGTCAATGCTTCCACTCTAGACCCAGATGGGGTGAGTACCAACTTCCCACGCACTCTGAGAAGCTGCATCTCATGAGAGCTCCCACAGCGATTCCCTGAGAGCTGTGCTAGGCTAACTCGCACTCTGCAGCAGGCCCTGGCACGAGGCTCTAAAACCAAGGTAACCCAGTGAGAGGTGCCAGGCTGGGATCTGAAAGCAGACTTTCTGAATTAACTCCTGGCTTCTGCCACACCCACAAGCTGTTATCGTGACTGCCGCCAAGTTCTGCATGCAGATTTGCACTTTGGAAGCAACAGATACACAGTTAAGCTTGTTTGGTTTGACTTTGTTTTACAGTATGATGTGGCAGATATCTGGAAGTTTTCACTTCCTTGCCTCCCTGACCCCGAAAACACCCTGCTTCTCCGCGGGCCATTAACTCTCCCCCGTCTCTCCGGGCTCGGGTAGGACTGTTGATCACAATGTTATCTCCTCCAGTCCTGCCCAAGAGAGGCAGGCTCGTGACTCAATGAGAGCCGATCAGAAACTTTTCTAAGAATGGGAACCGTGATGTGAAAGGTGCACAGAGGGAAGGTGGGTGGAGAGGATTCGCTCCACTGGTTCTGCCTAAAATAAGGGTCTTCAAAGGTTTCTGGCTGGAGTTCCCAGAACCGAGCCTATTCCTATCATTTCTGAGACTGAGCCGTCAGATCTTAAATGTGCAGAACATGGCCAGCGTTCATCTAATGACTCGCATACTGTTTAAGGTGGCCAGTGCTCGTCTGCCCTTCAATCAGAGCGCCCCAGCAGCTCACAAGAGAACGTTCCTCGGAAGCGGGTCGCAGCTGCCTGGGCGCAGCCGCGGCCGGCTCATCTGCGTCTGCCTGCAGTGGGCAGACCAGGGAGAGAGATGGGCTGTGCGTCAGGACAGGAAACACAAAAAGGGCTTGGAACAGAAGTGTGTCGGTCAGCCGAAAGCAGACAAAACGCTTTCCCAAGAAGGGTCTTGCTATTTCCCAAGACCCTTCCTTCCTCGGGAAGAGGTCATATTTGTCCCGGCTGAGGAAGCTGGCTGTGAAGACACGACCCTTCAGGGCACCAGAGAGAGTCCAGTCTTAGAGCCAGACCGGACCGAGTTCAACGTCCACGCCAATCCTCAACGGCAGGGCTTCCCACAGCTCACCCTTCCCGCCCCAACAGAGACTGTTTCTGACTCTGTAAAATGGAGATCCTGAGGGCAAAAAAACCTGTGTGTTTAAGTGAGAATGTATGTGTGTGTCCATTATACACACACAGCGGCAGTGCACAGGCCTTTGGAAATTCCCGTACAATGGGGAGACGCAAGCAGACAGCCTGGGGGAGAAACAGGATTTGATACAAAGTATTTGCTTCACATACATGTGTGTACGGGCTCAGGTGTACAGGTATATACAACAACTTTTATTAAAAAAAGTTTTAAAATAATTCTCCCTGCAGCAAAGCAGCCTCAATTCACACAGAGAGAGCACAGCCTGATAAGCGAGTGTACTTGCTCCAGGTCTCACAGAGGCCACGGAGGGATGGGTTCAGGAAACCAAGATTTCAGATTAATTTTAAGCTCTACTGATTCATATGACAAACAGGAACTTGAGACCTACTCAAGGATCTAACTGGCACAAGCGGACGTCAGAGGCATGACGGAGCTCTGATGAAGGCGACTGAGCTGCTGGAGGAGGCAAGAGAGTGGGGAGCTCCCTGGAAGGACCTTTTATCACAGGGACGAAGGAAGGAGCCTGGCCCCAGCCACGTCTGCCCTGGCAGGGGACAGCCTTTCTGTCAGGGTGCCCTGGGTGTGTTTTGTGGCCTTTTTGGAATCACCCGTACTGTGGACGGGTTGATAACAGCCGTGGGATCAGACTGCTGCAGCTCCAAGCGGGGTCCGACTGGGTATTTCTTTGGTGCTTTTACAGCCTTGAAGCAGATGTGCTGTGGGGAAAGAGCTTGGCTCCAGTCATGGATGGCTCCGTTCCCTCCTGTGGGAGTTTCAGCTCCGTCCATGGACGGGGGTGACTGTCACTGCCCAAGGTCAAGGACACTGCCCAGCCCACAGCACCTGCACAAGGATTAATTTTGAAGGACTGAAGGAAAGAGGGAGAAGTAACTGTGGAGCCAAGTGAGCAAAGAACAAAAGGGTGGGCGCTGGCCGGGTTCCTGAGGAGCACAGCCGTGGTGGAGGAATGGGGAACGGGTCGGGCTGAGGCGTGCAGACACAGCTCACTCCAGATCTGAAGCTTCGTAGGACCCTCCTCTCCGCCTCCCCATACGTACGTGCGTGTGCAGGAGACAGACACCCGTTACCTACACTTACATGTGAGCGCACGTGTATATTCACACACACGGTTTTAAAATCTTGAGCACTTCCACTATTCACTTCCTGTTTCTCAACCAATGATCGGGGAAACTAATTTACCTTATCAAAAATGCAATTAGTCAGTATCTCAGACTGCTATTTATTTGACAGCCTTCTAATTTTCTCACTTTTACCTAATTTGACAGGGAATATTATAGACATAACTAGTCTTTCAAAATGACTTTCACAAGGTTAGTTCACTTGTTAATTGACCCTCCGTGATGGCAATTTATGAAGCATATTAATTTCATCTGTCACTTCTAACACAAAGTAAATGTGGAAAACAGTCTATCTTTCAGAAGGGACCTTGTAAAAGAAGTATGTCAGAATTCTTAATTAATATATGCATATTCTTTCAACCATTGATATTGTGCACAACTTTTATACCCACTCATCTGAAGCTCTGTCTCCCTTTTATAAATGTTTTGTTTTTCCTTTATGATGAAGGAGAGGCACCATGACTAAGAATTACTCTTCCTGGGATATAAATCGCCCCCTCAGAAATGAAGCCGCCATTTGTGTGGCAGGATTTCTGGAGACCACAAAGGCAGAGTTTAAAAAAAAAAAATCCCATGGGAGACACATGGAGAGAAAATACCGCCTTCCCGGAAGGCTGAAGTCAATGCACTCAGGAGTATTTACACTCTTGGTACAGTTCTCGATGGAATGGAATCAGACACACCACTTGCCTACTTTAAGAAAGGAAGGTGGTGCCTTTAGAGGCCAATTCAGACCTCAAAGGACATCTCCTGAAGACACAGACCTCACCCTCACCCCCTTGGGTCTGACTGCGACACAAACGGTCTGAATTTGCTAGTACCCCCATTTCAGTCCCAAACTTAATCATGGCAAAATCACTCTGGAGCCTACCAGTAGGCAGGCCCTTGGAATAAAACTCTAAACAAAGGAGACACAAGCTCCGTGCTCACAGAGCTCACGTGAAGAATTAAAGCAAAGTCAACAGAATTTTGAAGAGAATGACAATACAGAGTGATAAGCATCTCGACCAAGTGAGGGCGGTTCTGGGGACCGAGGTGACAGGAGGAATGGAATCAGGAACAGAGGAAGGGATTTTCCTTGTCAACCAGCCCAGCAGGACTCGGGCCGGCTCCCTCTTTCCCTTCCTTGCTGTGGATTCTCTGAAGCCATTCTAAATTCTTCACTCCTCCACTCCAGTTTATGGCTTTTATCCTCAAGCTACAGTACTTGAGGAAGCACCATCTAGCCTCAGCTCTAGCCAAGAGGCCCAGGCTCCCTCATAAGCGTGTTTCTAGTCTTGGTTCCCCTCCTGGGGTCTACCCAGCTCTGAACTGTCCACACCAGGGGACTCACCTGTGAACAAGGGCTCCGTTTCTTCACCAGCCAGGGCCCTAGCTAAAATGTTGGCTCAGGAAGGGTTTTTTACATGGATTTCCCTCTTAAATCACCCAGGTTCAGCACTAACATTTTCTTAAAGCCTTTTAAAGTGACAGTGTCTTTGCCTTTGTGATCTCAAGTGTCTTTTTCTCCTGCCATTTGCCTCATACTGAAAAACTCCTATTCCCTTTATGAAGAGATTAAATGCAATTTTTCAAGTTGGAAGGTCTTTTTATAGGAGATTTCCAGATAAGACTAGAATTCTCTGTTGGGGCTTAAAATCTTACACACACACAAAAGCCAAGACTTATTAAAGCTGCATTTAGCCTCATCATTTATGTTTTCTCTGATCAAACTGAGAATTCTTCCTTTCCGTCAAGCATCTTGTTAAATTCCCTAAAAGGTCATTCCCGGCTTTGAGCTAAGCACAAAATATACATGTTTGGGAAGAGGAAGGCTAGCCCTTAATTTGGCAGTAATAGTATTATAAGAATTGGTGTTTTCTTTGTTAAAGTAGCAAAAACACATATTGAATAGAAATAAAACATAAAAAGCATATTAAGGCATATTTCTGCCTGATTTTTCCACAATCTCCTTAATAAAAAGCATATTTTAGAACCCTTACAAGGAGAACTATTTGACTTATGATTGAGATAATCCACATCAATGATTTACACACAAAACCTTTTTTTAAAAAAATGCAGATTACGAAGGCAGCATGCTGTAATGTCCTCATCAATCATAAAAAAATACATATTTTGAGTAAGTGTTGAAATGTATAACCTATACTTCCTAGATCTCAGCATGGAAGCACTGCCATAGCCAACTAAAGTGCAGCACACATGCTATGGCAAAGTAATTACTCCCCCGATCTGATGTTATCACATGGTAACAGCACTAAAATGCTGTTCTTAGCCATACCGTTCCTGGGGAGGAGAGATTTTCTTCTTCCTTTAATCTCATAGCCGAAAAGAAGAAGAAGAACATGGAAGAGAAGGAGGAGGCGAGTGGGAAGTGGGGGTGGGTGGGGGTTATCTTTTCTCCTCGAGGTTAACAAAAATAACTTTTTACAATCCTCTTCCATTTCTATTAATAAAGTGGCTGAATTATGCCCCCTGCACCTTTCCAGATACTGAAGCAGTCTAATTTTTAACATTATTTTTTACCAATGGAATGAAACCTTGAAGGAAGAAATGCATGGTTAAACAAAGTTTTCATGGCCCAAAGGACTGGATGTTCCAATTAGAAAAATCGCTTTAAAATGTAAAGTCAGAACCACTTCAAAACTAACCACACATCAGTGGACTCACGCAACTAGGGCTTGTGACAAGATGGAGGAAGTGTGGAATATTTCTATTGCTTTAAGTTTTGATCAGTGAGGAGCAAGTGATAAGAGGTTTGAACTAAGCTTTCCTCTCCCAGGAGAAGCGGTAAAAAATTAAAACAATGGAAAAGGAAAAAAAAAAAAATCACGCCAGGGATAAAGCCAGCTGTGCTGAATCTCAGACAGGAACTTTGGATGGAAGTTGACCTGACCCACACCATCGTCCAAAGAGGAGTAGGGGGGGAGCCGGTGGGTGGCAGGGTGGCAGCCACCGTTTTCACTGCCTGGATGCATGGCACTGAGCCACAGCACAAGTGACTGCAGAGCCTGTAACCACAATTGCTCTCTGAAGGTTGGTAGCACGTCCCAACTGTGGTTTGTATCTGAAACTGAACTTGGGAGAGTTTATTCATGCTGAAAAAATTTTAATTTGTTCCACTATTCTCATTTTGGCATTACTATCTAGGGGTTCAGAAAACAAACATAATATTCTGCTTTCTCTACTTCTTTTCACAGCTTTATACATAGGTTAGAAATAAGCAAGAGTTAGTTTCGCTTATGGAATGCTTTCCAAGGGCTGGGCACTTTCTTCCATGCTCTAGAATCATTGTTCCCAGCTAGGGGTCATTCCCCCACCAAGGGCGTTTGGCAGTATCTGCAGACGTTCTAGGTTCTTGCATCTGGGGCTGGTGGAAGCTGCTGGCATCTGATGGGGACACACCCTACAAAGCACAGGGCAACCCCCACAAGGAAGAGTTAGGCGGCTGCAAATGTCAACATTGCCAAGGGTGAGGTTGAAAAACCCTGTACTGGAAGTATTGCTCATATCAAAAAATAGGTCAGGTATTTTTATTTTTCCTGTGTTTTAGAGACATCGTGCCAACAAGGTCAATTTTTTTTTTCAATTTTTTTTTTCTTTTGTTTTCCTAAGGCTGCACCTATGGCATATGAAAATTCCCAGGTCAGGGACTGAATCAGAACTGCAGTTGCCAGCCTAAACCACAGCCATAGCAACACTGGATCTGAGACACGTCTGCAACCCATGTCACAGCTTGCCACAATACCAGATCCTTAACCCCCTGAGCAAGGCCAGGGATCGAAACTGCATTCTCACAGACACTATGTCTGGTTCTTCATCTGCTGAGCCACAATGGGAGCTCCAAGGCCAATAATTTTAATAGTTGTAATATATGGAGTCACTATGATGAGCTTGGATTTCTACTAATTGCTTTACTGTATGTCATCACCTCTTCAACACTAAAATTAAGTACTATTAACCCCATTTTACAGATGAAAGAAAGAAAACAGTACATTAATTGTCCAGGGTTGCAAAGCTATTCAATGGCAGAAGAAACAAACCCTCTTTTGCCTGGCATGAACCAAATCCCATGTTCATTTTGTTATATCTACTGAGTCAAGGTCGTAGGTGCTTAGGGGAAGAGCTAGGATTCAACCTCAGAAGGCATGGTTCCAGCTTGCAGACTTTTTCCATGATATTTTGTTGCCACACAAGGAAAAACAAAACCCTTCCAAAGCGCATAACAGGTAAATAACCTGGAATTATATTGAAAACTTCAAGATATCCAAACTCCAGGGCACATGGAGTTCCTGTTATGGTTCAACGGTTAATGAACCTGCCTAACATCCATGAGGACAAGGGTTTTATCCCTGGCCTTTCTCAGTGGATTAAGAATCCGGCATTGCTGTGAGCTGTGGTGTAGGTCGCAGAGGCGACTCGGATCCTGCATTGCTGTGGCTGTGGCGTAGGCCGGCGGCTGCAGCTCCAATTCGACCCCTAGCTTGGGAACTTCCAGATGCCGTGGGTGCGGCCCTAAAAAGACAAAAAGACAAAACAAACAAACAAAAAACCTCCAGGGTACACATTTATTTTCTCCCGTTCCTCCCTCCCTTCCTCCCTCCCTTCCTTCCTTCCTTCCTTCCTCCCTTCCTCCCTTCCTTCCTTAACTTTTTAGGGCCGTACCCACAGCATATCGAAGTTCTTAGGGATTGAATTGGAGCTGTAGCTACAGCTACAGCAATGCCAGATCCTTAACCCACTCCACTGAGCAAGGCCAGGGATCAAACCCACATCCTTACGGATACTAGTTGGGTTGGTTACCACTGAGCCACGATTGGAACTCCCTGGGTACACATTTAGACTAAAAGGTTCTTCCAGAAAAAAGACAATGGACAGAAATGCTCGGGCAGGAGGCTCTCTGTGGTCCCCTTGTACACACAGCTGGATGCTTCAAAACAGATGTAGGTAAATATGTCAAGTGATCAACTCACTGCTTCTGTCTGAACCCTGCTTACGTAGTGCAAGTCATCAAACGCTGGACAGTCCTTTTGACACTGGAGAGAGGAGGCTTTACAAACTAGTTTTACAAACTGACCTCACATGGGAGTGTTCTATTTTAGATGACAAAAGGTTGGGGGGAATGAATAGCTCATTCCAATCACACACCCTTGAAACCTAAAGAAAAGGCTCCTTGCAAAATATGCAAAGCTGGAAGGTCTGACATGAAGAGCACTTTAAGACTTGATGAAGTACACACACACACATACACATACACCTGAGAGGAAGGGGTTTCTGCTGAAGCCTAACTCACCCTATTAGCAGCTTCACTAAGGTGAATCACCGGATGATTAAATAACACAAATTTAATTACTAGCCTATAGGGTATCTACCTGCCCAATATCTTGCTTATAAATATCACATCCACTCTCTCCCTTGTACAACACAAGTATTATCCCTATTTCTCATTTCAGTCAATAACGTGTGCCAATGGACATTTATAAAAGCTCTTTGTTCATCCGGCTGGCCAATTTCCCATAGGTATTGAGGACCAGTATCTGACTCCACATTCACTCTACATCACTGCATCATATCTAAGTAGTCAGCTCTTACCTTCTGATTTTCCCAGATGTGCTAGCACTTTTATCTAGATCTCTAGAGAATCTTGCAAACCCCGGAAAAAAACTGGAATCACCATGTCAAGCTCCCTTTCTGTCCTCAACTCACCCATGTAACCAGTTACCTGGTCCCATTCATACTCCTTCTAGAATTACCAACACAACGTCACTCTCCAAGCCTCTAATCTTGTTTCATCCTCCAATCCATGTCGTGAGTTGTTCCAGACTGAACTCACAAATCCGATCTCATGTATTCCCCTGCATCAAATCTTTCAGTATATTGCTAGTTCCTTCAAGATAAAACCCACATTTCTTAGTGTGGTGTGTGCCATCTTCACAATCCATCCATCTTCCCTTCCGGCCTAATCTCCTATCACTGCTCTCGTCTCTACACCACTACAGCCCAGCCAAGCAGAGTACTTGCAATTCCCAAGAATACTTGTGATCTTCTGTGCCCACTGCTTTTGCACACCCTGAGTTACAGGCCAGAAAAGTCCTATTCATCCTCTAAGACAGGCCGAGGCTGAAGTCCTTGGGGAAAACCTTTCCTGGTAACTGTGGGCTAGTGTTAGACTGGAAATGGCCAGTGCTGGGCTACTGGACACTGGAGACAATAAGAAACCAGACTCTGAGGGAATGTTGAGCCACTGTAGTTACTGCATTGTAATTTGCCCTTCTTCTGACCTCTCAGTTGGATGAAATTTTTCTCACCTAGGTTTATATCTGTTTGAGTTAGAGATGTGGTACCTGAAGCTAAAAGCATCCTCACCTCGTCGCCTTCTCTGACATTTCTGTGTTTATCCTGATTTTGCTCAGTGCCCTCCCTTCCCCTTACCCTACCTCTGCTTAACATGGCGTTGATTTTGAAATTCTCTGTTGATTCCACTTATTAGGCTACGAATCTCTCTAACATCAGGGACCATGATCTTATTCATCTCTCCTCTTCCAGTTCCTAGTAAATAGTACATTTTTATAATGTTTTGCAAGACTGACTTTGCTGAAGAGCTACCAGTTAAGGGATAAGAGTTGGGAGAAAATGTATGTGGTGTCTTCTCTTATATTTACTCATTTTCAGGTATATAAGGAGTCCTGATAGTGCAGTTTCAAAAATACCATTTTGACTTAAATTCTGGGTCATAGGAAGCTGAACTAAAACATGGATTTGAACTTAGAACTTAAAATGAATTCCAAATGTGAAATTATAATTTAACCGATGGGTTGTTTCAATCCAATTAAAAAACTCTTTATTGAGGTATAAGTAGCATAAAAAAAGCTGTGTGTGTTTAATGTATACAATTTGATGAGCTTGGAGATAACTGTACACCTGTAAAACCATCTCCACTATCTATGCCATGGACATACGCATCACCTCTGAAATAATAATAAATAAAGAGGGTGACTTCTTTAACAAACTATCCTAGTACCGGGTACCTTTCCTTCCTAGAAGATACTAAAAAGTCACACACCCAGCCAAGTGGACAAATCTTAAGAGAGCAGTGTAAACACTGCACAAGCCATGATCTTTCCATCCACTATAAAACTTCAGAGTTTGAAAATGTATTCTTTGGGAGATAATTTGACTCACATCTCACCCTGACTAGAACTAGGGTCTCGGAAGGAAAAAGCCACGATGGTTTTATTCAGCATCATGTCCCATGTGCTCCCTGGTGTGGCACAGAGCGCGTAACACTTGCTCGGACATGTCTATTGAACCACCAAAAGAACGGGGAGCAAGATGCAGCTGGCTCAGCTGCTAATTTGCCAGGGCTCAGTTCATCCATCTCTAAATTTGAGATAACAATTTCCATTCCCGCTTTACAGGTTTGAGAAAATCAAATGAAAATATTGACACAGAAGTCTATGCAGCAAGCTGCAAAAACCTATATAAATAACATTAAGTGCACATTTACCAAGTGTAAACATGTCAACCTATTTCTTCATATCCCTAAACTTAAAAGTGAGTCTAAATGTGAAGCTCCATGAATTTCCAGTACTTCAGACTGCAAAATGTTTTCTAAGTTAACTTTTTTTTTTTTAATAAAATAGCGTTGGTTTCATCACTAACTACAAGATCTATGAGAACAGCACTGATTTCAAAGATGCTCTTTAGTGATGTCTGCTTTTTGGTATTTCCACCCTTGGGTAATTTTCATCCCTTAACCAAGGGCTGAAACTAGTGACCTGCTTCTAATGAACAGAACACGGCGAAGTGATGGAATGTCACTCCTATGATTAGGTTACAAAAGACTGGGATTGCCATTTCACTGGCACCCAATCTAAAGAATCTGTAAGACCTTACACCGGCCAGAATGGCCATCATCAAAAAGTCTACAAACAATAAGTGCTGGAGAGGGTGTGGAGAAAAAGGATCCCTATTACACTGCTGGTGGGAATGCAAATTGGTGCAACCACTGTGGAAAACAGTATGAAGATTCCTCAGAAAACTCAAAATAGAATTACCATTTGATCCAGCAATCCCACTCCTGGGCATCTATCCAGAGGAAACCACGACTCAAAAAGACACACGTACTCCAGTGTTCATTGCAGCACTCTATTCAATAGCCAGGACATGGAAACAACCTAAATGCCCATTGACAGAGGAGTGGATAGGGAAGATATGGTACATACACACAATGGAATATAACTCAGCCATTAAAAGGAACGAAATACCAACATTTATAGCAACATGGATGGATCTAGAAATTATCATGCGAAGTGAAACCAGTCAGACAATTAGACAGCAACACCCAATGCTACCGCTTACATGTGGAAACTAAAAAGACACAATGAACCTCTTTGCAGAACAGACAATGACTCACGGACTTTGGAAAACCTCGGTTTTTCAAATAAGACAATCTTGGCGGTGGGGGGGTGCACCATGGGTTTGGGACACAAAATCTATCAAATTGACTAGTGAAGATTTTTTGTACACCTATAATTGAAATAAAATTCATTAAGTTAAAAAAAAGACTGCAAAGTAGAAAAAAATAAAATAAAGAATCTGTAAGTTATTAACTGTCTGTTGTTTCCAGCTACTATGATGGGATTGTTCATTATGCAGCAATAGCTAGCTAGTAAAACTTCCAAAGATTTCCAGCACACTTCAGTAATAGTGACTGGCATTTTCTAAATTAGCCTTTTTGGTCAGTAACTCTGATTTTATCATTGGTCTATAACCTTAATGAGAGCAGAACCATAGATACTTTAATCACTAACTAAAATGAGGGTCTGGCAAAGGACTGACACACAGAAAGTACTTGGTAAATGTTTGGGCAATAAATGATGAATAATTACGTGAAGCAAGACGATATTGAGGGAAGCTGAATGATATGTCGGGGAAAAGCGGGTGCATGATGAGGACCTGGGGGGGGAAGATGGTGGATCCTCCTACCAAGTATGAAAATAGCAAGAGAGTGGGCACAGCAACCAGGGAAAGCCTAGGTCTTCTGGGTTATGACATAAGCCAGGACGTTTCCAACAGGGCAATGCCATCTTCATGTTCCTTCCCTTGCAATCGTTTTGCAATTTCAGCTTTCTTTTCCCCCACGGCCTAAAATGGAAACTTAAAGAACTCCAACATCAAAAATAATGGAACAATAAAATAAAGAAGAATATCCTCACTTTGGTATACTCTGCAGTCATTAAAAAAATGACGATATACATGACTTATAAAGATATTACCGCCATTCAGATTGGATAAACAGGTTGCAAAATAGCATATATGACTTGGTTCCATTTTGGTAAAAGTTTATGTGCATTCACATACTAAAAAGTCTGGGGGGAGATATACCGACAGTGCTTATCTTTTCCTGGTGGGACTATGGGTGATTTTTATTCTCTTCATGCTTTTTAGAATTTTCTAATTTTTTAAACATCAAACATGCATTACTTTTATACTCAGAAACAGTAAAGGTTATATAAATGTATTGCTGAATACATAAAACAAGGAAGATGCCCTAAAGATAACACTTTCCTGTTAATGCTACTATTGGAAAAGACATCACGTTGTGCAGAGTGGAAATTCCCTCAGCTCTTCTTACTTAAGGCTTCCAGAGCTGGAACGTTCTCACGCAACAGTCACTGATGCTGGTGTCCTGAGGGGTTTCATGCTGGGGCTAAATGGGACCTTTACCGTTGGGCCCTCCAAGTTCAAAGGTTAATCAGGAGAGACTGGTGCCCTCGGTGTTACGAAAAGCTTTCAAAGGAGACCCAGCTAGCCTTAGTACCTGCTTCTGTAAGAGATCCTTACTTCCTGGGGTTTTTAAGATCTCAGAAACCTTGGCTTTCACTCTAGAACATTGATTTTCACTTATTTCAGTGCAACAGAGTGAACCAAGGAGCTTGTTCAAAGTTCTCTTTCCCTATGTAAGGAATTAACTTTGTAGGTTTGGGGCAGGGCCTGGAAATCCATACTATAACTATGCTGCAGAGCTCTGGATATCTGTTGTCTAAGGGCTATATTTGGAAGAACACTAACTTCCAAGCTATCATTTTTATTGACTTGGTTACTTTCTAAGATAAATAATATTTTTGATCTGTATTGGTGTCTTCCAACTTTTTTTTTTACTTATTTTCATCAGCTGCACAGATTGGAATATAGAAATACGCTTCCTCAAGAAGAACTTGGATCTCACTTTGAAACAGTTTCAGGCATTTAAAAGTCCAGCTTTAATATCTTTCAATTAATCTATTTACTCCATTCCTTGGGTCACCTGTCCATTTATTCACAATGGGATACATAATAAGCATTTATGGGCTGGGTGCTGTGCAGAGGGCAAGGCTTATAAGGATTCACACTGAAGCCATATTTGACACTGAAATCTCCTTGACTGGTTGAAGTCTGTCAAGTTCTATTTGACAGAGAGCCTGGCGTATACTCTACCATCTCCAGAGATTTCTCCAACATGTTGGCAAAGACATCTGACTTCAAAAGCCCTGAGAATGGTACCTGGCATACAGTAGGCATTCACAGAGTGTTGAAGGGATAATAGCATCCTGTTCAGGGGCGGTAAGTTAGAGGTATTTGAGAACAGTGTTTCTTGCCATCATCCCCACCCCTCAGATCTTCCTGCTCTTATGCACGTATCTCCTTACCTCCTGTCAGTGCTACTGCAATGAAGACGGATCCACAGCCTACCAGGCACCCCTCTCTCACTCGTTCTGTCTGTCACAGAGATATTTCCAAAACACAGATCAGATTTCGTCATTTCTTTATTTAGGAAGATTCCAGCGGCTCCCACTTTCTCTGATAATTGTTCTCAAATTATGGACTATTCCAAATCATCACAAAACTGGGTTCCTGATGGAAACACAGGGTACCCTTTCCCCCTAGGGGAATATACGTTTACGCGTTATTGGGACTACATGCAATCTGCTATTGCACGCAGTTGGAACATGTTGCAGAATATTCAAATTAGAGTAAGACTGGTTGAAGTATATTTCATTACAGAACTGTTACACCTCTGCTTTGAAAACTGTGTGCCTGACGTAGACGGTGGGGGTCCCATCAGGGAGGTGCGTGTAATGCTCATTGAAAAACGATAATATGCAGTCTGGATGGTGAACACCTAATGTTCCTGCTGCCACATCCTCCATGTCCCTCTCTGGCAGACATCACTAGCAGATCACAGACTCCTTCCATCTTCCTGCCCTCATGTCTTGTCTTATGCCCTCCCCTTTTCTAAACACATCTGCCCTTAAACCATTCTCACTGCTTACACTTAGGCTTATTCCTCCTCACCCTGAACTCCTACGATCGGTACCATTTCTTGACACATCTTCCAGGAACTGTCCACAGTATATGCCTCCTGACCGTGGCACTGGCCATTTGACTTAGGGCGGACTACTGAATTGGCTTCCTTATCTGTTAAGATGGGTGTGTAATTTAAGTCATAGGGAGAGTATGAAGATTAAAAGAAAGGTAAATGAAATGTTTGGAAACTGAGGGAAAGGAGCACAAATAACAGGATAAAAAGCACATCTTGAAACTATGGACACATGTTAGGACCAGATGCATCGTCACGGAGAAAAAAAAATGCTAAGAATTTAAAAAGTTGCTGACCAGAGAAACTTTCCCCTATGGAGAAATCTGCACATAGCAAGTCACAGAAATTTCTGCAACAGAGATATTTTATCCAGTGACTAGAGTTTAGATTTCTAAAAAGATTAAAGACTCCCCTAGACATAACATTTATTCTCTGAATTAAAAATCGTCTATCAGCAGATGCCGGTTGATCTTTGGTTTCTCACTATAAATTAATACATTTCCATTCTGGCTTATATATTCATCTCTCATGAGTTTAATTAATAAAAGTCTATATCTCTAAGGTACAAATCACCTCTGGATGTAGACACCAAATGAGGCTTCCAAGTCTACAAAAAGGACTACTGACACAGTAAGGCCTGGTGGTCTTGTCTCAGAAAATAACTGACCTTCCCCAGATGATAATTAACCACATCAAGCAGTAACTGGGAATCTGAGATTCTTTTTCTTCAAATGGCAAGGCTGTCACATCTCCCTTTTTCTGCACATTTTGTAGCCAAATTAGAGTGTGAGCCCCAGAAGGCATAGGTCAGATCAGATGTCTTTGTATCTTTGGCCTCTAACACAGAAAGCATTCAATAAAAGTTTGCTGCTAAAAACAACGTAATGAAGCTATTAATATCACATAGCAAGGTAGGTCTCTGACCTCCTTATCAGAGAATTTGGTTCTTATCAGAAATGTGCAAAAATCTGTCATAAAAGCTCAATGCACTTTCCACTGCTGATAACCCATTCTTTAAAAAGAGTGTTTTAAAAGAATATAATGTTGCACAGTAATTACTGTTGTGATAACATCTAAGGGAATGTTCATTGTTGTTGTGTAATTGACCCAAGTACCAGCTTAGTAACTTCAGTCCAAGGGATGTGTTTAATTATAGATTCTGTCATTTATCCAGTACCAAAAACCATGGTATCAAGGATTGGGACCTAATTACCCAACAGGAATTGTAAAACGTTTTCCAAAAGCAAACTCATTTGCTTTGTTTTAAAAAAACTCAATTCTTATTAATGCATTATTCCATGTAAGTATAAAGAGAGGAAAAAGAATCAGTGTACAATAAAGCTAAACTAATACAACTGTTCAAGCTTTGACAAAACTGATTTTCTGAATACACCCTAAGGGAATTCACAGAAATGCAGTACTAATTGATAGCGTTTTTTTTTTTTTAAATGAGCATCCCAATGATTTCAATTCAAATATTCATAGCCATTTTTTATCAGTCAAAAAACTGCCAACTTAGTGAGAATATTTGATAGGCCTTATAAGGAGAGCTCTTGATTTTTGAGTTGGGCAGACTTGTTCAAAACAGAAATAGAGGTGGCAAGACAAAGATAGAGCTGAACTTGACGTCACTGTGATAGAAAGTTGCTCATTTTAATGACACACTCCAAGCAACTGCAGCGCAAGAGACTGAGGGTTCTCAGCTAGACAGTGAAGGAACAGAAAGACATCAGCGCTAAAAAAGCTCCACATGAAAAGTGACCTCATGATAGAAGACAGAGGCCTGGAGGGGGGTAAAGTCAGAACAAAAACAGAACGAAACCAGCTATGTTATATTAATGAAGCTACTTCTAAGAGCTTCATTGTCTGGAGGAGAAAATACCACTAATTCCTATTGCGATTATGACTGTAGTGTAATAATTGGGATTTAGTGATGTCTGTATTCATGCTTCAGTTGACAGCTACCAAGGTGCTAAAGCTTAAACAGAAACTCACAGTATTGATCTTATGTCTAGTTACAGCTTGCCACTTCTTAAATTTGTAATTTCTGAACTAGATGTAAACAAAGGGGTGACATAAACCAGCAGTGAACAATACCTGGAGGACATTCTAAGTAAACTCTGTTATACAGATGAATTCCATCGCTCATATCCACTGGGGGCAGGTATGATTAAAAGGGATGTAATGTAATACATGTGCATATTAAAAAAAATTGTGGGGAACTTTGACCTGGTCAAGGCAACATTAACTACATGTAAAATAATCATAGGAAACACTGAATATCCATGGGGTCAGCTGTACAATATTGAGGGGCAACTCAGGGCATTTTTCTGAATAATTCAGGCAAAAGTCCCATTTGGCGTAAATTCAGGTCAAAATAAGTTGTAGCTGAATTATCCACCTTTCCCTTGCCGTGACCTCCACTGGTTTTGAGTTATGAGTAATCAGGGCTAGTTTTATTTTTAGTTACATCAAACAGTGTGAGGCCACCGGAAAACCTTCCTTTGCCCCTTTGGAAATAAACCTACTAATAGTTTACCTTGGATTGTCCTCTTTCCATTGAGTTAATGAAGGAGTCTTTGGAAATACAAATGAAAAAATATCTACTTTGGGGCCCCAGCATCTGCACCTTTTTTTTTTTTTTTTTCAGGGTTGCACACACAGCATGTAGAGGTTCTCAGGCTAAGGGTCAAAATGGAGCTGTAGCTGCCAGCCTACACCACAGCTCATGGCAATGCCGGATCCTTAACCCACCAAGAGAGGCCAGGGGTCAAACCCATGTCCTCATGGATAATAGTTGGGTTGGCTACTGCTGAGCCATGATGGGAACTCCCCCAGCATCTGCATTTTTGAAAAGCATGCCACAAGGTTTTACTGTGTACCCACAGCTGACAGACACTGCTCTAAACAGAAGTCCAAGGAGAAGCAGTTAGCAGACACCAAAAAAATAATGAGGTTATTATAATTGGGTCCTGGAGTTGATGTTATGATTTCCAGCAGTAGGGGCCAACAGGGTCCAAGGTTGGGTTATGTACTGTTCGTTTTCTGACAACCAAATTAATGCATATTTGTACGCAGACAGTGAGTTGTCCTGGTCCCGACCTCCAGCAGAAATTTGTCTTGCTGTTCTTGCAGTTAGGGGAGCAGCCACCCGACAGCAATGATTTTTTGTGAAACTCTGGTTTCACGAAAGACACTTGAATGTAGGAGTTGCACATTTTTCTCTTTCAAAAGGCCAAAGGATAATGGCGTTCCATCCCCATCGAGAAGCTTATCGAGCAGGCAGAGTTAATGTGAGCCCAGGTAGGCTGATTTTTCTCCCGCAATTTAATTGACATCTCCATTATGCAAATCTACATGGATGCTGAAACGGATGCAAATACTATTGTCTTTTCAGTCCAATATCCTTTAATGTTTTAGATCGCTGGTTTCATCAACAGCATTAATTTCCATTCAGAGCTTGCATTTCGAGTGATTGCGCGGCAGCTGCTCTATTTGCAGAGAAATGGAGATGCGTCCACTTGAGTTTTATGAAAGGTAAAATAATTTGTTTGGGGGTATGCCATATTTGTCAAAGACTCTTTGGGAAAAGGTTAAGCAATCAGCTTCCATACACAGTCCTGGATGCACACTTTCCTCTTGGTAAACCTCTGTTGTGTGAAATGTCACTTCCATGAGGCCCTGCGTGCACAGCTGGCTGTGTGGAGTTCCTCCAGCCTCGGGGCAGGGTGACTTCCATTTAGCGGAGGTAGCTAACCTACTCTCGCTCCTGCACCTCTGCGCGCTCTCTTGCTTCCTCCAGCCTCCCTTTTCCTTGTTACTCTAGGTGACTAAAACGAAGGGCTTTTCACCTCATTTGCTTCTCTCCTCCATCTAGTGTGGACCGTGGGCAAAAATTTCCACTTGTCTGCTCCTTCGTTAGTAAGAGACCTCACATCGTTTGGCTGTTAGGACTTAAAGGAGCAGGTGTGATGCTGGATCCCTAGCACAGGGGCCCGCCACAGAGGGGACTAACTGGCAATGAGTGACTGGGGTGGACTAGGGTGAGGGGAGTGAGGTACCTGTTTTCCACACTGACAGAAAGGAGGAACCAAAAAACTCGGTCATCAAGATAAATACTGCTTTAATGTAATATTTTACAAATCCAAAATGAATGCAGAAAATCCAGGATGAACAAACCCTTGAAAATTTTAAATAAAGACAAGATCAGTCACGGTGCCAAGGTGAACCATATCAGAACCTGAGGCAAAAGAAAAAATCTGCAATACTGCTTCTGCCTTTATTTAAAAGTCTGATGTTTCGTATTATGGATTTCCTGCATTCATTATGGATTTTCTGCATTCATTTTTTGACACTTTCTTCACCACGGATTTTTTTTTTTTTTGGTAGTAACTTTGAGGTTTTATAATGTTGCATTAAAATGTTATTCCTCCTGATGACTGAGGATGTGGACCCCCAAGAGTGTCTCAGCGGTCTCATTCATTTCACCTTGATCTCGGCTCCTCTGATAGTTATCATGTTCTGCTCAGTAAATCTCCGATTTCGGCCGAGCCATTTTGAGGTCCTTCTCTGTGCTGGGCTTTCTGAGTGCTCCACTCATTTTTGCTGAGTGAGCATGATCTATAATGTAACTTGTGGCTTTGTGAATATTTATGGCTTTTTCGCACCTGTACCTTAGCCTTCCAGGATAACTTGTAAGCTCTGTCTTATGCAGGTGACCCTAAAATGGATAAAAAGCATCTCCCAAAAGAAGGGGTGTCCTCAGAGGTAGGTTTTAGAGATTGTAACAGGCACAGGAGGATGGACCAGCCAAAGGCGCTGAAAACCCGTCCCATGGACCTGAGTCCACCCACAAGTAAAGAATATATTTAAGAATTTGATACTATACACCTACAAGGACGCCTGTACCCAGAGCAGGCATCTTTCTATATCTGCACAAAGACACATACGGGATGGCAGGAGCCCAGCAGTCAGGATGCTTTGGCTTCACTCATAAAAGGTGTTTGGCAAAGACAAGCCCACTTAGTAACATAAGTAACTGACAGCACGTCGGGAGGGTCCCGTGGAGGCTCGCCCAGGTCCCGGATGCAGGGGGGACTGTTAGCAGTGTCTGGGTGAGTGGTCAGCTGACATCCAGTCCATGCTCCCAACAGCGGGAATAGGGGTAAGGCGGGAAGGTGCTCAGAGAGACCTGCCAGGAGGGGAACTCAGACTCAAGTCTGGGTGAAGATGGCTGAGCTGGAGAGCTCTTAGGTGATAGCTCTTGGCTCCTTGGAAGCCTGGGGCAGAAAGGGGACGATTCGAGGGCAGGGATCCTCCAGCCTTCCCACACTTCTTGGCTGGCCTCTGCAGTTCCCCCTCTTCCCACTGTCTTCTCACGCCTGGCAACAATGAACGGTGTTAAAAGTCCCCCCCCCCCAATAATTCATTGAGTATTTTAGTGCAAATCTGGCCATTATATTGGCCAACAAACCCAGAACGTGTTCTGGAATCCAGCTATTTCTCTTATTTAATGGCACTAAGGTAGACTATGTACCTCCCAAATGAACCACTTAACAGTCAGCTCAGTTGAGACTCTAAAACAGCCACAGAACCACTTTCTCAACTTGTACTTCTAATGGACAGAGGTCATCAAAAGCACCAACAAGAAAGTGACAAGGATCAGGTTACTTTAAGGAACGAAGAGCACAGATAACATCACGCAATGACTTTTTCCCGTGAGACCTTGTCTTCATTCTGTGTAGGACTTAACTCAATACAGACTTCTTTTTCCCTCTTGCCAAGAGTCTGAAGATAAGATCACCTGGATATCCCGACTCCCCAGACCAAACGTGCTTGCGTTCAGCGGCCACTCCAAAGTCAGACAAAAAGCAAAGAGGGAACACATCATGTGTGAGGACAACTGGAAATAGAGCCAGAAGGCCTCTGAGCCGGAGCTACACTTGTGCAGGGAGAGTGTGTGGGGAAATTGGCCAGACCTTGTGTAATTAAAACACGGTCGCACAGCAACTGTAACCAGCTCAACAGACCCTACCAGGGTTCCTCACTTCATTACCCAAATAATTTCACTATCAAACTCAGAGCTTTGTTTTCTTCATCTTAGTCTGAAAGGGGTGAAAGGAAGGTCTATAAGTATTATACTCTGTAACGATGTATTATGCTATACTATTTTACACTGGATTGATAATATACTAATTATTTTATATCTACCATACATTAAGTACATTATTTATTACACTAACCATATTTATGATATTTTTATATTGCTGTGCTATATCTTTAAATAATTTGCCATGTTTCCAACATGAAATCAACCATAGACGGTCCTAGCCTGGAACATGGCTGGCAGTCAGGAAATACTAGTTTCCTAACTCCTTCCACTGAAAAATTCTCTTCTAGTTCTCTTCAGAGTGGCTGGTGCTCTTTATTCTTAACCCTGTTTTTATTTCCTGCAGGCCATCGTTTTGAGTGTTTATGATGTGCCTGGTAGTACGATAAATACGTTCAGTTTGCTGAATGGTCTCATTTTATTGTGATCTGAGAGGCAGGCAGTAGCACTGCACTCCTTTGTGCAGGTGGCGAGACTGAGGTCTAAGAGGCAACTTGCCCAAAGTCAAACGGCTAGTGACTCCAGCGCCCCCGCGCTTACCTGCTCGAGTCTCCTCCTCCCAGGTGATCTCTTTGTTCAGGGTTGAAACTCCGAAATGAGAAGACAACAGTGAAGATTTTTTCAAAGGCCTCAGAACTAGAGTGAAGCTGATTCAACTATGTAGTAGACAACAACGCCGTGACTGACAATACAGCCACACTCTGTGACAGATGTCAGCTGAGCTGGCTAATAAGGCTGCCTCTAAGACAATGAGCATTTGATAACCAAGGGATGGCAGGTGTTGGTTTCAGATCCCAGGGAATATGCTGGCTGGTCCTAAGCTTCTGTAAAGAGATCTCTGTCCTCACTCACGCACATTCAGTTATTTATTTATTAATTTATTTACTTTTTGGCTGAGCCCAAGGCATGTAGAAGCTTCTAGGCTAGGGATCAAACTTGAGCCACAGCAGTAACAATGCTGAATATTTAACTGCTAGGCCACCGGGGAACTCCATTTAATGCTTCTGAGGATTGATTTACCTGTGTCAAGTGCTGGAGCAGAGATCAGAGAGATATAATAATGAGTAAAGTAAGATCCTTGGCCTCCAGGAGCTTCCAGTTTTATACAAAAAGGGAAGTAATTCCTAAGTATGTATTATCTCAACACAAGATCATCCAAAGGCACACACGTGGGATGGACGCAAACGCTCCAGGAGTTCAGAGGAAAGGAGGAGATCATTTCCAACCGCAATGAAGACCTCAACAGGCAGAGAGGCAGGCAGTGGCAAGGTGGGACAGAGAAGGAACCTCAAGCATAAATTAAACCATAGAAAGAATTCAAAGCATGTTTATGGTAGAGCGTCTCCTCTGGCTGCTCGTTTGAACCTCCTGTGGAACTTCTCTAAATGTACTGAGCTGCACAAGCAGAAGTTCAGATTCAACCGGTCTAGGGTGGAGTCTGGGCACTGGGCTGTCCAGTAGCTTGGCAGGTGATTCAAACACACAGCCATGGTGGGCGACCCTGAGGAGGTCAGGATGAAGAAGGGCCTTATGGAAGGGGAGAAACACTTATCCCGTAGCCCCACTAAGTGGTGAGAATGTGCCTGCCTCTGCACACACAATTATCTCGCTCAATCCTCTCAATGACCCTCTGAATAAAGGGTGAAGAACTTGAATTCACTGGGAACTTACCATAGCTATAACTGTGCTAGAAGCATTAACTGTCTCACTTAGTTGAATGTCAAGTTTACGAGGTTTCATCTTAGCCTGTCAACCTGGGAGACACACTGAGGCCATCTGGGGAAGATAAAAATGTGCTTTTATGGAAACCCATCCATCAGCACTCTGATTGAAGGGCAAACAAGGCAGTTAGAAGCCCCTGTAATTCTCCAGGTTGCCTGAAAGGAAAGACTTACTCTTTTAGGGCACTGAGGCAATTTTATTTCTCTGTCAACTTTTCTTCCATGTTACTTGTCACTTTCTTATTGATTTACAGGAGCTCTTTTTATGTTAAGGACCGGAGCTGTCTGCTATATATGTTGCAAAATGTTCCTGTCATCTTGTTATTTGTCTTGTAACATTATGGTCTCCCAAATATACAAGTTTTCCTTGCTTGTATATTTTCATTTACAGTTCCTGGGGTTAAAGCCTTGGCCTGGGTAGGCCTTCTCTAGTCCAAGATTATATTTCTAGCATCTCTTATATTACCTTTCAGTATATTTTATGGTTTATCACTTTTAAATTTCATACCCATCTGAAAGTACATACGGCTCTATGTCGTAAGTTAGGAAGCTAATGATGTTTTTCCTAGCTATACAGACAATTGTTCCAACCCCATATATTTAAATAGCCCGCTTCTTCCAGGGTAATTTACATCCATTATTAAGAATGGGTAAATTGCCCCTGACCTTTAAGGTGAGATTTAATATCAGTTTTTAGCAACGGTCTCCAGAACGCGGCAGCTATGTGTGGTGTCTGACTGATGTTTATGCTCTCCCTTACCTCTGGCATTTGCAGTTCAGCTGTCGTGCTGTGGTTTTCCCCTCATAGAATTTTAAAACAATTATTTTCTATGTGCATCCAGGAGCCCCTAGGTGCTGGAAATATTTTAAATACAAACTCAGGAGTGGAAAGGAGGCATGTAAATCCCCACTAACAAATCCTCAGGGATGGTGTATTTACTTTCTCTTCTACCTCCGATCTATAAAAATATGTGGCTTGCGATGACTTAATTAGAATAAATCTAGCCCTGACATTAGACCGCTTTGTATCTATTATATAGCATTCTTACCTTTGGACTCCCAGAGAACTTAAAGCAATTTGCTGTGACTAAATATTCAATTCAAATCTAACAACATGAAGAAAAAAGCTAAAATGAGACAAACCTGCACAAAAGTAGTCAGAACCTGAATTCAGAATGAGTTGATTCATTCTGCCAAGAAGAGAATCCATTACAATAAAAAATAAAAATAAGAGAGACACGATCATACTATGAGCCAGACAGAGTGCCGTGGGCTTTCTAGACCTGCGAGGTAGCTATTGCTATTCTGATAAGTTTGATGGAAAAACAAAGGGGCTCAACATCTTGTCCACAGCCCTCTCCTGAAAGAGAGAGCTGGGTCTCAAAATTGCTCTTGGTCTCCCTTCTTGGCCATATCTCTTGCTACAGGTGCACATTCTTAAGGGAATAAGAGGGGTCCTCTATTATGACCTCAATTATGTTTTCCTGCATCTGTACTCTTTTCTTCTCTGCTCACATATGAACAACTATCCTGGAATCACACCATATTCCTGGACTTTGCCAGGATCCAGGATCCAGGAGCCTTTGGTGGGAAGAGCTTCCCACTTCCTCCTACAGAGCCTGTTGGTTGCCTCCCTTCCCAAAGCTGCCACGGTGACAAAATTTACACTATATAAACTGGCAAATGCTACAGTTCGGAGCTTTGCTTTCCATTTCCTCCAAGGCATTTACTAAACATTTATCTCCACTCTGATGTCTCTGCACTGGGGAAGCACTATTTCAGAAGGCTAAGTCTTTCACTTAGAAGACGCCTTTGGCTCTAGAGGCCCATGGTGGATGGAGAAGGACAAGAAGGAACTCACAAGGATGGCTTCAGGCTGGCTCTAATTTAGGCTTGGGAATGACAGGGGAAGCCAGAGAAATATGCATCTCATAAAGTCTCAAAGCTAAATCCCCAATGTTTTACATTTTTTCATCTATTCAGGTCTTAGCCCCCATACACAGAACATAAAATTGGATAACTTCAAATTTGCTGAATTTGGGCAAGTCTAGGAGGATATTATGCAATACTTATTCTAAGCAAGGGGAAAGATATTTGGTAGCTGATTCCTTCCATGCTGCAATACTGCAAAAACACCTCAGCCTCCTTAGAGAAGGGGACATATCAGAACTCATAGCTATAGAAATCATAATTTTATACAAACTGAATGGATATGGATCAACCATGTGATAAAGTTGAGTAAAGATAGAGAAATTATTTTTTAAACAAACTTAGTCTGTTTTTTGGTAGCAGCAGTTGTCGAACTTTTTGGTATCAAGATTCTTTGAGCTCTTAAAAATGAGGATCCAAAAAGTCTTTTTTTTGTGTGGGTTACAGTCTATCAGCATTTACATACTAGAAATTAAAACTGTGAGCCTGAAAATATGCATTTATTAATCCACTTAAAGCTGTTAACATAAGTAACTCATAAGTTTTTTTTTTTTTTAATGACACTCTGCTTGGCTTTAATGTCTGGGCTGATGTGAGACAGCTAAATCCTCTTAGCTGTTTCTGCATGGTCTATTGGAAGACTGTCCACCAGTCAGCCCCTGGAAAACTGTACGGTATGTTTGTGAGAGATGAGAGGGGAAAAGTCACAGAGCATCTCACTGTTACTATGAAGATAGTTTTGACCTTGTGAATCCCTGAAAAGGTCTCAAATATTTTAAGAAACCCTTGCCCTTTTTAAGTCTTTAAAAAGATTCCCAAACCGTACTGTACACAGTAACTGGTTAAAAATGCAGATTTGCTGGGCCCCACAAATGAAATTCCTAATTCAGTAGGTTGGCTTAGGCACGTGCATTTTAAACAAACTCCCCATACTTTGAGAAAGACTCCCATCTTCCAACCTCCAGGCAGGCTTTTTGCACAACGTTCCACACGAAAGCTAAAACATATTTGTGAGTTAGATGAGAGCCCATACACATGCATGGTCAGAATCAGGAACAAGAAAACCTCCAAATAGCACACACTTCTGCAAAGCAAGAGGGATTTCCTGTAAGAATGGTATGAAAGCATCTGTCCATCCATTGTTTATTGAGCACTTCCCCTGCAACAGGTACCATGCTAGATCTGGAAACCCAAAGGTACATGAGACGCAATCACGCGCTTGAGATGCTTGCCATTCATATGAATGAGCCAAGAGCCAAGGCGCTGGTGGGGAGAATACAGGGAAGCTGAAGACATCCTCAGGTTAGGATTGGGCACTTCCTGGGTGCCTCCGAAGGAACAGGGCTCAGACCGTAGTACAAAACAGATCTTGGTTTGGTAAATATTTCAAACAGAGTTACTCAGAGAGGAGGTGGATGGGATGGAGTGTGCAACCTCTCAAAGGGATTCAGGAAACAGTCTGAGAGGATGGGGGGACCTTGCGTAATGGTGATCAATCAGCCTCTTCAACCCTGATATCTGAGGACCCTGTAAACTAGTCTTGCCCCGAGTATTCAAGGGTTTATTGGCTTCTTTCCTTACACACATGTTTTCTTCTATCGTGCTTATTTAAATGGTTATAATGAATTTGCGGTCTTCATTATAAGCCACCTCAATTTTTTCCCGCCAATACAGGCCATAAAGCATAAAATGGAAAGTGCTTCATTAGTCTGGAAGTTCTTAAGGGCAGTTGCTATGTCTTATTCTTTCTCCCCCCACCCCCACTCCCGGCCACCAATCCCACTGTCCCAGTGCCTGGTACTCAGTTCATGCACAGGACTTATTTTCTCTGAATGGCAGGTAGTAGGCACTATAGGTTTAGAACTGACACGTAACCAAAACGTTCAACCATTACAAGCAACAAAGTGGACACTCCTCATTTCCCAACCTAGAGCCACAAGGTGCATCACCAATGCGAGTGAGGAAAATAGCACCCCCTCCCTTTTGAGTCCCTCCTGCTTGCTCTGGCCATCCTTCACGGTTATTTCAGCTTATAAAGACAATAAAGCACAACTCTTCATCAGAGAAAAGTTAGGAAGCCCGGGTGAGGATTAACTGCAGCGCTGTATTGTTTACTCTAAAGTGGCACTTTGTGCTCACCATCTGAATTCAATTAATCTGTTCAGACAGGAAATTAGCGAGCCAAATTGCCTTTCTATTAGGTGGACAAGACCCAACAACATTTGGAGAGAAAGTATGATGGCTGCTCTAATTTCTCAAGTGTCATCTAATCAAAAGGAAAAAAGAAAAGATGAAAAAAAGAATGTCAATATTATCTCAAGCTACTGTGGCCCAGTATCTCTTTTTTTCCCAGCTGCAGAGGGCGTTGAATATTTTAAATGTTCTATGGGGCAAACTGTTTATTCACTCAGACATTTACTGGGAGCTTACTAATGTGCCAGGCATTGTTTAGGGAATGGGGGTGTGGCAGGAGTAGCCCAGGTACCAGTGCCTGCCCTCGAGTTTACACACTAGTGGGAGGTGACAGACAAGCTCTGAGGATAAAAACAGGGAATGCTCAGTGAGGTGGGGGAGGGTGAAGACTGGAATTTAAAACAGGGGTTCAGAGAAGGACTCGGCATGTTGGATGAGCACACCTGGAGAACGGAATAAACATGTGTAGAGACTAGATTTGATCTGCTAAGAAGTACGTCCCCAACCCAACTCTCATCCAGATCAGAACCAGCCCAGGAGCTGCCTTACAAACACTCTGCAGTCCTCACTTTAGAAGTTTCTAATTAAAAAATCCTGGGTGGAGCCTAAGAACATGCATATTTAACAAAGCACTCCCCGACCTCAGGGTGTTTGGGAATCTCAGCTTTAGGAGCTGGAGATCTTTCGAATAAATTTACCTAATAATAATTTTTAAAGTGCATTCTGTGCGTTCATAGATTAGTCAGTGCTGGGAGTGAAGATTTCTCTGGGGGAAAAGACAGATTCCATTTCCTGAAGGAATTCTGTTTAGTGGGATTTATGGGATTCATAGAAGTTAATTTGTAGCCACACAGTCATAAGTTCAAAGGCAGTAAGGGCTTAAAGGAGCAGAGTAAGGAGCTGGAGCCTGTGGCAGTGTCCTGAGCAGGGGTCAGGACTGGCTTCCTTTAGAGTGGAAGTCAAATGATGAGTAGGAGGAAGAACAGTCTAGAAAGAAACAAACAAACGTGTGTCGAGGACCTGAGATATATGAGAACTCACTGATAAAAAATCCCTTCCATCAGTATGAACCTTCCAGAGCATTCTCCCCACCTCCCACCAGGAATGAAACCAGCTCTTCCCCGGAGGCCACCTTCCTGCCTGCAGCCCTACCCAGCCCTGTTATCACTGAAGCTTTTAAGCATGGTTGTGGCTTGATGGGCCTTTCCTTTAGTAGGACTATGGTACTGGCCACAAAGAAAGGATGGCCTGGGGGAAGGCAGAAGAGTGTAGACTGGCCTTAAGAGATCACTGAAATAAGCTAAGCTAGTGAAAAGGGGGCCTCACACCAGGTGAGGGATGCAGAAGGAAGAAAGCGTAAACAATGTGGTCAGAGACGACCTCTGTACCTCAGCGTACAACAGCCTGACTCAGGCCATTGCTTAGGACCTTTGAGGTCTGCACGCGGGATTAAGGCCCAGGTTCTCTACCAACTGTTTGATCAAGGGCAGTTTTGTTATGCCTCTAAAGCTCCAGGTCCTCATTTGTTCAATGTGGAGGTAACTAAACTTGCCTCAGTGGATAGTTGTGAAAATGAAAACTGGGATGACAGCTCCACAGCAGTGAAGTACACGCAGAGAAACCACAAGAGACCAACAAACAGCAGATGAACTTCAAACCGTATCATTAAGACAGTTTCCATTTTTATGTAGCCCTGTGTAGCTGCTTTCAGATGGTCCACCCTGTAGGGTACTGTTTTAGAGTCATTTTGCTTGATTAAAGAAACGATACGTACCATAACAAGGGTGAAAAATGCTCAGTAAATATCATCTTTGTGTCTCCCTGCAAAAACAAGCGCCAGACATGTGAGACCAAAGCCTGTTCTTTGAGCACAGTCACGAGCAGAGGGGACGCAATGACGCTGGAGACAGGGTTGTCTGAGTGCAGTGTGCATACGGTCTTATATTAACAATTGCATATGGAAATGGAAAAGCTGTTTTCTGGCAATCTCATCAGTTGGCTCTGGCAGTGAAATCCCCTTCTTAAATCCCCACATGGTTGACTGGTCCACACAGAATGGTTATGCTTGAAACTCAGAGGTATTCAATGGACCCCATTTCCCACATCGCCTCCTCCACAGCTTATCCCCCCCATTTTTTTTTTTCAGTTTTTGAGAAAAGCTGTTTAAGTATTTCCAGCCCAATCCCTAGGCATTGGGGGTGGTTTCTCCAGCTTGGTAAATCTTTAGGGGCCACAGAGTTTCTATTAACCCAAATTATGATTTGCAAGCTGTTCCTATGCAGACTGGTGGACCCCATAAGGAGTGGAGAGCTTTTATGAGCTCTGGACTGTATGTTTTGGACAGCTACAAAATCTGTCAGGTTATCTTAAAAAAGACCACTTTTCAGCCTTTAAAAATTAAACTTTTAACGAGATGGAAAAATACTCATGCAGTGTTAAGTTCTAAGTGCAGAATCCAATACCGCACGAGAGGCGGAAACCAGATACTGCCTTTGCCTAAAATGCTGTCCTTCCAGCTCACTCTTCCCCATCACCCTTTACCTCTGTGGAGGTACAAGCATTCCTGGACCATCTCTACTCCTTGGTCTCTCCACCATTATCATTTCCCAACACTGGGTCATACATCTGTGTAACTTTAAAATTTATCATCTGTCTCCTTCACTGGAACATAGTTTCTGTATGACTGGGGACTTTGTCTCATTTGTCCTGCGTCCCCAGTGGTTAGCGCTGTGCCTGACATAAGAGGTGCTTCGTAAATTTCTGTCGCATGAATAAACAAGCAGCACTCAAATACTGGTTAAATGAATTAACTATCTAAAAATCATTACAAAAATTAAGAGAGGTAATGGATGAGAAAGCACTTTGTAAAGTCTGAGCACAACTCAAATGTTTATTTATTACCATTATGATATGTGGGATGCATCAGATCAAAAATAATTTGCAGTGACAAGATCTTCATATGGATCTTTTAGGTTTGCAGAGATTAATCCAACTAAAGAGGCTTGAATATAAATTATTACCTCCCAATTGCAGTGGCACAGATGATTGGACAGTCGCATTTTTATTAGAATTGATTTGTAGTCAATATTCACATAGGATTTATTACAGAATTTTTCACTAATTATCCTAAGTGAACAGTTCTGGTCAAAGGCTTTTGCAGGGAAAGATACAAGAAGGGGTTCTATAAATAAGGCTGCCTCATAAGTGCTACCTTCCACTGGAGTACCATGAATTATTTCCTTATTTTTGAGGAGCCAGCAGTATTATGATTTCCAGAATTTTGTGGTCTTGGGGGTGTATTATATTCTTCTTTCTTAACCGTTACTTCCAGGTACCGCCTTTTTAAAAAAGAAGTCCATTATTCTGGATTGGGGCTCAAAGAACAGCTGTAATTTTAGTCATTTTTGCCTCGGTGGGGGTCAGAGTTGCTCTCTAAACCTAATTCAAGAATATTGCTACTGGCCTTAAGCCGAAATAAGGAGCAGCCTACTTTGGGGGCTGCTAAATGTCATTTATAATATCCCTTTGTTCATGAGATTGACCATGTTTTCGCTCACAGACTCCTCTGGGAGAAGAGGGCATGTAATTCAGATGTACCAGGTTTTCTTTGACAAACTCTCAGGAACGGGACCTCAGCTGTCAAAGGAACATGCTCCAGGGCTAACCATCAACAAACTGTCTTCCAAGAACAAGGAGCTGTAGGATTTACTTAAGTGGGCCAGGATGTATGCTCCCTGTGGGCAGGGACCGGTTGCTGTTCATGACAGTATTCCTGCACACAGAGCAGAGCTGGTTCTTGCAGGCACAGGGCTGACCATGGTGGAAGGAAGTATTTGAAATTCAAGGCTGGAGTTGAATTGCTCAAGACAAGAGAGGAAAGGGAAGGACCACAAGAGGATCCCCTTCCTTTTTCACATACAGGGCTACCCTTTCCCTGTTATTAAATAGGCAACATCCATAAGGAATACCAGTTTGAAATAACACTGAATTCTTGGCCTGTCCAAGGTACACATAGCTCTATTCAATCCTGTTTGCTCGGCCCAGGTTTATCACTTCCTGCAACAATCAATTCCTCTAACCATTGACTTGGATTAGGGTCTGAGAGGCCCAGAGCCTGATTTCCCCCCATAAGTAAACCATGAACAATTTGCTAATGGGAGTCTCCTGGTTCAAGGCACGTTTTCAACTATGTGGGCTTTGGTTCCTTGCCATGTCTTTGCGCTTCAGTTCCCACTTAGCAAAGAAGCGTGACTACCTCTTGCATCTCATCTCAGTGCCCTCTGGAGGTTTTCTGTGTTGCCTGTTGGCCTGATTTTCAGACAGAATCAAGAACAGAGAAACAGGAATAGCATGACTTGACGCTGATCCTTGGCAAAATCCTAACACCGGTCATTAAACACTTGGCCCAGAAGCAAGCTGGTAGATGTTTGTGGATTATAACAAAACACTTTGTCTCAGTGGTACGCAAGATTATTTTAGATAATAAACAGATGAAATTTTGAGGTTCATTACTTGTGTGTAATAAGTCAACAATAAGTATCACAAAAATCTATGTTTATACAGATATTAAAGAATTGGGGCCAGGTAAAGCTGGCACCCCAGTGGAGCAAAAATCTCCACTTTGGGAAATGAATGACTGACACTGGGAAACACATCAGTGCCTATAGCAAGGCTGCCACACACACCGTGGAACGTGCACCATTCAAGCTTTTGCATTAGGGCCTCCAGTTGTCTAAGCTGGTTTGGGGTGAATGGGCCCAGGGACCACCCTGTATCCCTGAAAAATGCAGGCCTGTCCCTGTCTTGTCATGCCGCCAATTTCAAGAATTCTACTTTTCCTATTTAAAAAAAAAATTGGTGGAGTTGGATCTGAAGCTGCCTCTGAGAAAAAAGGTTTTGTCTGCAGAAATTTTATAGTAAGAGTGACTCACAGGTAGTGGAAATGAGGAGAAGGGGAGAGGTAAAGGGAAAATGTAACTGTGTTACTCTTCTTACAAAAGAAAGGGAGGAAGGGGTGGGAAGAGGAAGAGGGGAGGAGAAGGGAAACACAGAATCTGTAAAAAATGTCTCCGGCACAAGGAAAAGCAGAAAATCTATAAATGTAAATGATGTGTAAATAACTCTTATCATGAGAAAACACTCCTGGAGGATAGAAGATGATAGATAGGGACGTGTCTTGAAAAATATGAAGCATCCTCTAAACTTGGAGGAGAATGATTAAATGCAAAATCTGCATAGATGAGAGCCTTCATGCATGCAGACGGGACCTGTCTTCATACGTGGATTCACACTGACACGTGTGTTATCAAGAAGCCCAAGGATTTATACACTCACATCTTTTCCATGGATACCAGCATCCATAATTCATGTTCTCTGCTTCATGATGTAAATATTTTAAATCTCACAATGGGGGTGTTTTGTAAGGGAAGCTTCCCATTATACAGCAGGGATTGTAATTCTCAGATGCCCACAACAAACCATATTTCCTCGTGGGTATGTTATTGTAGTGAAACACAGCTCCATCTCAAACTGTAAAACCTAAGCTTGTCGACTTCTCCATATAGAGCTGTTTCCTAAATACACATTTTATTCCACCCGAACACAGCATGACAGGGCCATCTTAGCACAAAGAGAGTCATTAAATACTCGTGTTATACTGTTTTAATTACTAGCTGCACCCTTTTCGGGCTTATTTCAATAGATTATTGCCCTGCTGTGTAATAGTGTATAAAGAAACAGCAGTATCTCTTGCTGGTATATTGTGGAAATTAAAATTCTCAATACTACTTCAGTAATTAATTTCCAAAGAGAAACCAGTTTAGTTTAATAAAGAGATTAATGAAAATGTTGCGGAAGATCTATTTCTCAGGAGGTGTAGTACATTATTTTTTTTTTTTTTTTGCATTCAAAATAATAGAACCATTTCAAAGGACTTAGTAAATCTAGCCTCAATCAATTCTGTATAAGTTCGCATAGAAATGCTTTTTAGGGGGTTTAAAGAAGTAGGGCAGACATTCAGATCAGACTGTGCCCAAAGCGCAGACGGACTGAACGGCTCTCCAGTAGGCAACTTCTCTGGATGGTGAGCTGTTGTGTATCTAGGACTATAAGGTGAAGAGCAAGCTGGTCACAAGTGAGAGATGAGGCTGTGGGAAACTGTACTCAGGGTCCTGGCTAGAGACGGGAGTGCATGAAGTACAGGACCTAACCCACTACCACTGCCCCCACGCCCCACTGCAGTCAACACGACTCTTGTTTTCTTTTGCAAGTGCTTTTTACGTAAAATACATTATATTTATTCTTTACATCATCCCTGGGAGGTATGTACTAGCATTATCGAACTCATTCAGTTCATGAGGAAATTAAAGGGGAATCAGGTGATTTTCCCAACATCCTAGGTGGTAAATTAGAGATCTGGACGCAAACTGAAAACTTATTCTGTATCTCATGTTCTTAAAAACATACCGCCTTCACTTTGTCAAATGCCTGTTCAGGATTTTCTGGGGCCCTGAAACACTATACCAGCTACGGAATGAGACCCTAGAATAAGGACTGACCGTGAGTGAGGGGCTGGGAGGAGTCAGTGGACTCAGAAAGTGGTTCTGTGGGACAGAATAAAAGGATAGGCAAGTGTTACCAAAAACAAAGGGATTTCAGTCTCTTCCACTCCTTCAGTGGAGTCATAAAAGATATCGTGGTACAGAGGCCTGGTCTGTTGTGACGAAAAACTGCATCTCTGTACCTTCCATCCCCAGGTCCCAAAAGATGACCTGGCCCAGTTTAGATAATCAATATCTGAGACATAAAGGCCAGTGTGGCTATTCATTACACCCACACAAATAATATGTCACCTAATGTTTTACTAAAATTTCATAATGCAAGCCTGTGGTGACAGGCTTTGTTCTGTACTTTAGATGCTCTCCGGACCCCTGGGAAGGCAGACTGTGACGTGGGGACATGCCAGCCCATGAGTTCTCAGCAATGACGTACAGTATGATATTCTACAACCTAACAGGGGATTTCTAAGAAGCCTCATGTTCTCAAAAATTGGGATAGAAAAGCAATTGCTTTCTAGTAGAAAATGAGATGCTAGAGAGCTCTGGGCTCACGAAGTTATTACTTTTCTCTTTAAAACATTAGCAACAAAGGCATCATTACAGATAAAGTGTACTTGATTACTGAAAGCTAAAGCCGAGCAATCTGGTTGGTCACACTGGAATAAAACAAACCAAACAGCTTCTTTGATGACCCTCCAAAACTTTCTGCTTTGGCCTTGTTCTTGCAGTTCAGCTGCGTCCAAGTTCACCTCCGACAGTGGAGACCCAAAAATGCCATCCAGAACCCAACAACTAATTGGACAGGTGAACAGAGCAGCTCTAGGCCTGTCTGGTGTGTTCTCAGCATTCATCTTCTGTGAACCTGTGCCCAGCTCCCAGTGTTTACCCAGCAGTGGATCATGGAAGAGAAATCATATTCCTTACTAGGCATTCTCATTGTGTTCAATTCAAATATTGGTGCATTTCTAGCATAGGAGAAATGCCTAAACCCGGGAAAATGACTGAGACCAGGATGCTACACACATACAGTGAAATTGGTATTGCATTTTATTTCATTAATGCTCTAGGGAAAAAACGTGTTTTATCTATAGACTGATAATACTTATCTAGATCTATAGATCTTGTTTCTATAGGTCTAGATATATAACTTCCATATCTATGTCTAAAAGCTTACAGACTGAGATACACAGTTTGTATACACATATATATGGAATATATAAAATTTAGATGTAATATGGACATATAGTTTATATTAAACCCTATCTGCAATGTTTTTATAGTTCGTATCACATAAATGAATTCACAAATCAGAAAAAAAAATGTATCTGACAGATTGTGTGTCCTGTCTATTAGTTTGGAAAAATCATGGTAACTGTAGGAACAGCTGTGGTGCCTGCCCTAGCATTCTTGAGCCAACTGGAGGTAGGCTTTCTATGAATAGAGCCAAGATGTGCCAGACACATCAGCTGCACACAGGGCAGGCGCAGACGGTCACCATCCGGAGGGTCTCTTGTTTGTGCCCAAAGAACTTCCTAAATTTCTTTCTACATATTGCAAATGTTCCCTGTAATATTGATACAGATACAGACACACACACATGTGTGCTTGTAAACAACATACATGTATCATTGCATTTAAGTCAAACAGCAATAATTATATTTATTATTATGTCAATTTCCATTATCAGGGCTTTACCCTGGTCCTATCACTGCATGAATACCCACATGCATGCATGCACATGTGTGTCTGTGTGTGTGTAGGCCTACCTATCTATAAACTTTTAATCTGTACAACAGCCCTAGAAAGGAGATACTGTCATTATCATTTTTGGATGAGGCAATTGAGGCTCGGACAGGTACAGTAACTTGCTCAGAGTTACACAGCTGGAATCAACTGAGCTTGGATTAACAATCAGAGCCTCAGCATTCCACAGCCTGGGCATTTAGCCATCACTTGGTCGGGCCTTCTCTTATGGGCAGGGGTCAGGTCTTATTCATGATCACATTTTTGATGCCTAATATAATGCCTAGAATAGAAAGTAAATTATGGTCTGTTGAATGTTTGGGCAAACACAATAGTGAAGGAAGGAAGTTGAGGTGATGTAAACACAGCATGCACTTTTCACTACTTACTTGAAACCCTTCATTTTTGACAGAATAACCAGTGATATTTGGAGTCCCCCTTTCCCACACAGCCATGTGGCCAAGGAAGGTATCCGCATCCAAACTCAGGATGAATCCTGATAACCTACCACTCCTGGTCACTCCATTTCCCTTGACAGTGACAGGTTTCAGGTGGACATTTCACCTGGTCTGGCCAATGAGGCATGAGGGCACATGTGCCAGGGATGGAGGCCTCTGGGAAAGTGACGATGAAAGAGATGCAAAGGAAGATATATTCTCTTCTTTCATCTAAAGCTGATATGCTTGCCTGTGACATTTGCAGCTATGCAGCTGTCCTGTACACGGCGAGAGAGTTCACCTGAGGCTAATGCAGCAGGCTAAGAGTGACAGATCAGGAGGTGGAAAGAACCCCATCTTTTTTTTTTTTTTTTTTTGTCTTTTTGCCTTTATGTAGAGCCACACCCACAGCATATGGAGGTTCCCAGGCTAGGGATCTAACAGGAGCTGTAGCCGCCGGCCTTCGCCACAGCCACAGCAACGTGGGATCCGAGCCGCGTCTGCAACCTACACCACAGCTCACGGCAACGCTGGATCCTTAACTCACTGAGCAAGGCCAGGGATCGAACCCGCAACCTCATGGTCCTTAGTCGGATTCGCTAACCACTAAGCCACGAAGCGAACTCCAAGAACCCCATCTTTGATGCTGGTGAGAAGTTGATTCAACCACCTCCGGAGCTTCCCTATACCTCCAGACTTGGTTTTCTGAGATGATAAATTTTCCCCACTGTTTACAATGGTGGGGTCAGAGTTTTCAGTTACTGGTTTCCAATGGCTTTCTAACTGTGCCAGCCAACAATATAGGTTCTTGAAATTCCTTCACCTACATCCCTGCTGCTCAGGAAAGTGAGGCTGGAAATACTGGCAAATGAAGACGTCTAGGTGGGCAGGGAGACCTGGAGCAACAGTGATCACAACTGCAACCAGAGCATGACTAGAGGAGGGAAAATCGACCCAACTAAGACGTGGAGGGGCCTGTGAGTCACAGAACAAGGTTACAAGGAGACACCCCCACTTGTGACCAGGGACAGCAGAAGTATTCAAAGAGAAGACTCAAGGAGAAATGCATGTCACCTGCCACCACGAGTGAGGTGAAAGGCAGCCAGAGTTTGTGATCTTCGTGGTGCAGGGTCCTCGTACATCCACATGGCAGCTGCTGGCTTTAATGCCTATTGTATCCTTGCTCCTTACTTAGGCTCCTTTGTCTGAGCCAAGAGTCTTGGTGAAGGGCCAGCTCTGCCTTCCCGTTTTTTTTAGGCATTCCTTGGAGGGTTGGGAGGGGAGACCATGCCGACAGAAGCCAAACTCTGGAAAGGGACTGCCTGGGGATACACAGATGACCATACCCACATAGCCATTATAATCAGACTATGTATCTTCCATTAATGAATATGAATAATATCCAATGTTATGGCCAAACCACATCCTGAAGATCATATTTTAAGGGGCTATTTTTCCATATCAACCACTTAGGGGAGGGTGGCCAGGAAAGAGGCTAGACCCTTCTTGAAGGATGGTCAAAGAACCTGCCCTCAATACCTGGGATCTGTCAAGTGGAATGGCTGGGAGATTTCTGCATATCTCAGAAGGGAAGAACCAGGAGAAAATGGATATTTTTGAAAAGGCTGATTTGAGCTGAGTACAAGGCCGTTACTTAATAGTCTCATCTTCTGGCCACATTCTCATTGATCACTGAAAATGCTTCAAATGTTTAGGAAGAAACTGGACAACCACCTCAAGGAAGAGGATGCTGCATGCGAAAAGCTGGAATAGCTGATTTCTGTAATTACTTCCCATCTGAGACCTTTATCAGTGAACCTACAGCAATGTACGCCACCTTTCATGAGGAGCCATGACTCCTGTTTTTTTCATGTAATCACACTTAGCCCATCCATCTTTTCCCTTCTTGTTTGTATCTATTTCTATAGTGTATTCACTTATTTAACAAAACGTTATTGAATATCAGACGATATGCCAAGATCAAAGAACATCAAATTTAAAAGATTATATCCCCATTTCCCATTAGTCACTTAGTCATGCTTAGGACAAAAAACAGTATCAATTTAGCTGGTTGGGTCAAAATATAAGTACATTCAGGTCTAATGAATTTAGACTAATTGGCAGAAATCTCATCAACTGGTAGTCCAAGCAGGCAACATAAAAAATGACGGGAGAAGTCTTTTAAAACTGAAAATACAGACCATCAAAAACCACCCCAAATATCTGAGAAACATCTGCGAAAGAAAACCTGTTGATATTGTTGTTTCAAGTTATTCTTGTCCATGTATTATAGCCCATCTCATGAATTTTTTAGGAAACCCCTTCACTTGAAAGTTAGGATTTTTTTTCCCATTTTTCTTTATACTTTTTTCCTGGCTTCAGATTTCGTTTTTTAATTCAGAGAGTTCTTCCTGAGGTGAAGATAGGGCACTCTAGCGAGAACATTCCCCTGGATCTTCAAGAAAATCCTGGTCTTTTAATGTGCAAAACATGTTCACACTTCCCGAGGGCTCACAGCAATTAGAACAACTCCAGGCTGTACACCTGGGCCATACAGTATTTGAAAGGAAGTGAAATTTCCTCTTTTCAGACAAAAGGCCTGCCCCACATCTCCTTTTATTGACAAGCATTTCAGGAGAGACGTCTGGGGAAAAGATTCCTCCAGCTCTGTCTCCCTGCATATCTGATTACAGCACAGCCGCACACTTAATGCCCTCTACCCCGTGGATAAATCCGAGAGACGGAGGCCCATTACCCGCCATGCGGTCCGGGGAAATTATACTTCCGGGAGGTGCCGGGAGGCCAGCCCTCACACCCAGGTCTCCAGGGGCACCCGCTGTTACCCTGTTATACTCAGTTTATATGACTGAACATTAAAACAGGAGAAGCCAGTTGTGTCTTCCACCTGGATGTTTACAGAAACTCCATGGCTATTAATCACTTGGTAACTTCTCACTGTGCCAGCATGAGGACAGCTGTACCAGGTAACCTCAGACACCAAGCCTTTCCGCATGTTACCGTTAAATTAAAACCTGGTAGGGTGGAATGACTCCAGAAAAGTACAGGACAAATCTGATTAGTGACTATTACCTACCTTTCTGCCCCTCACAAAACAAACAAAAAAAAACACCACCGTCTTTCAGGTTTATCGCACATTCCTTAGCTCAGAACTGGTTGACAGTGTGGCCTAAATAACTTCTCATGGTGGCAGAGCCATCCTGTGCACTGTAGAACATTTAGCATCTCTGGCTCCTACCCACTACATGCCAGGAGAACTCACAACCCAGCTGTGACATCCAAAAATGTGTCCAGATATTGCCAACCATTCGCCGGAGGGCAAAGTCATTCCTAATTGATAACCACTAGCTTAATGTGAGAGTTAATAATATTTGTAACATGCTTGGCACAGACCTGGAATTCATGGCCGTGGAGACAGTGGAAAACCCGGCACTCCAGCGCTGAGTCAGCCAGCCTATCACACACACCCAGCCCCTTTGGGCAGTGACCAAAGCTTGTGACCGCCCTATTGGTGGGTCTGTCAGTCAAGACGCCCTGTCCTCCCTTAAGGGGTGCATCAGTGACCCAAGATAGGCCCTCTGGACCACCCTAGAATTTGGGTGTCCCTGCAAGGACTCCAGGGGCCCTTGGTGTTGGCTAATTCACCTGCAGGGGGCGCCACCAGTTCCTGCTACCAAAGCCCTGAGCTCCTTGGTTTCACGGCCTCTCTAAAGATCTGCTTTACCAGTTTTTCTGTCACTTCTGGGAGCTTTTCAAATACATTCCTTTTTCATTTTCAAGTTCATTCAAGTGGTTTAAAAAAAAAAATTCAGCCAAGGCAAATCCATGACATACTAATTCTCTAAAAGTCAACGGTGAGACAACACAATGGCCTTGAAGGAGAAAGGGGTGTTAGTGGATGGGGCTGCGGTGGCTGCTGGAAACACAACGTTTCCTCTTTGTGTTTCCTCCCCCTCACTATTTAAAGTGTGCCCCGGGGCCCAGTGGCATCAGCCCCTGGGAGCTGGTTGGAGACGAACCTCAGCCCCGCCAGACCCCCTAAGATCCCAGGTCATTCTAAGGCACACCCCCGTGTCGGAGCTCTGCCCGAGGCAGGCTGAGGTGCAAAGCAATCACAAGGCCCCCAGGCTCCCTTTGGTGAGATGCTGACCCACAGAGAACCCACCGTGCTCACGAGGAGACACAGAAGGTTGAGAAATGGCTACTAACAAAAAATGAATTCCTTCCAAAACCCCATCCCTCTCCCTCCACTCAGGTGCCTTCATAGGAGTATGTTCTCGCCTAAGACCTTGGATCACTGTTTTTAAAACCAAGTGTCACAACTCATTTTCAGATTATGAAATCAATTTATAGGTCACAGCCAGCATTTCAAATAAGAGAGCAGAACAGAAACTAGAAAGCAAGTACCAGCCATCGTAAAGAGAGTCAGTGCTACTCACAGCTTTGCTGTGTGGGGGCGCGGTACTGGATGGTGATGTAAAACCTATTTTTCACTGTGGGTTCTATCAAAATGTTTACAAGTCTTCATATTTGACCTTCACCAAGAGTTGTCCTAAGAAAGAGCCAAGTAAGAAGTGTCCCGTGTCTCTGTGAACTGTTCACTCACAGGTCATGCTCGCCGGGTTCTGGGATGGCCCATGGCAGACACCCCGCAGACGTTACGCCCCTGAGGAAGTGGGTCTCTTTCTTTGGAACAGGTGCTCGGACTCACCGCGTGGAAACACGAGAGCTGAGCAAGCTGCTGGGAAGCTTGGAGCTAAGGTGTAAGCCAATAGGCGAGTTTCTTAGCCAGGATTCAAGACTGAGACCTTTTCTGTGTGGCTCTGCCTTGCCTTTCAGGAATGATTCCCAAGCGTCTCTCTCCTAGATTATGTGCATATATGTCGCTCAACCCTTTTTGGGGGCACCTGTAACACAAGTGAATCAAACACCCAATGTACAAAAACTAACACACAGAACTCCCTTGGCTGCCCAAACAAGGGCAGAAAGCATGGTAAAAGCACCCCTGAGGGTTCTGTTTTCCCCACGCACTGAACACGAACCGTGCCCACGAGGAGACACAGAAGGTTGAGAAATGGCTACTAACAAAAAATGAATTCCTTCCAAAACCCCATCCCTCTCCCTCCACTCAGGTGCCTTCATAGGAGTATGTTCTCGCCTAAGACCTTGGATCACTGTTTTTAAAAACAAGTGTCACAACTCATTTTCAGATTATGAATCAATTTATAGGTCACAGCCAGCATTTCAAATAAGTCGGCATCATCTGACCTTTACTGAAGACTCACTACGTGCTCAGCACTGAGTCAGGTGCCTGAGAGAGAGGCTCCCATTTCACTGGGAGAAGCATCTAATGATGCAGTTACTGGACCCTCTTGTCTCCATTCACAGATGAGAAGAGGAAACTCAGAGAGCCAAAGTGGCTTTCCCACCTCCCACGAGCTACAGCAGCCTGCTCTAAACCTCATCCTCTTAGGCACAGCTCCAGCCTGTCACCTTCCTGCTGCCCTAGCTGGCAGCCCTCCCTCTCCCACCACAGCCCTGACAAGGAGCACGCCTGTCCCCTTCCCATCTAGACCCTCAAGTCCACGGCTGGCAATTAGGGCTGATAATATGACATAGCACACAAGCTTCCTTTTATCTTTTCCAGCTCCCTTTGTTTATATATCAAATGGAACAGCACTCACCCTCTTCAAAGGGAGAAGGAGAGGCAGTGATGTGGAATGAATCTTTCAGAAGTGGAATTTGACGGTGAGTGAAAGCTTTATTCAAACGAAAGGGTATGAGGACCGGTCACGTGCCTGTCGTTGACGGCACCGTGATGTGCTCTATGTCATTAACTTTTAATTAACTCAATTAGATCAGAATGTCTGACACCACAATGAGCACACATAAACATCCCTGTTGGTGTCATGTTAAATTAATGTCTCCAAAAGGCAGATTCTCTTTTTGCATCAATGGGTTTGCCACGCTGGCTCTGATAATTGTCCCTGGCACTATGTGTTGGTCACATGTGAGACGAGCCAACAGTCCCCACGCAACTCCAGAAAGCCACGCAGCAGACAGAACACTGCACCAAATCCTTCCCAAGCTGTCTTTCTCTCAGCTCGATCAGCAGCGGATACACAATTTTCAGCATTAAGGCTTCATGGACATATTTTCCCTTGTGCAGCTACTAAAGTTGGCTAGATATCTGTGAGTCTCATTTCTATAGGGTACATTAAGCAAGTTCATCTTCATAATCAGGAACCAGGACTGTTAAAGCAGACCATTCTCAGAAGGGTGTTGCAATTTCAAATATAATATACCTTTTTTTGGCTCCTTCAGCTGACAACATTAGCAGCAGAAATGCTTTTTTTTTTTTTTTATAGTCAGACTTTGGCTATGCCTCTGTAGAGCTATGCTTTTCAGTTAAATTAATGCCTTTTCCGCTAAATCAATGCCTTCATCTTAATGAACATTATTAGTACAATTCATGGCCTAGCTCAGAAACAGGCCCCAAACAACCACCAATTTGCTCTTGGTTATAAAGATGTTTAGATTAATCTATCGCCTCACGCGTTTAATCAAGAGTACGCAGTAATCAATCTCTAAGACACTCAGTGTTGCTGGGTGTGGCCCCGCACACTGGGGTTGCCCTCCTACCTGATCTGTGGAGCTACCATTCCCTGACAAGTTTCCTCCTGTAAAATCCCTACATCATGGACACAGCGTTGGAGAACTGGCACCCACAGAGACCGTGGATTGAACCTAACAGCTGACAAGGATGGGGAAGGGGGAGACCAACGTTCACGTTCCTGAATGTGGGCTTCTGGGACTGGCTTAAATACTCCTTATATTTCTTATCTTACCATTTCACTTTTAGTTTTTTTGTTTAAAAAAAAGTTTCTCTTTAACCTAACAGTTATTACAGGGTCTTCTGAATTTGGCAAACACTCCATCTCTTTCCCCCCTGTTAGCCTGTGCCCGTTCTGCCCTTCTGTCCATGAAGCTCGCTTTGCTTTCTGTGGTTCCCTTCTGCTCACCCTCAGCTAAGAAGGACTAGACATCGCTTCTTCGGTGAAGACTTTTCCCATCCCTACACTTGGTTAAGACCTGTGCTCCTATGATGCCCCATATTTTCCTCCGATAAAACTCATTCATAGTATTACCTGTTCAGTGTTTGCTTCCTTACCAGATAAAATGCTCCAAGAGCAACCTCCCTTGGAGGTCCCGTCATGGCACAGTGGTAATGAACCCTACTAGGATCCATGAGGATGCAGGTTCGATCCCTGGCCCCACTCAGTGGGTTGAGGATCTGGTGTTGCCATGAGCTGTGGTGTAGGTCACAGATGTGGTTCGGATCCAGCGTTGCTGTGGCTGTGGTGTAGGGCGGCAGCTGCAGCTCCAGTTCAACCCCTAGCCTGGGAATTTCTGTATGCCTTGGGTGTGGCCCTAAAAAAAAGAAAGAAAGAAAACAAAGAAAACTCCTTTGCCTACAGTTCCCCACAATGCAGAGCACAAGGCCCTGAGAGAGATGTAATAGGTAAGCAATAAGTATTTGTAGCAGAGAGGGAATGTTAGAGAGCATGAAATACCTCAGGATCATCACAGCTCCCCAAGGGCAAGGCCAGCCTGCAGATCTCTGAGGGGCTCAGGTGGTGCTGGGAATGGCTTATGGGCAGGGACCCTATCCTCTCATTGCAGGTGCCAAGAAATATTTTTAATGTTTTGAATATTATCCTGAACGTCTTGTGGCCTGGAAGGGCTCTGAACTGGCAACACTTAACATGAAAGCACCAGTGGCTTCTGATCATCTCTAAGCATCAATTTCTCATATATACTTAAAGTTTTAAAAAATTTCCCCTATATTGAGTCAATTTATACACAATTGTTTTAATCCTCAACAGCTTGGTGATACTGGGTCTAGGTCAAGTTCCTCTAGGTTTGACCATAATCAGGCTATCAGTTTCCCCTTTCTGATACCTACTATGTGCTGAGCATACAGTAGGTTTTATTATGAAGTATTTTACCAACATTGAATCCCATAATCTTCAGAAAAACCTTATGAGTTGGGAGTCAATATTCTCATTTTACAAATAAGAAGACAGAAAAGTTACATGGTGTGCTCAGTCAGGAAGAGGCGGAGTTGGGCTTCAAACCCAGTCCTGTCCATACCACGGTGCCACTGTAGTACAAATATGAAAAATATCACAACCAAAGTTGTCCCAAATTGCTACACTCACCCCACCATTGGACCAGGGAAGCAATGAGTCTAGATGCCAAGACAGGGACTCTCAAGGGCGGAAGGAGGCAGAGACACTGGGGCCAGCAAGGCCCTGACAGAAGGAGCCAGGCTGGGGCAGGACCTTTCTCTGTGGAGTAAATGACAAATCCCTGAATTTGCTCATGAAGACATTGCCCACCATTTAAGAGTCTTAGCTGTCTTTGTCTGTGGGAACGCCATTTTCTGCATGCAGTCCTAATTTTCTATTGCAAATAAGAAGAGGCACCTTGCAACCGCCCTGACTTTAAAGCTGGGTGAGGGGAAGGAGGCCTGACCTTTGGTGACACATCTCCACTTCTCTAATTTCTGAGCCCATTGTCATGGCTGCATAGCCCATGCTGAGAAAGTCACAACGCCCCAACTTGCAGTTTCACCAACTGAATACTTATAATCTTTTCAATAGCCAATTTCCTCTACAGTCACTATTTTTTATTAAAAATAATAGCAAGAGGTTTTGTGCATTCCTGCTGCTTCAGGAACCATCTGTCACAGATACCTTGGACAAAGAAGCTACGCAAAGCATGAGGAACAGTTTGATCAGCTAAAAAAAAAAACCCCAAAAAAACCAAGAAAGAGCTGGCCTCTTGCTTTTGGGCAGATGAATTTTAGCATCTCACCCAGCATTTCTCTACTAGGGATATTTTTACAAGGAATTTAATTGATCCTATTAGACTTGCTATAGGAATCAGTTATCTTTATAGTTACTGTCAGCCAATAAGAGAATCTGGGAGAGTCATTTTATTGTGGGTCTCAAATTGGAAGGAGCACAAAAAAGCTAAGCAAAATCCTGGAGAAATACCGAATAGATTCAAGGTTTGGGTTTTTTTTTTTAACTGTTTATATGTTGCATGAGTCCACCCTGGATTTGAGGTAGCTTGCACAGCTAAGCACAATAACATGGGTTTACAAATCGAGGAAAAGAAGAGTCTGAGCAAAGTGAAAAGGAGGGGAAGAGGGCCATGGCCTGCCATCCGCAGAGGCAGTTACTGTGCCTGAACCATAGACTGACCTGTGTGTTGTCAGCCAATGGAAGAAGGAGAAATAGGTCAGAAGATGATGCAAAAGGCTGACGGTGATGGTGGGGATGGAGAAACAAGGTACTTTATCTACGGAATTCCTGGGTCTCAGATCAGGAGTCTTCCAAGAGGACTCTGGCACCCCCAACTCCATTCCAAGTAATAGCTGAGGATGAGAGGCCAGGCTGTGTGCTAGAGACTTCCTCCCGCATAGCACAGCAGCCCGGTGACACAACCGGGTCCTGTCTCCCAGCTGGGGAAGCTAAGGCTCCAAGAAGAGCCATAACTTGCACCAGGTCACATGACTCATAACTGCTCCAAAAGCAGCCGGCTCGCTCCCACACCCAGAGTGGACCACTCCGGCCTCCAGCTTTGAGTCAAGGAAACACAAAGCTGTCTCCCCCTTGTCTTAGGAACTCTGACCAGATCCAGGGGCCATTCGGTCTCTTGGCCTCAGTGGGCTGGCTCTCCATCCACAAATTCATTCTGAGCAGAATATCACTTCCACAAAGGTTTAGGGGAGTTCAATTCCGTTCTATCTGTATGTGCTATATACGTCCACGGGTACGTGTGTGTTACAGAGTCCAGAGGGCCTCTCTTTCTTAAACATGCTAATCTATTACAAAGACGTGCCTGCATGCGTGCACAGGCAGTGGTGCACACGTAAATGCCAATTCTACATGGAAATAACGACAATAGCATTAGCTAACACTTAGACCACTTACTGTGTGGGCTAGGCTGGGTGCTCTATGCATGTCCAGAGACCTTAGCTAAGGGTATTCAGAGCAGGCAGCTGCTTGCTCTGTCAGACCCTAGCAAAGTGACACCCGAAAGGGCTATGTGGCTTGTGAAGCCCACTGAAGGGCTACGTGACCCCTCATGGTGACGGCTCATCAAAGTCATCAGCTCAGCTCTGCTTTCACTTTCTCTGACCTACTTTACAATGAAACACACAGGTATCTTACGGGTGATGTGCTTGGGTCTTTCACCATGACCACACAGCTCCCTGCCTCTGACACACAGGCTGCCTCTGACTTTGATCATGATGACTAATGGGTAGGAAACCTGTGGATGAGGCGGCTTTCTAGAGTAACAGTCATAGAACGCTCTGAGCTGCAGGGTGCAGAATCCATAGAAGACAGGCCCTCCCGGGCATAACTGTTGTCAGACACTCTACCCTAAGAAGAGGCAGAGAGCAGGCGCCCCCATACTACTACTAGCTCATAGGAGGCCTTTTTTGGAATTAGGAAATAGAAATGAATCCAACTTAGAGGCGTTTGATGTTAAAAAAAATATACCATATGTAAATACTGAAGTTTGGTCTGAAACTTTTTCCCAAGTGGTTTACTTCCAGGAGGACACCAACAATGAGAATTATGAGTTGTACTTTTCACTTCTTCACCGAGTACTTACTCTGTGCCAGGGGCTGGGCTGAGGACCTGAAGTGCCTCAATTCTCCTAGTACCCAGTGAGCTAGGTTTAACTGTCAGACCCACTTTAAAACCAGGAGAGGAAGTTCTAACATTTGAGGTCCACTGCCCAAGGTCAGACTGAGGTTTGAACCAAGTCACGTGACTCCTGAGCCTATCATCTTAACTCAGGACTTCTCACCTCATTGACCACTGACCTCTTATCCTATTGACTTCTTACATTCCTGACATGTGGGATGAGGTCGTTCTCAGGGGGGGCTGTGCTGTGCACCTTGGGACAATGAACAGCATCTATCTACATTAGATGCCGCAGCGCTGCCCTCTCCATTTGGGACATTCAAAAATGTCTCCAGATGATGCCAAATATCCCCTGGGGGGAACCACCCCTAACCCAGGTTGGGCCTTAATCCATTTGAATTTGCCAGTGTGACCAAGACGCCAACGTTCCCCACTGGGCTACATCACACAGCTGCTTGTCACACTTGATTTGACTCAGCCTAAGTCCCCAAGAGTCCTCAGCAACAGAAAGGAGGATGAGATTCACTTTTAAGAACAGGTGTACTCCTAAAATGTTTTCCATAAACACAACTTCATAATGGATTTAAGATGATTGTCCTTGCTTAATAAAATCTTATTTCCCCATTTGCTCATTAGGAAGTTATGGCCATGATTATATTAACCATAATATCCTAATAAATACTTGCCTAAAGATATGGCAAGCACATCAAGAGAAATCAAAACTTTCTCTTCAAATTTTAAAGATGCCATTCATATTCTAAAATAAAAATATACTTGCAGTGGGGAGGCTAGAGCATACACAGGAGTGTAAAGATGTCAAGAGGGGGACTGTAAAACATGCGATGATATCAGAGCTTAACCCACCCCTCCCACCCATGGGTCAGTCTAGGTGGAAGGTCTTCCTGGGATTAGAAAGAGGCACGCCCTCTGCGCCTCAAGTTAAATGCTTATAAAGCTCAGATGGGTGGGGCAGGTGCCTCTCTGCATGTGCACTTCCCTGCAGGCCACCTCAGTGCTGATGTCCCCGCCAGGTCACTTCATGTAATGCCCTGATCTACCACAGCCTCTGCCTGCTCCTCTGATGGAACCACACCTCTAGCTGGTTCCAGCACTGGTCACCACGGCGGGGAGACAAGGTCTCTGCTCTGCAGCCCATCCATCTAGGTCTCAGAGGCCTGGCCTTTCAGCTAAGACCCCCAGAGATAGCTGACTCACTTCCTAATGGTTCTTCAGATTTATGGTTTGGGGAAGCCTAACTTGGATCAAAAGCATTTACTCTTAAAGGCTGCGGTAACTCACAATTACTATCACTAATACCCCATGGGTGTAGTCATTTAGCTAAATGGTCTCACATAACTTGAGTTATTTGGCCTCTTGTCTCTACTGCAAAGAAACAACTACTGGGCTGGTCAGTGACAGTGCAGTTTTGGGTAGTTGTTAGCTAAACATTTACAGAAAAAATTTGGAGCTAAAACTGCTATTCAGTTAGCAGATGTGGATATTTTATTGGGAAGTTCTCATCCAAACAGAAAGCTGGACCTGTCTTGTGAATACTTTTTGTGGATAATCTGTCAGAGAGGATCTCCAACTTTGTAAACCAAAGTTTCCAAATGCTACTTGTTCCATGAATGCAAACTTTTTACAGTCTAGGCCACCATGACTTCTTGGAATGGATATCATTTAGAGACAAAGATCTCTCTGGGACAAATACTCCCTGACTGGTCTCTACTACAAACCTACTTAGGTGACATGGGCCTGTTTTCAGTCACATGGTTCGTTGAATATTGGTTTTTTTTCCCCCCCGGGTTTGTTTGATTTACTTCTGAGCATTCATCTGCTTCAACTGTAAATTGGCTATAATGATGGCCCCTCTCCCATAAGTTGTTATGGGGATTAAGTGAAGTAAATCAGTGATGCTTTAACAGAGTGTCTCAAGCAGAGTGAGTTAATGTCATAACTAACTGTACAGAACATTGTAGGTTCTTGGCAGGGGTATGCTGGTAAATGCTTGACCATCAGCACTCTGGAAAAGTGAAAAAGCCTTGGTCTGTCATGTCTGCCCATTCCTGGGGTGTAAACACTCCTGGCATGATGGACGTCAAGCTACAAATACTGACAATAGAAATGGAAAGAGATTCTAACAGCCATCTCAGGAGAGCTAGTATCAGCTGACTTTAGTACATCAATCCCCGGGTTAGAGGGCGCACTACCCTTTAACTGGTCTGGTCGATGTAGCTTAAGAACAGTTCTCTATGGCTCGCTAAGAAGAATCACTTAGCGATCACTCAGGGAAAGCTGAGGTGAGGCCCAGGAATAGAACAATCGGTGTATTAGGAATAAAGCTCTTGGGGATGTCCGTGAGTACCCTGGATTTGCAATTGCATTCCCCCCGCCCCACAAAATTATTCCTAAAGGTTATACAAGAGACTGACTATGATTTCCAGTCATATGTTCTTCAGGACAAAGAAAAAGGATAAGGGCTTATGGATTCAGAGAATGAAAGATATTAACAGGTTCTTTGCTAGAATTAAGGACACAAGAATGCCAAGTTCAGTTTGGGGATACATGAAGGAGAAGGCGGCAAAACTTCATTTGGAGTTGATACCCACGGCTGTTGATAACACTGGATTTTAGGAGTTCTGAGCTGGACAGGGAAATTCCCTGCATAGGGTGAAGCTATGGGTTTGTTTAAGATTGGAAGGGGGCAGAAATAGAAAAAAGGAAAGGGAATAAACCTGTCGAAGGCTCTGTTTAAGATGAGAAAGACAGAAGTTCATGGTGCTTTTCAGAACAGTTCTGAGAGAGAGAAAGGGAAGCAGGAAAGTTAGTATCTCAGAACCCAAGGTGAAAAGAGAACTGCTACACTGGACCAGTTCTCTTCATCTACCAACCTGCTGATGATTCCTTAGCCTTATTTTCATCCTGAGTTATTAATCCTCTTAATCAATTTTCAGTGTGATACAATTATACCTGCACGTGACAGTACTTTCTGTCGGCGATGTGGTGCTGCAGACCCAGCTGAAGGCTTAGGAAAGGCTATGGATAGCAGCAAATACACAGCCACTCCTGAAAAACACCATCCCAGAGCTCAGGATCTTCTCTCCCTGTTCTCTCTCCTTCTGACTTGCACACAAAGCCATGGACATGCTGTTCTCTCCCTTTCCGGTCGTTGTGTTCCCTCCGCCTACCTCTCCCTCCTCATGTCCCCACTGACGGCAGTAATGTGGGGCTGTGGGCAGAACAGAGCCAGCGGGTTCTCACAGTACTTAATCTCCCCATCACGTTAGCACCCCCCCCCCATCAGGAGGGTCTCTCAGAAATTAGTAAGCACCCACTTTCCCCTCCAGCTTCATCCTGCCTTCTCCCACCTCACCTTTGTACTCCCCTACCCAATAGCCTGGGGTCCCTGGACTTAACAAACAGAGCTGCAAAGACAGAGCAGAACAAAGGGCCCTAATCCACAGGTGACACTGAAGGAGCAGTGGCTCTCTTTAAGAATCATCTGTCCTTTGGAAGTCTGATTTATTACCTGCCACAACTCACCAGCTGATATTCAGGGGGTGCATTTAGGCTTGATTTTTGGATTTTCTATGGAAGTACTGTTTGCTTTGCCCATCGAAATGATTTAGGATTACAGGCACTGGTGGGAATGCAAACTGGTGCAACCACTGTGGAAAACAGTATGGAGATTCCTCAGAAAACTCAAAATAGAATTACCATTTGATCCAGCAATCCCACTCCTGGGCATGTATCCAGAGGAAACCATGACTCGAAAAGACACATGTACTCCAGTGTTCATTGCAGCACTCTATGCAATAGCCAGGTCATGGAAACAACCTAAATGCCCGTCGACAGAGGAGTGGATAGGGAAGATATGGTAAACACACACAATGGAATATTACTCAGCCATTAAAAGGAATGAATTACCAACATTTATAGCAACATGGATGGACCTAGAAATTATCATGAGAAGTGAAACCAGTCAGACAATTAGACAGCAACACCCAATGCTACCGCTTACATGTGGAAACTAAAAAGACACAATGAACTTCTTTGCAGAACAGAGAATGACTCACAGACTTTGGAAAACCCTGGTTTTTCAAATAAGACAATCTGGGGGTGGGGGGATGCACTGTGGGTTTGGGATACAAAATCTATAAAATTGACTTTTGATAATTTATGTACACCTATAAATGAAATAAAATCCATTAAGAAAAAAAATAGAATTACAGGCAGAGTGAATATCGTGAATGGGGAAAGCCAATTCCTGTATCTAGAAATGAATTTAAAATAAACCCAATAGTTAAAAAATGATTCAGATTTCTCAACTTTTTCATGGGAAATCCAAAAGTAACCACAGAGGAAAGTAAACAATTGGGCAAGTATTTAAAGATGATTTAATGCAGGGTAGTTGGTAGGAGGGGTGTATCCAGATGTGAATAACAACCATGCTGAACAAATGTTTTTCAGGCACTGTGCCACTGTGGTCGTTTTTTTAAAAAAATAAAAACGCTGATAGTATGGGCTCCTCTCTCAGAACATCAAGAATGAAGCAGAAAGGAGATCCTGGTAGAGGAGTGGGATATGTGTCACCCTGACGCAGTGTACACCTGAGCCCTCTTCACATTTTTCAACATTTGATCCTCATCATCGGATCAGCTCTTTACAGCTCAGCCACTGAGATCCCCATCTGGAAGCCTATTCTTTGCAAGTGTCTAAGTAAATCATATCTGGTAGAGAATATAACCCCATGGGTTCTGTCCCCTGCTCCCACCTCCCAGTGCACTTAAATTAAAAGATCTGCTGGACCCTATCTCTCCTTTCTTTGAAATTAAGTCTGGAATTGGTTCACCCCGCCCCCCTGGGTAGCATAAATCAAACAATCTCTGATTCTAAAATCCACAGGATCCCTTTGTCTACAGCTAAAGACCTAAACATTCCAGTCCATTTTCCCCCCTCCCCAAATCAAATCAGATGTCCTGCTGGGTTCATACCAGTCCTCACTCAGGATGCTGAAGCCATCCCAGCAGCCTGCTAGACAGGGATGTGCAAAGGCACTGAGGCAGCAAGGTGCACTGAGGAAACGAGGAGGAGTTCAGTGTGGTAGGGCAGAGACAGCCTCTGGAAAGAGAACTGAAGAAGGAGACATATGAAAAAGGGCCTGTGTTTCACTGGGACTCAACCTGAAGTCATCTGAGAAGTGCTGAAAGTTTAAGCAAGGAAGTGACCAGATCCAGTGTAAACCTCAGACAGCAACACTGGGAAGAGAAGGTACCTCAGAGCCAAAGACGAGAGCCTCACCTATTCAGGTGAAAATGAAAATTAGACCTGAGAAAGTTATGCTAAGGATGGAACCAAGGAGGAAATGTTTCATAGATCAAATCAATAAGAATTAGTGATTGCTTCGAAAAGTATGCGATCTAAAAACAAAACTAAAAGCAAATGGAGATGAATGAACCATGGAGAAGTATAAAGATGAAGAAGCACGCCAGGCCAGGGGAAGGACTGCGAGGTTACAGAGCATCTTGGACTGAAGTCAGCAAAACAATCAATCAGCCCGAGGACCCAGCGAGGGAATGATCAGGATCATGATGTTGGCAGATGCAGGTGGAAGCAGAAGTCAAGGAAGAAAGTAAATGTATGCTACTCTTACAGGGGAAAAACAATGATTTACTAACAGAGAAACACGACATCTTTTTCAAGATTTCACATAAAAATTTCCCACAGGTGAACTTTTAAAGCTCTCTTGGAAATGTAAGTGGAAATCGGTTTCCTTGCCTTCTCAATGATTATTCTAAAACTAATGCATCTGGAGAATGAATAAATTCCAGTCCAGATACTTAACTGAATAAAAGCCTTTTCCAAAATCTCAGTTGTAACAATAAATAAGAACTAGTTTGGACTTTAGGTGAAAAACTGCCTGGTGATAGAGAAAATAAGAATTAGGTCTTCGATAGGCTGAAAATACATTTAAATTATATTTCAAAACTCATGATCTAACCTTGCAAGAAGAAACAACCTGAATGTAATTTCAAATGAAAAAGCTAATTATTTAGTTAACAGATGATTCCTTGATTAGTTTGTAAAGACCACAACTAATAATTCTAAGTCTAAATGGATTTCTTAGATTTTATACTCCAAGGAGGCCAGTTCAGCTTTAGCACCTTTCTCTCTCGGTACGTCTCAGCTCCATCTGAGATATTACATAAGTTAACAATTATCTATCAGCGCCAAATTGTAAAGTAAAAGATAAATTATACATTTAAAAATAACATTTCCTGCAATGCAATTTCTCCAGTGTTTGACCTTAAATTGAAGGAGACCGATGTCATCTCCCCACCAAAATTATTTCAAGTCATTTCCTACAAACTAAATGTGTTCTCAGATGCTCTGCTGGGAGACGATGGCAGTTACCCCTGGTCAAATAAGTCTGGACTATCAGAATCAAGAGGTAAAGAACCAGCTTAATTCCAGTCAACTGGTTTTTTCAAACTTGATTATAGATATGTACGTACATAGGTATGTACGCACGCCATGTGTGTATCTGTGGCAGAGTGCGTGGAAAAGGGCTAACACAGCAGAGACTGCTGTCTGTAGAAAGACATGTGTCCAAGGTTAGCCTGTGTCTGGCATCTGGGAACTTGGCTTTGGGGAGGGCTTCCACTATTCCCTAACTGATAATGTTGGTTAACTGTGTGCAGCCTGCGTGTACACAAATACATGGTTTATGCTGAACACCTGCTTTCTTTGTGGAAGTCTGGAGTTTTGCTGCGAACCAGGCAGAGGAGGCATATGTGACCAGCAACTCCTTCTCCCCACACATAAAAAGCGTAGGCACCTAGTCTCTGACGAGCTCCCTAGCAGACATTTCACAGTGTTGTCACAAGTCATTGCTGGGAGAATCGAGCGTGTCCTGTGTGACTCCCGTTAATAAACGGGAACCAAGGTTGGGTTTACGTTGGTAGCAACTCAAAAAAAATTCGGAAGATGACCAAGCTTTTTTGTGTGGCGCATGGAAGTTTATGGGTCGGGAATCAAAACCCCGCCACAGCTGTAACCAGAGCCACGGCAGTGCCAATGCCAGATCCTAATCGACTGAGTCACTGGAGAATTCCGTATTTTTATAATGGCATCTCCACATGACACAGGGTTCTTCTGGGCACCTTTTTCCTTCAGCTGTCCCCACCTCAGTAAATGACAATTTGTCCTTCCTTTTGACTCACAACAAATCAAATGCATTTTTCTTTTATAGCCTATGTTTAATCCAGCAGGAAATCCTGTTTTCTCTCTCTTCAAGACCTATCTCACAGCCAACCGCTTCTTATCACCTCCGCGCCCCCCCCCCCGCCCCAGCCTACTGCTATGCCCTCCTGCCTGGATCTCTTTCCTCTACAGCCCCCTCTAGTCATTCACCACCAACCTGTCAGAATTACTGGAGAAAGACGTGCCACATGGCATCCTGCCTCTGCTTGAAACCTCACTGCTTCCCAGACTCCACACAAATGCCTGCGAGGCCCTGCATGGTCTACCCCCTCCCTGTCTTATCTTCTTTAAATATATCAAGCTTGCTTCTACTCCAGGACCTTTGCACTTACTCTCAGGACTGCTAAAAGGAGGCCCAGGCTCTGGAGAAAAAACTAGGGGCATGCTAGCAAAGAAAGAGTTGCTAGAAGTCTTTGTATAAGATTTTCCCTGAGCACCTTCCCAGACTGTAGGACCCTATCTTCTGTAACACTCGCCGCCGCCAAACCGGCTGCTCTCCTCCTGCATGGCTCCCCTTCCCTGCCGCTGTCCATCCGCAGAGCTCACATCCTTCTCTCTCATCAGGCCTCTGTGAAATGGCTCCTTTCCACAAAGGCCAGCCAGGAGCATCTCATATGAAGTAGGAGATGGCTCTCGTCCTGTTTTCCGCATCCTCCTCACGTTGTTTCATTTCATTCAGGGGTACTACCCTCCGCTGCTGGCTCTGCTGCTCTAGGTTCCCTGAGAGCAGGAACTCTGAGTCATCGCTCAGTGCCTCCAACAGTGTCTTACAGGCTGTAGGAGCTCAGTGCGTGGGGCAGGTAGAAAAGACAAGCACACTTCAGAATAAGCAAATCAGTCACAGGAAGTAGACTGACTGGGGTGATGGCATACTGTTCTGTCTTCTTGACACACTGGTGACCCCAGAACCTTTGGGGAAGGTTTACAGTTCTATGCAGTTGCTCTGAATTAGCCAACATGATGCCCTTAGCTTCATGGATCACAAAATAAGACTGTCCCGAGGTCATGGCATTGGAGAGAAGTCTGTGACTCTTAACATGGCAAGGAGACCTTCTGTAGGTTAAAAAATATTAATTGCCTTTGGTATACAATCTGTGTTGAGAAAGGGCTGTCTTCTCTTCTCGAGCATCCACGGTAAAGCATCCGATGGTGAGGCACGAACTTCATTTCCTCTTCTCGTTCATCTTTTTTATTTCCATCTCAAGGAGCTACCCCTGCTGCTTGCCCTCTGCAGTGATAACTTATAACTGAACCACTGCTGATCTCTCCCGTTAATAAAACCTCACTCTATTTCTTGTAAGAATGACACGGGCAGGGCTGCTAAATAGCCACTGTGACAAGACGGGCAGCGTGTTTAGAGTGGGGAGTGAAGCCTCAGCCCCTAGATCAGCACTGATTAAGCTCTCCTTGCGAATGCAACCGAGATGCCTGCAAAAGCACACGGGGCATTTTGCAATGGCCGATTCCTCTCTCAGATCTGAACATAATTCACCCCAAGCCTAAACCTACTCTAAGCTCAGAGGCAAAGAGGGTGGGGTGCATGTGTTCTGTACAATAAAAGAAGACTCTCTTGCCTCTATGCTGGACCTAGTTCTTCAGGACTTAGAGGCAACTTTATGTAGAATGAAAAAAAAAAAAAGCCTTCAAAAGGGAGATATTTATTGTTCTAAAACATGAACTAAAATTGGTTGAATAAACAGTGTGTCTGAAAAAGGTTCAACTCAAGCAGAACCTTCAGGTGGCTGAGACAACAGAGACCAGGAGCTTCTCTGCTAGTCCAGCCCGGAACCTGGCTAGAACCAACCTAGCCAAGAAACAAAGACTGCTGTGGAGAGAGGCCTTCAACTCCTACTAAATATTCGCTCTCAGCAAAGAACAGAGCAGCCCATAAGTAATGAATCAGCTTACAGGGAAAACACAAGACCTGTTCCTCAGTCCCCAGGAGGAGACGGAGATCCGCAGTGGGGAATGAACTTGGTGAGCCAGCTGTCAAGGGGAGGAGGCACAGAGCAGTATCAGGCCAAAGCACGCTATCACTGGACCTCATGGAAATACATTCCCCTCCTCTGCCTTGTGCTTGTACGACCCTGAGCAGAATTACTTCACCTCTCTAACCCTCATTTCTTCAGAGCACCGCTGGGTAAAGCAGAGATGAACTACCAATATCGAAAGGCACAAATAATGTTTATTGAAGCACTTATGAGATGTCCAGCTCTGTGCACTTAGCAGGCAATCTCTCATTTTATCTTGACAATAACTCTAGCAAGTTGGTCTTCTCTTTTTTGCCTTTCTATTTTTTAAATTTTTTTCATTTTAATGATTTTCATTTTTTCCGCTATAGCTGGTTTACAGTGTTATGTCAATAATCTACTGTACAGCAAGGTGACCCAGTTACATATACATGTATATATTCTTTTTTCTCACATTATCATGCTCCATCATAACTGATTAGACATAGTTCCAGTGCTATACAGCAGGATCTCATTGCTTATCCATTCCAAAGGCAATAGTTTGCAGCTATTAACCCCAAATTCCCAGTCCATTCCACTCCTTCCCCCTTGGCAACCACAAGTCTGTTCTCCATGTCCATGATTTTCTTTTGTGTGGCAAGGTTCATTTGTGCAGTATATTAGATTCCAGATATTAGTGATATCATATGGTATTCATCTTTCTCTTTCTGACTTACTTCACTTAGTATGAGAGTCTCTAGTTCCATCCACATTGCTGCAAATGGTATTATTTTGTTCTTTTTTATGGCTGGGTGGTATTCCATCGTGCATATACACCACATCTTCTTAATCCAATCATCTGTCGATGGACATTTGGGTTGTTTCCATGTTTTTGCCTTTTTATATATTAGGAAACCAAGGCTTACAGATTAAGCAACTTGCCCCACATTATACAGCTAGTGAAAGGTGAAACTAATATTCATAGACCTGTGTGATGCTAAAGAGAGCACTTTCACCACGACTTCTTCCTTCACCTGTACTTTTCAATAGCCATCAGCCAAGTGGCCATTCAAATTAAAACTGAAACAGAAGTTTAAAAGAAGCTGTACTGGCCATGCTTCCAGGGCTCAGCAGCTACTGTATTAGACCACCACATAACATGGCTACCCTGCTGGGCAGCACAGAGATTTCTATCATTGCACAAAGTTATCCTGAACCATACTGGCCTAGTCCTTCTCTGATATGGAAGGGGCCTGACTTTTAGTAGCATGAATGAATGTGAGTTTTGATTATGTCAGACTAGCAGTCGGATGGTCCCTCACCCTGGCTCCACTAGGCCATGGTCACAAAGACTGAGTCATTTGTGAAAAAGCTAAGACTGTAAGTTAGGGGTCTTCCTTTAAGCAGGAGAACATGAAATCACAACACTGGGGATGGGCTACACCGCTAGAAGGGCCACCGTGAGTAAAGAGCCTTGGAAGTCCAGTGTAGTTGGTTTCATGGTCACTTGCTTCCACCTCGGGAGCAAAGACAAGTGTGGTCACCAGGCTCTGGTCACTAGGACATCATCATGGTGTGGGTTCCTGGGCAGCTCGCTGCTGGACTGGGCAGATACTGCTCTCCCTTCTCTCAACGGCCACTCTTTTGTCCTAAACATCCACCTCTTTGGGCTTTAATTTCTTTAGATTGCTGTCAAATGTGGACGAGGTACCCATGCTGGCCCAGAGAGTGCGCCCCCCCCATCTCCCACCCTCCCCTCTGCCCTGGCCTCTCCCTCTGGTATCCACACCTGGGTTCTCCTCTCCTCTCAATTTTGTCTCCCTATTTTTTTATTTCCCATTATTTAAAAAAATAGGTCAAATTCACATAATATACAGTCAATCATTTTAAAGTGAACAGTTCAACAGCATTTAATGCAGTCACAATGTTGTACAACCCCCATTACAATCTGATCCCCAAATTTTTCCATCACCCCAGAAGGAAACCCCAATGCTCATTAGCTGTCCCCAGTCATCTTCTTTCTGTTTCTATGTTTACCTGTTCTAGACACTCCCTATCAATGGAATCACAGACCACGCCACCTTTGGGGTCTGGCTTCTTTCACTCGGCATAACAGTTCCAAGGTGCGCCCACCCTGCACCACGTTTCAGCACTTGGTTCCTTTTTTATGCCTGAGTTAATATCTCACTGAGTGAATGGCCAACATTTGCTTATCCATCCATCAGCCCACGGACTCTCTTATTTCTTGGTTTGTTACAACATGAAGGGGGAGGAGTCTAGTTTTTACCACATTCATGGAGAAAGTTGATGCCAAATTGTCTCTAGAATTGTTTTACCAGAAAGGCGGACCACACAGTATTTCAGGAAAGCACGTTGCCATCCATCAGGCATTTCCACCCTGGCCATTTTTTTTGGGTTTCAGTACTTAATTTTTTTCTAACAGTATCCAGAGTGTGATTTCTATAGTGGTTAATAGTTCTTAAAGAAGAATATTGCTAGGAGATTTAGTGTTTAAAGGTGTGGAATACACTGGCTCTCATACACAGGTGCTCAATGGCATGCCTTCAAATGTCTTTGCTGTGTCAGAGGTTCACTGTGAATTGCCAGGAAGCAATTGCAGTTTTCAATATTTCCCAAACTTTCAATGTTTTCTAATTTTTCCCAAGGGAGCACAGAACTCCCTTTTGTGTGACTGCGTGTGTATGTACGTGCGTGCGTGTGTGTGTGTGTGTGCGTGCGCGTGCACGCGTGTGTGTGTTCGGGCCACCTCTAGGGTTCTTCTGTTTTCAAAAACAGTTCAAAACAGCCGTTCTCTATGAGTATCTGAAATCTTCTTAGGTCTATGTAGTTGGGGGTGGTCTACATACTTTAGAGATAGGAGTGCTTCTGTCAGGCTTAAAATAGGTACATTTGGAGTCACAAGTTAAATATCTTAAATGCATTTACATGCAAATTATTTCTGAATTAATCACGCAAGCTATATAAAGTGTCATGAGTTTGAATTGCAATGGTAACAACTCATAACAAAATTTTCCTTTGGAAAATATCTTAATCCTTCAGCACTTCATAGCACACAACCTTCATGATCTGAAAGGCAGAGAGCCACTATAAAAAAAAGAAAAGGTATCTCTATGAAATGCACATTCCAGCACATATCCTCAGTATATGTATTAACACTTAAAATATAATCTGCTTAAATGTGCCGTATAGTTGGAAATTGTGTTTCTGAATAATATCTACATAATTTTCAATAAAAATAAACTTGCAGTAAATTATCTAGATCTTAAGGTACCAAAGACAAATGGCCTTTGCTGGAATTAGTTTTCCCTCGGGAGGAAGAAAATGGAATTTGTCTTCCGCAACGAGAAAAAAAATTAAAACACCATTCAGAATAAAAAATGAGTACTGGTGAGCTCTAGAACCATATTACCGGGTGCTTCTTTGAATTAAGGTGGGGATCTCTAGGCAGGTGGAGCCCCGGGGTGCCAAGATCCCAGATAAAATGAAGTCTGGGTGGTGAAGTAGAACTTGTTAGATAGGTTTACCATGGGGGAGCGCACACGTTACCACTACCAAAGCTTACAGCAATCCTATAGGGTAGGTTTTCCTATTCTCATTTTACAGCAGTGTTTTTCATTAGTGGTACGCATGGCACTTGGGGCTGGTGGTCCTTTGTGGTGGGGGCTGTCCTGTGCACTGCAGGATGCTTAGTGCCAGTCCTGGGCTCTACCCACTTGATGCCAGCAGCACCTTTCCCATGTTGTGTCAACCAGAACTGTCTCCTGACATTGCCGACTGTCCCCTGAGGGCCAACATCACTCCTACCTGATGGTTTACAGGGAGCAAACCAAGCATTTAAATGATGTGTGACAGAGCCAGTGTCCAGAGCCCGGGCTCTGGATGGCGAAGAAGTGGGTTTGTTACGTGGCACTGTCACCTACCGGTTGTGCGACTTGCCTCCTGATACTTTCCTAAGACTTAAAAGTTTCTCCAAATGAATAATGTGCAAAAACAGGCACTTCCTTCGAGGTTCCTGAGGGGGCAGAAGATGCGTTTTGTTCACTAGCACATCCCGAGCACGCTAGGGCACACTTTTCTTGGATGATCTGTTTAAAATCCAAGACTTTTTTTTTTTTTTTTTGTCTTTTTGTCTTTATGTAGAGCCGCACCCGCGGCATATGGAGGTTCCCAGGCTAGGGGTCCAATAGGAGCTGTAGCTGCCGGCCTACACCACAGCCACAGCAACGCGGGATCCGAGCCACATCTGCAACCTACACCACAGCTCACGGCAACGCCGGATCCTTAACCCACTGAGCAAGGCCAGGGATCGAACCTGTAACCTCATGGTTCTTAGTCGGATTCATTAACCACTGAGCCACGAAGGGAACTCCCTAAAATCTAAGACTTAAGCTGAGCCTGACACAGTCAGTGTGAAGGCAGGCTGGGGCAGGATCTGGGCTTGGAGCTGATGGGCCCAGAGCCAGGGGCTCTCCTCTGAGGGGAAGACCAGCTTCGGGTCAGTAGAGGCGCGCTGGGACCTGCCCTTTAGGCTGAGGAGCCTATACTCCAACCGGGGCCTCTGCCTGCCCCGTGGGCCTCGGAGCAGGTTACTGTTTGGGGTCCGCCTCGTACTAAGTGATAGACCCGATGCAGCTCTGAGCCCGAGAGTGCTCCAAACACAAAACCAAGTGTCCAACTGTGCCCTGATTCTCACTTGCTCTGAAGAAAATGACCCTCATAAAACACCAAGACGACACTTCCAGAAGAGAAATAAGCAAAGTGTGAAAGAGGCTGGGACATTTATGTTCTGGTGCAAAAACACATCAGAGAAACGACAATCTGCCTCCGGCCTTAAGAAAGAGAATAAAGGGGTGGCACCGAGGGATGGCTGTTATTCTCCCTCTAGTTATCACCTTATTTGCAGACAGCAAAGCGGGGTGGGGGGGGTTGCTCACACTGCTGGCTCTGCCATCTGTCCCCAGGTTCTAGAGGCGGCCGCAGCTGGGAGCAAGGGCAAGACCGTCTATCACTCACCAGCTGAGTGACCGTGGATGGATTCCCAGCCAGCTGAATTTAAATCAAGATTATTCAGGATGATCTGGGTGTTCCCACAGGGTCCTTCTGAGTGGGAGAGGGAACGGGGACAGAGCAGCGTGGGCAGGTCCACTCAGCACCGCAGCCGTGAAGACGGAGGCGGAGGCCCCGGGATGCACAGGGCCCCGGGGAGCTAGAGAAGGCCGGGGAGCTGATTCTCCCCCAGAGCCTCCGGAACGAATCAGCCCTTCCTCCTGACACTGGATTTCAGCCCTGGGAGACCCCCATTTGACTTCTGACCTCAAGAACGACAGGTAACAACTTTGTGTTGCTGTGAGCCACCACGTTTGTGATCAGCTATGAAGGCAGAAACAGGAAACCAGCACAGGTAACCTAACTCACTGAGTCAGCGCCGGGGGGTTAGTGAGCGCAGAGAGAGACCCACAAAACGGTCACCATTAGCACCACCGTGGGGGGCTGTACTACTGCTCAGAGAGTAAGGGTGGGCCTCAGGTGTAGCCCAAGGGCGGGGCAGCTCCGGCCGGCCTCCGTCCCTGAGCGATGTTCAGAAGGGAAGAGAGCTTGCTAGGAAGAGCGGCAGGGTGGTAAGCTTCATCTTGCAGGTGACATCTGTGTGCCTGTCTCCCTGTGCAAAGCCTTTCCACCCACTACCACCGTTTCTCAGGAAGCTGAGCGCAGAGGAACTCGGCAGCCCCACGTGACCTGGGGGCGGGCTTTGACGCATCTCCATGAAAATGCCTCTGGGAAGCCCGTCCTGGTGGCGTCAGCTCGCCCCGGGGCCTGACAGCATCCCCACACATAGAGCCTTTCCACAGAAGTCTCCAGAAAAGGGAAATGTGCAAGCTCCCTTTTGGGACTGCTGTGGTCTCAAAACCTCTTAAAATCAGGTTGTCAAAGGATGTGGAGATGCCGATTCCTAAGGGCTATGAGGGCCCACTGAATCCGGCGGTCAGCACCTTGCTCTGCAGCGGGGCAGGGAATAAATGCCACCGGTCATCAAGACAGCGTCGCACAACAGAAAGTGAGGAACACGGAACAGAGACTAAGGGGACTTGGGTAGAGTTCACAGGCAGGCGCTGCATTAACAACTCCAAAGGAAGAGGCGATGCATTCCCAGCTGGGAAATGGCAGTCGCTCGGGTCTCCTTCCCTGTGCTGTCCCCCAAGTGTTAGCCTGTGACTTGATGTGCATCCCCAGCCGGGAGGGTATGACCAAGTTCAGAAGAGCACAGGGCCATCCTCCTGACTCCCACTGTCAAGCTTCACTGGCCCGCTCTCGGGTCCACTCGTGTCTGATGTGCTAATAAGCCATCGTGTCAACGACGAGGCCTCCTCTCCTGTCTTTCGCTTTATCCCACCTCCAGGGCATCTGCTCTGGCACAACGACCCAGGCTCCGTTTCGCCCCCACAGCCGGAACGAGCACCTACAAGTGACTGAACACAATCAAGTCCTCTTAGCAAGCAGGTTGTCTTTCCAAAATGGCACTAAAAAGATGGATTTTGCTTAAAGGAAAGCGTTATGCAAATATCCGAACAAAGGACAGTAATATGGAAATGATCTTTCGGTACCTAACGCCTTACTGCAAGAACAAGATAAGCCTTCTTCATAATAAAGATCTTACCACAGATGCCAATCAAACAAATCAACAGCTAACAGCTCCAGCCAACTCTGTTTAATAAATAATTTTGAGATTGCCCACCGATAAGCTCACATAGAAGAAAGACCTAAAAGCTTCGGATTTTAACAGAGAACGCTCTCTGGGCCTGGGGACTGAGCAACACTAAATGGGAAGGACCAGGCAACACAGAGGGCACTGCCCACCCTCCACCCAGATTTCGAATAGAGAGACTTTCCAATTTACTCTCTCTGGAAGGGAACTTGAAGCTGAACTCTGGCAAGGCAGGGTTTATCCCCCACAGCCTGCTAGGCAGTGGGTTCTCAACAAATGAATGCAGTTTTGAGTTAATTTCTATTTCATGGCAATTTGAATGTTATTGCTGACTTTCTCAAATCTTATCTTCCTGGGATGCAAATTGGATGTTACGCCCCTGCTTAAAATCCTCCTAGGTTTCCTTAGAAGAAAATCAAGCTCCTGACCCAACTCTGCAAGGCCTGGTGGGACCAGGTCTTCTAATTCTTGCTACTTACTTCATCCAAAGGCACATTCAATATCTTCACTATGACTTTGGTCCCTGTCCAGGTCTTCTAGGCTGAAGATGCCGTTTATCTGACCTGGGCCACTCTGGCTTCAGAGACTCAGAGACAGGACCCGCTACCTCCCACCCACCGTCCTCCACTGGCAACCAGAGTGGCCTGTGCAAAATCCAGATCTGCTCATGGGTCTCTTTAACATCTGCTCATCACCAGGGGCGTTCTATCTAAGCGCATTCCTTAGCACTCAGGCCTGGCTTCCTCACAAGTCAAGTTCATTTCCTGTTTCCCTCAGGAACCTCACTCTCCCACTTCTCCAAAGGCATCTTAAGCTCTCTGTCCCCTCTCCCTAGAACATTCCTCCTGCCCTGCCCTCTCCTGGGACCTGGCTAACTCCCCCTCATTCTTCAGCACTTGCTCGATCACCACCCTTTGGAAGGTTCTTCCCAGCCTTGCCCTTGTCGCATGGTGGTATCTTCTTACAAGTCATCATCTCCAATTAGACCACAAGCTTTACAAGGACAGGGACAGTATCCCTTGGGGTTGTGCCCTTATCTAGTCTAGCCGAAGGACTCTGCTGTTCCCTTGAAAGAAAAAGAAAAAGTTGCATACTAAAAAAAAAAAAAAAGCCTGAGGACTACTTGAGTGAACAAGCCAAGGTATGTGAGCAGAGCCTCTGAGAGGCCAGCCCCATGCTGGTACCTGCAGAGAAGCAGGCGTGGGGTCTGCCCTGGGTCGTGCAGGATGTCTTTCACCTCAACCTATTAGATGCCAGTAGCACCAAGCTGAAAAACAAAAAAGGTCCCTAGACTTTGCAGATGTCCCCAGGGGGCACAGTCACCTTGGAGGAGAACCTCTGATGTCAAGGATACCTGAGAGGGAAAGACAGCATTCCTGCCCTCAGACCTTCCATCAGACCTAAATGCCATCTCCCCGTGAGGCCTGCCTGGACCACGCAACTGCTTTTATCGCTCCCTGTGTCTTCAGTCTGCTCCATTTTTATTCCCAGCACAGGTAACCACCTGGCATGTTACAAGCTTGCTCACATCTATTTATTGGCAGGGTTTCATGAAGCAGAAACTTGCTGGTGGTTTGCTGCTCCATCCCCAGTCCCTTGAAATGATAGCTGGCCTGAGCTGGGCATCCAGGTGACTTGTGCGGAGTCCATCATTCTTGTGGTTGCTCTGAATTATGCTTGCAGGCTGCTGGGTGCAAGCTGGCTCTGGTGTGTGCACACCCTTTGGGCAGCCCCAAGTCGCCCCTCCAGAAGTGCTGACCGTTTTCCTACACTTCTCTTGGCTGGAAGAGAAGGTTCAGCTGGGCGAAGAGCAGGCTCCTCTACACTCTCCTTTTTATCCTAGGATATGCTCAGAGTCTTCCCATTGGACATCTGGACAGAAGCAGTCTGCTCCAGTTCCACATTAAGCAGGGGGCTGGCTGGAACTGAGGTGGGAAACCTGGAGGTCGGCAGCTCCCCAGCCTCTGTGAGGACATTTACACTTAATCCCCGTCACAGGACTCTGGGTTCCCGCCTGCTCAGGGGGACCCTGGGCCCCATTACAGCATCCCAGGTATTTCCTGGGTAACCCAAAGCTGACTTCACTGACCAATGCCAGTTTCTTCCTCCCTCGTCTGGTCCCTCGTGGGAGCTTCACCACGGCGACCCTCACTCCCAACCTTTCCCAAACCACGGTGGGCAGGGAGGATGGCTCACTTTACGACAGTGTCATCTTCCGTCACTTTCCTTCATAGCCATAGCACTTGAACCTGGAATCTTATCCAGTCTTTTGCCATTGGTTTAATTAACTTCCAGGCCTCACCTCCAATTTTGCACAGTACCTCTTCAGAAAAAATAAATTCCATCATTTTCTGCCCTCTGACCACTTTAAGGGCCAGAGGAGGAGGATGGCCTTTTTTTTTTTTTATCTTCTCTTCTGCTCCTTTCTCCTCTTAGTCCCTGCCCCCAACACAATCCTCCTTCCCTCCCCTGCTCAGTTTTTACAAAATGGAAAAAAAAATACAAACTTGTACGCCTACTGATAATGCAAAGTGATGGACAGTGGGTGGTGGACAGTGTAAGGGGTGTCTTATCTGTGTTTGTAGGATCCAGTCCCAGAGGGGCAGCCCCAGTGCCTCCTATGGCGGGACAAGAAAGCAGCAGCAACAGTCCTTTCAGTACTGAGAGTCAAAGCTGCTGGTCAGTTACGGAACTTGTCCTTGAAAATTTAGCAGGTTAGATAAAATGGGTCTAAAGACTTTCAGTCCTGATATTTTGTGGTTCTTCAGCATCTTGGTTGGGGGGGGACCATCAAGTAACTTGAAAAGCAGCTACAATGAAATAGATTTGGTTGTAGTTAGATAACTAACGCAAAGAAATAAGAAAACCAATCATCACACATTCGCTAATTCCATGAATGTCAGATAGGTCCAGGCTGCAGGCCCGGTGCCCGGGATGCGAGGCCCAGCTTGGGGAGGAACATGGGGTTTGCCCACCTGCCAAGATTCAAGCTGAACCTCTTTGGAGGAGTCTGTGCTAATGAAGTTTAGAAACTATGCTTCCATGGTCTTGAGTGGGGAAGCAGCTTTGCTTAGTGGACCAAAGAAATAATCAGGAGCAACTCCATGGTCTAATCCAGGTATGTGGCTGCTGAGGTGATGCCTCAGTTTCAACAGGTGCACCCGGCAGATAAGGCCAGGTTGCAAAATGAAGTGCTTGGAAACGTGCAGAACTCAGGGCAAGAGTCAGATGGAGATGCTCGGAAGGTACTGGCCTGGGGGGGGGGAGGCCACTGAATCCCAAATTATTTTTTTCAAAAGTGAGTCAGAAGACAATCTGTTTACTTATTTATCAAATTGCGTTTCTCGGCAATTCAGTTTTTAAAGGGCTGTGTCAAGAAACATCAGAAAGTAGTCTGTTTCAGATAGTCACTCAGACTGAAGCAGCTGATGGAGAGGAGATAAAATCTTTGATTTGCTGCTATGATGTGTGAGAAAGTCCTACCTGTATATCTCATTTGATATTCATAACACACCCACCCAGCTGCGTCATTAACCCTGATCCTAGGTAAAGTGGATCCTTGAATAAACTGGGTTATCAATATATTCTGTTAACTCGTAGTTCTCAAACTTGGCTTCACAGTGGAAACACCTGGAGAGTTTTATAAACGTGCGATGTTTGGTCCCACTTCAATGCGTTCTGATTTAATTGGTTTGGAGCTCAGCTTGAGCATCAGGGGTTTGAAAAACTCCCCAGGTGATCTCTTTAAAAGTGCAGCCAAGTTTGAAAACCACAAATAACTGACTCAAGGTTACAGATCTAAGATGGCGGAAAGCTGGACTTGCTGAGCCCAGGGCCAGCTTCCTCCAGTCAGGAAGGCTCTTTGCTTGGATAGGCTCACAGCTTCTGAAGACACTTTCATCTCCGGCCTAACAGGCTGGTTTCTGAGAAATAAGCAAACACGCAGCAACACAGTATTTAACAGTTATCTAAAGTCTTGACAGGAGAGAGCACAGAAGCCTGGGAAAAAAATTGCCTGGATCTCAGGAACCATTAACAAAATCAAAGAAAAAAAAAAAAACAAAGGCAGTTTTGAAGAGTGTGGATTGGATCGAGAGGGCTTTCAAACGCTGTACCAGGGCACCTGGAGAAATAAGCACCTTTGAGGCTCAAACCTATGACCCCCGCAAGACTGTGATGGCATCGGTTCAGAGGCCACCTTCCCTGAGGCAAACTAATGAACTGAGCCAGCTGCCCTGATGTTAACACCTGCTATATTCAGACCTGGGTTCGTCTGAACTACCCAGAGGGCTTCTTACGTCTGAGATGGGGCCTGAGAATTTGCATTACTAACACGTTCCCAGATGCTGCTGCTGGTCTAGGGGGGCCACGCTTTGAAGACCGCTCATTCAGACGATTTGCTTCTACAGAGGAACACGTGGAGTTCCTGACAGTCAGCCATTTAGCTGCCAGCTGGAGGCCTAGCAACTGCTTTCACCTCCATTTCCTCTGCAGGGAGCTTCAACTGCAGAACAGGTACAGAAGGTGCTGGCTCCCAGTTCTGAGCACTTCGGAAGTGACTATGGAGCACAACTCTCACAGCCCACTTCCCAACCACAGTGCCACTAGGAGACGATCCTGAAACCTCGCTCTCACGCTCAAGAAGGGAAAACAGGTTTGAGAAGAAAGCGTGCCAGAGTGACGCAGTACTAGGACAAACCATGAAATGGCTGATATTCACCCTTTTTTTTTCCAACTATAATAATGGCTATTTCATTTGGTTCTTTGGATACTAGAGTAAAGATTCTAACCACAGTAGGTCTGAGTCCAAAGCCTGAGATTTTAACTCAAGTTCTCTGTCTCCTCCCAACCAGGACTCTTTCCTAAGCCATGTGTCTCACTGACCAATAGGATCATAATCTTGAGAGGAGTTAAGATCACAAGGCTGAAGCCATATTCTCCAATCAAGAACTGGTTACCGTTCCTAGGAAACTATGCCTATCACTGCCTGCCTCTCACCTGGAACAAAACTGTCCTGGTGACGTGGCTAATCCTGCAGGTGACAGTCCACCCCAAGCCCCTTGCTAGCTCAGCTGGAGTCCTTCATATGACAGCGGTTCTCCCCTCACACATCCCAGCATGAGATCTGGCCACGGAAATAAGAGACATGGGCAGTGGCTCTGCTTTGGGGATCTGAGCTTCCAGAAAGCATGGGATCAGAGTGGCCCAGCATTTCTGGGCAGCCAAGGCAGAGTCGCTAACACTTGGTTCTGAGCACTGTAGGAGCAGGAAGAGGTGGCAGCAGTGATGACACATCTAAAGCAGTGATTCTCAGTTGGGGGCAATTTCCCCCCATGGGACAAAACGCAGTATCTGGAGACATTTTTAATTGTCAAAACTGGGGTCAGGGGATACTACAGGCATCTACTGCTTAGAAGCCAACTAAGCGTTAGATGCCAGCTAAGCTCTTCTAAACACCCTAGGAGGCAGTGGCCAGGCCCCCACAACACGGCACATTGGACATGTTCAATAAATGTTTATAGCAACATTCAACAATCAAATATCTTGGGAACCACTTTGGCTCTCAGCTAACACATCAGTGAGGACAAGATAATAAAAGATTTCAGGAGTGCTTTGTGGCACAGCAGTAACAAACCTGACTAGTATCCATGAGGATGCAGGTTCAATCCCTGGCCTCACTCAGTGGGTTAAGGATCCAGGGTTGGTGTGAGCTGTGGTGTAGGCTGGCAGCTGCAGCTCCAATTCAGCCCCTAGCCTGGGAACCTCAATATGCTGCAGGTGTGGCCCATAAACAAACAAACAAACAAACCATCTCACAGGTTTGTGTATGTGGAACTCCAGAGAGTGCCCGAGAACTTACCAAGTGCTCACTAGATAGTTCTCTCTCTTTCCAAACACTCTCCTCTTCACCCATCCAGCTGACACTGCCAGTTCTCAGTGCACCTCCCACTGGGGACAACAGAGCAGGGGGACGGTCTCTGGCCCATGACCCCCATCTACCACCAGGATCCTGTCCCGTTTTGCCTCTTACCCCAACCCTCCACTGCCTAACAGATTTGACTCCCCTTTCACTCCTGTCCTCCCATATTGACAAATCTGCAGTCGGCAGATTAGAGTCACAGTATGAGGGAATCATTACCACCTGCTAATATTTTTATAGAATTTCATAAACTTGGTCATTCATGAATCATTTACGGTACTTTATTCCAATAAAGAGTTCACAAATCACTCAAATGCTGGCAAAATGCATAATAATGACCAATATTTCAGGAGGCTTTGCATGAATATGTCAGCTTCCAATACTGCAAGAGCTAAATTATTTTGCCAGGTGTCACTTCGGGTCAGAAGCATGGAAAGCCCTTTTGGGGGCTGCGATAGGCAGAGTGGGCAGGTGGCAGAGGGTCTTGGAAAAAGACAGTATTTAAGAAGGAACAGATCATCCAGTGAGTCACATCCACTTCCAAAAAGTGGAGTTCCTGAGAAAGAGGTCTAGGAATTTGGAGACTGGACATCACAGTCTAGCTGGAGGTGAAAACAGGAAAAAGTATTTCTTAGTAACTGAAAACGCAGGGCTGTCGAAGCGGAGAGAAACAGATCTGGACCCCAGATTCCGTTCATAGCAGCTGGAAGACCTTGAAAAAGTTATTTAACAGTTATTTGCTTGTCTGTAAAATGGTGTTAACTCCTACTTCTTAAGTTTCTGGTGTGAAATGGATTAAGTAAGAAAATGCATGTGAACTCTCTAGCATGATATCAGCTGAGTCAAGCTCAATACACAATAGCTTTAATAATGATACACATTCAGGCGCCCAAGGACAAATGGACCCCAGATTGTTTCTTATCACACAGATCCCTGAGGCTTAGTTCATGATGATTTTTGTCGGATTTGGGAAATGGGAACACCAGAGCAGGGACCTACTTGCGAAGAGCATTTACCTTTAAAATAAACAACTTTGACCACACTGGAGTGATTATAAAGGCAATCCATGGACCCACGTGCCTTCTGCTTTTTAAACTTGCAAAAGGGGACAGTGAGATGTGGAGACTGGAGACCTAGGATTCTGCTCTTTGAAGAAGCAGGTTTGTCAACCACAGTGCCCACCAGAGACATGACAGTTCTAACTGTGCTACTAAGAGAGTGAATTATTGACAATTAGGTGCTTGTAGGAAAATCCAACACAGGGCAACAGAAAAGAACTATCCTCAGCCAGGACATGAAGAGAACACGGCAAAGAATGGACTGACGAGGCACAGGGGCAGGCCGCTGCCCCACCGTGGAGCCCTGCTCCTACCTCCAGCCACAGCGTGACCACGGAGCCCCAGCAGCCTCTCCACTGGGCATGTGTGGCCCCGAGCCTGGGTGGGCCCAGCACCACTCCCAGCCAATCACCTGTACAAGGTGGCGAGGAATGTAAATCCGTTTTGTTGTGAAAGAAAGCCTAGGCATTAAAAGGAAAGGGAGTGACCAGTGTGTCTTCTTTCCTAGCATATCCCCCTGCTGCCTGGCAGGGCAACCTTCACCACACAGGTCCTCAGTCAAAGATACACAGAATGAATGCACTGATCAATCAATTGATCTGTGCTGAGGTGCATTACAGAACTACCACATAAAGTCAAGATTGTTCAAGAGAAATTCTGAGGATGCTGGAGACGGGCAGGCTGGGCCCTGGATCAGAGTCCGTGGCATCTGCACTTGGCTCCTTTGTCTTTCCCATCCTCATCTCTCACATGGTCAGATGATAGAGTGCTCGCCTTGTTTCTGGCACTGTTCTAAATGCTTGATATGTAGGCACTCCCTTAGTCCCTTAAATCTTGTAACATCAGTAGGACTGCTTTTCCCATTTCACAGATTAAAAAAAAAAAAAAAAAAAAACCGAGGCAGACATCCTGCCCAAGTTCCCAGAGCTAGTCCCTGATTTTAATCCAGCCAGCACGGCTACCTACCAAATTATGTTTGTAACAGATGCACATACTACATGGCTTCACTTTAAGTAAAAGGATGGGAAACTCTAGGCTACAGACCAGGCTCGAATTTACTAGCTGTTCAGCAATTACTAGTTAGCAAAGCTAGTAATCTCATCTTCTACAATCAGGAAAGGTGCTAGTACTATCCCCATTTTATGGCCAAGAACCACAAGATCAGAGAGGGTCAGTGGGTTGTCCAAGATCACACAGCTCAGTAAGGAGCAACACTGAGACTCGAACAATTTTGTGACTTAAGAGCCATCGATCTTAATCACTATTATCACTTAGATAAAAACAAAATTACCTGAAAAAAATTAGTGGGTTTTCCCTCACACCTCAGCCATCCCCTAGTGCAGTCAAGTCCCTGCACGATCACACGTGACAGCCCTTCGTTCGGCGTGAGGAGGCCAGAGGAAGGGGGCATGTCACGATTCAGAATCCTCCCGGAAGAGGTCTTTCACCACCAACATCAAAACCAAGCCACCTGACTGACCACAGGCCTTGCGCTCATTCCCCGAAGACCTGTGAATGTTGGCGTTTGAGCTCTTTTCCTCCTGCTGCCACTGCCACCAGACATCTTCCCCTCAGCGTCCCTGGAGATCAAGGTCACTGCCAGCCAAGAAGCATGTTCATAACGAGGCCGGCCCTGGTTTATGGAATCCAGAACACTCCCCAAAGGGCAACTTTAATTTGGAAGCCACCTGTGGATCCCGCAAACACCAGACAGGATCAGTGAGCCAAGCCTGTACCCAAACTCTTGCTCGGCCCTTAAAATAGCTCCTATAGGGTCACCCCCAAAAGTCGTCTCTCAGCCTCTCCTTTACCAGTCCTCGTTCCTGCCAACAAGCCTCTTCCAGTTTCTCTGATCAGGCTAGTCCCACTTCCAGGCTACCGAACGCTCCTAAGTAGACTTCCGCTCCTTTATCCGTGATCCTGTACCCCTTCAATCTCCCAGGGAATCCTAGAACTCAGCTTCCTCCAAGAACTTCTCTCTGACACTTAAAAGAGGGGCAGCAAATGCTATGATGTTTGCTTCCTGTCAGAACAGAAGGAAAAACCATGAGTCTGGGATAGATGTCAACTTTCTCAGGGTTGAAAGTAGGAAACGTTAAAAAACCTGGGGAACCTAGCTAAAAAAATTAAATCACTTTTCATGAAAAAATGAGTAAGGGCAGCACTGATTTACTGAATGCTTGTTAGGTCCTGGGCATTGTGCTAAGCATTTGCAAACATCATTTTATTTCATTTTCCACAGTTCTTAGAGATGCTGGTACCATCCCCGCTTTGCAGACAAGAATCATGAGATTCTCAGAGAGGGTAAATTGGGTGGCCTGAGATAAAAAACAAAACAAGCAAACAAAAAACCAGCACAGTAAACAGCAGTGCTGAGACTCAAATGGCAGTTTGCTAACCCTAGAGGTCTGAATCACTGCTATGAAGTTATGAACTACAGCTTATCTGTAGTTCCTTGTGCCTGAAAATTAATGGCTAGTCCCCATGACAGGCAGGGAATGAGTTCATCTACCCATGGTCTGCAGCCGACCTTTTCTGCAGCAGGTGGACCCTGACAGCTCCAAGTCACCTCTGGTTACCGTCAAGTCCAGCTGAACCCGGGGATTTCTGAGGGTGCCAACATTCAAGTTCTACAACAACCAGCTTCCCCCTTGGGTGTACCTTAAGGGCACACTGGTCACCCTTTGGCGTTCTTTGACAGATGGTGCCCCCTGCAGATGTTCAGAGCATCTGCCTTTTAGCAAATGCTCTGGAGAGGGAGGTTCCCCCAGGAGCCGGGATCCTCGAATACCCAGCATGAGGTTGGACGGGTACCCCACCCCATCATCACGCCACTGCCCTGTGTTTGTCCAGCATTCTGATGCCTCTAACACCCTCTTCTATCTTCTCACTGGAAACTCACAGCAATCCACTTGGCAGGTAAGCAACTGCTGGCTTGGCCCACATGTGGCACGTGGAAGTGCCAGGCTAGGGGTCAAACCTGAGCCACGGCAGTGATTATACTGAATCCTTAACTGCTAGGGCACCAGGGAACTCCGCTATCTTCATTTTATGTATGGGATCCTGAGCACCAGTGCCTACATGGTCTCCCCAAGGCCAGCACCTCATGGCAACAGAGGCTAGACCCAGGGCACTCATTTCCCCCAGGGCACTTGACAATGTCCCTCTACCCCATCTGTAGAAAAAGAAGAACACAGTTTTTTTTTTTTTTTCCTTGGGGAGGAGGAGGCAACATTGTTAAAGTGGGACGGGGATGCTTCTACGTGGTGTTTGACCGAGAAAACGAGAGATGCCAAATCTGGTCCAGGAAAGTGACCATCTCCCCAGACCTCAACCCGGGGAAACGCGCGTGAGACGGGCAATGGTGATGCAAAGCAAACGCTGCTGGCTGGGCCTTGTTCCCCCAGGGCCTGCGTCCTGCAAAGGGCTTTTCCTGAAAATGGCCGCAAGTTCTGTCCCATCCCTCAAAAAATGAGCTCACTGCCCTCAGGGGCTTGGGTCCTTAACAGAGGCTGTGAGGACAGACTCTAGGGGGTGCAGCACAGAGGGGTCAGAGCTGACCTGGAGCCTGTCTGAGATTTAGTGCTCACCCCAGTCTCTGTGTGCAACGGCACTGGTCTCTGAATCTGGAATGGGTGTCAACTTCTTAAACTAGGCTTTTACAAATATCCTATTATTTCCCCATAAACAAGTAAGGCACAGACATGGTAGAAAAATCAGAAAATAAAAAAATCATTAACACCAAATGCAGCCACTAACACTTTGGTTTTTCTTCCACCACGCTTCTTTGCAAACATATAACCATCATGATATGTGTAAACACTCCATCTGTAATGAGGATACCATATGTGTTGGTGTGTCTGTTTCCATTCAGTATCTTGAAAATCTACCATAGACCCAGAACTTGTTCAAAAATATTTAAAATGGTTGTAGGAAACTTCCTTGCAAAACTGTGCCATATTTTAACCATTATATACTGCTGAATATTTAGCAACTGTTTCCATTTTAAGGATCATGTCCTGCTATAACATCACTGCACAAAAATTGAACTAAATTCCTCTTTCCCTAGGATGAATCTCTAAAAGCAGAACGATCAAGTCCAAGGGTTTGTACTTTCTGCAGCTTTTCATTATAAAGGTAGTTTCTGTAAAGTCAATGTTAACGCAAGATTTATGACCTCCTCTGAGATGTTCACAGGGTCCCCCTTCTTGGGACCCCCAAAGTCTCACGCAGAACAGGGGACCTCGGTGACAAGATAGGGGCTCCCACTGCTGCCCTGTCAGGGTTCAATGCCACTTGGCTCCCACAGAGACACACTTAAGGCCGTGCTGCCCAGGGCTTGATGAAGCCCAGAAATAATGAGCTCAGTGGGAGGAAAGCCATCTCGGAAAGCCCCATCTCTGTGGGCAGGGCGGCCACTGCGGTACTTACTTGATATGCGGCGATCGTTTCTCTGTCCAAGTTCCGTGTCACGGAGACGCTACCCGTGTTCTCATTGATTCTGAAAATCCCTTTTGGCTCTTGATCCACTCCCTTTCCAGTGAGCCGGAACTTGGATCCTTCTGGTCTGTCACTATCGACTACCTGGTCAGAGAAACAGAGGAACATTTAAGATCTTGGCCGGAAAACACAGAGAAAGCACGGTATCGACACACCTCAGTGACCAATCCACTAATTGCAGGGGCCAACACATAGGTGCTGGGCGAACTCGACTGAAACAGCATCAACAAAAATGGCATCATTGTTCAACAAGTTTCAGCCTACACGCACATCTTTGCGGCTTTCAGGTGGGGAAGCTTAATAGCACTGGGGTGACATATAGTGACAGACCTAGGAGGGAAGTCACTTCATGAAGTTCAAGGTTGGACATTTATGTTATTTTTAACTCCTGGGAAACATACTTTTTTTCTGCAAGCAAGACCAAAGAGGCAACAGAAAACATCTGACACTTCTACACTGGGCAGGCATTAATCAAGAGTCAAGGTCTTTACATGAACCCAGTTGTCACCAGCGGCACTTTCCCCACTGCTTGTACCAGGTACATGGTGCTGAGGATGCACTTTACCCACATGAAGAAAACTCAGACAACAATGCGGGGGCTGGGGGAGGGAACATTATTATCTGAACTCTGAAATCACTGAGACTCAGAGAGATGAAGCAAGCCTGCCATGGTCACAGTCATTAAAGAGATGAAGATGGCATCCAGAACCCATCTTCCATCTCTCTAGAGGCACTGATATGCAACACTTTCATTTCTGAATTTACGTTAAGGTAATTCCCTATAGGGAGTCAGCCTTGATTTGACATTTGAAAAATACATTCAAAAGGTAAAGCTATAAGAAGGCAGTTCTAGGTAGAGGGAACAGCATAGACAGGCAGCAGGCAGGTGAAAGAGCCAAGAAAATTTCAGAATGGTTTGAGTAGAGATGAGGTTAAGAGGTAATTAGAAGTCAAATTTTGTTTTGTTTTGTTTTTATGGCATTTGAAACCGTCCAACTAAAGGAAAAAATTACTATTTGCATAGGTTAGTTCTAGAGTTTTACCAAGTATTCATGTATATTTAATAACTCTTTCTCACTGATACCTGCAAACATTCATTTGATTATAACAATTTACAAGCCACAAACACAATAGACATGCAGAAATACAGATGAAAGCAAGCTGATACTGATCTGGCTGTAATCAATTTACAAGTAAACAGGCACCTATTGGAATACAGCCAACTGGGCCTGGAGGATTAGGTGGTCAGGACAAGAAAAATACCTTCTAGTGGAATCAGGAAAGGGGGTGGGGTCTGGTGGGGGAGGGGCATTTCTGCGATCACCATGCCTGCAATTCTGATGCAAGCCACCAGGTGGCAGCGGTACCTAAGGCAGCATGATCCTCCTGCCAAGGTTCCTCTGCCAGGACCAGTGAGTGGAATGAGATCATGACACAATTCCATATGGCAGTATAGTGTTTCCTGATTTAAAACATTCTTTATTAAAATACACTGAGAATTTTGATTAAACACCAATTACCTCTGTTCGCATTTTTTAAATTAGGAGAAAATATCATCTCAAAGCAGGCTAAAATAAGATACGTGATACCTTCTGATGAAAAGAATTTTTAGTCACTGCTTGACTTGATTTAATCCAAATGACATTATTGCCACAGCTTGGAAGCTCCACGAGGTCAACAATCTCAGCATATCAGACTCACCGCTGGATCCCAGTGCCTGGCAAAGTGCCTGGCGTACAGCAGGGACCAAGGCCAGTATCTGTTTAACAAGGGGCTCCACTGTTTAGACAAACATATGTCCCAATCCTAGCTTGGCCAGCGATCTGCCCTGTGACCTTGAACACAATTCTTTGCCTCTCTGGCTCTCGATTTTCTCATCTATAATAAAAGGATAAGGAGATTTATTTCCCAGGGTTGCTGAGAATGTGATGAGATCCTATGTGCTAAGCAGACTTCCTGGCATGTGGAAGGGGCTCAGTAAATCAGAGCTAACGACTATAATACTAAGGTAAGAGTAATAGTCACAACAACATCAAGACTTGGTGTTAATGGCTAAGACTGACACCTTTAGGCAGAAAAAAAATCTTAGCCATAATATAAAAAAAAAATCCCTTTCTGGAGTTCCCATTGTGGTGCAGTGGAAACGAATACAACTAGGAACCATGAGGTTGTGGGTTTGATTCCTGACCCTGCTCAGTATGTTAAGGATCTGGCGTTGCCGTGAGCTGTGGTATAGGTCGCAGACACAGCTCAGATCCTGCGTTGCTGTGGCTGTGGAGTATGCCTGCAGCTGTAGCTCCGATTGGACCCCTAGCCTGGGAACCTCCATATGTTGGAAATGCAGCCCTAAAAAAGCAAAACAAACAAACAAAAAAACTTTCTAAGGGATTACACTTCCTTTCAAAAAATAAAACTCACAAATGTCTCTGGTTTGAAGACACAACTGCTCTGGAAAGTGATTACTGTTGATAGGGACAGAATAAAGGTCCAAAGTAGGTGATGAAATAGTTCATCTCACTAGGTTACTGTAATAAGGGAAAAAAGTATGGGAGACTCCTTTAAAGTAATGATCACTCAAGAAAGCAGGCTTGCTTCGCAACAAAAGCAGGCAAGAGAAGCATGAGGCATGCCCCCAGACAATAAAACAGTGGTAAGAGCAGACACACGGTCTGCCCATTGGGCTCAGTACGCAAATGATTCCTCGGACGTACTCATCTGCGCAAACTACAAAAAAATACAGGGAAAGGTGACACTGTACTGAAACCTGATATGATTTACCATATTTGAATACATGTTACGGCTTTTTGTTCATTTGCACCGCATCATGACAGTCCCAGTCTGACCAGGTAGGGACCGGAAAGCTCCCCCCGCCCACATGGAGGAGGAGCTGATGATGGAAATGTGACATCTACTCAAGAGCCAGGAAGGAAGTGATTTTAGCCTCGTCACTTTTGCTTTGTTTATAAACTGTAACCCACTGAGTCCTTGGGCCTCGGCATTCTCTTGCCCACCTGCCTGCGTCTCTCACAAGCATCCTATATGAATAAATCCCTCACCTGTCACTGCCTCTCCCTGAATTCTTTCTGCACCAAGACAGAATCTCTGCTCTACTAAGTCCCGAAAGGGTTTCACAGTGAGAAGGGGGCACCTGAGCCAGCTCTGCTCTTCTTTGTCCCTTTCTCATTTACCCTCGCTCCCTTCCCTCTCTGACCACCGTGGCCCAAACACAGATTAAAGCCTCTTCTTCTTGCTTCCCTACGCACACTCGAGGGACCGGTCCTCTCCAAAGTCCATATCAAGTAAAGAGAAATCTCCAAGGGCCGTGGAGCTGTCCTGCTTCCTAAGGAGGGGCCTCTGACCCACCTGTCTCCCAGACACGGCCCACTGGTGAGGACCTGTCAGGAGAAGGCTTCTGTGACCTGTTCTCCTTTCTTGAGCCTTCCCGCTCAGAAAGGGTTGGAAGCACAGCACCCCAGACCTTGTGGAAGAAACATGGTGGGAGACAGTCCTGAAAGCTCTCTTGGGAAGAAAACTGCCATCTCTCATTCCTCTACCTGCCACTCAACATGGAAAGCTGAGTCCTAGACGCAGAAATGCTTCTAGGACAACTTTTCCTCCCGATGTCAAGGTCAGGTCTAGGTCATTTCCTTTCCCTCCCTCACAGAGATTGAACCACTTCACCTCAGTGGAAACAGGATTTTGGAGACAGAACCCTGTTAAATTAGTGCTGGTTGCTGGATTTAAGTGACTTATTCTCCAGGAAGGAGCAGGACCCTTGCTCAGCCCTGCATGAGTCTCTCTCTCTTTCTCTGCCTCTTTCTCTCTCTTCCTCTCCCCCGCCCCTCTCTCAACACTGTGTCTTTAAAGGCCTGGCTTTGAACATATCCACTGAGCCTGCCTCCTGGTCCTCAGAGCTGTATCCACTTTGAAGGAGGGTTCAGAGCCACACCAGGCATGGTGTCCCTGGACTGATGGGCCTTACAGGGCCAGGAGCACACGAGCTGAGGGACCTCGTCCTCCCTAGAACAGCTGGCCTCAAGGTGTGGTTCCCTGTTAGTCTACTTAGCACACAGGATCTCATCACATTCTCAACAACCCTGAGAAGTAAATGTTGCTATCCTTTTATTATAGATGAGAAAACCCAGAGCCAGAGAGCCAAAGAAACGTGTGCAAGGTCACAGGGCAGATTGCTGGCCAAATTCTCAATCTCCACACAGACCCCCGGGACCAAATCCTGGCAATCTGCGCTTCAGCAAGCCTGTGGATGACTCTCTGCACCCCTGGGACTGAGGACCACTGATTTAGATGGGTGTAGGCACCATCCATGCTCATTATGGCTGGTGATGGTTTCCACAGTTACCACTGGGGGACTTCTGCTGAAAAGAAGGCTGGGTCTGTCTGCTACAGACCTACTTTGTCTTTTAAATTTTTTTTTTAATTTTTGGTCTTTTTAGTGCCACACCCACGGCATATGGAGGTGCCCAGGCTAGGGGCTGAATCAAAGTGCAGCTACCGGCCTACACCACAGCCATAACCACAGCAACGCGAGATCTGAGCCATGTCTGCGAACTACACCACAGTTCATGGCAACACTGGATTCGTAACCCACTGAGCAAGGCCAGGGATCGAAAATGCGTCCTCCTGGATCCTAGTCATATTTGCTTCCACTGAGCCATGATGGGAACTCCTACAGACCTATTTTAAATAGGCAACCCTACTAAGAACTCTTAAAGACCCATTTTCTAGAACATCAGGAAAGTAGAGTTGGTTTATGTCCATGTCCCACATCTCCACGTGCATCATAAGCACCCCTTGGCTTGGAGGAACCTTGAAGAAAAAACCATGGGACTCGGGGCGGGGGTGCTCTCCAAGGAAAAGCTAGGAGCCTTGGCTCAATTTAGATTCAGGAAATTATCCACCAGCTCTCTGGCTTCTCAGTCCCCAGGTGGGGCTTCAGAGGGATCCCAGGCCCCTCCGCCTCACAGAGCTGGGGAGACAGGAGGTGTGCAGTGGCTACAAAGGAAGGCTCAGCCACACTTCAAAGCTATTCCAGGCAAGTCAGGTGCGTTTCCAGACGACCTTGATTCTACTACATTAAACTCCTGAAACCTGTCCAAGTGCTACTCCATGGCTGTGGGCCCCAAGGCTATGGTCCTTTTCTTGTTGTTTCATGTGATGGAATGTAAGAAATCTAGTGCACTCCTGCCCAGAACGAACCCTGCCATGAGTCTCAGCTCCTGCAGCCTCTGTTAATACCCATTATACCACATAGCAGGGCTTCACAATTAGCTGGTCTTTCCTATTATTCTTTGTAATTCCACACTTCTTTTCACAGTGGGATTTTTTTTTTTTTCACCTTATCCTCTGAATCAGAATGAAAAAAATAGCTAACGGTGAGACAGAACTTGGACCCTGGGTGCCAACACATTGAGAAAGGCGTGTAAATAGCACACAGGGGTCCGGCCGCATGTCTGGTAAAGCAACTTCCCAGGCACTGGGGCTGTGGCGGGGAGGCATGCCAGCTGTGTCGGTGGCATGGCTCAGCTGGGACCACAGTAAGGGAGCTAGGATCAGGCATCGACACCTGGTCTGATTTTTCAAAGGGTAGTCTTCCTGCCCACTTCCTACATAGTTCGGTGCATTATGGACAAAGTCAAGGCCCCCTTTGCATTCCCTTGTTAAGTCTTGTCTCTGCCTCTAATCTCTGCTGTAAGTAGCCAAAGACACCAAGTTGTATATGCCTTTAAGGAAGTCTGTGAATTTATATACATATACGTGGAGTCGTAGAATATATGGCAATTTTGAATGCTTTGACATAAACTGGACCATTTTATATAAATTATTCTATAGTTTTTCTATCCAAATCAGTTGGAGGTAACATGTAATATATAATAATTCTGCATATTTTATTATAGTTATATAATAAAAGAATTTTACACCTCATAGATATAGAGACACAGACTTTAGGGGAAGTAGTAAGTTTTCATTTACAGGAGCTCCCGTATACCTTCCATCTAATTTCCCCTAATATTAACATCTTTTATAACCAGGGGACACTGCTCACAGCTAAGAAATTGACATTGACGCATGACTATTAACTAACCTCCAGATTTTATGAATTCAGATTTCACCAGTTTTATCACTTCCATAGTTTTTCTGAGACCCATTCCAACCCAGAACCCCCTGTTTCCTTTAGTCAGTGTAGCTTTTAATTCCCCATTATGGTGCCACCCTGTTGGTTCATACATTTCCTTAATTGTACTGACAGCACTTTTTTCTTATGGAAAATGTATTTGATATATCAAAATGCCACGGTCGTCAAGTTCTGTGTATTATCTTTACTATGAGAGCTTCTAGTCTTGCCCTCTCCATCTCTGGTACCTGTACTTTAACTCAGGTCTACACGAGCCGGTTTCGACGGTTCTGTTGCCAGGGCCAAGAACAGTGCATGGTACACAGGAAGATTTCAGCTAATTTTTGCACACCAAATAAGTAAATAAATGTTAGACTTGTCTCCTAAATGGCCTCCATGTCTCTGATTCTCTCTTTTCCCCTCCTGTCCTAACTGTAACCAGAATGATCACTCCAAAATGCAAACACAAACCTGGCCAAGACAGTTCCCAGAATAAAACTTTCAATGGCTCTGCGTTGCTCCCAGATTAAATTCCTCAGGGTCCTCTTTGGTGGATCTCCACCTGCTTTTCTAATTCTGTCTCTTGCCACCACCACCAACCATGAGCTAGGGGCCTTCTGAACTTTGTCCACTTTGTCTGGACCGAGGTCAGCTGGACTCCCCAACCTGGCCTTCCTGTTCTCAGCACCAGGGATGGTCTACTCACTGGAGCTTCTCCTGGCCCTCTGCCCTGCTCTGTGCAGACACAACCTCACCCTCCGGGCTTAGTCCTGCTCACCAGTGAGGTCTATTAAGGCACAGAGAGCAGAGGGCCTCTTAATTGGTATCCCTTGGACTATTTATTTCTTATGCCTTTTAACATTTCCTAGGTTTGGTACATAGAAGACACCTGATTAAAGCTTTGAATAAATAAGGAATAAATAAGTGTAACTTTGCATGATTTTATATGCCTGTAAAGTGCTGCATAAACTCACAAATTAAAAATAAAAATGAAGTCTGTTACACAAAGCTATTTTTTTTTTTTTTTGAAAACGTGGTCACTTTTCCGATACAACATTAGTACCTTCTCATTTCTCTTTTCGCAGATCTCCAAAGTTAATTTCCCAGACCATGGTAACGCCCAGGAGCCGCACAGGGACCTAGAACGATTCCTCATCCTTCTAATCTGCAAAGGGCCCCTTTGCCCGAGGACACTCCATCTAAGCAAACACTGGGCTTGCAGTGTGAAGCAGCTCCAACACTCCAAATTCCCTGGGACTTCTTCCCTGCTATAGCTAACTGAATTGATGCTCTAACTCTCCCTGTAGAAAAAAATCAGGACACACTTATTTCCAAAGGATAGAAGACTATACATATGTAAGCAATGTGATCAAAAAGATGACAAACTAGAAAATAATCAGACCTCTCTCCACAAAACTTCCAAAGGGAATAAATCACATGTAAACAGTAGGGTCTTCGGAGGATATAGGTAGGGGTGATGTTTTTTCCTTCACTTTTAGGATATTTTTGTTTTCATACAATGAACATGTATTATTCACACATTAAAAACAAATAAACAAATAAAAAACCCTGAAAACATAACTTTTTTTTAAACATGTAAGAGTAATTACAGGAGCTTGGCGTACATGCTAATTTAGGAGATGTTTTCTACTCCAGGTTAAATAGGAAAAAAAAAAAAAAAACACTTACTGCCTCCACCTATAGTTATTAGAAGGCATTTGTTTTATCAGTAGATTGGTTCTCTAAGGTGATGTGTAGCATTAATTAGTTTTCAACTGTGATTTAGTCCTTGACATGCCTTTGAACTTGAAGACACTTAGCCATTCAGCAGTCTGGGCAGCTGTTAGATCCTCGTCCTGCCCTCACTCGCATGCTGCTTGATAGCTTTCAGTGGTTAGGTCATAAATTAACAAAGGAAACTAAGGAAAACCCAGTGCCAAGAGTTCCAAAATCCCTGGTCGAGAAACAGAGGGGGTGGTCCTCATGCCAGCTAGAGCTGGCTGTGTTCACCACCCATTCAAACAGTCTCCATCGCCCTACTGAGGGTGCTAAGGTTAAGGGGAGGAATGGAGCACTTGGGCAGGGAAATCAAACTCTCTTAACACAAGATGAGGGGAGAACGGAACTCAATACTCTGATCCTTCATCTATCAGCATTGTCATTGCTCTCGCTTTATTTCCCTTCTTTTGTAACAGAGGCATTTGAGATTAAGTCTAGGCAAAGCTTAAACTGAGTTCCACGGGATTCAGTGTCAGTTGGTGGGATTTTTTTCCATTATTTTCTGACAGTTAAAATTTTTTGGTTATTTTCTGTACGCTGTAGAATTTTTTTAATGGGAGTATTTTTTAATTTACAAGTATTTAAAACATCTTATTTCCAACTTATCATAAAATAATGTGGCTGATGAAATTTCTACTCTTGAGGTTTTTAAACAAATTTATTAATGGCCAGGTGCAGTATCATCTTTACTACATGATCCACAGACACATGCAAAGAGGGAGTATTATGAGACCTTATTTACTATAGCCAGAAAGTGGAAGTAACCCAAGTCTCCAACAATGGATAGATGGATGCACAAAATATAGTATATCCATAAAATGGAATATTATTATTCAGCCTTAAACATGAGGCAAGCTCTGACACATGCTACCATATGGGTGAAACTTGAAGACATTATGTTATGTGAAATAAGCCAGGCACAAAAGGACAAATATTATATGTATATTTAAATATATCTATTTACATACATAATTGGCACAGTGCTGCTCTCACTGAAGGAACTCGGTCTGTATTTGCTAATGAATTCCACACTGATACCTCCATTCACTCAGCCTGATGGTCTGTTTCTCTCCCATGACTTTTAATAAGACATTGCCTTCTTGAGCAGTTTCCTCTAATATCTTGCTTCCCTTTACCTTCTTTTCTTCTATTCAAAATATTTATGGACCATTCATGAGTTCCAAAGTGTTCAAGGGCCCGCAGTTCAAGATGCTCTATGAAGACCATCTAAAGCAGCTTGAGAGACATGCTGAAAGAGGCCACAGGAGCTCAGAGAAAGAGGAGGTCATCTTTGGGTCAAGTGGTCACTGTGCTTACTTGTCTGGGCCCCAAGGTCTGGTCACTGCCCAACATTATCACACTTTGGCATCTCTTCATTGTCCAAGGGAATGACTGGGGTCCTTAAGTGTCACTCCGGACTTTCTAGTTTCTTGGTACAGACTATGAGTTCACCCTCCTGCTTCCTGGGACCCTTGACTTTGCCACTTGCATGGTTCTACCAAAAATCAAGATAGTTCCTGGAGACTCTGGTGAAAACTCTAGATTTTCTAGAGTTATATTTTGTTTTATGAATCAGGTTTATGGTAGTGGGTTGAGGTCACCAAGGTCATTCTTAAATATTGTAAATCTTTTATTTATGAACCAGGTTTATGGTGGTGGGGTGTAGTCGCTGAGGTCATTCTTAAATATCGTGACTCCTCTTCCTCCGGGAACACAGTAAGGCTATACTTCCCCAGTGACTTGAAGTTGGTTATGGCCAGACGACTTGCTTTAGTCAATAAAACGTGAGTATCAGTGGCCCAGGTCATTTCAACTAATTCTGAGGAAAGGCTTTAGGAGCTATGGTGCACTAAGTCGGGGTCTTTTTGTCCTCTCCAAGGTGACCAATTATGTTCCAAAGAGTGGTAACTTCATCAACCTAGATTCTGAAGAAAGAAAGATGACGAGGCACAGAGCCCCAAACTAACCCTCAATGGACATAGAGCTTAATGAAATCTTTTTTTTTTTCAGTTTGATCAACTGAAATTAGACTTGATTATTACCACTGTAGAGCCTAACCTATCCTGACTAATGCACAGAGTGCTTAGGAGAAGAGGATTTGCAGCTCAGACCTCACTAACAATGTGAATACACTGGAGGTTATATGGCCTCTCTGAGCCTCATTCCCATCCTCTGCCAAATGGGGGAAATGCCTGCCCTATGAGGGTTATGGTGGGTAAATCATCTGAGAGATATGAAATGCTTAAGTACATAAACATGATCAATAATGTAGGGTATGTGTTCTTATGATTATTAAATGGTGATTATGATGGCGGTGATGATGACGACTGACAGAGGCTATCATTTATCGAACACTAACACTGCCACACACAATTTTAAGCATTTTACATATATTTTGTTCATTTAATCCCTGCAATACCTCTGTGGGGGTAGGTACTGATGTCAACCTTCACTTTACAGTGGAAGAAACTGAGTCATACAATCCTTGCCAAAGTCAACTAGATAATGGTTATGGATATGAGCCCAAGTATCCAGAGCCTATGGCCTTAACCCCTCTCCATAGGCTGACTGATCAAAGTGTGCTGGGTTGCCTAAGGAGGCCCCAGGAGAAGAAGCATCAAAGCATTAGAACTGAGAACTGTTGAAAGTGCTCCTGGTCTGGACTCCTGCTGACACCCTGGAAAGACTAGGAGCAGAGATGTTCGTCTTAGATGGGCCCATGTCAATGGCAGAGCCAAGATTAAGGATTTCCAAGTCTCAATTCCCAGATGTGTACATACCCACGGGGTCACCCATTTTCTTTGTACATCAAATTCCTGGCAGGAATATCTTTACCTAATCACACTCTCTGAGCTCTGAAACAGGAAGGGTGCAGGTTGGGGGGTTTTGCATGCATTCTGTTGTCTTAAAGGATAATAAATTAATCATGCCCTTGGGCCTGTTGGAAATACATACACTTAATCTCTTACTAACTTGCCAAACTTTCCTTCCTGGACATTGCTTTGTCCCTCTTCCTTCCATCAGTTCAGATTTTTACGATTCCCAAAGAAATATTAAACCAAATATTTATGCACTCATCTGAACCACAGTTCAGAGAAAGCAATGTAACAAAATCAGCATTATGAATCTGGAACTATTCCCATTTGGAAATAATAAACACTAACAATTGAACAATTTTTTCCCTGGAAATGCACATTGGCGGCCCTTTCGCTGAGAATTTCAACACATTATTTTTATAATTCAGGACAAATTTTGATGTTAAGTCTGATGCTTAGAAACACAAGCAGCATCAAATATAAATAAGATTTCAATCATTTTCAACTGAAAGCCTGACAGTCTATTCTTCCTTGTATGTGCTTTGGTTAGGAGAACCTGTGCAAGGCTTTGAAGTTCCTCATTCCCTGAAGCAGCTACTCTCCCTCACAATCGGATCACCCCTGATGAAAATCTTTCGACAGCTCCCGCATCAGTACCACCACTTCCAAGGAAAATTCAGGCTCCCTCAGAAATGCATTCAAGGCTCTTTATAGCCTGTTCCCTGCCTTTGTCTTCAGCCTCAACTGTCACTGTGACCACACACAAGCCCCTGGCCTGTTTTGCTCCCATTTTTCCCAAAATGCCATGCCTGGGTCTACCCCTGGTAAAGCCCCGAGCTTACCCTCTTCTGACCCACAGGCTCTTACAAAAATGCAGAGCCTGGGAAATCCGATCATCACTTTCTGGAGTCAGAGATTGGGACTGAGACTGAGTCAGGCTGAGGGTTGTGGACCCTGTAAGTCTTATCGCCTTGAAAACTGAGTCTACCATTTTAGGGAGACCCTGTTGGGCCATGAGTGCAGACCTTGACAAAGAAAATAATAGTCTACTTATAAAATTAAAAAGAGAGCAATGAAGACTTGGGTGAATATGAAGCCAGTTTCAGCTCAAGCATGTATGCGTTACCACCATGAATTTGGTAAATAATCCACTCCAACATGAATCAGTCTATGCGCAGGCCTTGGTTTGTAAATTATTATACTATAATAGCAAAATATCACAATCCCCTTTCCCAGTGGTGTCAGGTGAATGGCTCTTTAATTCACCAAGATCATTTCAAATGAATATGGCTCATTCCTTCATTGTCTCTCTTCTTTAATTACACTCATCTCTTCAGAGAGGACTTCCCTGACTGCTTTATTTAAAAAAAAATACTGCTTTCTCTGCCAACCTCACCCTCTATACCCATCACACTGTTTTGTTTTTCTTCACAGAATCCACCATCACTTGACACAATTATCTGTTTCTTTACCATTAAAATATATGCTCCACAGTATCATGGGCTATTGTTATTGCTGTCAACAGTGCATGGTGCCTAATAGACCCTTAAATATTTTGTAATAGGAGTTCCCCTTGTGGCTCAGCATAAACAAATCTGACTAGCATCCATGAGGCAGGTTCAATCCCTGGCCTCACTCAGTGTGTTAAGGATCTGGCATAGCTGCGAGCTGTGGTATAGGTCGCAGATACAGCTCGGATCCTGTGTTGCTGTGGCTGTAGCATAGGCTGGCGGCTACAGCTCTGATTCGACCCCTAGCCTGGGAACCTCCATATGCTGTGGGTATGGCCTTAAAAAGACAAAAGACAAAAAAAAAAAAAAAACAAAAAAACAGTCAAATATTTTGTAATAGAGAAATAATGTAAAAGAGAAGCTGAAAAGAGAAACTATATGATCAGAGAGGAAATAAAATTATAAAAGTTCATAATTCAATGAACTTGCACAGCTACCCTGGTTTCAAAACAGCTTATCGATTTCTGGTAAGGACCATCTCTGCTTCTCGGGCTTGAGTTCTGAGGGAGGCTCTGGTATCTTCTGAACAGGTCATCTCCTAAGTAAGTGAGCCCAACGAGACCTCCATTTTTATGAATAGAGCAGCGTGATCCCTGAAAATTCAGGCCCATGGATGCAATAGGGTCAACTCAGGTAAACATCTTTCTTCCTCGGAAGCTTCTGGCTGTCTAAACTATAGGTTTTCCAAGGGAAGTCCAATAAGAGAGGATTGTACAAACTGAGTGAACAAAGGCCTTGGCAATGTGTTTCAGAAGATGCACAAATGGAAGGATCTTGGTGCGGATGCGTGTGTGTGGACGGGCACCAGGCTCCTCTCAGGGCATGGTAATGACCCTCTACACAACCGTGGGTCAACACAACTGCCCCATAACTGCCCCATGGAGGACAACTCCTACACAGACCATGTTGTGTGGGGTCTTCTACTCCAGGCCTGCGGGGAGGGGCAGGGCGCATGAGGGAGGGACCCAGGGGGAAGTATGTGTTGAGAGAGAAGCACGTGTTCTTTTCTAAAGAAGACGAACACAATGAAGCCCCCTGAGTGACTGAAAGTGTAGAAAGGTGGCAGTGAGAGGCACAGTTTAGGTCATCCCCTGAAGACCCGAGGAAGAGGAGACTGGCTTCATTTTGTTGTTTTGAAAAAGGCCATCAGCACGAGATGCAGAACAGGCAGATTTCAGCTCAAAAGAAGGAAAATGTCCTGAGTTCAGAGATCATTAGCTAATGGCACGGGCAGCCATCTGAACTCACGCCCCAGCTAATAAAGAAGCTACAGGGCTGATCAACACCAGACGGACTCGCTCCCAGCTGCTCTGACCCCTTCAGTCTGAATTCAGAGCAGCGCTGTGCAAGTGTGGACCAGCAGCGCAGGTGAAGCAGTCGTGGAATGAGGCGCTGTGCAGGGATTTCTGTTTAAATACAGCTTAGCCACTTTCTACCCACAGGCTGGGCAAGGACCTCTTTCATTCCCTGTGCCTCCCTTTCTCTAGGTGCTCAGCAGCACCTATCTTTTCTGCCTCTGCAGTGCAAAGGTTTAAAGATGGTTTCCAGGTCAGTTTGTAGTCTGGCTTTATTAAGTCCCTGGTTTTTGATTTGAGCAAATCTTTTCACCTATCTGTGAGTACCAGCAACCTCTTCAGTTAAATGAGGACAACAGACCCCAGCACCCAAGGTCCCGGTAAGAATAGAGTACAAGGGCTGGTACACAGTGGGCACTTAATTAATGCTAACAATTATCATCTCAGTATGTCTAACCACGAGACCGTGTCAGTATCAGGAAGATTTTGAATAATTACAAAATCATAAATTAATAATTTTAATAATTAAGATTTTTTAAACCTTCAAGTTGTATCCTAGGTAATAACAGCTTTCACTGAGGTCTAATAAACATCAGGTACCACGCTAGAGCTTTATGCGCGTTCTACCAGGGAGTTCACCATTATTTCTATTTTAAAGTCGAGACAGTGAGGTAACATCATTTGTCCAACTGGATTATACTGGTGGTTTGGGGACAGGGCAGGACATGGAAACTTCTGAGCCCAGGGGGGCAAACAAGAACTCTGGGTGTGGGTCTGATGCCCACTCCTGCCTGCTTGGTTCTGCACGTCTCAGCCAGATGCCTCTCAAGGAGCAGGGCTGGTGGTTTCAAGGCTGGTACTGGATTACGGAGGCAGTGGCAGGGACCACTGCCTGTTCAGCAGACCAGCCCGCTCAGATCCTAGGCCCATGCGGCACAGTGGGTGCTCCCTGTCACACCTGCCCGGGGTCCCAGCCCGTGTGTACCGAGGCTTACGCTGCTTGGTGGAAAATGAATGCATGACCAGTCCTGGTGCTTTCAGACCTGAAGCCAACCAAATTCACCCAGCCTCATGTGTCAGCTGCCTTAATCCCCCTGCCTCCCAGCCTAGCATCTCCCGCCTCCCAAGTTCCTTACTTATTATAAGCTTATCACAGAAGTAAATCAAAATGTCCTCAAGAGGAGAAGAAAAGATAAAAGCAAAAAATGCAACATCCTCAAGAGAGGAATAATTTTTATAGTTTCACAACTCCAGCAATTCTGTCTTAAAAAAAAATCCATTATTTAATTTTAGTACCATGGAGGTGCTAGTGATGAATAATGGCCCCTCTTCTACCTTCTAGTATTTCTAAAATATTAATACCAGTTGGATACCTCTCCTAAGGGGAAGCAGGAGTTGAATCTTTTATAGGTTCCTGAGCCCTGTTCCCACACTAGGCATTTATTCGATTACTCCCAATCACATGCGCTGGGCTTTTCAAATTAATTCTGCACTGAAGAATGGGGCCACGCGGTGGACTGGAAAGGCTAAAATATACTGCTAACTAGTTCCTTTCTTGTTATTGTCTTTGTCTTTACTCTTTTATTATCCACAAGCCACACCTCCTATCCTGACACTAGACATAGGCTGTGAATCATAAATAGAAGCTGCAGTGAGGCACCCAACTTCACAGCTGCCTCCCCTTAGCCTCCCACCACAGTTAAATGTCCATCGAGGCCAACAACAGTTGATTACTTTTTTAGCAGCTAATTGTCAATGTGAAGCTTTGTACACTGAGTCCCGACCTATTTATTCTCTAGCAGGGCAAAATTGAGTGTGTCTGCATGTGTGCACCGGTTCTATCTTTATACTCAGGGTACAAGGGAAGAAGGATTGAGGAGACTGTTTCAGAATAAGCTGGAAACAACACTGTAAGTTGTTGTACTTGGCAGTGATCTCTTCTTAAAGTACAAAATCAGGTTTGTTTTATTCTTCTTTTCAAAACTAACACACATACACTAAAAAAAGTTGGATTAAAAACCAAGATAAAAGGTAAAAAACGCTAAGATGTTCAGTGACAACCCGCTTGACAGTTACAACTATTTTAACATATCAGTGATGCCCTCCAGTCTTTTTAAATGTATACCAATGCATAAATATATTTTACTTACTAATTTAAATTTGGGGGATAATTGGAGATTTGCATGCAGTTGCAAGAAATGCCTTTTACTCTGTTTCCCTCAATGCTACCATTTTGTAAAACAGTGGTACAGTGGAATAGTACAATCAGGATATTGACGATTCACCGATCTTCTTAGAGTTCCATTTTATGTGTAGTTATTTTTGTGTGTATGTGTGTGTTCATTTAGTTCTATGCCGTGTGTCACTTCTGTAGGTTTGTGTGCCCATCAGCACCACCAAGCTATAAAATCGTTCCATCACTGCAGGGACCCCCATCGCTATTTTATAATGATGTTCTCCTCTCTCCCATGTACATATACCACCTCTCCCCACATTCCTAGATCCTGCAACCACTAATCTCTTGTATGTTTCCATAATTTTGTCATTTTAAAAAATGCCATATCAGTGAAATCATACTGTGTGCCATCTTTGGGATTGTCTCTTTTCAGTCAGTACAATTCCCTGGAGATTCTACCAAGTTGCTGTTGTGTATCAAGAATTCATTAATTTTATTGTTGAGCGGTATTCTATGGTATAAATACACTATGATTTAACCATCCACCTGCTGAAGGATATCTGGGTTGTTTGAAGTTTCTGGCAATTAATAAAACTGCTATGAGCGGTTATGAACATACGCATACAGGTTTTTGTGTGGATGTAAGTTTTCATTTCTCTGGGATGAATGCAGGAGTGCAATTGTTGTGTCCGTGGCAGGCACATGTTTTACAACAAACTACCAGCCAGTTTCCACAGTGGCTGTATCATTTCACATTCCCACTAGCAATGTCCGAGTGATCCAGTTTCCTGTATCCTCACCAGCATTTGATGTAGTTACTATTTTGTAAACCATTCCAGAAGATGTGTACTGATAGCTCATTGTGGTTTTAATTTGCATTTCCCTCGTGGCTAGTGAGGCAGAAGATCTTTGTGAGTTTTATCTGCCATGTGCATATCCTCCTTGGTGAAATGTCTATTCCTGTCTTTTGCCTATTTTCTAATTAGGCTGAATGGATTCTTTTTCTGTTGAATTTTGAGAGTTCTTTATATATTCTAGATGCTCATCTTTTGTCAGACACATGGTTTGTCAATACTTTCTTTTCATTTGTAGCATATCTTTTCATTTTCAAAGGATATTTCATAGGTTGAAGGTTTTGATTGGTCAAATTTTCCTTTTAGGAATCACATTCTTTCTGTCAAGTCTAAGAACTCTCTGCCTGGCCCCAAATCTCTAAGATTTCCTCCCAATTTCTTTTTCCTAAAGATTTAATAGCTTTACATTTTACATTTACACTCACGATTCCTTCTGTGTTAACTGAAGGCATGAGGTGTAAGTCGAGGTCCCTCTTTTGCCTACACATGTCCAGGGCCCCAGCTCCATTTGTTGAAGGAACCAGCCTTCTTCCACTGAATTGCTTTAGCACCTTCATCAAGAATTGGTCAGGCATATCTGTGTGAACTTCTTTCCAGGTTCTCTATTCTGTCCCATCAATCTCTGCATCTTTTTCTCTGCTGTACCATATTGTCCTGATTCCTGTGGCCACAGAGTCTTAAAATTCTTCCCACCTCCCTCTTCTTTTTCAAGATCATTTAGTTTCCCTGGGACCTGTGCCTTTCCATAGACATTTTAAAATAAGCTTGTCTAGGCCTACAGAAAACCTGGCTGGGACTTTTAGAAACACTGCGTTAAAGCATAAACATATCTTTGTATTTTTTGACACGTGATATTACGAGCATTTTGCGTATTATTACTAACCCCTTTTTAATGACTACCTTATATTTTAAAATAGATATCCCATCATTTAACAACCACTTCAGTAATAATGGACATTTTTGACTCTTTTCAATTATGAATAATATGAATAAAACTACCAAGAATATCTTGTAAAGAAGAAAACTCCCTAAACTTGAGGATTGTTTCCTTAGGATAGGTTTCTAGAAGTGACTTCACTCATACAAAGAGAAAGAATATTCTTACAGTTATTTCTAGTTGGAGATTCTTTCACATGTTACCTATATGTGAAAAACATTACCACGAGCTTTAAAATTTCATTGTTTTATAAGTTTGAACATCAAGGTAGGAAAGATGTTCGTCAGTGAAGAGACGCTGGTGAATAAGACAGCAACTACGCCTCCCAGAATAACACTGAGTCTAACACCACCTTGCCCAGCTCCTCAAAGCGGTCCACACACCTACTCTCAGGTAACCTTGCTGACTAGATAGTGAAGGCAGGTAAGGAAAATCAATTCCTATTTCATCTACTTTAGGACAGCTATTCACTACTAAAATGTTTTTCAAAGTCTATTTCCATCCTAAAGAAATAAGACTTATAGTTAAGTCATTTCCTTTTTACCCGTGAAAAGGGAAAGGAACAAATTGACCAGCCTAATCTATCTCCTTATTGTTTTGGCCATAAAAATGGCTATTACAGGAGATGGCCCTGATAGGAGGTGAGAAATACCTGCCCCATGGAGTAATCAATGATAGCTTGGGAGGGCTGATGCAGTTCCATTTATGATTTTATCCTTCCTAATTGGGTTTTCTCCTTTTTCTCTAATGGAAGTAGAGGTTCCATGGAGAGATAGGAAAACAACATTTTTTTTCTTGCTACGCATTTTGCTTTTAAAACTAGGCTGTGACCCGCATTGCTAACAGCAAGCAGGATCACCCCTGGATTGTGAGTCCTAAAAGCCCAAGTTCTCCCGAGAACTCAGGACAGAGGTGACTCCTGGGGCTTCATCAGGGTGCACTTAAAGCCTTAAGTGTATCAGCATGGCTGCCACAGAATAAAGTCCAAGGTCACCTGTGGGCCATGCCAACATGATAGTACCTTGAAATACCAGCCTTCACACTCTCAAATGCTGGAATCAGGTGTCCTTGAGAATTCTAAGAGGGAGGCCCACTCAACCTATAAACACTGGGATGCAGGAAAAACACCCCAAGTGTGAATGGCAGCTTTTCTAATGGAAATATGTGATGTTCCCTCTCTGTAATGCGGTGGAGGGGGGACAAGGAGGGAGACGTTCATATTAGTTACAGGTCTGCTTTGGGACAGGCACCTTAGCAAGGGCTTCTCATATATATTCATTTTCATAATCTAAAGAGGCATCGTTAGCTCCATTTCACAGAGGAAACAGTGCAACACTAAAGAGCTGGAGCAAATTTTTCAAGAAGAGCTGTCAATCAAAATGAGGCTGGTCTGAGGCCGGGCTGAATTCTTTTTTCTACTACTCCTTGGTGAGGATGTAGAGAGAGACAGAAAAGAAACCAGTGATTTGAGTTAGAAGAGAAGATACAGCAATAAATCAACGAAGTGACAAAGATAGGAGCCCTCAAGCTCTCTGCTTTTGAATGTCACTCTTTCACAAATGAATGGAACTCAGAGATTGCTGGAGAGGGCCCCGGGGAGACTCGCCTCCTTCCACCGAAGATGTAGTCTCCTACCATCCATCCTGCAAAGAAGCGGGGTCTCCTCTGAAGGGAGGGGAGAAGAGGGCAATACAAACAATCCCTGCCCAGGGCCTGGGGCGGGCGCAGAGTGCACAAATGGCATGCAGAGCTGGGGGTCAAGTTCTTACAGCATTTAATTATCTCTGTGTCATTAACACACTGCCACATGTAGCCAGCCCTCAGCTCTCTCCACTGTAAAATGGGGATAATCCCTACTTGGAGCTTTGCTTCGAAGATTAAAATGAGATAAAGCAGGTAAAGGGCTGGCACCTGGGACTAGTCAGCATGACTTAGCAAGGTGGCTACTGTCACAGCTCTGCTACTGCCCTTTTCCAAGCACAGCTTCCATATCTGCCTGGATGCTGACAATTCTCCAGTTCACAGTGCTGCCCACTAGGCAGAAGCACTGGTCCTCTCGAGGTGACCAGGTGGGTAGGAATGTGCCCTCTGACTCATACACCCCCACCCCCGCCATGGAAGCCTCCATTTTGGCCAAATCTCCCTCCACAAAGCCTGGGTACACAAGTCCATCCTTTTCTCTCTTTAAGAAAAATGGTTTCTGGGGAGTTCCCGTCGTGGCGCAGTGGTTAACGAATCCGACTAGGAACCATGAGGTTGCGGGTTCGATCCCTGCCCTTGCTCAGTGGGTTAACGATCCGGCGTTGCCGTGAACTGTGGTGTAGGTTGCAGACGCGGCTCGGATCCTGCGTTGCTGTGGCTGCGGCGCAGGCCAGTGGCCACAGCTCCGATTAGACCCCT
>PVHT020000012.1:12272692-12444061 GCA_004024745.2 Catagonus wagneri | reverse complement strand
AAAAAAAAAAAAAAAAAAAAAAAAAAAAAAAAAAAAAAAAAAAAAAAAGAAAAATGGTTTCTGTGATGTTGGGGTGAAGACACAAGTACCACTGAAAATCTGCACAGAAAATGAAACCTTCACCTTTTAGATGCATGGTTACCACTGTGTTTAATGCAGTTCTCACCTTGTCCATCCACTGGGCACTCGTCAGGGCCACAGTGTACCGTGTACACAGTTCAGGTATGAGAATCCCATCAAGCTCTTGGAACTGACTGGCTTGGGGAGGGCTCAGATGACACAACGGGCAAATACCCACTCAGGAACACCTTTCAAGCTCCCTGTTGAAGGCGGCAACGTGCAGCAGCCAAATCCATGTTTGTACAATTAACCGTGGAATCTTGGGTCCTGCCAGGGCCCTCTCCCACACCACTTCTGCTTTGGATGTGGTTCTGGGGAAAGAGCTTTTCTCTGCCATGATGCCCTTTGTGTGGGCAGGGTGAGAGGGCTGGGAATCACACAAAGCACCGTAAGCAAGATCTCATCTTGTAACAGCCGGAAACGTCAAAGAGGCAGTGGGATCTTGTGAAGCAATTCTTCCAAGGGTCACAATTCCAAACAGCCTGAGGAAGACCCCATCTTCCCTATTTCCCCCACATTCTCCACGGCGCTGAACCCACAACCCAGCCTGGGCATGTAATTGGCACCTAGTAAGTACCCATCGGATTATCTGTTGAGTAGACGTGCGCGAGGAACCCTGTGTACACACAAGCCACAGCCACCCTGTGTTTACAAAGCGTTTCCCCAGGAGCAAGAGCAGAGGTTCGCACCTGGCCGTGCACTGTGCCAGGTGCTGAAAACAAAACAGGAGGGACCAATGCCGGAGTTAATTGGCGCCAGGTGCCTTTTGACTATCACATTAATCTAGATGCCTTTCTGTCCCTTCTTGTCATCGAAGTTCATGAGATAGGTGGCGTTATGATCCCCATTTTTATGGAAAGGGAAACCGAGGCACAAAACACATAAGATATCTGATCAAGTTCCTCTAAGTATGCATCCGCAGCAGAAAAACACGTATGACTTTTTTACAAGCTCACGTCCAAGCAGGGCTAAATACAGAAACTGCATTCTCCAAGCGACCCTCCCTCCCCACAGCTTTAGATTCACAGTCTTCATTTGAGGCCGAAAACACTAAGGCTTAGGTTAAGAACCTTTGCCTAGGGGTTGTTTAAGCCTCTCTCTCTGCCCATTCGGCCCAGGCTCTGAACCACTACATTAGACAATCAGATCGATAATTTGCAATGAGATTAACCAAAAATGAACATTCCCGCCCCAAACTTGCCCTTTAGGTGACCAAAATGAGTGGACTGAGAAATGGTCAGGGCAGTTGTTTCAGCAAACTCAGTAATTATCTAACAAAAGGAGATGCAATCAATTGCTTAGCAATTAGCCATTATGAGAAGATGGGGAAAAAAAATCCAATTGACTGTTTGGTAGAGCAGGAAGCATTTTAAATGTCACCACAGTGAGGGAAATATTTGAAGATTTGTCTTCATAATGGTTAACTAATTGCAATGTTCAAATTTTATTGCCTTGGAAAAATAACTCAAGAGATGGCGTATTAACACTTGGGGCTATTTCTCCTTTATCTTAGCATCAAAGGGGGACATGTGACTTGATCAATCCCTATAAATCTAAGAGGACCCCCTCCTAATGAATGGCCTCCTTGAGGCAGAGTCAATGCCCTATTCATCATGTTATCATCTATACGTACTTAGTACAGTGTGGGGACATACAGTACGTGCTCAAATCATGCTGGCTAAGTTGAATTAAAATTGAAGGAGTTCCCTTTGTGGCTCAATGGGTTGCAAACCCCGCCAGTATCCAAGAGGATGTGGGTTTGATCCCTGGCCTCATTCAGTGGGTTAAGGATCTGGCGTTGCTGTGAGCTGTGGTGTGGGTCGCAGTTGTGGCTCGGATCCTGCGTTGCTGTGGCTGTGGTGTAGGCCAGCAGTTGTAGCTCTGATTTGACCCCTAGCCTGGGAACTTTCATATGACACAAGTGCGGCCCTGAAAGGAAAGAAAAAAAAAGGAAAAGAAGAAAAGAAGTGCTGGGGGTCTGTCCCCCAAGCCCGAGTTTCCTTTAAGTGAAATTCTAGAGCTATATTTTCAGTGTGCCTCTGGTATAAACGTAGTGAAGGATGGAAGCCGCAGATCTCTTGAGCTAGCGGGCTCTCTAAGTCCCTCTGGAATTAGCCTCCCACCGGCCCCGTGACAAACAGCTAGTGCCTCTATCATGCTGTCATAACGTGCCTCCACTCCCACTCCCATGAGGACGTGCTTCCGGCCAAACCAAACCCATTTCTCTGGCCTCATACAGAGATGGCTTCAGCAGTGAGTAGCTGCTCCAAAGATGAACCAAAGTGGATTCTCTCAAGAGTTTTTCTGCTAGAGTTGTGGGGGGAGCCTTCTTTCCTGTGAGTGATGCTAGAGCGAGGCCCCCTTGTGCCGTTTGGAGAAAGTCTAAATAAAGAAGGTGAAAATAAGGCCAGAGCGCAAAGAAAGAGCAGAAAGGGTGATTCTTTGAAATCTGGGGTCTGGCCGTTCTAAAGTCAGAAGCATCCTTGGATTTTCTGGTCACGGAAGGCGATAAATACCCTTTTACTTCAGCTGTGTGAATGTGTTTCTGTCACATGCAGTCCCCAGGTCCTGACTGGTATAATCCTGGACCAGCTACTACAGTTACTTTTGTTCACTGTGTTAATACTGGGGCAATCAGAAAAAGAAATAACTAGAGGTTGAGAATGGAATTAGGAGGCAGGCTGTAGACAGGGGTTGAAACTTTGAGATCAGACTTTGGGGAATCCCAGAGAAGCTGGTGCAAAGCAATCTTGCTCAAAAGGAAAGATTTATGTGAGGGGATGGAGGGATGGGCTTGCGGCTAAGTGTATGGGATGCTGGCAGGACCCAGGAGCAGGAATCTACAGAGTCTTAAAGCCAGAAAGGGACCCTAAATTAGGATGGGAGCCACGTGCAGGATAAAAGAAAGCTTTTACGTTATCTGTTAGGAAGCTGAATTTATTGTGTTGAAACAGAGAATTGAGTTTCTAAGATTCTATCAAACACAGCTAATGAAAATGGAAAACGCACCATGCCGTATTATGAATGCAAGGTGAGTAAATGCCAATGAACTTCCATCATGGAGAGTCCATCATTATAGCAGAAGTTCTATATAGCTCCACCCTCTCCCTATCCAGATGTCTTGGTCAGCGATGTGCAAACTCACTTTGACAAACAAGGAAAGAAGAGAAGGTAGAGTGTGAAGAAGCTAAGGAAGTACAGTGAACCATAATAATTGCTTATAAAATTTTATGATTGGTCGTTGATCTTAATCACCTCAATTTCCAAAAAGAAAGATCTATGGTCTTTTTAAACAGACACAATTCGAGTTTATGGGAAATTTAATAATATTCATACTGATGCAATAAGAGGTTCCAAATCTTAAATTTTCTGTAGACTCTGGAGTGGATGCAACTGTTAGAGCAGAAGGACAAGACTGAGAGTCAGATGCATGGCCAAAGCCTGACAGGGGCTTTGAGCAAGCAGGGGCATCTCTCTCTCAACTTTCATTTCCTGGTCTGGGAGATGAGGATGAGGTCAGCTTTCTTTCTTTCTTTCTTTTTTTCTTTTTACAAAATCTCCACAAAGACTAGAGAAGCATGTAGGCAAGTTCAGAGAGGCACATAACCTTACATGCGGAGCTGTCATCATCCCTCAGAAACATTTTCCAGACACACCCAGAATCTGAGAGCAGTCACTACTCTTCCCTCTCACCACTAGGGCTCTGGGCTGAGCCCCCCGTATGTTCTAGAACCCCTCGCCTACCTCATTTCTCTCTCCCCACAGTCTTTCTCCATCCAGTAGAGAAAGAAGTATGCTTATGAAATAGTAGGTTACAAAGTTCCTTTAAAATCACCACCTCCCCACTTGCCCATCTCCTTCCCTGGGACACGTGCCTGCTTCGGTGGCCAGCGCCTCCTCCTCTGCCTCATGATCCCCAGCAAAACTCATCCTCCTGTTGTCTCACTCTTTCAAGTCAAACTTTTGATTTACCCAGGTTTCCATGAAATCACCTGATAAAACTTTAGCACCGAGAAATTGAAGTTTTTCTACCCTGAACCCAGTGGTTCGCAAACCTGACATGTACTAAGATCTTCTACACAGGCGGGTTACTAGGGCTTCAGTGGGGCCTGGGTGCCAGTATTTTTCTAGAATTTGACTGAATTTAATGTGCTATCAGATTCAGAATCACTGCTGTTACCCCTTCTAGGAAAGGTATTCAGATGTAAACGGCGCCTTTGGGAGACACGTTAACATAGAACTTTTTCCAAAAATTGAAGGATGGAGTTCCCATCGTGGTTCAGTGGTTAATGAACCTGACTTATACCCATGAGGAATTGCGTTCAATCCCTGGTCTCCATCAGTGGGTTGAGGATCTGGCATTGCTGTGAGTTGTGATGTAGGTCGCAGATGCAGCTCGATCCCGCGTTGCCGTGGCTGAGGTGTAGGCTGGCGGCTGCAGCTCCAATTGGACCCCTAGCCTGGGAACCTCCACATGCCGTGGATGCAGCCCTAAAAAGACAAAAAAAAAAAAAAATTTGAAGGCATCATGGGAGCAGCTAAGCCTTTCTACTTTGTTCAAAAATCACCCAAATTGCGCTTGTTCAATATACAGATATACAGAGGCAACTGTGAAAGTAAAAGGTGGATCAATAATGGACACAGTGGTGTTGGCAGAGTGCACCTTGATGTCAGTGGATCCACTGGAGCCTCTGATGAGCTCTGGATGCACGCTGAGCCCCCAGCAGGGCCGTGAACAGAGCTAGGCTCCCAGTGGGTGCAGCAAGGAAATCTGGAGGCATATTTCCCTCACTTACCCCATGAATACACCTATAAAAGAGGGCTTACGTACATGACACCGACAGGCATGTGTCGTAAAAGACGCACGTGTGATCAGTATTTCCCCAGCTTGGCTGCTCTCTGGATGTACTGTGGATCTTTCTTTAAGAAGAATATACACATACATACATATATATGTATACACACATATATACACATATATATGTACACCCACATATATATATATGTTCCTAAATAGTATTCAACAACAAAGTAAAACTGACTGAGCAGAACTCTATGAGGCCTTCCCCAAATAAGCCCCTACCCATGTCCTCCACATTTTTGTCTGTAGAAAAGCTTTAGTTATAAAAATAAACTTAGAGAAGTGAGAAGATGCAGAGAGAAAAGGAAAACCATCAAGTAAGACAAAATAATAATACTTTAGCCACTAAATAAAGTCAAGGATCTTTAGTTCTTTCTCAAGGACTATAGTTAATATTCTCATGTCCAGTGAGCTGTTTTGCAGATATTTAAACTTCCTGCCTGGTAGAAGAAGTTAATTGTATGCTGCCCACAAGCACGTAGAGCCCAGACTGGTTGGAACCAGAAGGTTGATGATGCTGACTCCCAGTGACCTCACCACCAACCAGTCAGAAGAGTGTCCAGGAGCTGATCATGCCGTGCTCCTTGAAAACTCTAAGACTCCTCACTATCCACTCCAGGGCAAAACACAGCCTTGAGGGCACTAGCCTTCTGTGGCCCCCTTTGCCTGCCAAAGCAATAAAACTCGTCTTTTCTACTTCACCCAAAACTCTGTCTCCATGATTCAATACCATGCCAGTGTACGCAGGCTGAGTTTCGACAACAAAACCAAAATAATGCCGACAGTAACAAAAATGAATGAATGAATGAATGAATGAATAAATAAATAAATAAATAAGTAAAACAAGAGAACTTGAAACACCAGAGGCAGATCCTAAGATTGTCTTGAGAAGTGCAACAACTAGGATGCCTTTCAAAATGAGACAATACAATTTTAAAAGCACTAATTCATGAAGAAATGCTACTTTATTTTTCAAAAATCTGCTCTAAGGTATAATTTCTTTTCTTCCACAAGACAGTGCAGGAACAAGAGGGAGATGATAACTGTTTTCCAGACACATTCCATGGATACGAGGTAGAGGCTCTGAGGGTGCACATGAATGGAAGATGCCAGGGAATTAGTGAAAAATGTGACAAATGCATGAATTAGCCCATCAGTGATGGGGAGAAATGAGGAACTAGCCGTCGCCATTTATGATCCTGTTCCCCATGATTAAACCAAACAACTGTGCCTGTTTATTTTATTGATTATTCCTGTTCTTGTTATGATAACCTACAAAGTGGTTTCAGAAATAGGCTGGGTCAACATGTAAGTTGCAGGAAGAGATTTAACTAAACATCTTACAGGATACCAGTGTGAGTGTATTGTATTCAGGAATATTCCTCAGATGAAGTGCTACTGTCTAAATACGAAAAATCCTAATTTACCACTGAGAGAAGTGAAACTATCTATAGAATTCTAAATTATTTGAGCAAATATTGCATTTAACATCAAATTCGACAAGCTGATCCTGTAGTCTATCACTTTAAGACTTTACTTGGAATTTTTCAGAAGGTCTATTTAGGCATATGGTTGATGATTTCTACAGCAACATAGCAAATTACTGGGAAATTACCATGTGCTAGGTGATGGGTAAGGGGCTTTCCATCTGCTCCTTTTGTTCCGAGAGCAAACTTTGGAGGTGCTATTATTTTTATTTCATTTTCCCATGAGGAATTTGATAGAGGTTTGGCAATTTGCTCAAGGTCACAGAGCTTGTACTCCAAAAACAAACAAACAAACAAACAAACAAACAAACAATAAAAAGGAGTCAATGTAGCATAGCAAAGAACACAACCCAGGAGCCAGGCTGCTTGAATACCAATCTCAGCTCTGCTACCACCAGCAACTGTGGAATCTTTAGGATTCTGTGCCTCAGTGTCTTTATCTATAAAGTGGGGACAATAATACTGTCTACCTTGTGAGATTACTGGGAAGAAATAAGTAGATGGATAATTATATACACAACCCACAATATAACTTATATATGTAACATATACATGTAACTTTCACATGTACATATATGTATATAAAATACACATATAATAAAGTCCTTAGACAACACAGACACCAAATCAGTTAGTAATACATGCAGAGTGCAGAGTAATAGTCAAGTACTAATACTATTAACAACCACTCTGTCTTTATATTTACACTCCACCCTTGATATCTATAAGTATCTCCCCTCTCATGGTCTAGCCTTCAATCGTACAGGGCCCTTTTCTGGATGGGGGTGATTGTTCTGCTCAGATAAGGAGAACAATCCCACTTAAAGAAAATGAGTCAATGGTTTTTTGGGTTTTTCTTTTTTGGCTTGACCCAGGGAATGTGGAAATTCCCAGACCTAGGGTCGAACCGGTGCCACAGCAACGACCTGAGCCACAGGAGTGATAATGCTGGATCCTTAACCACTGTGCCATCAGGGAACTCTGAGAGTTTTATTTTCGAGGAGTTAAAGTAAAAGGCCTATTACTGGATTTAACAGATGAGGAAAAAAAGCACCATATCGAAAACTTGGCTCTCGTGAGCCTCCGGACAGAGAAATTCAATGTGAGAAGATATTCAAGCTGGGTTTGGAAACAACTGCTCATGTTTCTAATCTTTTACATTTTTTCCTGACTGGTGTTCAGCTGCAGAGGCTATGAGATGGGTGCCTGACGAGACTGCAAATATCTCCCTCTCAGATCTCCGTTCCATCTCTCCAATGATGACGTGGCTTGGTCGCTGATGTTCAGTGAAAGGTGGATGTCTTACACCTGACTTTTTGGTTGTGCGGAAGGTACCTAAAAGGCCCAGCAGGCCTGTGTCCACCTTTCTTCCTCCTTTATCTCCAGGCAAAACTAATTTACCTGCTTTACCTACTTTTTTGGAGGATTTTATTTGAAAACCATATGCTGAAGCTAAGGAAACGTCGGACAACTCCCAGCTTAGATCCCTTTCAGCTTTGGCACTGTGATGCTCTAAGATCTGACGGCTGGCTCCTGACACGTCCCAGCCTTTCACACAGGATGCCGTCTTGGACAGCAGTGACAGGTGCCGTCCTATGGGGGAGGGACACTGGGGCTAGAGGAAATGGAAGCAAGCCTGAATACACACAGTCATTTGAGGGAAGCACAGAGCTGTCTAATATTTAGATTCTAAATGATGCTGCTAGAACTATCACAAGAAAAGTTGACTTTAATTCCGTCAGTTGAAGCTAGAGCAATATTACTGGATTTTTCTAAAGGACTTGCTGTGTACCCCATTCCCATGTGTAGCATATAACTCACAGATTTAATTATAGATCTTCCTCAGTCACTAGTTCCCTAGGAAACAAATCCATGGCTCATGTCTCGTGCATGGAAGGTCATAGCAAGAAGATAAATATTTTCTGCATTTTGAAACTTTATCTTGAGGTCACAGGTCTGCAACTCAGCAGATGAGAGCTCTTCAGACAATAGCCAAGAACTGCTGTGTTTGACGAATATCAACGATACTTAAAACCTTTGTGTTTATCTAAAATAAAGCACTTCCCACCTAAATGATTGAAAATTTTCACTATATCTCCTTTCCCTTTTTAAGGCTGAAATACAAATAAGATGGGAAGTTTTCTTAAATATTTCTTCCCACTCAGTGAAGATAAAAACTATGTTTATCTTAAAAAAAGGGAACACTATCTGAAAAATCCAAACTAATTTTAATCATATTTAATTTGCAGGTCAGAGATCTTGTTTTGTCTTGAATCGGGCTGAGTATTCTCACAATTGGCCAGGTATATTGAGAAACTAAAACAAGAGGGCAAACTCAGGAAAATTCAGAAAAGTGAAAAGACAAATACCTTTAAAGATAGAAGAAGGAGCACAAAGACAAGATTTTCCTTAGGACTAGAGGAAGTCAGGCTCATTTTACTTTATAATTTTGTGTATTTAACATCCTCTGAAATTGGTTTCCCCTTGTTCCCATTAGTGCCACTAACTTATTTTAGGTCCTATGTGAGGATTAAATGGGAAAACATGAGAAAAGTACTTTGTAAACCTCAAAGAGCTATACAAATGTTAGCTATCTCAATTAGCATCTGTAGTATAAATTCTTTTTTTTTTTTTTTTTTTGCCTTTTGTCATTTTATGGCCGCACCTGCGGCATGTGGAGGTTCCCAGGCTAGGGGTCTAATCGGAGCTGTGGCCACTGGCCTGCACCGCAGCCACAGCAACGCAGGATCCGAGCTGCGTCTGCAACCTACACCATAGCTCACGGCAACGCCGGATCGTTAACCCACTGAGCAAGGGCAGGGATCGAACCCGCAACCTCATGGTTCCTAGTCGGATTCGTTAACCACTGCGCCACGACGGGAACTCCTGTAGTATAAATTCTTAAATGAAACCCTTTTGGTCACGGCGGCGGTGGGCAGGACTAACTGAGGGTTTCGGCTGTCCGCAGACTTTGACAAAGTGTGGAGATCAGGGGCAGCTGTGATCTTCTGCACCTTGCACGTGGAGATAAAGGAAATGCACATGACCGTTCAGTGAAACCCAGGGAAACATCCCAGAGGGGTTCAAAAGATGAGTTATTTTCCCAGCAGAGCCTGGCAAACCCGTGGCAGGGAGAAGACCTAGGGGTCTAAACCGGGTGTTACAGCACTTTCAGTTTTTCTTGCGGCCTTGGCAATGCACAGTTTATGGCTTTGGTGGGAGACCAGAGACATGAGGATAAAGAGAGCTTTATTTGTTATTCTTGAGACAAAGCTCTAGGTCAGGAGAAAGAGATTACGAAGTGACATAAGGCACGGCTAGCAGGAGGCAGGGAGGATGTTGGTTAGTCATCACTTCCTGTCTCAATACATCACACATAAATTGCTTCTGCTCCGCTTATGGGCCTCCATAAAATATTAATTAGGATATGGCTAATATTTATTGAGCCATTACGAAGCACCAGGTAACATACACTTTTCATATGTTCTCATGTGCCACAAACAACACTGTGAAGTTCGTAAAGGGCACTCAGGGGGTAACTCAGCTCTTTTCCAGCTAATGACCAGAACAGATGGGCCCGAAATCAGGATCAATGCCCAAACATGCAGTTGGATGGCAGGATCCAAGCCATCATGCAGTAAAAGGGACATTTCCAACCATTCTGCAGTCAGTATTTCCTTGGGGAATCTATGCAAATTGTGATGCTCCTCTCTCTCCAGATTAATACAACACACACCCACACACAGAGTATCATTTCAGGGGTTCAGAGACTCCCTAATGTCAATCTGTGGACCAAAGGTCCGACACACCAGGTTAAGAACTTAATCTTACTGGCTCCTTGTTACTCTCACCTCTTCTTTCCCTCTTTTCAACAGCTAGTTCACTCAGCCCTCCTTAACTGGTCCCAGTGTGAGCTCACACTGAGCCAGACCTAAGAGTCCAGCTTAAGTTCATTTTCATGGTGACCTAACTGAGGGATGTTTTTGCTTTACCTAAGAAAAGCACACATGCCAAGTACTGCTGTCCAAAAGCTGGTCAGAGAGGCCTCAAGCTTGATGGGGCTCCTGGCATCATTCACAGCTGGGGCTCCCTCGTGAGGTCCCTGGACACCTGAGCCAAAACCACCCAGAACTTGCTGTCCAGAGCTTAGGACCCCACCGCAGACCCACCGAAGCTGAATGTGACGGTGGGGGTGGACCTCACTCCGGCTGCGAATAAAATCATTTAGTCAATTCAGGGCATGCTGCAGTTAAACACCCCTTTGAGTCAACTGAGGAAAACTAAGAACCCAAATACTAAATGACTTGCCTGAGGTCTCTCTTCTTGTTGGTGGCAGAGCCATGCCCAGATGGGATGATTCCTGCCACACATTTTTCTCTCAAATACCCAATAGTGTGATCAAAATTTAGTCGATAAAACAGTTCATTTAAACACATCATTGTGTTGAGAAGATGGATTTGAAATACTCCATGCTAGCGCGAAATGAAACGTTCGTGATTTATTTCTTTAAACCACTAATGTCCCCAAATAGGATGTTTATTATATCACCAAAATGCATGAATTTAAATCTGCTGTAATGGCTTCATTTTAGAGACGAAGTCCGCTTTTAATAGGATTGTGTTTCCTCTGACAAGAAGGAAAAAAAGAAAAAAAGAACCACATTTTGCTGCAAATCGTGGATTAAAATAAACCAACAAATGGCTACAGAAACATGGATTAAGCAGCCTTTGTCTGTTGTATGAAACCCATTACCTAGAGTGACCATTTTTATGGAATTAAAATTGGCGTACATAGTCTAACCATTATGCATATGAAAAATGGGGCACAGTTTTAGGAATCTGGTCAGGCTGAGGGAAGTCTGCAGTGCTAGGGCTCTGTGGGTATCATGTAGGATATATATGGCACACACTTTAAACATAGGACTCCTTCCAGACTATAGCTATAGAAAACTGATGGGCCGCTTCTCTACAGATCTGGTACTATACTGGCGTGGTACTGGCATCTGCGTGACGACCTTCAGATCATGGGTCCTGGCAGAAGAGGCGGGGTCTCTAGGCCATTTAGACAGTTTCATTCCCTGACACTTTTTTTTTTAAAGAAATAGAATATGGTATTCTTTACTAAAAATCTTTCTAGATATTTTTTCCCCTAACCTCATCTTCATAAGGAAAAAGACAAGGAAGGGAATATAGAGATGATCTGGTTTTAACTGATTTTTCCATTTGCACTTATTTCTTCCAAAAACTATGCCAGCAAATATAAACTCACCTAAAGACCATTTCAATTCTGTTTCAAAATGTTGATCGATTTAGTGTCGTGTGATGAAGAGAACACTTCCGTATTTTTTAACAAAAAAAAGAAGCTTACCTCTAAGCTACTATGAGCCTAATGAAATAATAATAATAAAAGAATACATAACTGCCATGCTCCGAAGTCACTGCTTTGGCAAAGTTGTATTTTCTCACTAAATAAACCAAATCCTACTTTTAAGAGAGCGAAATCACACTCTCAAAGCTACAATTAGTAAACTACAATAAATCTATGGATTAAAATCTTGTGCCCAAAGAAATCATTACAATTTAGTTATTTTCAAATCATGTTCCATTTATCAGCATTTTCACATTAAAAAAAAAACTTAACTTGCTTTGATATATGTTAAACCAACTTTATTTTGATGCTAAGGAGTGCTTCTTTTAAGTGGAAAAAGTGATTTCCACTTTATCCTCAATCTAGAGGCAACATAGGAATATTATGGAGAATTATGCAATTCCAGAAATATAGAGAGCTGAATTTACAGCCTGGCTCAGTGACATGATAGCTCTGTGACTTCAAGCAAATTACTTAACATCTCCCAGGATGAAAGCCTCTCTTTTCTTGTTAGTCAAAGGATGGTAACGATAGTACTTGTAGGGTAGGGTTGGGACAGGACCTGAAGCATAATAAGTACTTCATTCTCAGGAGAAATACTGATTTCACATCAATAGGACCCACAAATTCCAAAGGTCACCCTCAGTTTCTTGAATTCCCTGGCCCTCTTACTAAGGCAGTTTTCCAGTGAAGAGGCTTGAAAGCATGAGGCTCCAATTCCATAATCACTAAAACAGTGACACATTTATTGAGCCTTCATGCAAACGGGTTTTATGCAACAAATTATTTCGGCAAAAATATAACTCATTTGGTCAAGGTATATTTTCCCTGCACACTGAAATGTATGAACACACACTTTCAGAAATTAGGTGCCTGTCTTTTTTCAGCGTCTAGAATCAACTTTTACGTTAGAGAGACATAAACTAAAGAGACAGAGGGCAGGAGGGGCCAAAAACAGGCTATTTGTATATCCTAATGAGCACCAATTAAAGGTCTCATTTGGGGAAAAACAGTGGAAGATGAAAAAAGTAAAACCAACCTGTCAGTGACTGTATGGATTCTATAAACATGAGCTATCATTGCTAGGGTCATTAGCAGGCATTTTGACATTCAACTATAAAGCATTATCCATGAACACAGAGTGGGCGAAATTATACAATCCATTTAAATAAAATCAACCGCATAACAGATATAATTCCACAAAGTGATCATTTTTAAAAATAGAAAATTGAATTGCAAATCAGCATTTTAATGGCCCAGTGATCCAAATATTAAACTGATAATCAGGCCACAGTAATTTGCATGAGTTGCTGGAAATATTCCTATAATTCTATAATGATCTATGAAATGCCAGAAAATTCACATGCTCAGAAATATATTGGCCTGAGGAGAATCTTGGACGATCTTGGTTGGAGAGGACCTCAGAGATGATCTTAATTGTCCTCATCTGGGGGTTATCTTGCTCGCCCCCTTTATCTCCCACCTGTCCCAGGCCAATGTCTGGAGACATTTTTGGTTGTTGCAACTAGAGGACAAGTGCTTCCAGCATCTAGTGGGGCAGGGCCAAGTATGCCACTAAACATCCTGCAAAACCCAGGGCAGAACCCCACAACAAAGAATTATCTGGCTGCCAGCAGTTCTGAGGTTAGAAACCCCTAATCTACATCAGCCTTTTTCACTCTACAGAAAGGAGAAGCTGGACCATAGGTAACCTGCTGACTAGATTTCTGGGAACCTTGTGCTACTTATTATTGCTCCACAAAGTTTCTTAGAGCTCCTTCATTCTGCCTTCTACCCACTTACCCTCAATCTATCATTCAAGATTTATTAAATGCTTACTATGTGCTTGGCACAGTGAATGTGGCAGTGAACAAGATAAACACAGCCTTTCTCCTTTGTTTTACAGTATGATGGGAAAGGCAGGTCTAAGACAATAACAATACAAAGAATGATCATTGGAATAAGTGCCATGTGAGAGCACACAGCTGGGGGAACCCAATTCAGTTTGACATCTCCTTGTTCTCAAGCCAAGTCTCCTAATATTAATGCTTTACCATGCATTTAAATAGCCTTGAGAAAGATTCTGAGTACTAGGCACAGGTCTTGACAAATAATCCTATGTCTTGGAAGGAACCTTGCAACAAGATTGGAGATAAGAGTAATGGCTGCCACTCACTGGAGACTTACTATGTACCAGGAAATGTACTACATTCTCTGCTTGCAGTTAATCCTCACTACAACACTAATGGGTAGGAACTCCTGCCATCACAATCCCCAACTGATGAAACCTCTGCCTTTGGGATGAGTAGCTTGACTTGGGGACAGGTCATCGTCTGTCTTAGCTGACTTAAACTTTGAAGAAGGTGACTGATGCATTCAATGAGGGCCACCTTTGTGACAGAGTGGACTTGGGGGAGGTGGTTAAGGTATGACTGGTGATTAGGTGATTAGTCTCTGCCCTTGAGGACTTAATGGAATGGGGAGAGTAAAGATATTATGAAGTAAGCAACTGAGCATGACGTGGATTTATGGGCAATATTATCAATGGACAACTTTAAAATAAAACAATGTGACAAAGGCTTTAGTATATATCTGAAGCTTAGAAGTATGTCTTCAGAACTGCTCTGTCCAAAACTGTAGCCAAGAGTCACATGTAGCTATTAAAATTAAATAAAATGAAAAATCCAGTTCTACGGTCACACCAACCACATTTCAAGTGCTCAGCAGCTAGGTATGGCTAGTGGTTACTATACTGGATGTGCAGATATATTTTCTTCACACAGAAATTTCTAGAAGACAGGGATGCCTTAGAACTTGGGGTAGCATCTAGGGGTAAGGAATCTCGTAATAGTCAAGCTCAGGGTGACATTATTCTGACCTTGAAACCTAGAGTCATTTCTAGGTCTGGCTGTTGCGGGAAGACGTAGCCACAAGCTTGCTCACACTCAGATCCTCCCCTGCCCCAGACAGAGGTACAGATCAGGAATCTGACAACTACAGCACATCCCAAACATTAATAATAGATATCCACTTCCTGGACTCTTTTTTACGCCAGTAATTCCCCTTAACAGGAACTTATTTCTTAGAAATAATTAGGAATGTGCATGAAGTTGAAGATGTTAAGTGGAATGGTATTTATAATTACGGAAAAACCACAAACCTACTAGATATCTAACAACAGTTAAAAACACCTATAGAATAGACTAATGCACACCTCAAATTTCAATGCTATACATGCCTTCTTCACTTGGAAAGGTATTGAAGAATATTAATTTTAAAAAGTAAGTTACAAAATGCTATGAATATATAATTACATTTTTGTGAATATAATACATACATATGAATAAAGGAAGTTGTAGAGATCTTTAAAGCATTTGGCGTATTGGTGGTCCATCTGGTTGCCAGGGTAAGATAAATATATATATATGTGTGTGTGTGTGTGTGTGTGTGTGTATATATATATATATATATATACACACACATACATACACATATATATTTAACTTCAAACTTATGCTTTCTCAATGAGCAAGTCTACTTGTTGAGCTATTCTCAAAACTAATGATCAGTAAGATACGGATTTGTTCAGTCACTTAGTGGTCACCCATCTCAAATCAGGATCTCTGAATGGGTCACGCTACACACAGCCTCTCCTGGCTCCTCTGTTCTTTTCAGTCAACTTTCCTTTTTCCTCAGTCTCTACATTGGCTCATTAGCAAAAGAAATGGAACCAAAGTCATCGTGTCTGTGAAGTGCTGGCTTCACCAGTGAGCCACCATGGGGGTTAAGAACATAATTGTGCATCTTTAACTAAACTAGTGAATTAATTAATTGTGACATTAGCTTATATAGAAAAAAAAATCTAATCTACATTTTCTGTTTCAGAAAACGTCCATCCTAATTTCTTCTATCCAAATCATACAGAACTGGTATTCATGGCCAAAAATCACATGTATTATTCTTTGGTGATTTGAAAAACAAACTGAGAGTCTGAAATAGAGCTGTCCAGTAGAACTTTCTGTGATGATGGAAACACTCTTTCTTGGAGCTGTCCAGTACAGTAGCTACCAGCTATACGTGTCTCTGGAGTGCTTAAAATATGGTTAGTGCGACTGGAAAATTAGTTTTTCATTTTTAAAATTTTAATTAATTTGAGTACAAATCTAAGTAGCTTCATGAAGCTAGTGAGCACCTTACTGGACTGTGCAGGGTAGAATGTGAATAGAACTCCTGCATTCTAGCATGAAGAACCCCCCGCATGGCCAGGAAGGGTCATGCTCACTTGGCTTGGAGAAGTTCTGAATGACATGAGTGGTCACTGGTTTTGGCTTTGCTTCAACCACAAAAGCTTTAAGAAGTTCTGAAGAATCGGTCAAGATAACTGACATATATTGGAAAGACAGCTGAATCTTTAAAAAAAAAGAAAAAAAGATAATGCCAAGTAAGAAGATGTGACTTACAAATGTCTCTGAGCAGCAGCATTAATAAGAAATTATGGATTCTCAAGTGACATGGATGATAGGATTCAAGATTCACGACATGCTCCAGTGATCTGACAGACACGGAGCTGACCTGATCTTTTTAAAAAACCCATTTCCTCTTAAACCTGATAAGCCTCCAACTTCCCTGGAATGGAAGTGTAGCAGAGAGACCCTGCAGAAGACATTTCATACAAACAAACAGAACTCCAAGCACTGGATCTTGGGCTTATGGGCATCTATCCCCATAAATCTATTTTGGGGGGTGAGTGGAAGATGGTTATGATTTTCTGGCCATAACTCTGTGTTCTAGTGTGATGGCCACTCTGAAGTAACCAAGGATGTTCCTGTGCCCTGGGTCTGTGACAGCAAGTCCTAGGTCACAGAGGATAATGAGCAGCTTCCAATTGTAACCCCAATGATGGAAGTATGTGGGTTAACGAGGTGGATGCTGGGGAGAGGCAACAGGCCAGAAATGCAGTTTGGGGCAGATCTTTGCTTACCGTTTTTTTTTTTTTTTTGGCTTCTTAGGGCTGAACCGGTGGCATATGGAAGTTCCCAGGCTGGCAGTTAAATCGGAGCTGTAGCTGCCAGCCTACACTACAGCCACAGCAATACCAGATCTGAGCCAAGTCTACAACCTACACCACCGCTCATGGCAACATCGGCTCCTTAACCCACTGAGCGAGACCAAGGAAGGAACCTCATCCTCACGGTTCCTAGTCAGACAGGAACTCCTCTTTGCTTACTTCTTAAGGACAGGTGTCACCAGAGGACAGAGTCATGGAGTTCTGGCTATGTGCCACATATTCTTCTAAGCATCTTCCAAGTAGGTCACCAGATTTAGCAAATAAAAATATAAGATGTCCTAGTACATTATTTGAGACATACTTCTGTTAAAATATTAGTCACTCTTTATCTGAAATTTCAGTTTAACTGAGTGTCATATTTTATTTGGCAGCTCTGTCCATGAAACACCAGTCCAAGAGATCTCCTATGGCAAAAAGGACTCTGTGGTTAACTACTGGAAATGCTAACTTTACCACCCTCTTGGAGATTCCCAAAGATAATAGCACATTAAAAGTTCTGAGAAGTTCTACAGCAAATACGTTCACTCTCTTTAATACAACACTTTCTGACCTTTGCGAACATACTACCCAGCAGTTAAAGTGGTTTAAAGGTCAGTTCCAGTTCCTGAGTTCAAATCCTGGATTCACAACACAGTGGCGGCTCCCTGACCAGGGATATATTAAAGGAGGGCCTGGGATTGGGTGGTGTCTGTAGATGATAATGGTTATGGCACCTTCCTGACTGGCCCTGGCTGAGAATGACATGCATCATCATAAAGCATTTGGAGTGAGCTTGGCGCAGGGTAAGTGTTCCACAAACATGAGCTTTAATATCACACTGGTGGGGAGACCTTCCACGAAAATCGCTTTAATATTCAGGGAACCAGGAGATGCAAACTGAGACATGCTGAAAGTAGATGGGGATGAGGCAGGGAGAGTGTTGGGTTGGTCCAGCATGGAGTGAGGATAGGAACCTGCAAATGATAATGGTTTTCCCTTCTAGAGGAAAAAAAATTAAGGCAAAAACAACTAAAGCCATTTTGACAATAGCACGTATTTCAGAAGGGCTTGCTCTACTATGTATTAAGCCACATTATAAACCTGTGAGTGTTAGAACAATGCAGAATTCTTGCAAAATGTAATAGATGAGATGATCTCACGGTATACTCTGCTATAGTAAAATTTAACTTCACAGAAAAACTGTATCACAGAACCAGAAAAGAAGTGAACCTTCAAAAAAAAAAAAAAACAGTTGGAAGGAAAACGAATTTAGAGGCTGAAAACTCAAAATGGGCCTTTGCAAAAGCAGACATCAAAATACATCCTAGATGGACTCAAGCATCCAATGCGAACATGAAGCTATAAAGCTTTAGAAAAAAAAATGTATAAGCATGACTCTAAACTTGGTCTAGGCCAAGGGAATAAGTCTAAAGAAAAATGATTTTGTGTCTGACTAAAGATTTAGAAAAACAGTGTCTCAAAACATCAAGCAAAATTAATTCAAATAACAAACTGGCAAAAAACTTGCCACAAACATGTGACAGGCAAGAGATTAATATCCACAATAAGTAATAAGCCTTTGCAAATCAATATGGAACCTATTAACACCCAAATAGGGAAGGGAATAGGGCTCAAGAAGGCAGCTAAACTACTTCACAAGATATTGAGGGGAGAGAGAGAGAAAAAAAAAAGATAGCAGTATTTTATCATTTTCATCTATCAAAGTGACAGGTTTAAGCAAACCTTAGCACTGGATGCTGGCAAGGGAGAGATAAATAGGGACTATCACATACTGTAGGTAGGAATAAAGTTCAGTGATACTTCTTTGTAAAGTTTTTTGATAATTACACACTAATTGTCAAAAGAACTTCTCTTTTCTAACACAAACTTCAATTTTCAAGGATTAGTGCTAAGAAATTAGATAACTACGGATACACATGTGTGTACCTAAGCCATTATCACAAAATTATTTTAAAAAATGAATTTTGTAGAAAACTAAATAACAAATAGGTGGAAACATATGAATTGATAGTTCATAAAGTATTTTCTTATGTGAACATTAAGCATCATAGTTTTGAAGAATTAAATGAAAGGAACATTCCCACCAAAGTGACAATTTAATCACAGAATACAACCTGAATATATTTAATGTGACCTTACATACACAAATAAATGTCAGTGTGTATGCATACACACTCCTTCCCAAGGGTGTGTGTGCACATATATATGTATGCATGTGTACGTGTGTGTATATATTCAAATGCATAGATTACTCATATATATACTCATGAATGTTAAACTATTCGCATGCATAGAAAAACAGACACAAAACACTAAATATTATCAGAAGCTCTAGGTGGTATAATTGCAAGCTCCTTTTATTTTCCTCTTTTATCCATTCATTCATTTATTGATTCATCTAGTAATAAGTATGCTCTGCCTTTACAATGAGAAGCAGTTTAAACATTCTGCTGGAAAGAATGACAAGGTCATTCACAGCTTTTTATTATTTTATTTTTTGAGTGGCACCATCAATGGATGGTGCTGAACATCCAGCTGAACTATTTGACAGTGGGAATCAGATGGAGGGAAACAAATTTTGAAAACATGGTATTTAGGAAAAAATAATAAAAAAGGAAGATGGCATGAAAAAGTTTGCTAAGAGACTTTAGAGAAGAGAAGAAGGGCCACAATAAACTCAGAAAGGTAGATCAAAACGTGCACCAGCACACAGCTCTGTTAGAAAAATTGAGGTCTGAGTTAAGGATTCTCCAAATCCTAACACCCTTTTTTTTCCTTTCTTTTACTACTTATCAATGGTATCTACCGAGAAGAATCTAGCACCCAATCAAAGCCTAAGTACCTAGCACGAATGCACTGTTGTAAATTCGTTTACCAATAACTAAGTTAAAATATTCAGAAAACTTAATGGGATTATTAAAACATTAGGGAAAAGGTGCCATGTTTCCTTACTCAGTGCATTCGTTTTCATGTTGCTTCCCACTTCTCCAAATAAAAATGCAGCAAATAGAGGAATTTTCAAATTTAAGAATCCAATTGCTTCATTCATAAAATCTCATGGAGGTAACGATGGGGTACAAGGACCAACTACTATGATTTTTTTTTTTAAATACTTGAGAGATTGGCAACCTTGTGAATATGTTTCATGAATGACAGTAATGGGTGTTGGTTCTTGCTTCATAGTAAAGCTAAAAGCATCTCATGCTGCAAATGTTATTCAATGCCCAATGGGCATTTTTTAAAAATCTGAAATGGAAAGTGGTATTTTATCAATGCAAAGTTAAATATGAACTTCAAAAGATACCGAATAGGGTAACAACACGGGATGCTCTATGGTAACTGCCCCTGAACACATTTCACATGGAAACGAGGCTAGACGAGCCACATCCTGCATCTCTCTGACCTGCTTCCCAACCACATAAATTAACCAAGTGGCAAATCAGCAGAAGTCGGCTCAGAAAGCCTGTGTTCCTCACAATTTCTTGATGTTTAAGTGTTTCTGAGATAATAAAAATCTGATCTTGGAAGGAGGGGAGGGAAGAATCAAGAGGTTAATTATCTGCTGGCTTGAATGGCTCGGGAGCTGTGCTTGGCTTCACCCCTCTCTCTTAGCCCAATTACTCTTCCAGTCAAGGCTGATGGGTCCTCAAAACCCATTTCCCATGAAGACCTTTCTTCCTTCTGCTCCCTCCTGCTTAAATACTGCTTTAGGGATTTACATAAAATAGTCAGGCCTGGTCTATCACTCCTCATTGTACCTGGGCAGCACTTACAGTAGGAAGAATTCATTCTCTTAATGCCAGGGAACATTTGCTGCAAATTGACTTGATAAACACCCTCCCTGTTTTTTTTGGCCCCAATATAGTTTAAGACGTGGTCACCAACCACAAACTGTCAGCATTGTTGCCTGCTGCTAGTGGCAAGATGCTTTCTGATGGAAGAAGATTTGATCTTTCCACAGTGTACATTCTTCATTTTCCCCTTAATTTCATTTTTTCTACTTAAAAAAAAGGAACCTTTGAGCTGAACACCCTCATGCCTTGGAGTCTATGTGCACTCCCTCCTCTCCGCCGACTGCTGGTTTCAGGCTCCTGTCCTGTCATCTACATCCTGAAGAGAGATCTTGCCAGAGGTTCTTCCCAAAGTCCCCATTGTTGCTAACCTCCCTCCCGGCAGTCCCTCCGGAAGAGAGGCAGTGACCTAAAGCCTCACTTGCAGTTCTGACTTCTCTCCTCAATTCTAGGTCTGTAAGGTCTGTTTTAAAGGTAAACTGGCCCCTAATCTTATTTCTAAGCCCTCCTACACACTGGCTCCACCTCCATCTTTAATTTATGCCTACATCACCAGTACCCACTTCTTTATCTTTCATTGCTGCAACGATTGGTCAGTGACTCACCCCTTAGCACAGACCTTCATTAGCCCCTAGGCTGCTCCCCTGGCTGTGAAGGATGTGCTCACTGCACCCTTCACATCAAAATGTCTTGGCACAGACTCTGCCTTCCTGCTCCAAAGGCTGTAACTACTCCTTCCTCAAATGCCTTCCTCCATAGCTGTCCAAAGTTTCTTCCAGCAGAGGTTGATAGGTTTTGCATAATAAAACAGGTGTTATAGTCAAAAGCAAATTAGAAGAGTGAAGCACACAAACTAGTCTCTTCACCACAAGGAGTCCTAGATATCCATCATTTACTGTGCATTTTGAATCTTCAAGAAAGGAAGGGGTCAGACAGCATTTTGGCCAACAGAATCCTTTGGGAAGGGTGTATGCTTGGGGGATCAGTTTTAGGGCCGTGCTCTGCACCTCCTGGGTAAGCCAAAAGGTCCCACTTGCTGCGTGTAGTCAGTGGCTAATGTCGCCCTTTCTCCTTGAGCCTCCAGGGAACTGGATGCCCTAATTCCCCAGCCCAAGTCTTTAGTCAGCTATTTACAGTCTTCTCATCACTCTCACGGGACACCATGAGCCCTGTGCCAGCAAACAGAGCCTGGGCTCTGCAGACAGCTCAGGGCCCAGGCCGGAAGCTGTGCTCCAAGTGCAAGGCTATGGAGCCAGAGAGCCTTATTATGTTCAACCTCCAGCTATGTTTTTACTAAGTAACCAATACCAACCAACTCAAACTTCTGAGCCTTAGTTTTCTCATCTATAAAGTGGGAATAACACTAATGTCCACTTAACTACTGTACAGTCTGTATGGAAGACCATTTCATAGTGCTTAACACATTGGAGGCATTTAATAAATAGTATTGGCCCATGGTCACCTATATTATTGGTAGTAGCTATCATTTCAAACCTCCATCAGAAAGTAAGGTTGCTCCTACTTCAGGGGGACCAAGCAGCCCAGATACGACTATACCTACTAAGCCAAGATGCGAGTGAACCAGCGCATCCCAGGGACCCCAAAGCCAGTCAAATGTCTGTTCCCTTAGCTCAAAGTACCTAAGTAAGACCTCCAACCACAGCTCCACTGGGCTCTCTTACCTGCCGCAGCCCACACCTCCTGACTTCTAAGAACTGTAGGGCTAGACCTCCTGAGGTTCCTAACCTGATCCTTGAATCCCACTAGTCAGTTTATCTGGTCCTTCAGCATTCACCATCTACTAGCCTGCCAGAGACCTGAGAATGGGAAACCATCTCAGTGGAGTTCCAGAAACTGGGGACAGCAGACCCAGTCCACCATTAAACAAAGGGATTTAGAAGACACCCAAAGCATAGCTGCATGCATCTTACTTTACAGGAGAAAAGCAGCCAAGAGTATCCAGAAGGTAGACTGACTGACTTTGGGAACCACCATTAACCCTGCCAGGCAGAGCTGGGAGTGACCCTCCTAGTCAAAATACTCCTTTGCCTCTGTTTGGTGCGTTGCCTCCGTTTGGCACTGCACTTACCCAGAAAAATCTCATTCAATCTATTCTGCAGAGAAGCAAAGGATTTTACCCAAAGTCACACTGTGGTGCCTGGTGGAGCTGTGGTTATAACCCAGAAAATCTGACTCAAATTGTAGAAATCTTGAACCCTTGTACTAAATACCCTACTTTAGATGGCTGAGGGCCCCTAGACCCAAGGTCAAAGAAGTCAAGGACAAAGAAATCACCCACTTGGACACCCTGGTTCTGAGCATGGGTGACACTTCATTTAAGAGTGAGAGGGATTTGGGTTTGTGACCTGACTCCACCACAAGTGTGGCCTGGGGAAGACCCTTTCTTTCTCCAGTCTTCAGTATTTTCAATGGAAAATTAAGACAATAATGCCCACCCTTTTAGGGTTGGCAAAGGAGTAGATGAGACAAGCATCTAAAGCACCAACCTTAACACTTAAGTGACTTACATTAGAATATTTTAGTTAAATTCATGGGCTCTGGGGTCAGACTGAGTTTTCATTTGCGTCTCAATGGTTACTGGTTGTGTGACTATAAAATAGAGATAAAAACAACTTTATTTATAGTCTTGGGGTGATTATTAAATTAGATGTTTTCCAAGTGCTTGGCATAGTGCTCAGCACATAATAAGCATTTATTATCATAATAAATAAATTATACTAATAATGTGATTATTGTGATGGTGGTGGTGACGATGATGTTGTTAATCGGTTAGGCTGGCCTAGGCTATGCTGCAGAAATAAAAATGGAATAAAACAAAATGAAATCTCAGAGGCTAAAAAAAAAACAAAGGTCAGTTTGCCTCATGCTCATGCTGTGAATTTAGTGTGGTTGGTGGGGGCTTCTTGCTTTACAATGGCTCAAGAACCCAGGCTGATGAAGGTTCGAATATGTGGCAGCTGGCGTCATCTGAAACATGTCCAGGGCCACCAGAGCAAGGAAAGAAAGAGTGGGAATGGCACACTATGGCTAGAATCAGTCAAATGGCTCCATCAGACAGCAGACAGGCTGGAAAACAGAGGCTGTGCATCCAGGAAGGAGACAAGGGCTGGATATGGGTGAGCAACTGCCTCGACACAACGATAATAGCAAATGCAGCTACACAAGGTGATGAACTTCTAGCTTGGAGCCTTGCACTCAACCAGTGCTTAATAATAGTCACTGATATTCTTATTATAGGTTAAGTGAGGCACAAGTCTTGATCACATGATGGGTAACAAGATGAGTGTCCCAGAGGGCAGGGCTGGACTTGGTACCAAACCTTGAAACAGTGTATAAGGGAAAGAAGGGGCTTCCCTACACCGTGGGTGTGCTGAGCTCTGGAGCTGCCCCAGCTTGCTCCATAATTTGGGTATCAGGTCTCTCCAAAGTCCATTTATAAATCCATTTCTCCAAGTGTGATCCACAGGCCACTGCTCAGGGACTTGGAGGAATTCAATACCTGGGGAATTGGTTAGAGATGTAGATTTCTGCCTTATCTAAGACACAATGAATCAGAATCTGTGTGGGGGTGGGGTACCAGGGTGGTGAGGGTAGAGTCTGCAGTAATATTTTAGTAAGCTCACCTAGCAACTTAACAGGAAGTCTTAAACCATGCCAACAGATACTTCCTGTTCCTGATATCCACATGGGCACCGCCTCTGACCTGCGGAATCAGGGTGCTCCTTCAGCACCACGCCTTGTCCAAGCCCTGATGCTGGGTAAAGGATCTGAGGGGTAGTGCTAGAGAAAGCCAAATTCAATTTCCAGCTCTATAATTTACTTGCTATATATTCTTGAGCAAACCGCTCAGTAGCTCTGAACTTCAGTTTACCCATTTGTAAAATGTGTACAGTAAAATGGTCTAGCATTTTGTTAGAAGAATTCAGTGATATCATTATTTTTAAAAAGCATGACAAACAAACAAAAACAATGATTGTGATGATGACAATGGTGATGTAAACCTTCTGGTCAGTGACTGGACCTCACATCTATAATAGATGGGACACAGGGCTATTTTTTATTATCTGTAAAATGGAATTTGGGGAAGGAAGTACTAGGAATGAATATATATATACACATATAGATAGGTATATACATATCTATATATACATATATATATATATATATATATATATACATATAGATAGATACATTTATGTCTAACCAACATGGGTTCTACTTTCCTTTAATTTCTTGTAAAACAGACCTAATCCCTGAACAAAAGGGCTAGCTGGCTTTACTTCTGAATTAGAGCCAGGAAAGTGGAGAGAAAAGAACTGGCATTGAAAGAAAAACATGGATTCCTGAGGATAGAAGAGAGTCATATTAATAATGATCAGTTTGTTCTCTGGTTTGATTTCTACCTCATTTTGAGTTGCAATGTCTTCAAACAACCAGAGTATCTCAGGATTCTGCAACTCCCACCTTGGGTAGATTTTTAGAGTTGGTGTTTGTTGCTGTTGATTAATGTAATTAGTTGGGGGAGCTATATTGTGAAAGTGACAGAGATGGATGGGTAAGAAATAAAGAATGTGGACAAGAAATGGAACCGTGGTGGGCGGTCCTTTTAACTCTATAAATATGCAAACCCATGCAGAGTCAAGGTGGGGAGAGAATGTTGGTGGTTTGCCAAGAGAAGAGGTATGAATAAGTGGCAGATAGAATAAAAACTCCATTATGTTCAGTTTGCTTATTTAGTATCGGTGTTTGTTTGAACTAAATCTGCTTCTACCTCCAAGAAGATAACAGGAATTATTGATTATAATCTGCCTCTTTAAAATGCCCCCTCCCTATACCCAGTTCAAATAGAATTATAGTTGCTTGTTTAAAAATAAAATAAAATCTGGCCATTAAGACATTTTACTCATTTGACGATTCCTTCAGTATTGAAGTTCAAATTTCAAATAGTAAACAATGGTTGATCACTGTTCTCTATCTTCTACTGAAATCCAGTACTTGATGGAGATATTAGCTCATGACTCTAGAAATCTGAGGTCTTTCCTTCTCTCTTCCTTTCCTCTCCTTTCCTTCCTACCACCCCCCCACCCTCCCCGCTTTTTTGTCTTTTTAGGACTATACCCATGGCATATAGAAGCTTCCCAGACTACATATCTAATCGGCGCTGCAGGTGCCGGCCCACACCACAGCCTCAGCAACGCAGGATCCAAGCCTCATCTGCAACCTACACCATAGCTCACAGCAATGTCAGATCCTTTACCCACTGAGCAAGGCCAGGGATCAAACCCGCATCCTCATGAATACTAGTCAGGTTTGTTACCATTGAACCACGATGGGAACTCCCTGAGGTCTTTCTTAATTAATGTATTCTAGAATATAGGGTAGTCCAATATAGCCTTTAAAAATCACATGGAACAAATGACATCAAAAATTCAAAAGCTTTCAGGCAGAGTTGCCAATCTTTTTCATGTGTAATGTATAGGAATGCTAGGCATGCTGACACTGAGTATTGGTGCAAAGGTAAGTCTTCCTTCCACAGTAATGCAGTGGTTTCAAGATTTGTGACTGCCGTGGATTGCCCAATTTTTCCTCCAACAGGAAAGCTTCAAGCATTGCATCAAGTCCCAGTATAGGAAAAACAAGTGTACTGGTGGAATGAGACTTGAGGTCCCAGGCAAACAGTTGTGTAGAAACTGTTTTTCTCACCTTATGTTTAAAAAACATCTCTGACATCCTTTAAAACTCAGGTTGCCATGGTTACAGTTGTTTTGCAGGCAGGGAGGTTTCCAGCATCTCTGAGCTCATCAGTTAATGCCAACAGATCAGAGATTTTTGAAAACTGATATTTATAAAATATCACTCCTCTTTTTTTTCCTCCCCATCATAAGTCACATCATCGGAAGCAGCTGGATAGGTTTACAGTGGTTATCACTGTGGATCTGGCCTTTTGAAAGGCCATGTAAGCATCACATTGACCATATGCTAAAAGATGACCTTTGATCTAAGTCCACATGTGGTGGGTCAAATTCTTTTGCTGACATTCATAAAAATAAAGCATTGTCGAAGCCATTATCCTTCACCTCCATTGTCACAGATCTGTCTCTATGACAACCACAATCCTAATTGCTACCTGTTTGCAAAACCACTTTTTTTAAATGGAGTTTTATTATAAAATTCATAAATTATGGCATGTCTAACATGCTTTACGTAAGAATCTTAAAACCAATCCAGTCCAACTTCATGAGATTTTACATGCCTGACTGGGCACATTGTTAATGAATTCGTCAAATACATTTCAAGTAAGAAATTAAAGTTCTAGGAGTTCTCGTCGTGGCTCAGTGGTTAACGAATCCGACTAGAAACCATGAGGTTGCGGGTTTGACCCCTGGCCTTGCTCAGTGGGTTAAGGATCCAGTGTTGCCGTGAGCTGTGGTGTAGGTTGCAGACGCGGCTCGGATCCTGTGTTGTTGTGGCTGTGGTGTAGGCTGGCGGCTACAGCTCCGATTAGACCCCTAGCCTGGGAATCTCCATATGCCGCAGGTGCGGCCCTAGATAAGGCAAAAAGACAAAAAAAAAAAAAAAATTAAAGTTCTATTCCTTCTAGTAACTACAATGACCCAAAATTTTAAGTCTGTGTTTCTTATTTTCCAAATAAGAAAGTTCTTTTTTTATGTGTCTATTTTAACATAGGCTCAAAAATCATGGGAAAGATTTAGACATCAACATCTGCATCTTGACCATTTTCATTCTCCAAACAACGTGATTATCTTTCTCATGCAGACCTTAGCCCTTCATTATAAAATCATAAACCCCACCATACTGATCTAATGGTATCCATTGTTTAGAAAGTATTTTTGAAATATGAAAATATGATTTGACTAAAATAAAGTCAACAATTCAGCAGCTTCACCAGAATGTAGCCTTTCTAATAATCTCTTTTGTATTTCACTGGCTTTATTTATAAAAGCTAGGAATAAATTTAACTCGACTAGAGTCACAGGAATTCAGTGTTGCCTAGAGATATAGAATCAGCAAACTGATGAATGGTCTATTTTTTTTCCAGGGTTTTTTTAAAAGCCAGATTATTTTCAGTCCTCTACTTTGGGTAAATGGGAGATTCTACCAAGTCAGAGAAAACAGACTGCAGGACCGAGAAGGGGAAACAAAGAATCAAAGTTGGGACCATGTTAAGTTCAAGGTATCTGACTATCCAGGGATTGAGAGTGAAAAGAGGTCTGAAGCTCAAATGAGAGGTGAAGAGTGAATTCTGATTTGTGAATTATTGATACCTATGCAGTAATGAAGGCCTGGGAGTAAATGGTACGCAAGAGGAGTACACAAAGAAAGAGAAGGTGCTGAGAAGAAACCCACAGCAAGCTTCACAGTCAATTAGCCGGTGGCAAGAAGGCATCCAGGGGCAGGATGAGAGGAAGCAACATTCAGGAGGCAGCAGGGGAAGCGTGAGAACACCTTAAAGAGGCAGAAAGAAAGAATAACAAGAAGAAATGTTTCAGGTACGATGAGAAAGATGGAGGCTTGGAATTGCCTCTTCCCCATTTGCTTTCCTGAGAGACTGTAAGCTCTCAGAATAAGGAAAGGACCTCTGTTTTTTTTTTTTTTTTTATCATAGTCCCAGAATTTACCTAGCTCAATGCTTAAAACAGAGAACCCAATAACTATCTGATTAAATGAAAGAATGAAAAGATGGAAGTGCAGGATGCTTGAAATGAGTCCACTCTTTGTAGAATGCTGGTGACCTTCTCTCTAAAAATCCAAGATGGCATTGAGGCCAGATTTCTCTCTTTCACTGCTTAGGTAATGCGGTATTATCCTGAGGGGTCCTTTTGCATTTCCATAAAAAGAAAACTCTAGTTCCCTTAAATGATGTGACACAGTTTTCACAATCAACTGCATTTAGACTTTAAAATGCAATTAAAATGTAACTATAATGTAAATTGGGTTAGCCTGAAGATGTTTCCAAAATCTCTCTGACTCATCCAAAATGGGAAGTGATACCAAATTGTAGCACCCTTGATATCTCACAGCCGCCCACACCCTGCCTGATGAATGTGCACGTGGCTCATTATGTGGCTGGTGATCATAACAGGAGAACACCCAACTGATAACATTGGTCTGTTATCTGTAATCATCTCAGTGGTTGATCTGAATCACAATACTGTTAATGAGATGGACTGTGTGGCAATTAGCTATTAAAAAGCAATAAAAAAGACTCAAATTAATCTAAAAAGTCAATTCCGTGACAATCTATGGAATCAGGGTTAGATAACAAGCAAACTGATTGAGAACAGCATTTTGAAGGAACCACAGTGCCTGATGTCACTTGAGTGCTGACATCCATTGCCCTTGATTTGGACAAGATGATCAGAGAATGAAAAGGAAAACATCGTCTTATTAACTAGGACTCCCTTGTTCAAATTTTAGAAAACCGACCCTTTGAAGGGCACTGTGTGGAAAAAAAGCAAGCTTTATATTTACCTTCAGTATCAGAAGTAGCGATTCTACTGCCTTCCGGATCTGAGATGTGCCTCTCTATTTGAAGGCAAGCCTCTGAATTAGTATAAATATATTATGGCCATAAAAACATCTGTGCTGAATGAATAAGAAATAAAGTAGCATAGGATTTATGGAAGGAGGCAACAAAAAGGAATGCTGTCTTACCCTGGTTTCTTGTCACTGAGATGCCAAAGTCAAGCCCCAGAAGTAAGTGAGTAAAACTTGATCTCCTTCTATTAGGAGCTTGTTAGCTGCCTGCAGTGCCTTTTATCTAGAGTCTGAAAACAGCAACCTTTGTGCAACAACCACAACAAAATCAATTTTCTTCAACTTAAAAGAATACCTTCATCAGCTTGGGCACCTAGGCAACCACTCCCTTAGCGGAAATGCTTTGTACCATAAGAGGACATGTCACCTTTGTAGATTCGTGTGTATTTTGTAGTGCCATAGATGTGCACAATACTAGGATTAAACCCTTGAAAGGAAGATGCTTTCATGACACTGGTTAGGGATGCATGTTGGAACTATGGCATGAATCATTATCAGTCAGAATCCATTAATACTCCTGTTTTTACAGAACCAGTGACCCTTAACAAAGAGAGATGAAAAGGTCTTGGCATGTGGAATCAAGCCAATGTATCATGACTGTGTATTGATTCAACTCAAGGGCCTTGGCAATTCTTTAATTTACAAGAGCACTATGCTCAAAGCACAACCCAAACTACTTCTTATTGAAGAACTTTTGCTAATGGACTCTAAGTCTGGAATGCCCTTCTCTCCTGGTTAATTCTGACCTAGCCTTCACACTCACATCATACCTGAAGTCTCTGGGCTCGGTCTTGGCTGCGCATTGACTCATCTGGGGAGCTTCAAGCCATGCTGATGCCTGAGTCCACCCCAGAGATTCACATGCAATTGGTATTGGGGTGTGTCTGGGATATGTTTAGGATTTTGAGATTTGTGGAAGCTCAGATGCTCCTAAGGTAAAGACAGGTTTTGAGAATCACTGTTTATAGCACTTGTGCTTACCTCTGACCAAGACGGTCACTGGGTCCCCTTCAACTTGGAAAAACTTTATATAGGTTTCTTCCTGACTATAGGAACCTTGAACCCCTTATTCTTAAGAAATTACTTTAGAAAACTTATAATTGTAATTCTTTCTCTGCCTTTTTAAATGTAAATCTTCTCCAACTTCTGCTATTACCACCCAAGAATGCCTCTCAAAAACCTGTAAACCATTCCTTCTAAATAGAATCGTATAAAGAGACAGCACCCCAATCTCTCTATCTTTGAAGAAGGGTAGGGGCCCAACTCCCATAAGTGTCAATGAGCAAACAGAGATGGGCCAATCACTGTCCACCTTGCCAGTACTTTTCCACTAGTTCATCCCACCACTTAAAAGCCCTCCCATTCTTGTTGTTGTTTGTTTCAGCGGAGTTGAGATCAGTCTCTCTCCCCTACTTCAACGGTTTTAAAGTTTTTTTGGCCTATTTAACTCTGTCTGCTGCAATTTTCATTTGACCTCTTGCCTGAACTGGGCCACCTTGTACTCACATTTTCTATTTGCATCTCAGTCTTTCCCCCTCCTTCAAGGTCTCCTTTTTGTTTTCATCCTTTACTGCTTCAGCATTTAGCTTAAGGCAGAGTACACAATGGTTCCCCCGTACATTTTCTTTTATATTTTAAAACTTTAGTGAAGGTTGAAGTTGTTTAATGTATACTTGTAACTCATTCAACTTCAACTATATGTGCTCTTGAGGGAAAGAACTAGGAGAGGGACCTCTGAGGGAGCGTCACCCAGAGAAAGAACAGGAGACCAGGAGAGAAACCAAGAAAAATGGAGACTCTCCATTTTCCCCATTGTCCTTTGCCCTTTTCAAATTAGACCTCGGCCTTCACTGCCCCAGAGAAACAAAAGACATTAATTCTTGGCTTTTGAACTTCCAAAGGCTCAGGTCTTGGCATTTTAAGTGCCATGTAAGGGACTTTCAAGGATAATTCCGACACCGTGCAATTTCTGCTTTATAACGCCAACTTTAGAATATGACCCTTCTGCTCCTCTTGGATGTCCATTTGAGATGAGTTGCCCCTCTATCCTTTCTTTAACCAGTCTGCTGCTTTCACACATTTCTCAGTGAGCGATTACTAGCTTTTGTTTCAAAGCTTACTTGTTTTCAAAGCTTGCTCCTTGAAATGAATAATTCCTGAATAGTAAATGAAATATACTTGTTTACACAATTGTCTTTACCGTTTTAATATAACTTTTAATAGTAGCTGAATATCTCATTCCAAAGGAGAATTAAATAACTGAATAAACAACTTGGATTTATTTTTTACACAAGTTTCTTTCCCTAAACCATAAAATTTTAATTGGCAAACTTTATATCTGTACATTGAGTTCAAGATTGTAAGAATCACTTTGAATATGAAAGCATTTAAATTCTTTTTTCTATAGAAAAACAAATGAAATAACATGATTTAACATTTACTTGCAGGTGCTACCAAAAAAATATAGCACACACCTGGGGCCCCAAACCTTCATATTTTAAAGCAAATGAGACACAGTTTAATTTGTGTCTAGCAAGATCTGTGTATAATTTATTATTTCATCACTGGCATGGTACCTGAAAGTTGCTAAGTCAATGTTTTATTAGTCAGCCTAGGATAAATTCTGCTGTGGTAACAAAATAATCTCATAATCTTAGTGAACTACATTAGCCAAGATCCATTCCCATGTCATGTTAAAGGCCCATAACAGATCAGTTTCAACTCTGCTCTAGATCTTTTTCCTTTTAGATCCAAGCCAAAGAAGCAGCTTCTCCCTAGGATATGCTGGCCTCATGGAAAGGGGCAACGATGGCAAACTTGTAGCATGACCTTGCAAGCTCCCATTTCCATGTGGCACATGTGACTTCCATTCACATTTCTTTGGCTGAAGGAAGTCACATGTTCAAGCATGACCACCAGGGTATGGCTTCCTAGGGAGGGGCCAGAAAAAGGAGCAAATACTTTCGAATAATAATAAAATTTTTCACAGTAATAGTTAAGTGAACAAACTTTTTTTACTATGTGGAACTTCACTCTACTCCACCCGCCCCGGGATTGTTCCTGTCTTCCAGATATTAAATAACTACAACAACCATCAGATTAATATTCTAGGGCTGTCATTCAAAAGTACCACAAAGAAGGTGGTTTAGCCAAGAAAAATTTGCTACAGACGAAGAATAGTCCTGAAGATGAAGGTGATGGCAAGGCTGGTTCCCTCTGAGACCCTGAGGGAGTTTTTATTTCATGCCTCCCTAATTTACAGTGATTTCCTAGTAACATTTGGCATTCCTTGGTTCACTTTCTCCCTATGTGTTCACACTGTTCACATCCTATTCACTCTATGTGTATGCCTGTGTCCAAACTTCTCCTCTTTAAAGGAAATCAGTTATAATATATTAGGGGCCAACTCCAATCCAGTATGACTGCATGCTAATTAATTATAACTGCAATGACCTTATTTTCAAATAAGATCATCTTCTGAGATAGTGAGAGTTAGAACATTAACATGAATTGCAGAGGATAGTTTAATCCATAACAAACATATATCATGTTTGTCCAAAACAGTCCAATTTCCTGCTGTGGCCCTGGTGACATTATTACTAGAGATCCCTCTTTCACTTTCAAAAGGGTCCTAGATTGGATGATCAATTAAACAGCTACCCTAAAAATAACACACGGAACTTAGAGAGAATTTGAATAAACACAGAAACAGTTAAAGTAGAAATTTTTAAAGGAATCACCTTTAAGGAGCAGCCCATTTGAAGTCCTACCATTAACATTTTGGTGTATACATATAATTTTAAAAATAAAACTATAACAATGCTATAGTGCTGTTTTTGTAACCTGTATTTTCCTTGAATAATATTTTTGTGCATTTTCCTATATACTTAAAAAATTCTTTGAGAACATGACTCTTAATGACTGCATAATAGTCCATCATGTCCACCCTGTAATTTATTTAATGACTTCCTTATTGTGGGTCATTTAGGTGGTTTCCAAGAGAGCACTATCTCACAGAGTCATTTTTGGCATAGGAAACATCAAACAGCAATTTAGAAAGACGTGGCGAGAATTTCCCACAGTTCTGAATGTATTTCTTCTAACGGTTGAATCACACTGATATTCCTCATACACACTTAAAAGGTGCTTAAGCTCCTTTTCGTCTAGTTTTCCTGAAGACGGAAAGGGTTTCCAAAAGCCAGCTGCTCTAGACTGAATCACAGATCTTTTCTTTCTGTTTGCCTTGCAAAAAGCTTCTTACTGATTTTATTTCTAGCAAACTAAGTAGCTTGGACTTTTATTTTTCTAAAGCTATACCAGAAAAAAAGTGGCTGCTTCCTTGCAACATATCAACACCTCTTAGAAAATTTCTTGTCCACATTCCAATTCACTTTACACGTGCTGGGTGAGAATACTCAGTTTCCAGGTTTAAGCAATGATGGCCATCACCCAGTGATGTGCTTTACAGGGGGAGTGTGTGCTCTGCTGGCGGCAATAGTGACTGAGGAACTTGGATGGCAAAGAGGGAAGGGTATGCAGGAGTATTCCAAAGGCCTTAATTCGCTGGGTGGGTGGGAGCAGTGGGGAAATCTTTGTGGAAGCTTCCCAGGTAATTCTAATGCAGGTGCCCCGTGGACGACACTCTCAACATGGAGCCCAGTGTATGTTGTTCAGTGACGTGTCTGTCTCCCTGATGGGACCGTGAGTTTCCCACAGGGGCATTCTGCTCCTTTTTCATCTTTCTAAATACCTGTTAATGAGCAGTTCGATAAGTACCTGAGCCAGTGTCTAAGAAGAGTCAAGTTGGGTGGTATGGGAATAGGGCTGATTTCACCTTATTACAAACAAACTTTACACACCTACTATGTGCTTGTCATTGTAGCAGGCATAGAGATGGATAAGGCATGATCACTAGTATTGGGAAATGTACAGTCTAGTGCAAGAGATAACACAGTAAGGAAATCTTTGCAGTTCAAAAACGATGTTGCAAGAGCAGATTGCATGAAAAGTACTCCAGAAATTTAAAAATGTTAGTTTTCTGGAAGAGTTGATAAAATTTTCCTAAGAAAAAGTTTGTTCATTCATTTATGTGCTGATTCATTCAGTATGATGCTCACGTGTTTGTTCATTAACAGTCTGATTATTTAGAGGGAAACTATTTAGCGTCAAATTCACCTCAGGCCAAGTGCTGGGCACCAGAAATATATAGGGAATGTAAATAACCAACAGGACCTATTGTCTAGCGGGGTTCAGAGCAGGTAATAGAGATAAATGCACACTATGCTTAGTGCAATGATGGGGGAGCAGAGGCTCTAAAGGGGATAATTAGGAGGTCAGGGCCCTTTGTGCAGGTTGTTCATGCCACAAGGCACTTGGGAAAGGGAGATTAAAATCTAGCCTAAGTGGCCCTTATCAAGCATCCGTCCTGCACTGAAGATGTGTCCTACAAGAAGGGAAACTTTTCTAATTCACAAAAGCCGCTGTATAGGATAGAAGCAGCTCTATAAGGAGATGCCCAAACAGGACCGGCAGGGCCATAGACAGCTTCCTGGAGGAAGTAATTTCAGTGCTTAGACCTGAATAAACAAGACAGGTGTGAGTCACAGTTGGAGGTGTGAGTCATTATGTGAGCAAATCTGGAATTGAAGGTGACAGTGATGTTGCTGGAGAAGTGAAGGGTTTTCCAGACACAGGGAGCAGCACAGTCAAAGACCCAGAATGTGAAGCATGGAGAAACACATTCTGAGAACTGATATTATGAGAGAGGGATGGAGAAAAAGGATGAGGGGGGAACAGAAAGAGAAGGGCAAAAATACACAGAGGAAGAGGAAAGGGGAAAGAGAGGAAAGGTAGGAATAAAACGACAAAGGAAAAGAAATAACTGGAGGTGAGAAAGTAAGAGGGAAGCAGAGAGAGACAGAAAGAGGGAGAGGGAGGGGAAGGAAAAGAAACAGGATGTTAAGAGAGAAAGAGATACTGAGGCAGAAGAGATTAAGCAATGACGGTTTTCTGAGCCACATTAAGAGTTTGGTCTTCTCCTGTGGGTAAAAGGAAGCCACTGCGATAATTCAAGAAAAAGAGCAACTGGACCAGATGTGTGGTGTGGTGAGCTCCAAGTAGCTGCCGGTTGGAGAATATGTTTGAGGGAGAACAAGGCTGGAAGTAAAGGAGATCAACTGGGCACCCGGGCTTGTCATTATCCTACACGTGGGTCTTCAATGAGAGCAAGTAGAGAAGGGAGGCGTGGAAACTCCAGTCAGACAGAGCTTGCTTATGGGATTGTGGCAGCATCTCCGATGCAGAGCACAAGGGAACCAAGGCAGCATATACAGGTAGGATGGGGTTGGAATGCCGGAACTGAGATGGCAGGAAGGTAGGGGCCCAGGCGAGACTGGGAGGCTGCTGGCTCACTAAACAGTTTAAAGTTCATCCTCACTCTGTCAGCCCACTGAAGATGATAAGCAGGAGACTGGTGTGATCTATTTTGGGTGACAGCAAAATTATGCTAGAGGAAATTTTGACAATAGTTGGGTGAGAACAGAGGAGGACAGAAGGTAGAAGGTAGGGGGTGTCTCCTGTCGTGGACTGGGGGTAGATAATGCAGCACAGTGAAGGTGGGGAATACAAAGTGATGCAGGGGTGTTTCACATGCCATTAGCAAGCCTTGGTGATAGCTGAGTAAGGGGTAAGGAGAGGAATGGCTCCATGGCGATTCTGAGATTTACTTTTCAGTTGCTTGATTCAGGATTTTTATGTATATATGACAGAGTCTAAGAGAAGCAGGTTTAGGATCTAGGGGAATTAGTTAATTAGCTTACTTGGAAATATGGTGATTTTGAGAGATCTGGAGAAAATTCTAGAGATGTGAAGCAAAGAGTTGAAATTCAAGTCTGGATATAAACGGAGTCAAAGTGAGTAGAGCTACAGATGTGTGAGCTGTCAGGTCCCAGGGTTAAGTTGAAGTCGTGAAAATGGGTGAAGGTGACTACAGGAAGAGGAGAAGGGAAGGAAAAAGGGAGCCACGCTGAGGGAACATCAACATTTAGGACATGGTTGTTAGGTGCAAGACGGACTATGTAGTGTGTGTGTGTGGGGGGGGCGGGCAGTGTAAAAGGAGCATCAGGGCTCCTTGCTAAAAACTTAAAATTTCAAGAAAGCAACAGTAGAGCACCAGACCAGGCATGGCACATACTAGTCTCCAATACTATTCCTGTACTGGGCGATCACTCAAGTTCCTCCTGACCCCCACTAGCCTCCACCTCCACTGATGTGCTAACCCTTCCATTCCAGTGTACATGTGTAACGGCTTCTGAATTGCTAACTCGAACCCCCACGGGAAAGGACTATATTAACCAAAGTACAGGGCTCTGTCCAGCCTCATGTTCTTTTAGTCTTAGGGACTCCACTCATTGCCAGAGTCGTTTAGATCATCAGCTTCCCCCCTCCACTCCTTTCTGTGAGGTTGTTTCATATATTTGGAAAACAGATTCTTTTGCCTCATCCTGCGTTCCGTCCTGGCATCCTCTGTCAATTTCCAAGGGCTCTGACAGATACCCTGCTACGTTCCCACTGTTCCAGTATCATTCAGAATCATACAGTAACACATGTCTTAAAAAGTCCTCTGTGCTTCATCTACTCAAACCTTATCACCGCCTCCTGAAAGCGTCTGGCAATCACCAATCTTCTTACCGCCTCAACAGTTTTCCCTTTTACAGAATGTCTATACGTGGAATCACCCAGTGTACAGCCTTTTCACACTGGCTTCTTTCATTTACAAATATGAATTTTAAATTCATTCAGGTCCTTGCATGGCTTAATAGCCAAGGATAAACCACAGTTTGCTTAATCACTCACCCACTGAATGACATCTCGGTTGCCTTCAGTTTTTAGTGATTATGAACGAAGCTGCTGAAAAACACTCACGTGGAGGGTTTCATGTGAACCTAAGTTTTCCTATCAGTTGAGTAAATACTTAGAAGTGCAATTACTGTGTCATATGTGAAGATTATGTTAAGTTTTATAAGAAACTACCAAACTGTTTTCCAAAGTGGCTGTACCAGCCTGCATCCGACCAGCAATGAATCAGAGTTCCTATTGCTCTGCTTCCTTGCTGGCAATCGCTATTGTTTTTGCTGTTATTGTCTGTTCTCACCATTCTAAGAGGTATTTAGTGGTGTCTTGTTTTAATTTGCACGTCCATAACGACCAATGATGTTGCATATCTCCTCATATGCTTACTTCTTATCTGTGTATCTTTTTCAATGAAGTCTCTTTTCAGATTTTTTGCCTGTTATTTAGGTTTTTGCTTTTCTTGTTGAGTTTGAAGAATTCTTTATGTATTTTGATGACAATTCCTTTAAAGGATACAAATATTTGTGGTTTACAAATATTTGCTCTCAGTTCGTGAATTCTCTCTAGTCACTCAACAGCAGAGCAAAAGATTTTTTTTTTTTTTTTTGCCTTTTGTCATTTCAGGGCTGCACTCGAGGCATGTGGAGGTTCCCAGGCTAGGGGTCTAATCGGAGCTGTAGCTGCCGGCCTTCACCACAGCCACAGCAACGCAGGATCTGAGTAGCGTCTGCGACCTACACCACAGCTCACGGCAACGCCGGATCCTTAACCCACTGAGCAAGGCCAGGGACCGAACCCGCAGCCTCATGGTTCCTAGTTGGATTCGTTAACCACTGTGCCACGACGGGAAATCCAGAAGCAAAAGATTTAATATAGCCCAATTATTAGCTTTGTCTTTCTTGTATCATGCTATTGGTGTTCTACCTAGAAACTCATTACCAAACCCAAGGTCACTCGAATTTTCTCCTGTTTCTTCCAGAAGTGTTTCAGTTTTGTATTTTTCATTTAGATCTTTGATCCATTTCTACAGTGTAAGTACTCCCATCATGGCCGACTTCAACCTGCTAAAGTGACACCACTGAACCAGAGTTGGAAAGAGATGTGATCCAGCTGTTGCAAGCTGGCCTGAGCCAGCTCCAGTACAACAGTTTCTAATCACATGGTGTCTGCAAGACTTTATGAGGAACTTTGGAGAAACTGATTCTGATGACAGGGATTTTAGACCTCGGTTACATGTGCTTTCTTCATTATTCTTACCGTTCTGAATATTTGGAGGTACACAAAAATCACTACCAAATTTTTAAATGACAAGAACAGGGTATAGGGCAGGTCCTAGCTAACACATACCTAACACATAATAGGTCTCCATCGACTATTTGTGGAAGTGAATTGAGTTCTACCATACTCCTCAGTCGCTGCCTGTATGAAACAAGTTTTCTCACAGTGGTGATCCCATCACAGACCCAAGGATTAGGTAACACTGAACACTTGAGTTAAAGCCCAACTCCCCATGAGATGTCACTGCCATCTCCTATTAAAGGCTTCCTTGTACTTCCTGGTCAGATTAGTACAGATGTGTCTTCTCTGCTTCGTTTAAAGGAATAAGCCTAGAGCATGGAGACGATCTCACCACCTTGATTTCCACCTCTGAGGTCATTAACATGATTTATTGTGAAGTTACAGGAAATTAGCTGCTGAATATTTCAATATGGAGAGGAAATAATGTAATTCCACTGTTACCATAGAACCACTGTACCTTGGAGTGACCTGTAGCCATAGTAACAAGATAAGGACAAACTCCTTAAATGTTTAACTATGATTCTTTACTTCACCCACATTCAAGGAAGTCAGTTCTTGTTATTTATAATTGAATTAATTTTCTGATACAGTTGGGGTTCACTTTTTAAGGGTGGCTTTCAATTACCTCAATTTACGATGATGAGTATAATAAGATTTTCTTTAGGCCATTATTGTTAGAATTGGAACAGAACTCCTGAAAAGGACCTTTAAAACTGAGTACTTTTGAATGAACAAAATAGTGTTTCTGAGGATAAATTTTAGGGGTATGAGGATAAGTCTACCTCAGGGCCTTCAAAAGTAACAGTCATACTGCCTATTCTAAGTCCTGAGTCTGAAGATACTAACTGTATCATAATAATATTAACACTATGCAACAACAGTTAAAATGCTTTGAGAATTCACCACACGCTAGAACACTCTCAATGACCATCTTACTTAACCCTCAGGAAAATCCTAAGAGGCAGATACTGTTATCACCTCCATTGTGCAGGTGTAGAAATAGGCATAGAGACTTTATGTATCTTGACAAAGTCATCTGGCTGGTGAACAGCAGGGATGGAACCGAACCCATGAAATCCTATTCCATAGTCCATGATTTTATCCATTACTCCCACTGCTCTCTTAGGTGCCAGCCAATCACAAAGGACTCTGAGTCCTCATCTCTCTGGTCCCTGACAAAGTAATACCTCAAAGAATACCCTGAGGTTCTTGATCCTCTTATCAATACCAGTGACCTCATAGTTACAGCTTATGTTGGTGTGTGGGTGGTGGGCTTGGAGCCAGAGAACCAAGGGGAATAAGGCAAGGTCTCAGGTCCCCATGACCTCAGAGCCCAGCGGGAAGGAGACAGCAGGTGAATGGACTGAAGCCCACTGGTGCAACGTGTACCAGCTCAGGGAGGAGCATGTGGTGAGAGCGGAAGGGAGCTTCCTCTCCATGAGCAAGTCAAGGAAAGCTGCAAGGAAAAAACACTTGCTCTGATAGAAACTGACCAGAAGAAAAGTACCTGAGGGAGGTAAATATTCATGCTGAACATTTCGAGAACATAACACAGGAAGGCTGTGACACATTGTGCAAGGAACAAGTGATAGGAGATGAGGCTGCCATATGAGGGCCAGGTCAAAAATCACTGGAAGTTCACATAGAATAGCTTAGAACTTATGTAACAGGGAGCCCTGAGGAATTTAAACAGGTTTACTTTTTTTTCTTAATTTAGACTTTATATGTTATAGAAGTTTTAGGTTTATCACAGCAAAATCAAGCAAAGGAAGAAAGATTTCCCATATACTCACACCCAGCCCCCAGGCATGCACGCCCCTTGCATGATTAATGTCCCCTACCAGAGCAGAATGTTTGTTACAACTGATGAAACTCACCAACACAGCATTATCACCCCAATTCCAGAGTTTTTACCTAAAAGATTTACTTTTGGGGCACTAAGTAAATGGACTGAGGAGGCAGGAAACAGAGGCAAAAGAGCCCAGTTAGAAAACTTCCATAAGGTTCTGCAAGGCAAGACCAAGCCTTAAACTGAGACCTGTAGGATTTCACTCCTACCCTGACTCGAATATTATGTCTCTCCATCACTGTAGTTCAGCCTTACAGGTCTTAGTTTTAATACTTTGAACATAATACTTAAAAAACATATCCATGTCCTCCTTTCCTCTTTAAAAACCAGATCCCAATTTCATTTGGATTGCTAGTATGCTCAGCTAACTATTGTTTCTCCAGCTGTCCTTACAGCTGGTCAATGCAGCTATTTATTGGGAGTTTCTGGGAAAACATTTGCTTTTTCTCTATTTAACAACAACAAGGACACAAATGGTTGGCTTATAACCTTCTCCTTACTCCTGACTTGACTTCGGGTATGATGGTCTGAGCTTCTGCAGCCATATTGTGACCATGAGGGAAAGACTAAAAGAATTGTAGAAATGTTGGCCCTGAGAGAGTTGCACAGGTAAAGCCTTTGCCTTACATTTAAGCCTCTTGCAACGTGAGATGAACAAACCCCCACACTGCATAAGATGCAACGCTTAAGTTTTCTATTACACAGTCTTACACAACATTAGGGGCCTATGTAATACTGTCCTCCACCTGGGACATTCTTTCATTGGCCATTATTATTATTATTTTCATTTTCTGGCCACACGGCAGCATATGGAAATTCCTGGGTCAGGGATTGAATCTGAGGTGCAATGTGACCTACACCACAGCTGTGCAATGCTGGATCCTTTAACCCATTGCGCCAGGCCATCTCTGTAGTGACCCAAGTTACTGCAGTCAGATTCTTAACCCACTGTGCCACATCAGGAACTCCTGAACCTCAGTTTAAATTTCTCATCCTTTGAGGAACTTTCTCTGATCAGTCTGTCTCAAGTGAGACCTTCTGCAGTGGAATGGGAATGATATCCATGAGGGCTGAGCACAAGTCAGGCTGTTGGATGCTGTGTTGCTAAGAGCTAGCACAATAACTACTCAATAAATATTGAATGGATGAATAAATGAGTGAGGGAGAGCATGTTGCCTAAAATGAATGAGAGATCTGGAGTAATTATTTCAATTTATAGTAATTTCTTGAGGAAAAAAATAAAACAAATGCAAAGCAGCAAGACAAGAGGACCCTGAATGACAGTGTGTTTATTTCCATTTGCTGAACTGCGCTGACATAGCCCTTGGTGTCTGTTGAACAATTAAACCAGCTCAAAAATAATGACTGCACTGTCACTGCCCGTAATGACAACATCCTCTGTGACATGCCAGGAATGCTCCCAGCACTGTGACTTTATGCAAAAACTCCTATCTTCAAAATTGCATCCGCTCCCTGATAGTGACTCTCGCCTTTTCACTGAGCTTGGCAAAGTCATAACGGTTGGGTTTCAAACAATAAATATCAAACCAAATGCTGTTGCTGCTGAGACTGGGGACTGGTGGCCCATGGGGGGGTTGGCATCAACCCTATGCTGAGCTTCTCAGGGAACAAGGCAGTATTGCTGCTTGTGGCACCCCGACAAAGAGCTTATCACTGTAATTAAAGCAGAATTGGATGTCCTGCTGCTTTGTGTTTCATCTCCCTTCATGTGGACAAATAAATTGGAGGAGTAGCATATGGACGGAGACCAAAAATTGAATATACTGTCCCCGTGCTTATATCAGCAAGGGCAAAGAGCACCATCCACCGAGTCTCCGTTTGTAACCAGGCCATCTGTATCTCAAACCTCATGCTGTCAAAGAAGAGTGAAATCCTGTGTCCGCCACTGCTCTCCAGGTGGCGTGTGGGCTCCTCTGTGTCCACTGCCCTACCCAGTGAGCACAGAGGAAGCAGACTCTAGAGTTGCTGTTTGTCAGGAGAGAAGGCCATTTTTACCAACATTTTGCAAGACAGGATGCTGTTCTTGAAACAGACCCCTGGGTGGATGGAGCTTTCTGCTCACAGGTAATGAAGTCATCCTGACAGCTGGAATCTTGTGTGATTTTCCAGGGAAAGTTAGTCTGAGCTGGGAAAAAGACAAATAGGTGGTCCACGGGTCTCCCTTTTTTGCCTTTTATTTTTACTTTGGTGGGAGCTGGGCACAGCATAAGTGATGTAACAACTGTATGAAACAGATACTTATTCAGTCAAAAAACGATATGTTGTATCTATGTTCCAGATCCAGGTCTCATGTTACTTATGTCTGAATTTATTGCTGATCACAGGTTCCCATCTCCTCAACTAGAATATAGAAAGCGACAGAGTGATGGACTAGACTACTGCCTTAATTTTTAAAATCATATCCTGCCTAGATAATGTTTCACTAAGTCAACATCATTTATTAATAAAGTATCATGCTGATTAAACTGTGTTTACTTAAATGGTAACTTGGACACTCTGGAAAGTTATCGAGGACAGAAACAAAAGATACATTAAACAGACAAGTATGTAAAAGCCTATTTCACTTTCTCATGGAAGAAAATTGCACCACCACTCCACACCGTGTAGGCTGATTCTGGCCAGGAAGGGAGACAAGGCAGGGTGGGGACAGGGGAGACACTGGCCAAGTACATGCTACCCGCTCAGCACAATCAAGTAGGTGAGTTCAATTCAACCTTCCCCAAAGGTAGGTGGCAGGTGTCATTAGCCTTGCCTCACATAAGAAGATATGCAGCTCAGATGGTTTCAGTGACTGTCTAAGAGTTAAGCAGCTGGTCACCAACAGAATAGAAATTAGACATAAATCCATCTCATTCCATTTTTTGGAGTTTAGATCACAGAACTGGGTCATACATGGATACTAGCTTCCCAGCCTATAGCAAATTTAATGCAGAGAATTACAAGGACTAGTTAGCCCTGTTAGAAGCAGGCAGAGGGACAGCAAGGATGAGTGGTAGCTGACAGAGTCTGGAAAGGCAGACGGAAATAAGGAAAGCATAAAAAGCACACACAAAAATATACAGCAGAAATTATTAGAGAAATGAAAATCAAAACTACAATAAGGTACCACCTCATACATGTCAGGATGGCCACCATTTAAAAGTCTGCAAATAACAAATGCTAGAGAGGGTGTAGAGAAAAGGGAACCCTCCTGCACTGTTGGTCAGAATGTAAACTGATGCAGCCACAATGCAGACCAGTATGAAGGTTTCTCAGAATACTGAAAATAAAGTTGCCATATGATCCTGTAATTCCACTCCTGGGCACTTATCCAGATAAAACTATACTTCACAAAGATAAATGCACCTCAATTATTATAGCAGCACTATTCATAATAGCCAAAACATGGAAAAAACCTAAATGTCCATTAACAGAGGAATGGATAAAGAAAGTATTACATACATACACACACACACACACACACACACACACACATATATATAATAAAACAGACTACTATTCAGCCATAAAACAATTAAATAATGCTGTTCGCAGTATCATGGATAGGCACAGAGATTATCGTAATTAGTGAAGTCAAGTCAGACAGGTAAAGACAAATACCGTATGATATCACTCATATGCGGAATCTAAACTATGACATAAATGAGCCTATCTACAAAACAGAAACAGACTCACAGACATAGAGAAAAGACTTGGGGTTGCCCAGGGACAGGGGTGGAGGAGGGAAGGATTGGGAGTTTAGGATCAACAGATGCAAAGTAATATACATATAGAATGGATAAACAACAAGGTCCTATTGTACAGTACAGGGAACTATATTCAATGTCCCGTGATAAGCCATAATGGAAAAGATCATCAGAAAGAATATGTGTGTGTGTATATATATATATATATATATATATATCTATGTATCTACATATATATGAATCACTCTGCTGTACAGCAGAAATTAACATGACATTGTAAATCAACTATACTTCCATAAAATAAATTTCAAAAAGTAGACAGAATGATGCCACTAAATGTAGGGAGCATGAACCTTCCACACTCCTCGTCTCTGAGAGGCTACCACAATTCCATGTGCACAGCCATCATGATAAAGGCCTCACTTCTGTTAATAAATTAATGTTAACTTCAATTTACTATAAAGCAAGGAAACATTACAAACGTACTGGCATCCAAGTGGTTCACTTTTTAAAATATTTTTGCCTCTGTTTCCTATAACAGTTACCTCCAAGGAGCTGTTCTTGGCACAACACAAAATACGGCAAGTATCACCTCACAACACAAAATGTAATTCATGTAACTTGCTACAGATATGAATTAGCTAATATGTGTATAAATAGGTACTCATAGACTACATTTAAATTTCTGAAACTTTCTTCTACCAAATTCATCATTTTATCTATTTATTAATTGACATAATGAAACAAAAAGTATTTCATTAATCACAAACTTAACAGCATTTGTTCTGTGTATAAAAGACTATATAAGTTCCTGCAGGCAGAGGTAAAAGCATATCCTTTACTGTTGGGAACTGGCCCTTTCTGACCACTCATTCATTCATTTAACTCTCCGTACTGAAAGCTCAGTCTGTACCTGACATATGCTCGATGTTGAGGACAGAACGGCAACAACATAGGCAAATAACCAATGCAGAAATCATGCTTTCCAAACTATCCAGTTTGGGTTATATAAGTGGCTCTTCTCAAATAAAAAAGCGTGTTAGACACGTGTGATCTTGCACTGCTCTACTCTCACTTCCTGGAGTTGCTCAAAGAGCTCTTCCCCTTCAAAGGCTGAGTTAGTCCCAAAGTGTGCTCTGACCCTGGAAAGGTGGTTGGGGCCATCAGATGAGTTCTTAAGGCTGGATCACCCTCTAAGAATGTTGCTAAGACCAATGAAAAGGTAAGCGGTTAGCCTTAAAAAAATTCTAGAAATTGTGGACACCCTACATCAGTCACAGTGAGCTAGCGTTGAGCCTCTTCAAGACCTGGGAGATCCCCAATCTGGAAGCAGCTATTCTCAGGACAATGGAGGCTCAGAAGAGCAGGTGCAGGCAGAAGGGCACTAGAAGGACGAGCAGGAGATGAGGACTTTCCCACCTGCTGATGCAAGATGAATGATGTTCCATTTTATCTACATAGTGAGGTGTTTGGACCAGCATATCTCCAGGGTTCCTCCCAGCTCTAATATTCTATGACCCCTCTAAATTGAGAACAGGATGAGATTAAAATATCAATAAATATAAACACAGCAAGGGAACAGCAAGAGCTTCAAGGTGGATTCCTCTGACTTAGGAAGTGGACCGGGGGACACTTGAGACACCCAGTGGTTCATCAGGGATGTCAGATATGGGTGGTTGTGCAAACTGTCCAACAGCTGTGCATGAGTGGGCGAGGACCCTTCCTGGTCATTTACCATGCAGCCAGTCTTCCTTTATTGTGGGAAAAAAAATACACTGCTGGGGTCCTTAGTACTATGGTCATTCCATTCCCAGGAGAGAGAAACAGTGCAGAAAAACAAAATCATGAGGTACCCTTCAGTCATTTTCATCATGTTACTTGTTCTAAGAATTTCTGCATGATGGAAACACGGAAACACCTCTAAGAGACAAGAGAAGAAGTGGGCTTTCAGTCCCCCCCAAGGAGAAGAGAAGGTTGTGCTTGATGTTGCCACTGTCAGTCATCAGTGAGAGGCAGGTAACTTCAGGACATGGAAGCAATGACCAGGCTGTGTCCACGGAGCTCAAGCACAGATGAATCTATTAGTGTTAGCATTACTGCCAGTCTTACCTAAGGAAAAGCAACTCGATTGGATAAAGCAATTTACCCCCACAGAGTACTGAGAAACCAGTGTGACTAATGTCAGATATTTCTTAATAACATCTTGACCAGCAAAGAAGAGTTTATTAGAAAATTCTTTGACTCGATGTCTGTTTCTGGGGGTCCTAAACTTTTCCCTCTTTGAGTCATAAGCTCATTTACTAGATTAAATAAAAGCTTGTTGTGAACAAAGACATCTCTCTGACTTTGGCCAAGAATTTCCATAGAATTCACTCAAAGACTGCCTTATCCGCAGAATCTTGGGGGTGGGAGGGATGATGCTCTGGCAGAACCTGCTTCCTTTGAATGGACACCAGAAAACTGGATGTGGATGGATAGCATGAGAACCAACACAGGTGGAGGACCAGCAACCTGCTACTTCTGTTGTCTCCAGTACTTGACAATGAAGGCAGCAAGTTCCAGTTTGATGCAAAGAAGAGGCCCCCCACCCTGGCTAGTATTAAAAACCATCACTCATAAGTGGGAAATGAAATGGATAGATTTTTGTTTGGAAAAAAAAATAAATAACTATACCATACATCCCACACCCGTAACTCATTGTAGAATCAGAATAATGAATTTAAATTTCACTTCTGTACAATCCACTGTGGCGAGTGTTGGACAGAATCTACTAAAATTGGGCCAATAGTTCCGAGGTTCAGTATATCTTCAACTGAAATGTGTGTGTGTGTACGTGTGTACTCACAAAAAGACACACACAAGAACATAATTACTGTGCTATTTCTAATGGGCAAACACTGAAAATGATCTAAACTTCCCTCAACAGCAGACCAGCCAGACTGTAGTGTACTGAGAGAATGAACTACTATAATCTGTGATTCTACACATGTACCTAAAATAGAGACAAATCTCACCAAGGAAATGCCGGGCAGTACATTTTAAAAAGCTATACACAAAACGTGTGTTACGTGATTCCATTTGTTAGGTACAAAATAGCAAAACTAACACATGATAAGAGATAGAGGTCAGGGTTGATAGCACTCCGGGGATGTGGAGTTAGCGCCTGGAAGGGGACAGGAAGGGCGCTCTGGGGACCGGGGCATGTTCTGTCTTGTGATCTGAGCACTGACCTCAGGGCCATATTTGGTTTGGAAAAAAAATCACTGAGCTCTATACTTCTTTGCAGTTTTGTGTCCATGTATTATACTTCAAGAATTTGTAGACACACCATTCTGAGACATCAAAGAAATCCACCAATGACTCTTTCTCCTCTGTAAAGACCATGAAAACCCCTCTGCATGGCTGTTGTGGGAATAAGGGATGGGCACACGTAGCACTGAATCAGGCCCTTTTCATGGGGAATTCTTAGGGGTAGAAAAGAGACAAGCGCAAATCAGGGTATTTTTAATGATGAAGCAACCGTCGGTAGAACTAGAAGGCTTCAGGCCTACTCTTTCACATTTCCAGAGATCTATGGAATGCATACAGTCATTAGCTGGTTTTTTTTGGCTGCACCTGTGGCATGTTGAAGTTCCTGGGCCAGGGATGGAACCTGCACCACAGCAGTGAACCAAACCACAAGCAGTGACAATGACAGATCCTTAATTTGCTGAGCTACCAGAGAACGCTTTGTTTTTTTCCTTTCTAATTAGCTGGTTTTTGTTTTGTTTTGTTTTTTAATCCTCAAGAAGGCTGAGAATACACTGCCTTAGCTGACAGGTACACAGCCTGATAAGAACAAAGATGTTCTAGACCTAGTGGGTGTGGGATGGGTGAGGAGGGGAAGCTGGCAGATGGGGCAGAGCTAATCTGGAATTAGACATAGAACTTACCAGAACACGGACACAGTGGGTTTAAGCCTATCCCACGTGGGAGAGAGCCAGCTCACTGTTTGCCTGAAATATGCTGTTAGACCAGCTGTGGACTATGTGCAGTCTAAAGTTTCATACACGGCAACCATTGTTATTATATATAATATTTGCATCTACATATACACCTATATATGCCTACAAATGTATATGCACATGCAAAGATTTAGAAATGGGGATGTCACAGCAATACGATTTACAGCTGGGAGTTATTAGAGGGAAACAACTGCATGCCATTCGCTGGGGATCCTGTAAGAGGTCCGTAGCCACGCGGCATCCTGGACCGCTTCAGCAGTCAGTAAATCGTGTGGCATCCTTCTCAGAATGTTTTATGTGTGAAAATTTTTTCTAAAAAGATACATCAGATTACAAAGGGAACTGATCACGACCACGGCCACGCCAACAGCATACCATACCACATAGACTTTCCCTGTGACACTGAAGAAAGGCATGGAAGATGTGTCTGAGACACTGGTGAGTGAAAAAAAATCACTGAGTACCAGACGCTCATGCATGGTATTGTACGTTTAGGACAGAGTTGCTCAAAGCGTGAGCCACACAACTGGGAACATCAGCAGAGCAGGGCGCTGGTTAGAAGGGGAACCCTCAGGCCCTGCTTCAGACTTTCGAATCCAAATCTCTGGGGACGAGGCCTGGGAATGTGTATTTTCACAGGTTTGTATGTACTTGGAATGTTGAGAAGCACTGCCCTGGGGTGTCAACAGTGGTGCTTTCAAGTGGGGGGCCGAGGAGAGATTTTTATATTGGATTAGTTTTTTTACATTTTATATGTGGGTTTTTCAGAGTTTTTCCAATGAACATCTATTATTCTTATAATAAAGGGAAAAAGTTCCTTAAAAAAGAAAAGACAGATTTATTCTAGGCATGTTAGGAATGATTTCCAGATGCAAATAACAAAATAGAAGCACCGCTTGTGAGGAATTTCAAGTGGTCAAATAAATAAACTAAAGATGGAGCAGCACAGGGCCTCTGAGCTGTGTGTACTAATGCACAGCCAAACACCAGCGTTCAAAGAAATTACTAAGAAGAAATGCATTTAGAATGAATTTGAGGCTAGAAGGACAACAGTGAACACAGCTGTTAGGTGTCTCTGAGCTGGCAGAAAGAAAAAAAAAAAAAATTTAAATCCACAGTGAGGAAGGACTACACTCAAATCCCCAGGCCTGGATCAAGCAGGATTTGTGCTCAAACTTGGGAACACGAGGGGAAGAAACGCCTGAGGTCTGGTGTTTCCACAAGGCTGCTGCTGTGAAAACGAATCCATTCCCTGAAAGAAAGATTTTCTATCCAGTCTGCATGGCCACACCTACACCACAGGCAGGGGCATCTGTACCCTCTGTGAGCAGTGCTTTCTTATTTCAAAGAAGGGCAGCACAGCAGCCTCAGTAAAGATAAACTTTGTCAAGTGGGATAAAATAGTTCCTTTAGTTTCACAAAAGGCCTCCTGACCCACAGCTACACTCAACATCCAGTGGCTTTCCTCAGCATCCGACAGAGGCGCAATGTTCTCATCTAAGAGGGACCTTCCTCTACTCCCCTCACCCCCACCGCATCATCACCCTCAGATGCCCCCGGTCTCGCCACAGGAGCTCCTGACCCTGTGTCTTCTCTCTGGTCCCCCTGCAGCCCCCCACCCAGGGAGCATCCATGGCCCACCTGGCTGATGTCACAGCCTCCATCTGGGTCTCCCCTGCTGCTGGTTTCCTCAGCCCTCAGGTATGACCCACTGCGGCCAGACTAAGCTTCCTAAACACAGATGTGGTCATGCCATTCCCCGATATGTAGCTCTGTCGTCTGCAGAATAAGGTGCCATTCCCTGAGGTCGCTTGCATAGTTCTGCATTTTCTAGTCCGTAATGATCTCATTTGTGTCTGAGGAGTTCTGCCTGATCACAGCCACATTCAATTACCCTCAGCCTCCAGACACACCATCCCTCTCTTGCATCTAGACATTGGATCATGCCTTCCCAACTGCCTGGAAGATTCTCATGACTTCAACCCAAGATTCTCCTCAAGTCCTGGCATATACCAATTGGGACTCTTCTTGAGAATTCCTTCTCTCTTCCCAAAGTTTCCATCCTCCCCAGCCCCTGTCCTGGTGCTTATCTGCCTATTTACACGTCTGTGTCATCCCTGGAATGGATGCTCTTTGAAGGGGAATCTGCGGGCCAGTAGTTGGATCAATATTTTTGAATGAATGCTGAATATTTCTGAATGAATGAATGAAGCCCAATTTTTCAACAAAGGAAGGCTACTTGCCTAAGAGGCTTAAGCTGAGGCTTTTCTTCCTCTCCTGATCTCCTGATCCACATCACTTAAGACAACAGAAAACACTAGCCTCTCCAAAGGAACACGCTCAGATGGGAATGTTTAAACTTGCAACAAAGGGTCTTGTGTCCACCGTCTTCCCCACAACTGGTTATGGAGGCAGCCCAAGGCCAGACGCCTGGAAGGCACTGTTCTCAGGGAACCAGCCCCATAGTGAAGCCTCTCCTCTGTAACTCCAGTTGGAAGCCAGGGCTAGTTCTAAGCTAGAAAAGGAAATAAATGTGGGGTTTGCATTCATCCCTCAGCCTCTTCAGAAAACTGTCCTTGGCCTGTTCCTGTCTCCATGCATTTCTGCGTCAATCTTCTTCCCAGCTGGGACTAGAGCTCTGACTGTGAAAGGGCCAGTCCACTCCCTATGGTGACCCGGGCCCTGCTCCTTCACAGCCCTAACTAACTGAGTCAGCTGTGGTCTTGGGGCTGAGAAAAACGAGCAGTGATATCTTGCCAAAAGTTGGCCTTTTCTGCTTTCACTTTTGTTCCTTGTGGCTCCCTTTCAAGAGTTGTCAGCAGAGATACTGACTAAAAGAGTACGGTCTAATGTGAAGAAACAGCTTTCCTTAGAGTGAAGACACCTGTTTTGTCAACACGTGGTCTATTTGTTAAACTAGGACATGACCTCTGACCTCAACTCAGAGTGTGAACACGCACATCAAATACATGTTTGTGACATTAACCATGATTCTCTGCACTTTGCAGAGAACTTTATCTCTCCCCTCTGCATATTCCAGGTAGAACTGGGACAACTGTCATGGAATGGGTCAGCCCTGGAAACTGACTCAAGAAGGAGAGGTGTGGAGGAGATGAGAGTTCAGAATCCGCTTGTACTTTGCACTGGCTCTGGGATCATAGATAAGCTACTTCAGAGGATGCAAGGAGCAGAGTGGTCCAAAAATGACCTCTGGTTACCCAGAGGACAAGAAACAAGCTAATGCCTGTGGTGGGTGGATGGGTGGGTGAGCCACTTTTCCAACTGGAGGTTCCCTGTGGGTCCAGTGCATCGTGACCCCACCCAGGGTCACATTCTATGGGCCCCAAGGTCAGTGGTATCCTGGAGCCAGCTCCTACTGCTTCATGAAAGCCAAGTGTTAAATACTCAAGAATACTGCAAGTTGGTAGCTTGCAACTGGCCACTGTGATCCTATTTACACCAGAGAAAGCAGCAAAACCTCTAAGTCAGAGCTCCCCTCATCCCCAAGAGCCAGTTTGCCAATATACCACTGCCCTAGCACCTGGTTTCAGACTCCTATAAGTCTGCGTGCCTGCACTCAGGCTGCGGAAGTCTAATTACGTGTCCAGCGGCTAACTGAGAAGGAAGAACCAGGGGAGCAGACTGCCCCTCCGGGAAAGCCCGTCCCACGTGTGAGCCTGCCCAGGCCCTAGCAGCTCACTCTCTGCAGGATGCTGGGGGATGGAGGGCAGTGCTTCCCTTCCTTGGCTGAGCCCTGGTGGGTATGCACCCTCTGGCCCCAACACCCACACCCGGTGCTATTTGGAAATCCATCCAGGGCCCCGGTACATGGCAGGTGGCAACACGGAAGGAACTCAACTTACATAACAACTCAATTTGTTTTTGTTTGTTTGTCTTTTCAGGGCTGCACCAGGGGCAAATGGAGGTTCCCAGGCTAGGGGTCGAATTAGAGCTGTAGCCACCGGCCTGCGGCCTACACCACAGCAAAGCAGGATCTGAGCCATGTCTGCAACCTACACCACAGCTCACAACAACGCTGGAGCCTTAACCCACTGAGCAAGGCCGGGATCGAACCAGCGTCCTCATGGATACTAGTTGGGTTCGTTAACCACTGAGCCACGACTCAATTTGTAACACAAGTAGACTGCCCCGCACGGTGCTCATCAGCTTTCCCAGTGGTAGCACAGGGATATGGTACTGGTTCCTGAGAGTATGTGTGGGAGTCAAATAACCCTGCCTGTGAGCATGCTCCACAAACAGCCAAGACTCTTGGAAACTAAACAGTCACATACGTTATAGTACAGAAATCACTGAAGGAGCCAGTGTTTCAGTATTGCCACTCTCGTACCTGAGTTACCCCGAGCAAGTTATCCACTCAATTTCAATTTCTCCATCTGAGACATAAGTGTAGTACTTTATAGGGCTGTTGTAAGACCTGAACAGGACAACAAGGATAATCATGTTTGGCTTAGATTCTGACACTCATTAGACATCAAGCATTCTAGCTAATTTGAAAATTCCTCAACTCTACCACCTCTAGGGTACTAATTCAATCTAAAATGCCAGATCCTTTATTTATTTTTTTTGTGTGCAGATCCTTTAGTGTTCATAAATAATTAAATATAGATTCTGTCTGAGGCCAAATGTACATAACAATAAAGCTCTGGGAAACTTTCACACTGGAACTGAAAGGGTGATAAACTCAGGGCTAAAAACACTGCTTCCTCTATAGGCTCAGATGCCTTTCCTAGTTGGATATATATCACGGAGGGCTTTTTTTGCATGTATATGTACTTGGCAAAGAACCAAAACAACTCAATTATGTTTTATCATTAATTAAACTTTGCAGAGAGGGCAACACTTTCTTATGGTGGATACAAGCTTTCATTAGACTTGGTCAAAATAAGTTAGAACTAACTCTGTTCAGTTGTCAACAGAAGCTTTGGGTTTTTTATTTAAGTAGATTTAAAATGTCATTGCATGAATGAGCAAATGCACAAATGCAGGCACTGTTTTTTCTTACTCTGTCTTTCTTCCCCCCCCTTCTCTACACACACACACACACACACACAGTATCAACCCATCAGCATCAAATCTATCACAATCTGCTCAGGATGCTTATATAACCTGACATAATGGTTGACTGCCAGGCAATTTATCTGGTAGCCTCACTGCCGGGGTGGAAAATTAAAATTTGCTGGAAATATCCAGACTGATTATATAATGGTCTGTTAAATCCTTTCTAAAAACAAACCAGCTACGATCAATTAAATTAGTAACAGGTGAATCCTTAGTCAGCCGGCCATAGACCTGGACAGAATTCAAGTGGAAGAATATTTGAGGCCCTCCTGTGTGTTAGGCACTGTACTGGGTCACTAACTGCCCTCATCAAATTACAGTTAATGGGAAGATAAGAAAAATACAAAAAGAACACACTGCTGCTCAAAATGTGTTATCTAAGAAGTCTACATAATGTTTAAAGGAGAGCAAACAAAAATTCCACAGAGGACAATGTATCAAATATAGGCTTTAGCACTTTCCAAAAGAAATGTAATGTGAGCCATAAAAATAAGCCAAAAAAAATTTCTGGTAGCCACAATTAAAAAATAAGGAGGTGGGAAATCCACAAGAGATTACTTTTAATCATATCCACATATCCTAAATAATTTTATTTCAACATGACATCTAAATAAGGATTATTAATGAGATAGGTTTCACTCTTTTGCATGTACTAAGTTTTAAAATCTTATGTGTGTATTATACTTGTCTCAATTTGGACACTGTATTTACAACAAACTATTTAAACTGAATTGTGAAAATTTACAAAATTCAGTATCTTATAATAAGCCTTAATGGAAAATAATCTGAAAAAATACGTATATGTAACTTAATCACTTTGCTATACAACTGAAACTAACACAATATTGTAAATCAGCTCTACTTCAATAAAAGAAATTACAGCTGAACAGGCAGATTCACATGCCAAGTTGTTCCAATAAATGGATCAAGCAGTAGTTTTTAAGGTTAAATTGCAATTAGTGAAAATTAAATAAAGGGTAAAAATCCAATTCTTCATTTGCACTGGCCACGTTTCAAGTGCTTAACAGCCACATGGGGTTAGAGGCTCCATGTTGGACAGAGAGGACAGGGAGCTTTCTGCAGGGCTGTAAATGTTCCACTGGCTGAGCAGCCTCAGAATGTAAATGCGGGGCCCTACAGAGAGAAGATGAAGGAGGGTGGGCCCAGGAAGAGGGAGGAGTGCAAAGCCATGGTCATACGAAAGGCCTATGTACACCTGGGGCCGCTGAATGGAGAAATAAATTCGGCTGTTCCTCTCAACAAGAATTTCTGAGTATAGAGCTTCTGGACATCTCAGGTTACTTATATTCAAATTTCTCTCCTATATAACAAATGATGATAAGTTTTAGTCACTGAATAAAATTACTACTTGTTTCAAAATGGGGAAATTAAACAGATGTGAATTTCTGAGAAGCCTAAAGTTAGACTTGAATAAAAGGTGTGAAACAATGGATTTTAACAGGGTGATGGTGACTACTTTAGGCAAATTAGATGGCACAACGGAGCAGGGTACCCTAAGTCTACATTTCAGTCAAAAGGTGAGGTGAAGCAGTGCTGGATGGGGATGGATCTAGTATCAGCTTTCTGGTCCAGCTTCTGGGGATGCAACTTGGCACTTGTGGGCTCTCAAGTGTTGTAAAGGACTATTAAGTGGAGTAAAACAAATTCAGTTCCAGGACTGTAAGAGTTCTTAGCACCTGTCTGCACACGTGGGCATAAATGGGAGATATGGAGTACGTGGATATAGGGGACCTCTAACCAACCATATATCTAGAGCTCTGAGAAATATTTAGGACCTGCTGTAAATTGTTCTCATGTGTGACTTACATTCATGACACAATCAAAGCAGGGTCCTGGTTGAGCGGCTTTCATGTTTTGGTCTAATGATCTATGTTGATTCCCTTTACGAAGAGCACATGGTCCCATTATATAATTTTTTCCATCCTGGGTTAAAGATGTCCTTCTACAGGCCTATTCTACCAATTCATAGGGGATATAAAAAAAGGATTTTGAGTAAAATGTACTTTCATTGGTTTTGATGAAAACAGTTTGTGATGAAAGTAGAATCTCTAATAAGCATTTCATAAATGACTTGTCTTTCAAACTTAATATAAAACAGAGTAAAATACATCTCCCAAAGACCTCCTTGCTGCCTCACAGATTTAAAGTCCCCCGTTCTCAATCAATCGGGCCCAAGAACTCAAGAATCTCTAAAGACACTGCCAAATATTTATCAGTGGAAATTGGTAAAAACCAAGAAATTGTTTATGGCCCAGATTTTGAAAGGGTCATACATGGAATGGCGAGGAAAAAAAGCTCATATTGGGAACTACACCTTTCTCTCCAGGTAACACACTCTCAGATCCCTCTGCTGCCCAGAATTCAAACATGGAAAGGAAATCACAAGTTTAAGGAAATATGTTCACAGCCGGATGTTGCACCCTTTTTCAAAAATATTGAGGGAGACGATAGAAAAGCAGCCCCCAAATTCTAGAAATTTAGCTACTCATCAACTAATTATTTGGCAGACAGATAAACTATGCCTATGTCAAAAACTGCCTAATACCTAGAGCTGCCTGCATAGTCTTTTTGTGAACATGTAATTCTACACAGCAAGGTCTTCAACTGAAAAATCTCCCACGAGGTGAATTTGCTGCAGCACTTTGCTTTTGATATCTTTGCCCTTCACTATATGTGTCTTCTTTCTTTAAAGAAATTCAGATTGTGATAAAATATGACAAAGAAAATAAAGAGACAAACAGTCTCCTTTCATCCTCTTGCATTGGTAGGAAAAGTACTTTTATGCAGCTCTTGTACCTTTTATAATTTTATGTATATTTGTTCAGTTTAATTTCTACCTTATATTGGCATATACTTGACTTACAACATTGTGTGTTTTTTCAGATGTACAGCAAAATGATATAGTAATACATATGTCATTCTTTTCCGGATTATTTTCTAACAATTTTATATTTAAAGAATCTTTCCTACCATTATATTATGCAATTTCCAAACGCACTGGAAAATTCAAAGAAGTTTACAGTGATCAACTATGCTGATCACCTAGATTCTGCCATTAACATTTTTTTTTGTATAATGATTTTTCTTTTTTTTTCATTAGAGTTGGTTTGCAGTGTTCTGTCAGTTTACTACCAGACAGCAATGGTGACCCGGTTACCCATCAACATTTTTGTCTTACTAGATTTGTCATATATCTATTCCTTGGTCCATCCCTCTAACCACCTTATTTCGTTGTTGTCGTTGCATTTCAAGGAATGAAACTTAGGTGTAGTGATATTTTACAGAAAGCAATTTTCAGGAAGGATGTTCCATTCCATGGAAGAGAATTCTCAGGCTGCACTGAGCAGCCCTGAGCCTACTGGTTAGGAGCGCAGACTGAAATCTCAAAGAGCTGGCACAAAGCGTGTCTCTGCCATTAAGTGTGTGACTTTGGACAGGTTACTTCCTCCGCCTGAGTCTTGCTACCCTCATTTGGCCATGGGAAGATGGTCCTTATGGGGTTGTGATTATGAAAATTCAACATGAAAGATGAAAAGTGCTTATACTTTACTGTGACACACAGTGCATATGTGATGATTTTTTCCTACTCTCCTCTAATTCTGTGAGATCAAGAACCTTCTTTCCTACCTTGTCCATTACATCAGCAGCCCCTTGCACAGCGCCTCGTAAAGAGCAGATGCTGAATATGTACTTGTTACTATGAACTGGGTGAATTTCAGAGATTTTCCTTCCTGGGATGCATCAAGTACTTGTTAATGGAGAGAGTTAAGTGCAGCGGCTTCAACGCCACAGGCCTTAGAGAGTTAACCGAGGAAACACGAAAGCCTACCCTACAAAGCAGAGGAGTTTATGTCAGGGGAATGATGGAGCAGAATTCATCAAGGCCCTGCCCCAGCCCCTTGGATCTCACCTTGTCAGTGCACCCCAGCAAGCTTCCAGCTGCTTTGGTGCCTAAAGGCTCTCCCCCAAGCCTCAGAAGGCCATTGTGCCTGTGCATAGAATGCAGGGTGCGACAGATGTGCTGTGCAATTTATGCCTCTGGGAGCCGCCCTCAACCAGACTGATGGGGCTGGCATTTAAATACCCCAGTTGCCTCCCCTGCAGATGGGATTACCCTGAGAGTGTGCCTTAGAGCATTTCCAGGCCTTTCTCTGTGGAAGTACAATCTAGTCACCCACAGTCGTCGCTGTGCTGATAAACAGGCCTCTCAATTGGTTGCTTTCCTTTCCTGCCTCCCTCCCTCCACTTCATTACCAGTATCACTGGGATAGAAGTTGCCTGCAACTGAATTCCTGCCTCAGGAAACCCAAAGTAAGACAACAGTTTTTATGCCCACAGAATCTCTTCTTTAAGTGCATGCTACACTGAAATCTGATATGCAATATTTATACAATTAGAGCTGTTTGACTTACAGAGTTTGGGTGGGTTAGAGGGGTCTTATGTGGAGGCCAGAGCCCTGCCTCTTTGGTCTTTTTTCCCTTTCTCCAGCCTCCCCAGCACTCAATGAAGACACCCGTGCCTTCTTACAGCTTGACAGAACATTCCTGTCAACTACTGGTGGAGTTAAGGTAAAATATAAGATATAAAGAAAAGGATAAGAGGAATGAATAAAAACAAGCAGACACAAAGAGGAAAATGTGTTCCTCCAAAGGCCTAAGAAGCTGGAAAAACAAATAATTTGTGCAAGGCAGTGCAGTTATTCTGTAAAAGCCACCTGGAGGGTTGGGAGGCTTTTACATCATTACGGTGCTAGCAGACTATGGCACTTAGAAAAGCTGTTGTTTGTAGAGAATTCAGGTTGAAAGCCCCATGTGGGCAGTACCCAGGGGCTAAGGAGACACGAGTCCTCAGCTTGGAAACCAAATGGTATTTTCAGGCTGTATTGGGTAAGAAACCATGCAGAAGAAGGGTCCGGTGTTGCTCTGAGCTGTGGTGTAGGTCGCAGACACGGCTTGGATCTGGTGTTGCTGTGGCTGTGGTGTAAGCTAGCAGCTGTAGCTCTGATTCGACCCCTAGCCTAGGAAACTCCATATGCCGAGGGTCAGGTTCTAAAAACCAAAAAAAAAAAAAAAAAAAAAAAAAAAAAAAAAAAAAAAAAAAAGGAAAAAGAAAGAAAGAAACTAGGTGATGCTAATGCTGCTGGTCCATAGCATTCTTGACACAGGACTGGTTTAGACCAGTGATTCTCAACCCTGGTTGCACATCAGAATCACCAGGGTTTTTTTTATAAATAGGCTACTGCTTGGTCTTCACCCACTAACCAACTGAATCAGTCTCTGATGGTGGAGACTGGCACCTGTTTTTAACTGCCCAGGGTAATTCTGACACACACTGAGGGTTAAAGATACCAGGCAAACGTAAAGGTGACCTACAGAACAAGGATGCAACTTGTATCTCTGAAGCTGTTTGGGGCAGAGCACTGCAGACTTAGAGGACTCTGGCCCTAAGCGAGTGCTATCCTTGGCTTCAGGGAAACCTATGCAAAGGCCATCCCAGAGGCTATGGCTGTCCAAAGTGGGAGGGCTCATTATCCCTAACACTGCCCACTCAGAACAGCTCTGCTCCCCTTCACATCATATCCTGGAAACTTGGTAAGATTTTGCTTAAAGAAGGGCAACTTTGAAACAGAGGTCATTTAAAATCAAAAACATGGTTATTATAGTGATATCGGATTATTAATGCTTTCAATCTCCAACAGAAATAGACTTCTAATAGTCCAAAGCACCCTAACCTCTTGCCCAGGTGACGATAAACCTACCCGTTGTCTGTTTCTTCATGCCCACTCCTTCCTACTACTCTGCTCCCATAAACCATCCCCTACAAGGCAGCCAGAGGGCAGCCAGAGGGATCTTTCAAAACACACACACACACACGCACGCGCGCGCGCGCGCGCGCCTTTCCGGTGGCGGTTTCTGGCTACATGCATGATGAATTCCCTACTCCTCACCACGGTCCCCAAGCTTCTTGGGCTTCAACCCTTAGCACTCTCTTGCTCACTCACTGCACGGCAGCCAGCCTGGCATGCTGCCCCTCAAACATGCCTCATTCCTTCCCACTTCCAGGCTTTTGCACGCAGCTCTCTCTGCCAAGAATGTGTCTTACCCAGATTTTCCTGAGACTCTTTTTCTCATCCTTCCTGCCTTCACTCAAATGTCAGGAACTCAGACCAGCCGTTCCCAGCTGTCTGTGTCAGGATGCCCTCCTCCCCGCACTCCCTGGCCCCACGGTTTACTCTTCTTCACATCACCCTGTTTCTGTTATACAAGCATTTGTACCCTCTGCAAGTTTCTTGTTTATTTATATACTCTCTCTTCCCAGTAGAGCACATGCTTTATCACAACGGGGGCTTGTATGCTTGTTCGTACCTCTGTTCAACCAAGCTTGGAGTCCAGCTTATAACAGGTGCTCCTCGTTCACCTAGTCCAATAGCACTGGCCATTCAGACCATCCACTTAACTAACCACCATTGTTCAAATTATAAGATCACTTAAAAATGCAGACTGTTTAAAATTCTTTTCTCCATGTTGGCTTTCCCCTCTAGGGAGAGGATATATGGACCAGGCCATATTAGTATTTCTGCCCATTTAACATGGAATATTTCTTCCTGGAAAAGTTTTTGCTCTGATTCATTCAACAGTGCTTTCTGGATCTTGTTAGTATAGTTTAGTTCCTTTGATCTGGTTTTGATTTTAGAAACCTGACCCAACGGAGCTCCTGGACCTTCACATTTGAGAATGAGGATCTAAATAAAAGGACATATATGATCATACTGCTATACTAAGGGGACCTATCTGGCTGGTTGCCTGGACATCACCTACAAAAGCAGTGAGTCTATTTATTAACCAGTGACATTCTCCTGTCACCACTGTGGCATCATTATCTACCACATACATCTCCAAATCATGACATTCAAAGGTGTTATTTTTTTTGTAAATTCCCTTTTTTATGATCTTTTGACATTCTCTTCACGATACAACCTTTTGGCATCTTACTGTAGATGAACTGAGGCCAATTCCTGCTGCTCACCAAGTCAGTCACAGTTAGCTTGCCTTGTGTACGCCCGTCTCTTAATAAAGACATTCTTTGGCATTTGTCTTTTGTCTGACTTACCTTGCCAACATCTCTTGGGAAAGGCTGTCTCTGATTCTCTGGAATTAAAATGGGAGACACCACAATGGACCTCTTTTGTCTTGGGACAGGAGAAGTTCTTGCAAATTTAAATATATCCTAAAAGAGAAAAAACAAATCAATTGGCCAAAATCCCCCACGGAGAAGATGTATCAGTCTGCTCTGAGATATGGCTCCTTTGTTGTGAAAGCATACAGCTGTTTGGACACTGTTAATTTTATTCTATCAAACCTCATTAGCGTTAGCAAGTACATCGTTAGAATTATACTAAAGCCGACACTGTGATTCACAATGACTATCATTACGCTATTTAATCCCATCTTCCAACTCATTCTATTCACAATGTCAGTCTTGATTTATACATCCTTCGGGGCTTGTGTATTCCCATTCTTAACCTGCCAACTAAGGAGATTACTTGCCTGGCCACTAACCCCCAGAACTTGCTGGATACAAAAGTGATTCTCTCAGGGCCCCGTGCAAGGTCCTCACTCAGTCACAAATAAACAGGGAGGAAAGCGCAATCACAACATCACATTCCTAATCACGTCCGGGCTCGTGGAACCTCTTGGTCAACGCTCTTTCCAAGACCACTTGTTACTATCGGTGGGCCTCCTATTGGAACACACCCCTCAGCATAGCGTGTCCCAAACTTCGATCGCTGAAACAACACTGTGAGAATTTCTGCCCATTTGTAACTCACCTTTTTAATTAAATAAATGAATGCAAAAAACTTTGTATCATTATTTTAAATATAGTATAAGTATGGTTTCTCATAAAAAGAAGAAAATATAAAAATAAACAAACTGGACATCAGTGTTATTAAATGTTATTAAATTTGAGTTAGAAACTTGGAATTTGGGGAAACTTCTTTATTTTGAAAGGGAGATTAAAAAAAAAAGGCTAGAGGGGTGTTAAAGGGTTGTTAGCACTGAGCTGAGACTTCCTTGTTAATCCAATCAAAGGACTGAAAGAATTAAATATGGGATATCATTTTCAATATATAAACACTCAAAGCCATACACTAAAATTATCTTATGAATCAGCAAAAATAAGCATCTCAAACTTTGGACAATAGGTTCCTATGAAAATCATGTGACAATTGACATTTAAATCAATCAAAGACCCATGCTCCGTAAAACTGTGTGCATATATATATGTCATACGACAGTGATATCTACATCTATTTATCTATGAGAGTTTTAAAGGGAACTTATGTAAGAAAGTCCAATAGGAAACAAGACAAGTCAAGGCTATGAAAGCTTCTATAAACAATCTTTCTTTTGATTTTGGTTGGCATGTAAATCATTGTTACTCTTGCAGAAGGTAATCAGGCCCTATTATTGGATCAAGAACTTTATAAACGTACATATCCTTCACTCTGTAATTTTACTCCTAGAAATACATCCAAATGATAAATTAAAAAGAGGAATAAAACTGAAAACAGGAAGACATTTAGTGAGACATTACTTAGAAAGAGCAAAAATGGCAAGCTGCTGGAATGTTTAACCACTGGACAGGTCAAATTTGGGTCTATCGGCCGGAGGTGATCCTAGGTGGTTACCAGCTACGCAGTTTTGAAGCCCACCTTCTAACCACCATGATCATCATTCGACTGCTTCTACAATCGCCACCACAATCTACCGTAGTAACAACAAGTCACTGACCACGCGATGGGTGACGTGGTAGGCACTTTATGTGTGTCCACTGTAACACCTGCAAAAAGTTCCCAAGTAACTCTTCACCCTCCTTAACCAAGGAGGAAGGTTATGTAAGCTCAGAGAGGTTATGTGAGTTGCTCCAATTCACCAAACTAGAAGAGACAATAAGAAAGATAAAATGTGTAGGAAAAATAGAGTATTATATTGGTTGCCTTCTATTTTCTATAAACTATATTAATTATAGAAGAATAAAATTTAAAACCTCAAGGAATAAGTACAAATAAAAGACTGAAATTTCTAAGAAGATCGAAGAGTTAATATTCAGGCAAAGACAGAAAACTAGACTGTGTATATATAAAAGACAGAAAAAAAAGAGTCAGAAGGGTTAAAACAACAACAACCCAATCAACCAACAAAATAAGTAAATAAATAAGTAAATAAATAAATAAATCCAACAACACAGAAAATAGCAGAGAAGGAAAGAAAACGGAACAGTGAGAAGACAGAAAAACAGAGTGGATTCTATCCATAAAACATTGATGTAGGACATCTATAAAGATGCTGTTGGCTTATTAGGGAAAAGGAAAAGAACAGAAAATATGTACAATATATGAATCTTATTCACAGTAAAAAAAATCTTGAGGCTCATAGGAAAGAATGCCTAGGAAAGCACCTTGAATAGATTTAAAATCCTATGCAAATGTAAGCGGTTGGTGCTCCTGTGCAATCACAGAGCAAAAGCAGGTTTCCGTTTATTATGATGATATTTTAAAAATGTATCTAAAGTAATGAAAAGCATCCTCAGTGTTGGTAACAAGCATTTCACTGTTTGTAATAGAGGACTTATCTGTGTATCAAGCCTGTGAATGGGTAGTATTTTTGTCCTTGTGGGTGACCAGACGATACGCCCCTGAGTCCCCATCTCTACCTCTGGTGTCCTCCCAGCTCACCAGCTACTCGGGCTCGCAGCTGCCAGTTCATTTCTCCAACTCTCAGAACACCCCAGAAGCTTGGTAACAAAGACAACTGTATAAACCGCTGTGTCTAAAGTGCCTTCGGAGAGAAGCAGGGGCTCTGAGTCTCAGTATAGGAAAGAGCACCTGGGAGGGAGAGGTGGGGGTGAAGGGACGGTACAGGTGCCTCCAGGCGCGCAGGACCCTCGGAGACCCCCATGGTGGGCAGGTCTGCGGCATCTTTCTTCTTCAACCTCTCAACTTTTCTGCCTTCCAGTGGCAGAGACCTCAACAAACTTGTTCATGACTGTTCCCGTTTCTATGGCTCCACTTGTTTCTGAATCGTGTGTCTATTAACTATGAGTCTGGGGACAAATGTCTGCCTTTGATCAGGTCTGTGCTAATGAGTTCATCTGTGGGCTGTGAAGCCACGTGTCCCATGTGTCTGGGCCCATGGAGGAGCCGTAGCATTTGATCTGACTGACAATTAAATACCATGTGCCTATCTAGGCACACGTGTGTATAACTGTATGTGTGTTTGCGTGTGGGTCAATTTTTGTATGTAAATCCATCATGTGAAGCCTCTGAATACACCAGAGTAACCTCAAGGGAAGACAAGACAGAAGCAGAGAGATTTAAAAGCACCTAATTCCTCTATGCAATAGCCAGGACATGGAAACAACCTAAATGCCCATTGACAGAGGAGTGGATAGGGAAGATATGGTACATACACACAATGGAACATTACTCAGCCATTAAAAGAAATGAATTACCAACATTTATAGCAACATGGATGGACCTAGAAATTATCATGTGAAGTGAAACCAGTCAGACAATTAGACAGCAACATCCGACGCTACCGCTTACATGTGGGAACTTAAAAGACACAATGAAACTCTTTGCAGAACAGACAATGACTCACAGACTTTGGAAAACCTTGGTTTTTCAAATAAGACAGTCTGGGGGGTGGGGGGATGCACTGTGGGTTTGGGATACAAAATCTGAAAAATTGACGCGTGATGATTTATGTACACCTATAATTGAAATAAAATCCATTAAGAATAAAAAAAAAAAAGCACCTAATTCAAGAGCTGTTTACAGAGGAGGAACAGACAAGTGCGGGAAAGAACAGACCATCGGGGTGAAGGAGAGGCTGTATTAGGACCCCCTGCCTTCTGCTGTCGCCATTACTAAGACTTGGGTAAAGAGGAAAAAGGCAGTTCTGGGCACAGATGCTGGCTGCCAGAGACTCGCTGACTTTGAGGGGCTACCAGGCATCCAACAGAGATTTCTAGAGAGTATATAAAGAGTGGCATTCAGGAGGGTGAGATGAATGAGGTGGAGAAATATCAGAGTCACCCCATACAAGAGCAGCCACACGTGAAGGAGAGGCTGACAGCGCCCAGATAATGTGGAGAGCTAAAGGGAGGAACCCAACCATCCAACAGGTTTCTTAAAGGCCAGCAGAGACCAGAGAAAGGTGAGTGGGCAGAAGAAGGAAAATCAAAAGAACAAATATAAGAGAATTTCACGAAGGAGGGAGTGCATGGCCACATCACACAACTACACAGCAAAGCCATCCCCTGCAGCAGGCTGAATGTTATACAGAGGCTGTTGGGTTTGACAATGAACAGGTAATTGAAGATTTTAAGAAGAGCAACTTTAAGAGTATGTGCGGGTCCAGGGTCAGAAGAATCCATGGGAAGTGAGGACTTTGAGGAAGGAAAGGAAGGAAATGGGAAGAAGGTGGTCAGTTCAAGGGGAGACCAGGAAGGGGAGTGGGCTGAGAGGGAGCGGAGCGGGCTGAGAGGAAGGGGAGCGGGCTGAGAGGGAGGGGAGCGGGCTGAGAGGGAGGGGAGCGGGCTGAGAGGGAGGGGAGCGGGATGAGAGGAGGGGTAGAGGAATGAAGACAAAACAGAGGTGACCGCTGATGAAGACGGATGCCCGAAGAAGCGGGGAGGCAATGGATCCGCAGCACAACCAGCCCCAGGAAGCAGGCCAGGGAAGTTTATGGGGTTTCTCATCTGTACAGAAGGATGACTCACTCATCTTGGTGAGCAGAGTGAAATGAGAAATGGCACGTGGACGTGGGCTGTGCTCTCCAGAGAACAGCACAAAAATGAACGAAGGGCTTGTTAATACCAGGACAGGGGATGTGGGCAAATGGAGACAAGCCACTCGGGGCCTTTTAGTTCAGCTTCAGGTGGCCTGAGGTCAGATCTTACAGACTCAAGTAGACTTGCAGCCACCTCCAGATTTCTAGACTGCTAGACATGTGCACAGGGACATCAAAATTCCCTCTCACTGAACACAACGCGCACATGTGCATGTGTACATGCACACACATGCTTAGAATCCCTTTGACAGGGCCTAACACACAACACACACATTAACAGATGTACATCACACAGACGCCTAGAGCCAACGACACATACAACACACCTCCCCTCTTCAAGCCAGCACAGTTCTCTCCGCCACAGGCACATGCACACATACACACAAACACTCAGCGTGCAGAAGAATGTGAGTGGCTGACAGCGTGCCTCCTGTGGGACCCTCCCTACAACCCAGCAGCCTCTGACCAGTGATTAGTTGGTGTATATATGCACCCGCAGCATATGGAGGTTCCCAGGCTAGGTGTTTAATTGGGAGCTATAGCCCCTGGCCTAAACTATAGTCACAGCAATGCCAGATCCAAGCTACATATGCGACTACACCACAGCTCACAGCAACACTGGATCCTTAACCCACTGAGTGAGGCCAGGGATTGAACCTGCATCTTCGTGGATCCTACTCATATTTTCACTTCTGCTGAGCAACGATGGGAACTCCCTTCTCACAATATTTTAATATATTATCTAGGTCTCTTTTAAATTGCATAATTTAAGAACATGTACCCATGTTAAAGGGTGCAATGCAGTGATTATCAGGAAGTTTACAGGGTTGTGAGATCATCACCATAAATTCATTTTAGAACATTTCCATCATCTTCCAAGAAAACTCATGCCTGTTTGCTCACCCCCTGTTCTCAGCCCCAGCCGCTGGCAACTACGAATCTATTTCTGTCTAGACACATCGGCCTTCTCTGGACATTTCCTAGAGGGAATCATTCTAGGTTTTCATAATACGGCTCCTTAGCTCACTCCTCCCGAGCCTGCTCCTGTGCCCTCATTCCCCAGCAGACGTGGATGCAGACACCTCCCCAAGCCACTTTTTCGAAACCACAGGTTTGCTCCCAGGGAACCCTCCTGGACACCATCAGGATAAGTGCCCAGAGTAGAGGCTAACTGGCCGGGTGCCCCAGAACTGGAGGGGACATAAAGGTTTGGCCCAGACTGGCTGTGTACGGCTGGGGCCACACGCCCCTGCTCCCTGCCACCCCAGCCAGCTGAGGAGCCTTCCAGGAAGCTCTCCAAGAAAGCGGTGAGAAGGGACAGGGACAGGCCTGCTTTTGTCACACTGAACCCAAGGCCCGAAAGCAGCTTGGACCTGTCTTGCTACCGTCAGAGGGTCTTCTTGCGCCTGCTCCCAAAGGAACAGGAAGTGGCAACTTTACAAAGAAGCCACAAGCCACCCCCTTGGTTCTCGCTCCTACTTTCCTAAAGCCTGGGCAAGATTACGTGGTAAGAGGAGCTGTTTTAATAAGAAAAAGCATCACAGAAGCTGGAAGATTTCCTCTGGCCAAAGCAGGGAGTGGGGCAGGGCAGCGCCAGCTGAGACCTGAGCGGTCAGCCGGCCCGACTGTGGCCAGTCTTGTAGAACATGATGAGAAGGTCTGATGTGTGTCCCAGGCAGCGGGGAGCCTTCGCTGCTTTCCTGCAAAGGTATGACGCTTTGTGTTTTTCTGGGTGAATGATCCTGAGAGTTATTCCTTTGAAGAGTCTGAAACTCGTGACCCAGACTCAAGTCTGGAGGTCACAGCCCGTTTCTTATCTTTCTGGTCCTAAGGGTTACTTGGCACCCTAGCCCTGGACTCCCCAAGACCGCCCAAGGAAACACTGCCATCTCCTGAGTAGTTATTACCTGCCAGGCACGGCACACTGTCACATTACCTGATTTAACTCATTCAACATCTCGCAGGAAAACAAGCCCATTTTCCTGAGGTTCAAGATGAAAAAGACTTATTCAAAGTCACTTAGTCTTAAGTGAGAGATGGGGCACCCAGGCCTCTGTGACCCCAAAGCCCCCTGATCTAAGCAGGATGCTATTCACCTCCCCAAGGCCGAACCTGGTGACAGTTCCTTGCTCAGGTGGAACTGGAGAATCGCTTTTCCAGAGGGTAGGTCACAAATCTCAATCAGCCTCTGGCTAAAAGGGGCAGCTATACCTATACTGCAAGAGGACAGTTTAATTGTCTGCAAATTTCTGCAAATGAATGGAGCAGCAGAAATCAATCTCCAATTTATTCTATTCTTGCAGCTGATTTCATCGTGCTGAAAGGTGCTAGGAGGAGGGTTCTGTGCTACTCAGTTTGCATTATGCAATCAAATGCTTGGTTCAGCCAGCTTTGCTGTACCTGGGGTGAGATTTAAAGTTTGCTTTATTACCTCCTGGGGCTAAAGTTTGCCTACTTAAATGAAGAAACTGTCCACAAACACCAATCTTTTAGCAGCAAACTTAGGAGCTTGGGGGGCAACATACCAAGCTTGCTCTGTTTTCAGGCATTTTTCCCACTATTCTGGAGGACAAATGCCAGCCGAGCTGAGTCCTCTGCTACAGGTTTACAGGACAGAGTTATGCTGACAATAAAATGGGGTGAGGTGGACACTGTCCATCACTATGGAAGCAGGTGTTATGGAGATTATTTGACTTCATTTTTCTTTTTATGGCCGTACCTGAGGCATATGGAAGTTCCTGGGCTAGGGGCTGAATCAGCTAGCTGGCCTGTGCCACAGGTAGAGTAAAATCTGAACCAAGCCACATCTGTGAGACACAGCTTGCAGCAATGTTAGGTCCTTAACCTACTGGGCCGCAACAGGAACTCCTGGCACTTATTTTAAAGCTTGGATGCAGAGATGACGGCTGGCAGATTCCTAGGGTGGAGTGGAGTCAATCTGCTATTGTTCACTAAGCCACGTGCTTTTCATGACCCACTGGTAAGTGGCTGGGAGGAACGGGGGCAGGCCACTGTTTCCTAGAGTACCCAGGTGCCATGCTTTTCTAGAAGTGATCACCCGTGATACCAGAATCAATTTCTCCAGTAACGAGTCACTATCAGGGACTCTGGGGATGGCTGATGAAAAAAACAAGAAACCTCATTCCCAATTTACTGAATGTGACAGTCATTTCTGTTATGTATTTTTACGGGAGAAAGAAATGCCTTGGCCAAAGTAATCAGTGGAAAAAGGAAGCTTTCCTCAGAGGAGTCTGCAGTGTGAATGATGACTCCAGAAGTTCTCTGTCTCCTTCTCTCATTAATGCTGTTAGTTGCTTCCCCTTGTAAAAGGACAAAGCCGCCAATGTTACGGCGGCCAGGGAGGGCCTGCAGCCTTGGCTCCTAGCGACCCTGCCATCTCAGACACCCTCGCAGCTCTTCTGCTCTGTCTCTGCTTTGGGATCCTCAGGGTGCAGGTGCAGACTTGAGGGCTTTCCGCCTGGGGCTGCGCTTCCTCACCCCTGCCTCCCCAGCCATCCATCTGTTCCACTCTCAGCACCCCCTCTAGGCTTCCTCAGGCTCTTTTCCTGTGGGGCTTGCCCTTTGCATCCACAGCACTGGTCTCGGCTTCTGTCCGATCCCACATCCATTCAGTGCCATGAGCTTAGCAACATCTGTCTTCTGCACCGGCAACCAGCCTTACGAGGCCAGGCACCACACCTTCCTGGCGTGCCGCTGTGCCCTTTGGTTCCCAGCCCAGGGCCTGGCATATAACGGGTGTTCAAAAAGTGTGTCTTAAATACTAGTAAATTAAAACATTAAGAGAATGCAGGGTTGTGTTAAGAATTAGAATAACTCAGATAATGGGCTTGGCATAGTGCCTGGTTCAGAGTCATGTCTGATAAGTTCATGAATAAGACAGCTCCGATTCCACACGAATTTCCTCCTCAGTACAGAAAGTGATTTTGTTTTGTTTTATTTTGTCTTGGTTATTTTTCTCCCCCCCCCCTTTTTTTTGTCTTCTGTCTTTTTAGGGCCATACCCACGGCATATGGAAGTTCCCAGGCTAGGGGTCTAAATCGGAGCTACAGCTGCTGGCCTGTACCACAGCCACAGCAACACTAGATCCTAGCCTTGTCTGCGACCTACATCATGGCAACGCCAGATTCTTAACTCACTGAGCAAGGCCAGGGATTGAACCTGCAACTCACAGCTCCTGGTCGGATTTGTTTCCGCTGCATCACAATGAGAACTCCAAGTTCTTTTTTTTTTTTGGCTGCACCCAAAGCATGTGGAAATTCCCTGGGCAGGGACTGGACCTGTGCCACAGCAGTGACAACACCCGATCCTTAACCACTAGGCCAGCAGGGAACTCCCAGAAATAGTTTCTATAACAAGATAATGACCATATGCAGGATTGTTGCACCCTAGGGCATGCAACGTTTTGTGAAGTCACAGAATCTATAGAAATTTTTTAGAAAATTCACCCCTTGGACTGCCTGGTAGAAAACTATCACTTTCCGGAAGAAATGGTAACTGAGCTGAGACCTAAAGGCCAAGTGGAATTCCTCCAGGGGAAGGGAAACCAGTTCTGGGCCTGGGGAATAGTGTGTGAAAAGGCACAGAGGCAGAACCCGGCCAAAGACCAGAAGGGCTGCAGCAGACAGGTAGGGCTCCAGAGGCTTAGAAAAGGTTGGATGAGGAGGAGAGATCAGACGGCTTCCATCCACAGAGAGAGTCTGTTCAGAATCCTGAGGGCTGTGAGAAGCCTCCGAATGGTTTTCAGCAGAAGTCTGGGATCTGACCTTGCCTTTGATCTTACCCTGTCAAAACTGAGAGCCCATCCTTGAAGAACACATTTTCTTAATAGACTTCCTTTCCTATTTGTTATTCTGATTTAAAAAGTTGAACTTAAAACACAAGTAAAACAACCCCCCCCATGCATGTATTCTACCACTTGCTCTAAAATGTCATTTTCCCCACATTTGAATTGCTAGTTAAAATAAAATAAAACCAAACACTTTGGATGAAAATTTTCCAAATCACACTTCCAAGATGGAACTGCCTCCAAAATATTTAATGAGTCTAGCAGGAGCAGTAACAACACAAATCAGGCCTTGCAAGTTTCATGGGAGGTAAAAAATGTTTAAACGTATTTAGATTCTTTAGTCAGAGGTCCATTCAACCATGTGTGACGGTGATGGGAATATAATGGATACAATTTCCTTCTATCTGCTCTGGCACTGGTAAAATATTCATGTTCAAGAGCTCCTTCTGAACACCTGGAGGCGTCTTGTGCAGTGGTACAGATGGGCTTGCTTTTCTAATACACATATGTAGGCTGGCCTCAATGGCTGCATTAATCTGAGAATGAATTCTAGATGTGTGCTCACGTAGCCCAGAGCCCACGCTTTCTGGTCTGAGTGAGCTCATAAATGTGTGACTGGCCTTCTAAGAAAGCACCTGTTAGAAGACTCACACGTGGAAAATCAATGCTTTGCGATTCAGGGGCTATTTATTTGGGTGCTTGCCACATACCTTCCCTGTGGAAGTTTCACAACAAATACGTGACTACACTATGGGGACCTCAGACTCAACATATCTTAAGCCAAACTGAGTCCTGTCCTTCCCCGACTCCTGCCCAAACCTACAAGGTTTCCTGGTTCCTTTCTCTCAACTGCTGAAGACCCTATGGTTGGATTTCCTTTATTCCCACCATACCGCCTCCAAGCGGCTGCCAGCTCCCACAGATGCCACCTGAGACATCTGTCCCCTGCAGCCCACCTCTTCCTTCTCCAGAAGCACGTTCCCTGCCTGAATCATGTGTCACCTGCTCTGCTGTAGCCCACCTGCGGGCTCGTCATGAGCCCTCGCCTCCTTTCACACATGAGCCCAGCAAACAGCAGAATCACAACAACCAGGCTCTCAACACTCCGAGTCTGGGCTTCCCAGAAGCAGCCATTGAGGTTAGAATTTGAGAAAAAGTAGTTCTTTACCATATTTTCTAAAGTTTCTATAATGCACCTATTCTATGCACAGTCAGGAAAAAGAGAGGATTCATTTACTTGTAATCCTGTATCAGACAAACAGAACAGTATTCTGTATCCTTCCTTCTGTGTTTTAACATGCTTTTTGCTTAGGTTGAAATTGATGGGTTGGAGCAATTTGGTTGCTTACTTTTTGAACTTAATATAAATACTGAGCTTTCCTCCCTCCCGTGTCACAAATTCTGTGAACCTCCTTTGGTAGCTGCACAATACACCACGTGCATGCATCAGCCTGTGTTTAACCACTTCCCTGTTGCCATGCCTGTACTTTTAGTTCTTCCACCTCTGTTATTAAAATGCAAATAAAATATCATCATACGTAAAGTTTTCTTTCCTTACCCACTTTTCTCTAATAAGGATTCCTTAGAATGGGCCAGCACAAATGGGGTTACTAGGTCAAAGTTTATGCACATTTTAAGGGACCTGTGACACACTGCCAAAGCCCCAATCCCCACAGCAGACAGCTCTGATCTTGCCATGGCTGGGTAACCCCAAGTGGTTCTAACACACCTCTCTGGCTGTAACTTCAATAGCTCCAACCTGCTGTTGCCCAAACACGCCGAGCTCTCTTGAGACTTTATGCCTTTATTTGTCCTGTGTTCCTCTAACGTGGATATTTTTCTTCCCGCACTTGCCTCAAGCCCTGTTTCCCTGATAATGTGTAGACACACACACACACCCATAACAGGTGCCTATTATATACTATTTGTGTCATTCTCCAGTTCAGGGTACACAGTGGTTGCTGGATAGCTTCTATTAACTTCGGCTTTCTTCTGCCAGGTTGCACAAGCATGCAAAAATGCAAGCTTCAATTTTTAAACTTTAATAAAGATTTTAAAACTATTTATTTGTTCAATGAATGCAATCAACTAGCAGAGGGCAAGCTGGTAGTATCACTGTTCTTCTTTTTCCAAAGGAGTTTTTGAGTTTTCCCTTCCTCAAGGAACCTCAGAGAAGAGGCTTGTTGTGTTTTTACTTAACACCTGATACATTTAATCATCAGACTGGAATGGACATCTCTTCATTCTCCCCTCCCTTGCAGCTGAACTGCCTCATTAACTGGCAGAAGACAGCACTGGCCATGGATGCGGACGGCACAGCCACCCTGCAATGAGGCTTGCCCTCTCATGTGCCCGGCTCAAGGAGAGGCTGGATGATGACGGATCTTACTGGCTTATTCTAGGACAGACTCAGAAAAACAGTGTGTGACTTTATCAAATATAAAATCAAGTGCTTCCTCACTTTTTTACCCAAAAGAAAACCCAGCTTATCAGGCAGAATCTCATGGGAACCCAGGGAAAGGAGGGACCCAGATCAAAATTACCCAATAGCAGGGGTGACGTCGATGCTCCCCTTAGGCCTGGGGCCTTCTTAGCTCAGATACAGTAACCCGGGCGGGGGGATTCAAGCAGGGCCCTGCATGAACGGGAAGGGACTCAGGCACATCACCAGGACTCCTTCTCTGGATTTTGTCTATTTTTGAGACCCTCCTTCCTCCTGCTTTTTACTCCTTTCTTTGCTTTAGGTCATTAACTTCTTTTTCTTTCTTTTTTCTTTTTTTTTTGTCTTTTTGCCTTATCTAGGGCCGCACCCACGGCATATGGAGGTTCCCTGGCTAGGGGTCGAATCGGAGCTGTAGCTGCCGGCCTTCACCACAGCCACAGCAATGCGGGATCCGAGCCGCGTCTGCGACCTACACCACAGCTCACAGTAACACCGGGTCCTTAACCCACTGAGCAAGGCCAGGGATCGAACCTGCAACCTCATGGTTCCTAGTCGGATTTGTAAACCACCGAGCCACGGCGGGAACTCCTGGTTTAGGTCATTAACTTCTTGATGTGCTACCTACTCTAAAATTAGAAGCAGTTTCCTACACTGACCGCCAAAGTCGATTGCCTCCTTTGTCCAGCTGATTTTTAAATATCCTTCATGACTGAAATTAGACATTATTTTGCTTAGGGAGTTATTCTCAATATTTAACCTAAATCATCCTCTTTTGTCCCTTCTCTGTAAATTCCTTTTCTTTCATGGAAGCCTCCCCCAAACTTTCAGTACACTATTCCTCTTCCTCTTTTGTGAAAGACATTTTAATTAAGACACCAGAGTTACATTAACGTACATAAGCAATAATCTCCCTTTTATCTAGCTCTCTCCAGTGAAGTCCCAAATCAGCAAAGTGTCTTTCATCAGCCTGTTCGACGTCTCTCTCCTCCCTTTGTTCTTTGGTTTTTGCTGGATTACAGATCCTCACATTTTAATTCAGCCCCAACCGCTAGTCCACACTACGTAGTTTACATTAATAAATTCATCTTCGCAATGATGCTCGCAATGTCATGTCTCCCCACATCATTGATTACTGTAGCCTTTGAAGGTTCAAAGGTGTGTCAGATCTACCAAGAAAAAGGGAAAAAGAGACCACATTTGATATTCTCCAACATCTGAGGTTTCCCTGGGCCCAGTGTTTTGATGTGAGGATGGTAAAACAACTGCTTAGAAAAGAGGAGAGTGTGTTATAAATATTTAGTTGCTATATGATACTCATTCTTCCTTAAAGACTGAAGGATTAGGCTCCTTTTTCAAAGTGACGACTGACAAACACACCAACTATTTGATAATGGAGCTCAGAAAATCTATTATGGGACCAAGAGAAATGTGTTTTAGCATCCCAGCTATTCCATGACTGTGCCAAACAGGAAGGGAGAGATTTCATTTGTTTACAAAGTCTTCTCCACATTAAATTCTCCAGGCATTTTACAAACAGGAAAATATCTTTGAAATCAGTGAGTTCTAGATAATGAGAAAGAACCTTTTTTGAGCACTTACCACGGGTTAAACACTAGCTTTTATGAGCGTTTTTCTCTTTAATGCTCACGTAGTCTCCATAGGTATCACTAGACCCCGTGCTACAGAGCAGAAAACCGAGACCTGGAAAAACTGCTCAAGGGCATACTTCTGGTGAGTGCAGGAGCCAGAATTTGAACTCAGATCATTTTACTTGGGGACTAGATCATGACTCATTCTATTTCTTGCCTTCTGTGTGTTTCATTTTTCCCTATTAAGTTTTTAATTACTGAAAGAAATGAATTCAAGATCTCTTCCAGGCAAACTTATATGCATTACATTGACCCTTTATCTGGTCTATAAGCTCCATCTTCAATATATAGTCAGAATTCCTTGTCACCCTGCCACCCTTTCCCAAGGGCCGCCACCCTGGTCCAAGCCAACATCCTCTTCTGCCTAGATTATAGCAAAAGCCTCCTAACACCCCCACCCGGGTTTCCGCGCTTGCCCCGAGGCCCTGAATCCCACCCCACAGCAGCCAGAGCAGTCCTGTGAAAACGTGAGCTGGATGACATGATTCCTCTACTTTATAGCTTCCACTGGGGCCTCTGGAATCGCAGGAAAACCAGCACCTTTGTCCTGGCCTATGGTGTTTCCTGTGATCTTCCTCCAGCCCCCGGCCCCCGGCCCCTCGGACCTCAAGACCCCTTCAATCACTCTGGCCCAGCCTAGTCTCAAGGGCATCCCGGAGGCCAGAAGATACATTCCACCTCAAGGCCTTTGCAGCTCCTGCTCTCCCTGCCAGGAAGGCTCTTCCCCAGATATTTACAGAGTCGCCGTAGTAGTTTCCTATCACTGCTACAACAGGTTACAGCAAACTTAGTGGCTGAAGACAACACAAGTTTATTATTTTCTAGTTCTGGGGGTCAGAGGTCTCAGACCGGTCTCACTGGGCTCAAGGTATGGTCAGCACTGTTTCTTCCTGAGCCTCTAGAGAAGAATTTGTTTCCTTGCCTTTCCCACTTTCTGGAGGCCACCAACATTTCTTGGCTTGTGGCCCCTTCCTCCATCTTCAAATCCAGCACTGTTGCAACTTTCAATCTATCTCTGGACTCCTGCTTCTTATAAATGATCATCTTATAAGGACTTTTGCGATTATGTAGTCCCACCAGGATAATCCAGGACAAATCACAAAATCCAATCACAAATCCTTAATTAAATCACATGTGCAAAGGTACTTGTGCCCTAGGGTAACATTCACAGGTTCTGAGGATCAGGGTGTGGACATCTTGGGGACATTATTAAGTTGCCATAATACCTCTTTCACCTTGTTCAGAGCTTTACACAAAAGTCAGTTTCTGTATGAAGGCTACCCTGGTCACTCTTCGCTGGCATTTCCCTCTCTCACTGAAACTCGTACCTTCTTCCACGCTTTATTTTACTTCCCTTTGCAAGGTAATAATCAAACATACTTACATTGATTTATCTCATTATTTTTCTTCTCCACTATAATGTAAGCCCCATAAACGCAGGGATTTTTGTCAGTTTTTTGGTAGCCATAACACCAATGCCTAGATTAGTGCTGGCATCTAGTATAGGCTCAAAAAAAAACACTGTGCAATAACTTAATTTGTGTCCTATACCATAGGCTGACATATGGAGGATCTTCATCTATTATGAGATAAAAAATGAGAAAGAATTCAACCAGTCACAATTCACTGGGTACCGGTTATGTGATGTCCACTATGTCACATGGCATGTGAAGCACAAAAACTCCTAAAGAGGTGTCTGGCTGTCCTTTGCAGTGGTGAAGGCAGCATTCTCTACAAAGGCCCTGAGAGGAGGGGGGCAAAGGCTGCCCTTCGCCCTGTGCTTTGCAACCATATGCCCATGGGGATTATGGCCCTCGAGGGATGGCTGTTTCTAATTCACATAAAGGCCCTGTCAACTCTATGCTGCCCTGACTCTGCCCACCAGGCACGAGCGAGCCCTAAATTCTTACCCCAGGGGGGCACCAGCACTGGTTAGTCACTGGGGAGGAAGAACCCAGAGGAGGCAGATGTAGGAAACTGTGAAGAGGGCTAAATGACTATCGCTTTCAACCTAGGAACACACGTGGGGTTCAGCTTCCACCTGCTGTGGAGACTTCTTGCACTGGAAGTTGGGGAATTTTGGTTTCTACCCTGCCTCTGCCAGCAAAGCTGCATGACAATAGGGACTTTACTATTCCTCTCTGAGCACCAGTTTCCTCACCTCTGAAATGGGCGAGGTCATCGTGACCACACCAGTTCCTGTGCAGTGCGTGAGGATATTTTGTGACTCCAAGCTCTGTTCCAACATTGGCTCATCATTTATAAGATGTGGGTCCTGGCTCAGTGACATCCAACAGCTCTCCATCTTATTAAAGGGCAGGCCAAGTCCATTACAATAGCCTGTGAGGCCCTATTCAACCTGCCCCGCCCTCTTCACCCTCCAACCTTACATCCTACAACCCCGTCCTTTGCCGAGTCCAGTCCTTGACATTCTTTGACCATGAACACTGCCACTACTGGGCCTCTGTACCTGCTTTACCTTCATCCAGGAATGCCCTATGCCTGGATCTCTATGACTTATACTCTTCCTTCAGCCAAGTTTTCCCTGATTCCAATACTGTCAATTGCATTGTACCCTCCAATGCTTCCTCTATCTTCTATGCTTTATTTCTATCCATATCACTATTACCAACTACAGTGCCTCATATTTTATTTATTTATATTTATTTTTGCCTGTGCTCTCTCCTTTCCCACACCAATACATAAGATCAATGAGTCATGGATTTGCTTTTGCCCTTTCTTATTAACTGTTCTAACTCTAGTAAACCAGAATGGTCCTTGGCACACAGTTACTGCTCAAACAGCATATGAACTCAGTGAATGATGAATTAATCTAGTTGTGAAGGCAAAATGGCCTACGTGGAATAATACAATCAAGTGAGATGCTCGGCTGTGGTTACTGACTGTTAGCAATAACAGAGATTATACCTTAATGAACTAATCAGAGTGGCGGGCTAAATGTTCACATGATTTTGTAGGACAGTTAAGGTCTGGATGGTCAAAGCAGGAACTCTCAGATAGAAGAAACAGCAGAGATAATAATACCAACATCTTATATTCACTGAATGCTTGGCAGGTGCCAGGCACTATCCTAAGAACTTTATAGACAAATCATCTCATTTAATCCTCAAAACAGCATTTTTATAATTACTATTAATAACTTCATGTGAGAGATAAGGAAACTGAGGTTAAGTAATCTGCAAAGAAGAGCCCAAAGTAAAAGAAATTTAAGGTTTGGGATAGCATCAGTTTAGGTCCTTTTTCTAAGGATTCGAAGTTTATCACTAAGTATTTAGCTCTGAGATGATTCTCACTAAATGATGACCATCATTATCAGTACAATAGGCAGGCCAGAGAGATTACACCAAAAATTTTGGTGTTATTTTCTTTCTCTCTCATACCTTATAAATGGGCTGGTACATGAGGGCAAACACGTTAATGAACACTTTTCTTTCACCTGCAAATTTTTGTCTTATGTAGGATACACTGAAGCAACCATGAGTGGACACTACAGTGTCTAGCTAAATTTCTAATCTACAAGACTATGGACATTTTATATTTCAAGACACTTCAATATCTAAGCCAAAGGCTGGAAGATCAGACAGGAGACCATTTCTCTGAAAGCAGCATCTTCTATGTCCAAGAAGCACTACCTTTAATCCCTTTAACATGAATACTTATAACAAAAGGACTCTCTGGATCTGGCAACATCTTATTTCTGGTACACCTGGCTGCCATTTACTGTAAGAGGTGTTTTACAATTGTGGTTTAAGGTATGACTGTTATTTTGACGGTCTGTGTTCAAATCCCAGCTCTGCTACTTACTAGCAAAGCGATAGAATTATTCAACCACTCTGTGTAACAGTTTTAACATGAATAAAATGGAAATTATAATAGAACCTACACTGTAGAAGTGTGTGTGTGTGTGTGTGTGTGTGTGCGTGTATGTACAGACCCACACAAATAGGCGTATATAGTGCTTTTCAAGTTGCGGCTATTACTTTGCTATTAGGGTACATAAACAGTACATTCTGTAGTGATGGTTCTCCTTTACCTGTAGAGATAGTTAATATTAGACACCAAGAAGCAACTATCAGTTTCAATTAACTGTGTAGGCTTACATTCATTTTACTTCTTTTCCCAGTGCTCACATCCTATTCGTTTCAACACTCTCTTGATTCATCCCTCAGAATGTTTCTTATCATAATCAAAATGCCTCAAACCAGGAATAAAAACAAAACCTTAAGAAGAGCCAGAGCCTAGAGGCGGGGAGCAGGGAAAAAACACTTTACAGAGAAAAGAAAGATAAGGATGACAGCAGATGTGTCGTCAGAAACAATGAAAGTTAGAAGACTGTGGAACAAATCTTTAAAATACTCAAAGAATAAAAGGTCTACACAATGGAATACTACTCAGCCATAAAAAACAATTAAATAATGTCATTTGCAGCAACATGGATGGAATTAGAAAACCTCGTGCTTAGTGAAGTAAGTCAGAAGGAGAAAGACAGATACCATATGATATCACTAATAACTGGAATCTAATATACTGCACAAATGAACCTTTATGCAGAAAAGAAAATCAAGGACTTGGAGAACAGACTTGCAGTTGGTTGCCAAAAGGACGGGGGAGGGAATGGGATGGTAGTGGGGTCTGGGGTTAATAGTTGTAGACTGTTGCCTCTGGGATGGAAAAGCAAGGAGATCCTGCTGTATAGCACTGGGAACTATGTCTAACCACTTGCAATGAATCCATATATGTATGTGTAACCCTGTCACCACGCTGTACAGCTGTGTATAATGTAAAAATTAAAATTAAAATTAAAAAAAAGAAAAGGTCAATCCAGAATTCCAAACCTGAAAATATCTCCCCAAATGAAAAGTGAAATAAAGACTTTTCTGATATATAAAATTCATCACCAGCAAGAAAAGTGCCATAAGAAATGCTAAAAATAGTCCTTTAGCTAAAAGAAAAATGCTATCGGATGGCAATATGGATCTATGTAAACAAATGAAGAGCATGAGAAATGCTGGCTATGTGGGGAAATATATCTTTTTTTTCTAAGTTGTTTATGTAAGGCAATTGGAAAAGTAATTGAAAAGGCCTTGAGAAGGTAATTGGTTATTTACAGCAGAAATAATGATGTACCATGGGGTTTATTTACAATATACAATAAATAAAGTAAAATGTACAAAGCTGACTGCAAAAGCTGGGTAAAGGGGAATGGAAATACACTACTTGTAAGGTTCTTCTACAATCTGTGAAATGCTGAAATATTATTTGAAGGCAAACTACAGTAAGCTGAAGATAGAGTACTAAGTCCCAATACAACCACTGAAATTTCCAAACAAAGAATGTTACTTATGGCCATACTCTTCAGTTTGGCCCCTAACACTACTTTTTATTATTCTTGGGACCTGTGACAGTTCTCTGTCACCCTCTTGCCCTACAGTCTCATCCTCCTATAGTCCACCTAGATATGCTTCTAGACTAGACATTCTGAAATACTGTTTATCGAAGGTTATCTTTAAGGTAGCACAGGATAGGTATTCAGTGGATATTTGCTGCTTGAAGAAATGAACAAATGAAGTCATGATTCTCCTTTACTTATATTGTGGTCTCCTTTATCCTCTTACCCTGACTACAAGGCCCTCTTAAACTGGAGCTCGGACAACTTTTCTAATTTTATTCTCTAATGAAATCACCTGCTTTAGATCAAGTACTACTACACTGTGTTCACTGAACAGGTTTTATATATTCCTGCTTTTGTATATTACCCCATGGTATCCATCTTACCTGGAATGTCCTTCTCATTTAAATCTCAAAGATGCCACCTCCTCCCAGAAGCTTTCCTTGATCACCCCAGTCAAGTGACTTTTGGAAGCTAGGGAGGGAGAAGTTATCACTCAGGCAGCTGGACTGTCCCTATGAGGGTACTGGCTGTACCAGTAAAATTACTCCTAGAATCCTGCTGTAATACCTCTGAGGCAACTGTGGAATGGTTTTAATTATTTTACAGACTTTGATCATGCATGCCTATACTGATTCTTTGACTTTTCAGCTTGCAGAGTCTTCCTTTTTTTTTTTTTAAAGAAGAGCAGTAACTCCATAAACTCGAGCTCTATTAAATCTTTTTGAGGTGTAAAAAGGGCCAAACCCAGAAAAAAAGAGATGAGCATTATCATAGCTTAGAGGCAATTCCAGATTATTGGATTGCCAAGAATCATATATTCTAATGACGTGAACCTTAACAGGTCTTGGGCTATGTGTATCCTTGGGAATATTTCATATCTGTCAGACTAGTGCTTTTTTTAAAAGATAAAAACAATGGCAATTGAACTTCCCATCTATATGGTAGTATTAGCTTTTGTTGAACAAAACTGAAGCTTAGCAAAGTTAAGCAACTAGTCAAAAGCACACAGAGAGTCAGTGACAAGTGGGGATGATTGATTGGAGTTTATATCAATATTTCTCAAGAGGTAAACTCAGTCTTGACATTATTCAAAGGACACCATTAAGGTATTTTGTTTTCATTCCCAAAGGAGTTCGGAGGTTTTTTTTTTTATTTTTATTTTTATGAGAATTGGAAAAAACTTCAGCATTGCCCTGACTTTTTTTTTTTAAGGTTAAAGACCTTTTTTATTTTATTTTATTTTAATTTATTTATTTATGTATTTACTTTTTTTTTTTTGCATTATAGCTGGTTTACAGATTTCTGTCAGATTTTTCAACTGCACCGCGTGATGACCCGGTTACATGTACATATATGGATTCATCACATGTGATTAGATATAGTTCCTCGTGCAATACAGTTGGATCTCCTTGCTTTTCCATCATTAAAGCACTAGTTATCCCCATTCCCTCCCACCCCCCTCCCCCACCTCCTTGGCAACCACGCCCTGACTTTGAATTGCACTCGCACTTTTCTCTTTAAACTAAAACCCAGACATTAAGAACTCTAGCCTAAAATTAATCACTTTCAAGTTTAAATTCAACAGTAGTCTTGTGGTTGATAAGAAGTAGAAGAGAAAAAAATGCAGTTGATTAGCATAGTATTGTTTACATGTGACTTCGTTGGCCCCTCCCAGCATGTAACCATGGGAGGTCCAAGAGAATTAAACCCAAATTGACTGACCCTGCATTGACACATGTCAGTAAGGCACAGATTCCATATTAAGGATTTAAATTGGGCTTCAGCAGAGACTCTCAGCCTGAAAATTGAAATCATGAATCGTGATGGCAATAAAATGCTCATGAAATCTAGTCATGGTCCAGGGATAATTTTTCTGTAATTGCACTTCCACTTCTGTGATTGGTCCTTCAGTTACGGTAGAGAGAAGATGTTTTCCGTCTTGCATTACAAGAGCTGTTGGAAAACTTCTCTAAGAACACAGAAATGTTGAGGTTTGCAGATCTGTGACCAAGCCTCCTCTCTGGGACGAGGTTTAGTCTCCTGTTTGGTTTCTGGGCTACTCTCCAAAAGAGCTGTGGACCTTTGTAATAATTCATGATGATGGTACTTATACCCACGTTGTTGGAAAAATCAGCATATTAAAGTAACCATGGAACAAATCCAAATGTGCCTAACTGTAGAAATCCACGTCTAAAAGACAATTACTCCAATGATGTAATAAACATTGCAAGAGACATAAAGTGAGTATAGAATGAAGAGGAAAAAGAATAAGAAGTTCATCTCACCAGAAATGAGGTGAGTGTTTCTTTTGTAGATGCAGATGGCAAGGTGTGAGTGTTTCTTTTACAGACGGAGGTTGAATGAGCCAGAAATTCCCAGTAGAACTAAGTGAAAAATGTCCAGGATGAAGAGAAAAATAAGGTACGTTTATAACCATCCTCAATCTCATATTCCCATCAGTACTTAGAAACCACAGTGCTTTCTCTATAACTCAGAGGATTATTTAGCTTTTGTACAAAGTTTGAGCGAAAATACTTTGACCGTTAATTTTGTAAACGAAGCAGTTCTTCTTTCAGATCTTCCCTCACATAATTATTAAGCCATGTTATTCTGAAGAAAAATTAACTTTCCAATCCAGTAAAGTCCAGATTTGCTTAGGGAGTCTAGATAAAATTAGCTTCCCACTCTTTGGAGCAATAATAGGTGTGTCTGGGAAAAGCTTGATGTACCTGGATTTCCAGTAATTCAAACTATACAGTGAAAACAGAATTGCACAGCTAATAAGAAGCACAACAATTTTAGTTTTAAAGTGGCAGAAAAAAGAAGTAGTAGTAATAAAAGATATAAAAGTGTTATGAAGACAGATGACAACTGTTCAAGGTTTCTATTGATCAGCACTATTATATAATAAAATAGTATTTTGCATGGTGCTCAAAAGGAACTAGGGCTGACAAGTTAATGAACAAGTTAGAAATTTCCAGATGAAACTGAAAATGGCATTAGTATCTGCCTTGTTCCATCATGTGAGACCTTGCCTTGCATAAACATCTTGATCATTACAAAGGAGCCCAAATTATCCGAACTAACAATAACTCTCAATCAAATGCTAAGAAGACAAAGGTTGTGCAAATCAATGCAGGGGCAAAGGAGTCATTTAACTGAAACCAGGCTGGACCTGACATAGAGGAACCCAGTTCTAGTCCCAGTCCTGAATTTAGTAAATATGTCACTTTGCGTAAGTGTTTGAAACTTTCTGAACCCAGGATTTGCTTCTGTAAAATGGGAATAATAATGTCTATTTTGACAGATTACAATAAATATTGAAATAGCAAGTAATCCACACCTCATGGCTCATTCAAAGTTCTACTAATTCGTAGGATGATGTCAAAGGAATTAGAATGTAGAGGTTCTTTTCCACCAGAGATTCTTAATGCCAACACAGCCTGGTGTTCATGAGAAAACTTCCAGATTCTTTGGACTTACTGAACTTACTTGTAAAATTCTATCTGTTAACACACAGATGTGAGGGACACATATTCTCAAAAGGCTTAAGAACAACTGCTTTAAACTCTGGGGAGTAAGGATCTCTTTTACTTTTCCACATTGTCTCTGCTCTAGTATTTTTTATTGATTCATAAAAGAAATATTTATTCAGCAGCTACCATGTGCCATATACCGTTCTAGATGCTAGGGATTTAACTGTGAAACAAACAGAAGAAAATATGCCCCTCAATAAGCTAATATTCTAACAGACTTATTCTTCAGGATAACCTTAGGTACAGAGGCATCAACACCTAAACTGTGTGCCTACAGAAAAGTGGGAATAGAAAGTAACTTGTGCCAGACCAACCTATGACTTAGTGGTTGAGCTAAGCATGGACATCTGACTGGAGCCAACTTAGCTTCCAGCTGAGATTCATTCCAATAGCCCAGGAGTAAATGTAGGCTTAAGGGGTTGGAATCGATGTCAGAACCACCCATCTGGCCCGGGAGACATAAATGTGTTCAAGGTGTCATCCTTTGAGATTTTCACAGAGAATGGCAACACCCTATTGGTTTGGACACTGGGCTTCTCAAACAATACTGAGGGGGGAAATAGGCTTCCCCTACTCCTGGCTCAGAATGTACCATGAGGAAACAATGCAACTTAAGGTAAAGAGGTAAATGTTCATGGAGTACTGTTTTTCTGACAGAAGAAGATGATGAAGAAAGAGGAAGCAGAGAGAGGAAGAGGTAACAGTGGGAGTCAGAGAAAAGAGAGGAGGGAAGGAAGGGAGGAAAGAAGAAAAAAAGGGAGGGAACAAGAAAGGAAGCAAAGAAAAAAGGAAACCACTGAGATGTTCTACAAAGAATGTTTTAATGTTTACAAACATATTGACTTGTCAACTGCAAGAAATATTGTGAAGTCTTTTAGAATAGTAAGATCATGGGGCAATACAGAAAATGTTTATCAAAAAAATAAGTAGAAAAATTACAAAACAAACTGTGTCTACACTACGTGCGTATATGTGCAATATATGAGGATGAGAAATAGAAGGGAATGTTCGCCAAGTGTTTTGTTGGGGGATCATGATTTTTTTTTTCAAAATGGTTTCAATGCTGTTATAGATTTCACAACACAAAAACTTAAAAAAAGAAAATGTGTTCCCAGATTTGTTTTTATTAGGCTGTACTGTAATGAATATTGAAGTCTGGCCTGGAAACCAAATCTGCTTTGAAAAGAAAGGGTATAATTATTGTTCTAAGTTTTAATCACCAGCTTGTGCAGTCTGAGCAGACAGGCTGGGACGACTTGCCAGTCAGTCTGACAGAATTATTGAGAGTGAAGATTCTATACTGGAAACGCCACTGTCTTTCCTCATTTGAACTTGAGCAGAGAAAATACAAAGTCTTAGCATCTCCACCAGGGGTCTGGTTTCTGTGGTCTGGGCTGGAGGCAAGAAGGAGCCTAAAATCAAGGAAAAGCGGGAGCTAGAAAGAGAGGAAACTGGGAAATAGGGTAAAGGACTAGCAGCCAAACTCTCAAGTCTACAGAGAGTGACCTTGGTTTTTGTCCATGCTGGGACTTGCCTGCTCTAATCCTGGTCCTTAAATCCATGAACCCACCCATGTTGCACGCTTTTAGCATCAAATCTGAGCGATACTAGAGGAACCTGGGGTGCTCACTGGTATCTTGCTACTCAAGGCATGAACCTCAGGGCATCACATGGGAACTTGTCCATGCCCCAACCTAGAGACATGGAATCAGAACCTTCCCTTTCATGAGGTCACCACATTAAAATCTGCATGCATATCGTAGTTCAAGATGCACCCAACTACATAATTCCTGAAAACTTTTGACTTTGTTTATATAGATCCCATCTCCTATTTCCAGCCATTAAAGCAAAACCATGAAAAAGAGATGCATGCAAACAAGCCATGATACCTCTAGTCTCTATCACACAGTAGAAAACAAGAGAGTGCCCTAAAGGCAATTTCCCACTGAACTGTGAACTTCTTCTCCTACCTCTACGGGTTAAGGGGGGGGCAGGGTGCTATGAACTCATCCATGTGGTCAAACGTAGCACCACATGTGGTCACATTTGGTGAGTCAAAGTGATGGGACTGGGTGAGTATGATTGGGACCCCAGGAAGCCATGGGATATTTGCACAACAGCTTGGAAAGTAAGCTCTGTGATGGCATCAAGTGTTCACTGCTGTGCCCTAGTGGATAGAACAGTGCTCACCTCAGAGAAGATGCTTGGGTGCTGAGTCAAGGATGTAGTCATGACATTAATCCTTAGGTCTGCCATTTATAACTAGTGCACCTTAATTTACACACCCATACAATGAGAATGATACTCAGCTCATAGACTGCTGTGGTATTCAACCAAATATATATTTAGATTTATATCTATAGAGACAGAAAGAAGTTGGTAAAACCCAGACCCAAGGGTCAGCAAATTTTGTCTGCAAAGGACCAGACGGTATTTTACACTTCGTGGGCCATACTGATTCTGCTATAACTACCCAACTCAGCCCTGATGCCAAAGAAGTTATAGGCAATAATCAATGAGTGTGCATGGCGGCATTTCAATGAAACTGTACTGATAAAATCAGGTGGTGGGTCATATTTAGCATGCGGGCTGCAGCTGGTTAACCACCTTTCTAAACTTCTATACATATTAATAATTATTACCCACCAGCTTCTAAATGCTAGTGAGAAACTGTTATAGAGATCATTTATTCATTTGAAATATTTTCTACTGTATAAAAATTTAAAGTATCAGATGAGAACATATAGAGAGTATTAAGCATCTTGAATCATGTAAAAGACTACACTTTTTTTTTTTTTTTTGTCTTTTTAGGCCTGCACCCTCGGCATATGGAAGTTCCCAGGCTAGGGGCTGAATAGGAGCTACAGCTGCCGGCCTACACCACAGCCATAGCTATGCAGGATCTGAACCATATCTGCAACCTACACCACAGCTCCATGGCAATCCCGGATCCTTAACCCACTGAGCAAGGCCAGGGATTGAACCTGCATCCTCATGGATACCAGTCGGGTTTGTTTCCACTGAGCTACAACAGGAACTCCAAGATTACACTTCTTTAGAGAAGTTCTGATTACACAGGGCATTTTAAACTTGATTCTCACAGTAATACTTTTTACTTTATAAGACAGAAAGAGAAACCACCTTACACAAAGTTATATCAGAAATGACTTTTGGAGCTGCGGGCCACTGGTTCTAGATCAAATGTGTTTCACTAAAACTCTGGGCTTTGTGATATGGTTCTGTGGACAAGGGTCAAATGGAAACATGAACGTGTTAAATAATATTAATAAAAAAAAGAAGTATTGCAAATTGTGTCCAAAGAATGTCAACAGCCTGCTTTTTGCTTCACTGTTACAGCGACAATCCTGACATTTAAAGTCAAAGCTCTGTGAGTTATAAGCCTAATAGGCAGCAGAGAAACACAAAACCCACGAAACTCAACAAGACACATTCAGCAGAAGAAAATAATATGTCAGCATCGAACTCCCCCCCTCATGTGTCAACACAAGCTAAAGATGTAGGAATTTAGAAGAGTTCTCCTGTCATGAGCCAGAAGAGCGTGCACTTCTGAATTAAGGCAAAGTCGGAAGAGTAGGCACTTTCTAAATACTTCTATGATACCCAAGTGTGTGCAGGGGCTGGGAGCTATGAACGAACAAAGCCTTTCCCAAGCTCAGGGCCTGTTCCACAGCAAGTGTTCAATGCTGGTGATCACCACACCTCTTCTCTCCCCTGCTTCTCTTGTCATCAATACTCTGAAATCATCCTGCCAAGCATCTCTCGAGGCACAGAGATGAACATTTTTAATCTTGTATTCAACAATAAGTATTTGAAGAAAATGTTCTTAGGTTTAAAAATTCAGTGACTACATACAAACGTTAATAAATAATAATAGGAATTTGTTATGCTGAGGGTGCCATGATAAGCAGTATGCTTACAGTAAGTGTAGAATGTTTTAATCTCATTATTTTGACCCTGATAGCTTTTAATATACATTTCAAATCAGTGAAAATGAATCAGAATTGACAAAATATGTTCATCCAAGTACTATTTCTCAAGATTACTCTCTTAAGCCAAATCAAGTCACTGTTCAGGTTTCTACACAGCTTAAACAATTTCAAATTTAAAAATAATTTTATTTTACTGATGCAGTTATTTTCATAAGGATTAACTGTGTTGTGTATCAATTTTATGCCAAATATTTGATTCATGGGTTGGTTTTTGCCAAATCAAATTTTTCCAATTGCAACTTGTGATAGGTGGGTTCTATTTTGTAGCTTCATTCTACCAAGTTTAATTTTGCAGTTCTATATTTTTTATAAGAAGTTGTGATTCTTACATTGATTTCTAGTGGATAATAAAATTTCCTCTGTGCAGTTCTAGCCACCGTCATTTTATTTTGTTCTTATTCTTTGACCCAGTTTAATTTTTCACAGTACATTTTTTTGTAGTTTTTCACAATACCAGCAATATTTGATCACTGAGCTAATTTATCTTCTATAACAAATTTTACTGTTTGCAGTTTGAGCGACTGCCTGTTTTACTTTGTCTATATTATCTCTAGTAGCAATATGTTACTTGGATTCAAGACTGGTGGTCTGTATTTATTTCTTGGTATAAAGAACATCAGCAAAGCAAGAACGTAACACTGGAGGTCAAAGCATGGTCCATATGCCAAGGTCAAAACAGCAGTGTCAAACTATCTTGTTTTGAAAATTAGAAGCTGGAAGTATGCTTGGCGGTCCCCCGGATCTGTCCCTTGCTTCAAGAGTGTTTGGACGGAACAGACCCAGGGACCCCTTGCTCCATCCTCTGACTACCCTCCAACCTTTTTCCCAGTTGCAACCTTCGGAATCAGCCACTCAGCTGTCTTCAGTCTCTGGGACGAGCCAACACCATTTTTTGAGCTTAACTCCTTATTACCGATGAACAATGAGCTCCTAGGTTCATCAAAATTATTCCACCGAGGTGGAGGCCTTCGTCAACCGCCTGATCAACACGCATCTGCAGGCCTCCTACACCTACTCTCTCTGGGCTTCTATTTCAACAGCCACAATGCAGCTCTGGAGGGTGTGACCACCTTTCCCTCCAGTTGGCTGAGGAGAAGCGTGAGGGCACAGAGCGTCTCTTGAAAATGCAAAACCAGCATGATGGCCGTGCCCTTTTCCAGGACATGCAGAAGCCATCTCAAGATGAGTGGGGTAGAACCCAGGCTGCTATGGAAGCTGCAGTTCACTAGGAGAGGGGACTGAACCAGGGCCGCAGACTCCCACCTCTGTGATTTCCTGGAGAGCCACCTCCTGGATGAGGAGATGAAGCTCATCAAGAAGATGAGAGACCAGCTGACCAATCTCCATAGGCTTTCTGGTCCCCAGGCTGAGCTGGGCAAGTACCTCTTTGAGGGGCTCACTCTCAAGAATGACTAGGAGCCTCTGGAGCCCAGTAACCTTTGAGGATCCCCTCTAGGTGTAAAGAACATCAGTAAAGCAAGAACATAATACCGGATCCTGACCTTGCCCAGTGGGTTAAGGATCCGGCATTGCTACAAGTTGTAGCGTAGGTCACAGATTCGGCTTGATCTGGTGTTCCTCTGGCTGTGTTATAGACCAAATCTGACCCATACCCTGGGAACTTCCATATGCAACAGGTGTAGCCATAAAAAGAAAAACAACCTCTACCTAATAAAAGTATTATTAATCCATCTTGATGGTTTTTAATTTGAGAATCAAGTTTAAAACCATGTTATCCTGGAGTTCCCGTAATGGCTCAGTGGTAAAGTACCTGACTAATACCCATGAGGAGGCAGGATCGATCCCTGGCCTTGCTCAGGGGGTTAAGGATCCGGCGTTGTTATGAGTTGTGGTGTAGGTCGCAGACGTGGCTCGGATCTGGCATTGCTGTGGCTGTTGTGCAAGCCAGCAGCTATAGCTCAGATTCAACCCCTATCCTGGGAACTTACATATGCTGTAGGCATGGCCTTAAAAAGATTACAAAACAAAAGACAAAAGAACACCTCTGTATCCCATACCAACTCGTTTTCAGTTCCATTTTAGCTATGGAAGGGTATGAACTCTTGCACCCCTAACTGCTACCAACTCAGTATTTATGGAATAGATGAATATGTTTTCCACTGTCTTGTAGTTGAAGGCACACTGTTTACTCAAAGTGAGTACAGGTCCTCCTCCACAAATCTGTGCTCTAACAATGGGGTTCACATGGTCATCCCCGCACAGAGCACCGAAGCCCCAAAGGGAAGGCGAGTACTTCCAGATAAACATGAAATGAAAGGGCAGGAAGAGGCAAACAAAACCAAACATTCCATATCAAAACAAACCTTTTCAAAGTCATAAATCTTCTCTCTGACTAACCCTTGCTAAATCTGTCCCAACCACATAAGTTGCCACCAACCAAGAATATAATCAATTGGCTCCCATCTTTTGTTTATATGATCATTAGTTCAAAATCAGAGACAAACACTACTGGGTGTGAAAACTGGTACCAATGGCACCTGAATTTACATCTGAAAATTGATTTGGGCCACATAAGGCTTTTAGGACAGCTTCTTCTGGAAGTCAGCGCAGCCACAAAGCATAATAAAAATTATGATGGGACTGCAGCAGCGTGCTAAACTCACTGTAAATTTCAGGTCTCCAAAGAGCCACAGTTGGTAAAGCATTATTGATGAGATGGTGAGAATGACTTGGAGCCATCTTTCTTGATGATTTAATATTGACAACTCAACTTAATAAAACATAACTTGGGATAGGCGGAAGGGTATTAAAATAGCCTGGTGCTCTTCATTACATTTAGCTTCTGATCAGATGATTAATCTAAGGCATGTTAAACAACTACTAAGCTGCAAAGATTAAGAAAGTTCTAACATTGAGGGACTGGCAGTCTCATCAATTCACAGCTTTAGGAGCATATTGAAAAGAAGTTTCCAACTATAGTTCTATGGAGTTTCCCTTTGATCTGGCATCTTTTTCAATACCAACTTCATTTTTCATGTTATTGGAAGGGAGCATAGAATAGTGGAGAGAGAAGCAGAATTTCAGTGCAACTGATGTGGTTTGGGATCTGTTACTCAGAGGTTCTGTGACACTGGGCATGTCAGGAATTTCTCAAAATCTCATTGTCCACATTCACAACACGCAGACAGTGATCCTGCTCCTCTCCCAGTGAGCGTGTAGGACTACACAGGTGAAAACTGAGTGCCCATATTTTGCCTTCCTTCTAGCTTTCCTATCCTTGTTATCCTTTCTAATTTCATCACATCCTTGTTTATCCTGTTCAGTGTGAAGTTATGTAAACTGTCCTAATGCTTTATTCAAACAGGCAGGACACACAGTGAATACACATAAAATCACCCGTCAGGAGTTCCCCTCGAGGGTATTTTGAGAATCAAGCAAGATACAGCATTTTTTAAACTGTGTATCCATACCAACCCATTATCATTTCCACTTTAGTTATGGGAGAGACTGAATTCTTACAAATATCCAATTACTGTATATTTAGTTAAGAGATTTAGAGAGCATGAAAGCATATCAGCTTCTATTGTGGTTTTGAATCATTCTTAAGGATCAAGTTAATTGCTCCCAAATTTATTACTTATTTTCCATGAAAAAAAATCATTTTACCAAAATGTCTGTGAAAAGGGAGGACACCATTCAAAACATACCATCTGGGAGTAGATATAAAACATATTTTTTTTTCTCTTGCATGCCTTGTAAGACAAATGTGTGAATTCGTTATTGCTGTAAAAACAGCAGCATCAAATGCTTTGCTAATTAATACTGACCCTGTGGTGGAGGAACATTTTCTGCTCTTCCCCAGAAAGCTGATCTTTCTGGTAAGCTGTTCTTCTGCCAGATCTCCTGATTTTGTACTCACTTGCACATCCTGATTCTAGAACTGAAATTTCACCTTCATGGCTTCAGTCCATTATTCCAACTTGTGAGATGTTTCTAATCTGGGAAACTTTAATCTCCAGCATTAGCTAGTATTCTCTGTTCATTTAAAAGCATATTCATACCTTTGTCTTTAAACTGTAGAAATATGATCCTTGGTCTCGGTGTAACTCCCCTTTTGGCTCAGATGTAACCCCTTGTTATGTTCCTATCTTCACCTCTATACTATTGGCTCAGGCAACATACACCACATATGTTTCACTTACAGTGTATCCTCTGGGCCTGCCACTGTGGTTGATAAATATGAGGTGCTCAATAAATACTAATTAAAATGATCACATTGTTTGAAATCTAGTTTCTTGAAAAGACCTGGAGATCCTTCTTGGCCAATAGGGACTGCAAAATAACCCACTCTCTGCCAAGCTTCCCATACCACTCACTTGATAAGCTTCCTTAAGGGCTGAATAAAGCTGTCAATGCTGCTGTATATTTAGAGACAGAACTTTCACTACTTGAAGCTGTGTAGACTTCTTTGATTTTAATAGCACACTACTCTTTGCAAATATATATTAGCTGTGGATATTGGAGTTTGCTGCTATTTGAGTCTTAGTTTTCTCATCTTTAAAATGGGGCTAATAATAGGATCTATCTCACAGATTTGTCATGAGAATTGCAGTAGATAGTCATACACACACAAAGTGTTTAGTGGATGCAGGAGGAGGGTTCATTTACTCATTGAACAAATATCTGGAATGAGGATGAGTGGGTGGGAAACAAAATGTTGCCTCCACCCTTTCACATACAGGTATTCACATTTTCCTGGTTTTGGATTTCTAGCCTTGGCTGATCAGGGCAACTGGCTGTCACCCTCAATCTGAGACTCGTGGCTGCCCTGAGCCACAGCTACAGTGAAGACACCTGCGGAGGGAGATAAAGGGCTCTTCCTCACTGTGGATGATCCTAGAGACAGCACTTTATCATCATGACATGTGACACTCCACTTGCAAAAGGCATAGCCTCCATGACCTTCACCCGGGCCACAGGATTGCTGTGGGGATGTTAATGAAATAAAGCTGATGAAGTACCGCAATTTCCTTTAAAAAGGGATGAGGCAGATATGCCATTTTTTATTAGTCCAAATATGAAAGTACTTTTAATGAGCACCCTAGCTTCTCATATTTGCTACTTAACTTTAGCTAGTTGATATTATTTCATAAGTACTAGGCTACAATTAGAAATAAGGGTTTTTGCCTTTCTATAGAAAAGAAAATCACGGACTTGGAGAACAGACTTGTGGTTGCCAAGAGGGTGGGGGAGGGAATGGGATGGGATGGGAGTCTGGGGTTAATAGTTGCAGACTATTGCCTTTGGGATGGAAAAGCAAGGAGATCCTGCTGTACAGCACCAAGAATTATGTATAATCACTTGTGATGAATCTATATATGTACGCGTAACCGGGTCACCAAGCCGTACAGTTGAAAAATTGACAGAAAACTATAAACAAGCTATAATGGAAAAATTAAAAAAAAAGAAAGAAGGTTGTTTGGAAGGATTTTTTTCCTCTAGAGGAATTTACATACACATACACACACACACACATACACACACACCTATATGTGTAATTATGATGTTTTTTCAGAAACCAACCATGGATCAACCAAATAAAGAACGATATTTTTAACAGACTATTATGCAGCCACCAGAATCACATCTTTAGACCAACTTGCCTGATATACTTTCTTATCATGATATATTTACTTATTTAAAAAAGGAAGAAACATATTTGCTTACATGTGATGTGTTCTCTAGTCTTTTATTTATATAACTATGAGTGAGGGGAAAATTTAATAACAAGAATAATGACAAGCCTAAGAAAAAGAGAAGACTAGCATCTAATTTGAATTGATCACATGCCAGAGTTGTACTAGGTGTTTTAAATATATGATTGCTCGCATTTGGTCGAAGCACTATCTCATTTCAGTCTCATCAAAGCACATTTATGGTTGCTATGATTATTATCATCCCATTTACAAATGGGACAACTATAGTTCAGAGAAGCTGTCCCTTTCATCAGTTCCAAATTGTGTATGCATCAGAGTGAAGTTGATTTTATGTCAGAGAAAAGTTATCATAACAGCAAATAATTAAAATAATAGGAATACCCATCAACATAAGGGACATAAATGATGGTACTTCTTTGCAATGAAATGCTCGAAAGCCAATGAAAATGGTACCACAGGAGGTACCACTTGAGGTGTAACTGCACAGCTCCTATTTAACCAACACTTTTGTGGATAACAGCCATAAGATCTTGACAATATATAACAAATAACTACCCGGAAGACCTGGATAGTGTACTAAAGCAGGAAGAAACTGGAGGGGAGTGAACACCTGGAACAAGGAAAAGAGGACAGTGCTGGGTGAGTTTCCCATTTTTATGGCTCTCATTCCACTGCATGGCAAGGGGACAGCTAAAAGTCTGAGGGAAAACCCAGTGTCGGTGGCTTAGAGAACACACAGCAGAGTTCAGGACAATAGTCACTGGACAGTAAACAGGGAAAATCCAGACAGGAGAGATTCCAAGACAGGGAGCCCCAACTTCTGTGCCTAAACTCTCCCCCAGACTCTGTTAGTGTGGCCCCCAGAACCATGCAAGGATGGGCAGTCTCTTAAGCAGCAGTACGTGAGCAGTACGCCCCCTGTAGGGGAGACAGGGTATGTAAACTTGAGTTTAGCTAAGCTAAATGCACAACAGAACAAACACACAAAATGCTCTTTCAGGAGAACAAAATAGAATCCAGAGGTTGTATATCATATCTTCTACAATGTTCAGGATATAATCCAATTTTTGACTGGCATTAGTAGAAAGAAAACACAAAACAAACAAACAAAAAACATTCTCATAAGAAAAGGTAATCCATGGCGACAAACTTCACTTCATGGGCCACTCAGATTTTGGAATTAGTAGTCAATGGTTTAAAAGCAGCTACTACAATTATCATCAAGTACCTGAAAGAAAATATGATGAATGGATAAGAAATCTCAGAAGAGAAATAGAAACAATAAAAATGAACCAAATAGAAATCCTAGAACTGAAAATTAAAATACCTGAAGTGAAATATACACTGGTTGGTCTTTACACCAAAATGAAGATGAAAGAAAATAAGTCAACCAGAAGACAAATCAATAAAAATTACATAGTAATGGAAAAAAAATAGGAATAAAGAGAAGGCATGAACAGATCTTTTTAGGGACCTGTGGGACAAAAGCAAAAGGACTAACATGAGTAATTTTTGTCCCAGAGATGGGGGCAAAAAAATGTTTGAAGTAACAGAGGCTAAAGATCTCTCAGATATGGTGACACAAAAAAATGACAGAATCAAAAATCCAAATAAGAGCAAATGGAAAGAGAACCACATGTAAGCCCATCACAGTCCAACTGCTGTAAACCCTAGATGAACAGAAAACCTTCCCAAGATCCAGAAATACACACACAAGACCACTATTTTATTTGTAACAATGAAGTCTAAATGAGTCTAAATGTAAAAGTTAAAGCTCTACAGCCTCTGGATGAAAACATAGACGAATATTTTCTCTACTGTGGGTACAGGAGTAAATTCCTTAGAGTCAGTACAGAAATCCATAACCATAAAAGAAAAAACATTAAAAGTAGACTATTAAGAACTTATGCCCATCAAAGAGCATCATTAAGAAAATCAAGAGTCAAGCCTCAGACTAGAACAAAATATCTGCAAAATAAACACCTGACAAGGGACTGGTGCCCAGGATATATATAAAAAAAACCCTCCTATAAATCAATGATAAAACGATTAAAAAATGCGTTAAACATTTGAAAAGCTACTTTACAAAGGAAGATGTATGAATGGCCATAAGCACAGGAGTCATTGGGGTAATAGAAATTAAATCCACAGGAGATGCTACTACAGCCCCACACAAAAAACTAAGATTAAACATCAGTAACACCAGGAGTTCCCATCATGGTGCAGCGGAAATGAATCAAACTAGGAACCATGAGGTTGAGTGTTCGATCCCTGGCCTCGCTCAGTGCGTTAAGGATCCGGCATTGCCGTGAACTGTGGTATAGGTTGCAGAGGCGGCTCAGATCTGGCGTTGCTGTGGCTGTGGCATAGGCCAGCAGCTGCAGCTCCTATTGGACTCCTAGCCTGAAAACCTCCATATGCCGCAGGGGTGGCCCTAAAAAGCACAAAAAAACCCCCTCAAAAATCAGCAACACGAAATGTTTGTAAAAATGTGCAGCAATGCCACCCTCATGCGTAGCTGGGGGGTAGAACAACCACTCTGGAGAAAGGACAGGCTGTTTCTTATATTCAGTATGAAGCTACCGCAGGATGCAACAATTTTACTCATAGGCATTTACTCGAGAAATGAAAAACATATATCTGTACATAGATTCATATGTGAATGATTGTTTATACTGGTTTATCCATGGTTTCCAAGAGCTGGAATCAAGGCAGACATCCAACAATAAGGAGGATGGACTAAAAAAATGTGCTAAAACCAGGCAATGAAATAGACCTCAGTAAAAAAAAAAAAAAGAATGAATTCCTGATAAATACGCAACAACGTGGTGAAGCTCTAAACTTTACACTGAGTGAAAGAAAAATAAAAAAATACATACATACTATATGATCTCATTTACACAGAATTCTAGAAGAGACATAAGTGATCTATGGTGGAAAAATCAGCAATCAGCATAGTGGTAGCCTCTGGGGCTGAGGGTAGGGTGGGGTGGAGGCAGAGAGCAACTAGGAAGGGCCATGAGGGAACCTTCTGGGGAGAAGGAGCTGGTTTTTATCTTGATGGAGGTTTGGGCTGCACATTTGTATGCATTTGTCAGAAGGCAAAGGTTATACACAAGGTCTGTGGATGTCATAGTATCGGAGTATATGAATTTTACTCCAAAAGGAAAATAAGAACCATAAATAAATACTGAACTCTAATTACTAATATGCACACAGAATTAGTTAGGGGGTAGTATGTTCCATATTTGTCACTTACTTTGAAATGCAAAAAATGAGACAGATTGAAATATGGAGGGACAGATTGATGTGTGCATTATGTTTACATATATATATACACATATATGTGTGTCTGCGTATATATATGGGTGTGTATATATATTCTAGAAGAGACATAAGTGATCTATGGTGGGGGAAAACCGGCACAGTGGCTCTGTTTTATGTATATATAAACAAGTAAAACATAAACTGTAGAATCTAGGCTGTAAGTGTGTGGTTGATCAGTATGAACTTTTTTCAACTTTATTTTGAAAATATTCATAATAAAACGTTGGGGAAAAAAAGAGAGTTCAGCAACAGCTTTATAAAATAGAAGGGCAGGATCCCCTAATGGTATAAGTGGATCGCAGATCTGCATCTGGCTGAGGAGACAGCAGACGCGTAGATCTAAGCACCCCTTCCTGCTGTAATAAGCTCTAGACAAGCAAGGCACGGTAGTGGGTTTTGATCTAGACAGCTAGAATACTTAGAAGATAGGATAAATGCTTTAGTCATTTCCTGTTTTTATATGGAAGATTTGGGAAATTAGGCTCTATTATTTTCTTTTGGAAATATTATCAAACAGTGCTCAAAAGCTTTTGTGCCAGAGGAAAAAAGCCTGGTCATGCCATCGTGTTGAGTTTGTCACCCATATGGGCTCCTTGGTCTCACATAGCCCCTTTGCTTGTTTTGCTTCCAGTTTTATGTTTGTTAGGCAGAATGACTGCAGTCAACAGACGTCAGTCCTGGCTCTGCTGTTTATCAGCTTTCAGCCATTTTGCATACTTTTCTTAATACATTTAGACCATTGTCTCCTTGTCTTTCATGGTTTGGTCACAAAGCTGATTCTGACACTTAAAGGTAAAATCTACTTCCACAAATGCTTTGAGAGCATTTTTGCAGAAATTCTGCAAAATTTCTAGTACCAAAGAGCTTTAGCTGGTTTGCCTTCTAAAATAGACCCTCCATCTGCAGAGCTAATTCACAAATCTGCAACCTTTGCCAGAAATGCAGGAACATCTGATCACAGAGGAGAACAGGAAGCCTTCCCAAATGAGCCTGGTAGGCTCTACTAGAAAACTCAGGATCTCCCAGACAGCATTTCCTTTCCGTCATTTTTCAGGGACTCCTGGTGTAATTCAACAGACACAGAACCTAAGCCCACCTGGTAGGGAACATCAAAGGTCATCTGATCCCAGACATTCTGAGAGCTCAGCCACATAACAACGTATGCATCTTAAACAATGCTCAGAAGCCACAACCCAGTTCTTGCCGCATCCACAATAATGTTATTTAACCCTGCCTGAGCCATTCTAGTTCAAGAAAGTTGTCATTCGTGCCAAAGTTAAGACACATGAAAGTTGAAAGTGGCTCGGAACGAAAACCCCAGGTCAAGTGCTTCTGATGAAATATAACTTGAATGCTTTGAGGGAGATCTCAGGAGGTAAGCCTTGGTCAGGCCACTGTCACAAGCTGATCTTCCTAGGGACATTTAGTCTCTCTCCTTGTGCCCCCAAAGCAGAGCCTGACCAAGCAGTTGGGTGAAAGTATTTTACTTGGAAAGTGATGCCAGGAAACACAAATAGGAAGTGGGGAAGTGAGGCACAGCTGGGGGACAAGTGGATAAGTGATGCCATGATGGGCAGGGCACCACTGGGGACCTCAGTTCCACTGGGACCCCCTGAGAGACAAGGGAGAATGTGCCCCAGGGTTGTCCACTAAGTACAAGGATGCTGGAGAGTCAACCCACAGATCCGTAGTCTGACTCAGCAAGCTGTCAAGTGATGGGCAGAGGCAGGCTCCGGAGGAAAGGCGCTGCCATGCTGAGAGGCTATGGGACAACTCAGAGGGGAACCCAGGATAAGGGTGGGACTCCCATAGGGAGAGCAACAACCTCTTCCCTGCTCTTTGTCTAATTCAATGTTTTCCAGACAGTACATTTAATGTCTAGAATCAGCAGATTTAGATATGAATACTGACTTATAACTGAATATTTATATCATCAAATATTGACTTAGCAACTCACTTAAGCTTTTGGCATTCATTTCCTCATCTGTAATGACAGTATCTAATGGAGATTAAGAGAGATGATGGCTGAAGGGGAGTTCCCCAGACTCCTTCACATAGAAAACAGCACTGTGCAGTTGTTATATCATATTCTCTGTGACCTCTTGAATAACACGGTTTTAAACGGCATGGGTCTACCTCTCTGTGGACTTTTTTCAATAAATATGCAGCACATGTATTTTCATTTCATATATGTTTAACACATATATACACTGTTGTATATGTATATATATATGAATATATACATATTATAGGATATGCTATAGTATGGTGCATATAGATCATATCCCATTATAATACATTAACTATATTAATATTTTACCATTGTTGTGGAGACGTACAATATCAGGGTAACCAGTATAGGATTCTTCAGTGACCAGGCAGGCTACATTTTTTTCTCTGCTTCCCTAAGATCAATGCATACTCTTTACATAAATAACATATTCAGCTGGGACTCTGAAAGTAGCTTCTTTACATCTAGCTAGTGTGTTACCTGGGGAATTTTAGGGAGGGCAAACAGGGAGGGAGATTTTAGGAATTCTCATTACCATGTGGGTGACTGCCTGCTTAACTCTCAGCACAGGGTTATTAAATCGCGGTTCCTAATTAAAGGAACCAATGCTCTTTTAATGCAAAAGGGAGGTAATATAGTACAGAAATTGAAAAAGATCACAGTACACATGTGTGTGTTCAAGAGCTACACATGCAAATGCACACACACACACACACACGAGAGAGAGAGAGAGAGAGAGAGAGAGAGAGAGAGAGAGAGAAGCCAGTTACTGGCATTGAACGTCCTTGCTTCCACCATGAGCTGTCTTTCCAAGCAACACAGCGGATTTAGTGCAAACTCTAGAACAAGACAACTTGTACCCAAATCTCAGCTTCACGATCACTAGCTGTGCAAGCCTAACCAAGTTACTGAACTTCTCTCAACTTGCGACTCTTTATCTGTAAAATGGGGACAGCAAAAGGATCTTGCAGGTCCTGTTATTAGAATGAGGAACTGATGAGGTGTTGTGAGGAAAGTGACCAACTCAGCACCTGACGTGGGCAAGCACGCAGGGCATCTTAGTACTGTGCTCATCTGAAGTGGGTTTCCTTCAGATCTGAGTATATGAAACTACTCTCTGAAAGGCCATCCCATATTAAAAGAGTTGCATTTCACTCTTATGTATATAAGCAGAATTTTAGAGTCCAGAGAAATTTTAGAAATCCTCTTGGGGCAGTCTTTCTCTAACTTTTCTCCAACAGGAAGGATATCTTTAAAATGCGCATTCAGATTCAGGCCTGAGATTCTGCTTTTCTAAGAGCCATGGTGATGCTCTTGGCCCTCAAATCATGCTTTGTCAGAGCCCTTATTTTCCCAATAGGACCCGGACCATCTATGCTAAGTTGCCCAAGATCACACAACTCATGAAAGAAGATTTACATTTAGAATTCAAGTGTTTAGATCCCTAGTTTATCACCCCACTCAGGCCTGAACACAAATGTCATCTACCTTCTGATGGGAAATTCTTCCCAGCTAGAAGGCATTGCTACTGATTCTCCACAGAAAGGCAGCCTTCACGATGAGTTAGAGTCCTCCGTGGAGAACTGTGTTCTCACTCTGCAAGATAGGACTGTACTGATGCATATGACAGACACGAGTAGTATTTCCAGTGCTACACATAAGTACTTTGGCAATCTAATAGTCATCGATGGATTAATGCAATTACTGGAAAACCTTTAAGTGCCTTCGGAACATCTCGAACAGGTGAATCTACGTTTTCAATCGTTCATTTTATGAACTATGAATAGTGATCAAGTATTTCCAGTATCTAACTGATAAGATATACTCTAAATGTAAAATACATGTAGCACTTCAAAAACCACCTACATAAAGAAGGATGTATTAATAATTTTATATTGATCACATGTTTCAATGATCTTTGCATATCCTGGGTTAAATAAAACATATTATTCAGTTAATTTTACATGTTTATTTTCTCTTTTTAAATGCTGATACAAAAAAATTAAAATTGCATATGTGGCTTAAATTATATTTCTACTAGAGACTGGTTTAGATGGATGGATGGATAGGTGAGCATATATATGACAGATGGAGAGAATTAACCTTATGTATTTAATTTATAATCTGATTTACACATAAGTATGTAAAATCAACACAAGCATAAAGTATTTCAGGATTGTCTCTGTATACCTATCTTCTCAAATGGCTTATATATGCACCTGTATATGGTATATATTCTTTAATCTTTGTTCAAACATTTAACATGATTAAATTTCTCCCACATACTCACATTAAAATTACCTTTCGATGTTTATGACTTGAAACACTGACTACTCATTACAACATGCTTGTACTTGATAGTCGATTTCATGAATTATTACTTTCCCAATGACAGGCGGACAGGGCCTGCAGCTCCCCAAGGAGAACACGTCTCCCTTCCTCACTGATGTGTGTCCTTTAACGGATCAGTGAGGGCAGTGAACAGCCCCCTGCCTAGGAGACTGCAAAGGTCTGGCACTCTAGCCAAGGCCTGGGGGAACTCTCAGAGAAGAGCAGCGGTAGCACGGGTTTATCACCTGGCTCTACCACTTAACACGGAATCTTTAGGCAAATTGTTATCCTCCTTGACTGCATCTCGTTATCTGAGATAAGAGGACGATGAAAGCATACACCTTATGGATTTGTGCGAGGACCAAGTAATATGCTGCTTGTAGGGGACTCTGCATGTTGCCTGGCACACATCAGCCCTCAGGGTTCCTGGCTATTGTGGCAGAGGTGTCTCATGCTCATATGCCGTCAGGTCTCCTCTCTTCTGAGCATGGTGAGAATCACACTTTCCTGTTCCCTTGGCAACTGGATGGGGTCTTGTCATTATTACAATCAATGGATTATAGTAAGAAGTGGAGTCTGCCACTTCCAGGACAGAACCTGTCATTGTGTATGTGGAATCTGGAATATTCTCTTCTTTTGCCATGGAGAACTTACTGGTATCTTGTTGAGGTGGTGTTGTCATGACATCATCGGGCCTGACTGACTACACAGAGCAGAGCACCTCTTTAACCAATACCGGTTATGTAGCATGAGCAATAAATAAGCTTTCGTTGTCTAAGCCATTAATATTTGAAGGACTGTTTATTACTGCAGCACAACTCAACCTGATTTACATATTGTTACCTAAGGCAACTCCTCTGCTGAACTAGGTCTTTAGATTTGAAAATAACAAGGAATAACAAGGTTTTTCTATAGTTCCCGACCTATAATTTCTCACAGATAAATACAAATAATTCAGTCTTCTGCTCCACAGTAACTGAAGGTCAGTCATATTGGGCGTTTTCTCTTCATACAATCTCACCAAGCGGGTTATGTAAGTCATGTTTGCTTTCCTAAAACAGCTTCTGCTTCTAAGACATCTTTTATGACCAAGGTACTTTTTTTTTCAATATTGCACCAAGGCTATTAAAAAGAATGGAAACTACGGATCATAAAAACGTCAACAGTGAAACACTCATTTCCGTGTAAGTTGTGAAATAAAATCAATAGATGTTAAATCTATTCTTTAAGAACAAAGGAAGATAAAGGGAAATGTTTTTGTTATTATTTGACCCAAATTTATGTATTCATTATGGCTTATGGCTAGAAGGAACCCCCAAAGGCCGTCATAGTCAATACCTTCAAATTGTCAAATTTATCAAAATTTATAGTCAAATTATTTAGTTACAGGGACAGAAATCACATGTACTTTGGATATTACATTTTTATAGAATAGTTAATGATTTTACAGTTTTCCAGAATCTAAGAAAGCTAAAATTTGTTGCTGCAAGAGTAGAATTTCTTAATAAGCATGACAGGAAGCAAGAGGATTTCAAGAACAGCCACTGCGGTATTTAAGGTGAATTTTTTTTTTTAATCTTGAGAAACATCGTGTTTATCAGAAAAAAAAAAAGGAAAATTGTCCCCCGAGATTGGGGAATTTTTCAAGTGCATTTGGTCCAGTTGTTCCTCCTTTCCTTACTTTCATTTCCTTATTTGGTCGCTGGAAACCACAAAGACCACCTGCTTCACCTGGATCTCAAGAGAGAAGGCTGGAATCAACATTTGTTTTAAAAGCTCTGTTTTCCTCTAAAAGATCATGGCTTGTTCCTTTGAAGAACAGAACCCATGATGTACAACTTAAGGTCTCGGGAGGCACTAGGAACAGGCCCTGCCCATGCTGACCAGGATTACCGCTAGACTGGAGGTCAGAATGAACGTTCAGGGAGAGCTGGTAAGGGTGAGGATGGCCCCACATCTGTCAGCCTGGAGGAAGCAGTGACAGTGTTTCCGAGAGGCAGCACAGCCTAGTAGCTAAGGTGCTGGTGCCAGACTTCCTGGGTTTGAATATCCTGGCTCTACATTTTCCAGACAGGTGAACTTGAATTTCATGCCTCAGTTTCTCATCTTTGAGAAGACAATAATGAATAGTCTATACCTTAGAGGGCTGTTATATAAATTAAAGGTGGTAACACTTGTGCATAAAGCAGTACCTGAAGTGTAGCAGATGCTATCTCTACATCTGTTTCTTAAAAAGAAAATAACGGTGCTGCCAAAGTGATTTGATGATATTTACAAATGGTATTTACTAATCAGAGATATGAAAAACACCTTCAGCTTCACAGTTCTGTCAGAGAACCACTTGTGTGAACTGTGGCCTGTGCTGGAACCCTGATCAACACCAGTGACCTCATGTGAATGAGAGGGACACTCCTGATTACTCCCTAATGGAAGAAGAACAACTGACACACATAATTCCAGATGTGTGATTACAAAGTCATTCTGTTGATGTTTTATAGGATAACTTAAGAACATGCATTGCAGATTCTGATAATCTACCTTAAACTGAAGCAGATGCTGCCCCTTATTCTTGGATACCCAGGCGATGAAAGGTTGCCTCCAACCCCCAACTTTACAAATCTTTGCAGTGAAAACATTCTGACCAGTGGGTGGTGATCATGTGTCATAACGAGAAAGATCATACTTCCTTCAAAAAGCTGAGCTACAATACTGGGAAGAAACTGAAGAGTAAGGGAGCAGGGGCTAGATAAGGCTAAGAAAAGTGGTGAGCAAGCTGGACACAGGCCATGCCCTTAGCGAGCTTGCAGTCTTCACATAATAAATAGTGGAGCTCCAGGGATGTAAAATATTCCAGCCCCTCCCATCCCAACTGCCTGTTTAATTCTTCTTGTAGAGCTATGGGCACACATTAAGAAATAAAAGCATTCAAGATGAAGACTGTGGGGACCAGTCTCCATTAATGACAGCAAAGGCTCATGGACAAGTCATGAGAACTGTCAGACAGCTAGTTCAGAAGACCACGCCTTAGTCTTTTTTTTTTTTCTTTTTCTTTTTAGGGTCACACCTGTGGCATATGGAAGTTCCAAGCTAGGGAGCTTCCTACGCCACAGCCACATCAGATTCAAGCTGTGTCTGTGACCAACACCACAGGTCACGGCAACGCTGGATCCTTAACCCACTGAGTGAGACCAGGGACTGAACCCACGTTCTCATGGATACTAGTTGAGTTTGTTACCACTGAGCCACAGGAGAACTCCCAACTACACCTCCGTCTTGAAATAAAGAGTCTGACTGCAACAAAAAGGAGCAATACATGTGAGAATTCTACTTTCTCACATTCTTGGCTAACTTAGACTGCACGTGCCAGATACTGAATGCCATTGCATGAGCAAGAGTGTAGTATATTCCTGTGAGACTGATTTCTGAAGTTACAGAGTTCTAAGATGTCTAATTTAATAGCTATGGGACATTTTATCAGTTAGTTTCACATTTTCAGCTCTTCTATCTGTAAACTAGGAATGAACATCATTGTGACAATGTGATGGGTCATTTTAGAGACTGAGATAATGCCTATAAAATGATTAGGACAATGGCTGGCACTCAGAAAATCTATAAAAATATTACCATCATCACCTTCATCATCCCACTGGCATAGCTGGCATCTGCTATGATTCAACCCATAAAATCCGACCATGGCACCCGTCTCTCATTGATGTTGTTAGCTGCCATGTCTGCTGAAACTGCTGTTTTGCTAAGCCCTAGGTGTATCTTCTGTACAGTGGCAGTGACGCCCCACCTAGTAGAGTAGCTGGTAAGATTTAATGAGATGATAGGCTGATGGCTCCCTAGGAGCTCTGGAGTTAAGAACAAGTGTGAGGGCTTCCTAGGCTGGGCTGTGGACACCCGTGTTAAGTCCTCCTTCAAGATTTTGGCTTGAGTAACTCGGAAGAATGGAGGAAGGAGAAGGCCTAAGACACTCCAAGATTTAGAGGCCAGGGATAGGAAGAGGAAGAAGTTAAGCAGGCAAGAAGGACAGGCCTAGGAGGGAGGAGGAGAACCTAGACATTACTGTTCTTTTTATTTTATGTTAAAACATATTTCATCATCCTATTCTATTTCAACATTTTCCTAATGTATTTATGTTATGCTTCCCTTGACTATAATAAACCGATAGCACTACAAATATTACAGAATGTGTACTTTATCTCTAAAGCTAAAATTACATCAGGCCCTTGGGTCATCAATCTTAGCTTGTCCAGGATAAAAAACATGAATAATTCAAAGTTTTATCAGAAAATGATAGTCCTTTGTACAGTTATTTGCTACTACTTATCAAGTATTGCCTTTGTTTCAAACACCCAGTTAGTCCCTTCATGTGCTCTCTATTGTATAATTCTTGGCAACCAAATTTGCAATGTTCCCATTTTACAGATGGGAAACAGAAGTTCCAAGGGCTGCGGTGACGTGCCCCGTTCTCAGTGGAAGTGGGCAGGAGACATCAGGCTCTTCTCACTTCTAAGTCTGTGCTCGTCAGCACTGCCCCACACAGCCTCTCTACAAACTCATCAAGATGACTGAGAGGTATATTGAACTGCCTTCTGCTGCCCTAAGATTTAGTGCTAAGGCAAGCAAGGCTGCTCCTTGGAAGGGAATCTGCAAATCAACAAATAATCAGAAGGAACAGAGACAGGCCAAACAAGGACAAAATGATTTCCAGGGAAGTGAAACTCAGTTTTCTGTGAACAAGCAGGGCCTAAAGAGGCTGGCCACCAATGGAAGCTTAGAAAACAATATGACACACTGACAGTGTCCATCCTATTGGCAGGAAGTGCTGCTGAGGCAAAGACCCCACTCGATGACAAGGGCCGTCTGGGCCCATTGGTGGGGTAAAGTTAGCAGGCTTTCTTAGCCCCACTTCTTTGAACATCCACTCCGCCCCACACTTCATGCTCACTAAGCAGTCCTCTGGTTATGATCTGGCTTTCCACAACAGCGAAGGAGATACAGAAAATGTGCTGACCATGTGGACCTGGAGTGCTTGGTCTCTGTGACAGTAATTTCTCTTTGTAAATTAGCAGATCAGTTCCATGCAGGGAGAGAATTTGCTGAACATTTGGGCTTTGTGTATCTCAGTGCCTATGATAGTTATTCCCCTTTTTAAATTAATAGATTGGCTTTACACAGGAAGAGAAAATGCTGATCACACAGACTTTGAATGTTCCGGTCCTTGTCACACTCATTCCTCTTTGCAAATTAATAACTTGGCATTCAGGTTTTGAATCCCTTTTGTACGCATCAGCCCTAAGAGGAGGCTCTTCTCTTTGGGCTGACAGTGTCGGGAGGCCCGTAGCTGGCTGGGTGAGCAGCTTGTCCCTGATTGCTCAGGACATTCCTGGTTTGAACTCTACCACTCCCTCTTGGGAACCTCCTCTGCTTCAGGAAAAGTAGGGTAGCTTGCTCAGGACTTCCTCAGTTTTAAAACTGAGAGTTTTGCAAGTCTCTAAAGAAGCCCCTTAGTCCTTGATAACCCAACAGCTTAGCCACTTGGTAAGGAAAACCCAACATCACAATGTAGCAGAGAAAAAGCTAAGTGCTTCAGAAACTACCTACATGTGCCAAATTCAAATTTCATATCTAGTTTTAGAAGGACCTTTAAGCTGTTACTGTCTTACAACTTCTAGATATTACACCACAGTATAATCCATGAGTATTTTATTTTACAGCTCTTATACTTTAGACATTTTATAGAAGGCAAACTTTACACTAACATACACGAGTTAAGATGATTGTTTTAAACTGGACCACATCCAAACTACAGTTCTTCCTGGCTGAAAACAGTCTTGTATGCTTATTTTTAGATCCCAAAGCCACTTGCCAGTTGCTACGCAGTGGAACCGCGCAGACTAGCAGAGGTTTTGCAAATGAACATTTCCCCAGCTGTATTTGCTGTTGACCCTTCCCTCTACTAGCCAGAGGGAGTAGGAAGAGAGTATGGGCCTTAAGGAGATATAATTTCCTTTCTTGAGCCATGTGGAAGTACCTGGGCCAGGGATCAAACCTGTGCCACAGCAGTGACCCAAGCTACAGCAGTGACAACACTAGATCCTTAACCTGCTGAGTCACCAGGGAAATCCCAGAGGGAGATGTAGATTCTGCTTTCACATGCTTGGACTGATCCCTTTGGAAGCCAATGACCACAATGACTTCTGGTTAGCTCTGCGGAAGCCCAGGTAGCATATAGAAAAAAGGCCACATGTAGAAGTACCAGGGTGCCAGATTTCTGAGTAAAGCTTTCTTGGATCTTCAGCCTAACCAAACTGGTAGCTGAAAAGAGCTCAGTGAAAGACCCTTCTGATATGTGGTTGAACCCTGCATGAATTCTTGACTCACAGGAACATGACCAAAGAGAATCGTCCTTATGTGAAGTCTCTGAGTTTGGGGTAGTTTGATACACACTGATAGATAAATGAAATACTTCTTCCCACCCACGTGATGGCCCTGACCACCTGTGATAGAGCAGCTAGCTGGTCATCTTACAGTTATTCTGAGGGTCACTCTCATGATTCTCACTGCACTTAAAGAAAACTGAACCTCCATCCTCTGTCACTCTTCCCACCGACCCCTGGGACCCAGCAATCCGTCATCACAAGCATCACTGGATATTTATGGGCTAATAGCTATTCAATTAGAAAGGCACTTATTAATTCAATGCCTCTCTATGCAGTACTGGTTATGAGCCAGGCACTGAACTAAGTATGGGAACCAACTGGCATAGGAGATGGACGCAAAATAAAAAAAGAAACAATGGTTTTAAACGTTATTACAAATCGTGGCAAATGCTGTGAATGGAACACACAGAGACAGACAACACACACACATAAACTGTGATAGAAATTTATAGAGTATATCTAATTTAAATAAGGTGATCAAGGAAGGCTTCTCTGAGGAGATGATGTTTAATCAGATGTTTAACAGGGAAAGACCTCAACATCATTATTCCTAGATTCGGCTCTAGCTTTCCAGATGCAAAGCCCAGAACCAAAGTCCAAGGGAGGCCTCATATCTCCCCTGGTTCTAGAGTCAGCCAATTAGATACCATTTATTCTGCTAGCATACCTTCTTCTTCATTTTCCTCTGCTCCATAAATTGCCTCTCTTCCCAGACTCTCTATCTCGGCTTCCAGCCTCCAAGCTCAGTCCCCACAAGCTCCCTAGAGGGCCCTTCTCTCGGATAATCATCTCCTGGTCTACTGGGCACCTCAGTGCCAACATTAGCATGGACATTCACACAGGCACTGGCAAACCCAAAGTCCAATTACCTTTTAGTTCTGTTGTGCAGAGATTATTCGCAATTGCCATATCTGAGGTGAGCAGGTGGGGTAGGGCTTCTTTATTTTTGCTCTATTCCTTTCTCTATTTATAAATATTATTATATAGTTTTTAACTAACTTTATGCAGCATTTAATTGACAAAGAACAACTAAATTTTTATTTAGGGCTAAAAATATTATTTAATGATTTGTGTGTTTAAGACAATAAAGATTTCATGGAGCTAAATAAGTATTCTTACTTTTAAAAGTAAAGTTGCTTGGGAATCATGATAATCTAAGACCCCCCCCTTTTTTTTCTTAAGTTAACTTTAAGCCATCTCCCTAATCCCAATTCAATGTCTCTAAAAATCAGGGTGCAGCTTGCAACTGATGCTAAAGAAAGACTGTGTCCAAATGTAAATGTCGACACTTTTCTTTCTTGATGGTACCAAAGATACAGGTATGACTGATTCACACTCTGGTCTCAACTCCTGTCCTCCCCCACTTCTAGAGCAGGAGGTGGTTTTATCTCAGGGGGTTTAAAATTAACATCACCAGGCCTCAAAAAATTCAAGGTGGTGCAGACCAGAAAGAATGGTCTAGAAGGTAACCTAGGACTTGGTTGTAAAGAGGTTTCTTGAGTTAGACTAAAAATTCAGTGGTGTGCAAATATTCTTCTGACACCTGGAGTGGTAGTAAGAAATATTTGCTAACTCACCAAAGGGAAGAGTCATCCAAATGCCACTTTTCTTTTACTATTTTCAGCTTTTTAATTAAAATAGAAAATTTATCATTCATATGTTAAACTTCAAAAGACATAAGTGTATAATTTCACGAAGTTGTGTGTGTGGGGGTGTATAGTAAATATTCCTGTAAAACCACCATGGACATCAAGATGTACAATATTCTCATGGCCCCAGAAACGTCCCTCATGCCCTCTGCGTCACTGTGTTTCAAAGGTGACCACCATAGGATAGTTCTGCCCACTGCTGAACTTTAATGTGACAATCTCCTTCATACCTAACTTTTTCATGTGAGTCACATCTAGGAGGTTCTTGAGCATAACAGTATTTTGTATTGCTACATGATATTCATCTTATGTGCATATTAACATGTATCCATTTGTCTTGTGATGGGCTTTCATGGTATTTTGAGTTTTTAGCCATTATGAATAGCTTTCTGGACATTCTTGTAAATGTCTTTTGGTGCACATATGGAGGTATTTCTTCTAGGCATATATCTGGACGTGGACTCTCTAGGTTACAGGATGTTCGGTTTGCAGTGTGTGACAGTTCTAGCTGCTGCACATCCTTGTCAACACTTGGTATTGTCCAAGCCAATTTGGTGTGTGTATCTAATAGTATCACTGTACAATGTCGTTGTCATTTTACTTTCTGTTTCCCTGATGCCTAATGACAAAAAAAAGAAACAAACAAACAAAAACCTTTTTTACATGTTTAGCTGTCATTTGGATATCCTCTTTTGCAAAAGGTTTGTTAAAATCTATTACCTATTTTTAACTAGGTTATCTGCCATTTGTTATTGTTTTGCAGGAGTTGTTAATTTATCCTGGATCAATGTCCTGTAACAGATAATATATATTATAAACATTTTCCCACTCTACGGCCAGTGTTTTCATTTCCTCAGTGGTGTATTTGGATAAGTGCTTTTAAAAAAATTTACTGAAACCCAATTTATTCATCTTCCACTTACATACATAAGAAAAATTGACTTATAATTTTCCTTTCTTTTAATGTTCATGTCAGCTATTGTGATAAGTGTTATATTGGCTTTAATAAAAGAAATTTAAAAGGGTTTCACTTTTTCTACTTTCTGGATAATTTTTATAAGATTGGCATAAATGTTCCAAAAAATTCGCCATGAAGTCATCTGGTCTGGAGACTACTCAGTTTTAAAACAATAGATACAGGACTATTCAGATTTTCTATTTCTTTTTTATACAGTTTAAAATTTTTAAAAATTTTATCAGAGTATAGCTGATTTAAAATGTTGTGTTAGCTACTGGTATATAGCAAAGTGATTAAGCTATACATATACCTATATCCTTCCTTTTCAGATCATTTTCCCATATGGGTTATACAGTACTGAGTATATTTCCCTGAGCTATACAGTAGGTCCTTGCTACTTATCTATTTTATATATAGTAGTGTGTATATATACACATTTTCTCTTTCTTCCCATGTATGTTTTAGTAAATTTTTTATGTTTTGATAGAATTTGTCAATTTTGTTTAATTTTCAAATTGACTTTCAGAAATGTGTTCACAATGCCCTTTCCTTGTGTTTTTCAATATTTAGAGGATGCCTAATGATATATCCTTTTACAGTCCTTTGATTGGTAATTGTGCCTTTTGTTTTCTTTTTCTTGGTTTTCCTTACCAGGGGCTATTTGATTCAGGAAACTTTCAAAAACCAACTTGTGATTTTATTGCATTTTTTTCCTATTTATATCTACTTTCTATGTTACTGACTTTTTTTAAAACTTTATTTCTTTCTATTTTTTTAGAGTTAGATTTGCCATTCTTTAATTTAGGTCATTTATTTTCAAGTTTTCTAATTATACATTCAAAGCTGTAAACTTTTCCTCTACTTTCTCTCTACCGCACAAGTTTTATTATATTTTCACTGTATTTCATTCAAAGTATTATCTATTTTCTATCATTATTTCTTATTTTACTCATTAACTATTTCAAAGTATATTGCTTAGTTTTCAAACATGTGGGGATTTTCTAGTTTTCTTTTTGTGATCGATTTCTGTTTTAAATATACAATGGTGAGAACATACATTCTGTTCAGTTTCTCTTTTCTGAAAAATTTTTAGAGGGTACTATGACCAGTGTATGCTGTATTGGTAACTACTTCATGTGTACTTTAAAATAATGTATATTCTAAAGTTTTTAGGTGTAACGTTCTATATATGCTATTGAAATTTCCATTATCTCTTTTTATCTTTAGACTAACTCACATATCAGCTAATGACAGGCAGGTTAAAATTTCTAGCTATGATGATGGGTTTTTCTATTTTTACTGTTATAGTTCTACTTTATATATTAGTTAAATTTTATACCTTGAATTGAATGAATCCAAATTTATGGTTGTTTTATCCACCAGATGTATGGTTTTATAACTGTGAAACGAGACTTTTCATCAGTACTAATACTTCTTTAACATCTGTATTTTCTCTGATAATAGCATAGCCGCACCAGCTTTGTTTTAGTCAACACTTACACGGTAAATTGATTTAAATCTGTTCACTTTTAATCTTTTGAGCAAGGCCAAGGATCGAACCCGCAACCTCATGGTTCTTAGTCGGATTCATTAACCACTGAGTCATGAAGGGAACTCCTATAGTTATACTCTTAATTGGATCACTTTGTATTCCTGGGTCCTCATGTCATTCTATAGTCCACCTTAGCTTGGTAAATCATTGTATTGTGGGTAGATCACACACCCTAATATGAGTGTGATACACAGAGAGAAAGTCTAAAAATGAGTACATATAGAAAGCCAAAAGACAGAGAAAGGAAAACTGGGCCCTTCTGACACATATTGAGCCCCTGTGTTAAGTTTATGACAGCCATTTAGCTACTATACCAAGTTATAGTGACAGCCAGAACTCCCTATCCTGGGCATTTACTATGTGTACCGTATTAGGTCACGGTCTCTCTCTTTACTAGATAGCAGTATCTAGTATTTACTCTTTGTCAGTCCCTGTCCTAAGAACTTCATGTGTATTATCTCAGTCAACTCTAATATTAAACCTAGGAGGTAATACTTTTATTCCCATTTCACAGATTTAAAAAGTCTTAAAATGGTAAATAAAATAAAATAAAGAATAATCTGTCATAAATTACAAAGCTGATGAATTCCAGAGCTGGGATTTAAATTCAGGAAATCTGACTCCAAGCTGCTTAGCTATTAAATGTCTCATTTAAATGCCTTTCCCAGTAGGCTTTCTTTTGTGGAAAGAAAAACCAGGCTATCTTTAGACTCTGGTCCAACATATAAAACCTATTTACTTTGCCAAATACTATTTTATAAAATATCTATTTTATTAATAATTGCTGAGGTCTGTCTTTTCCATTGTTCTTATTTGAAGTTTTATTTCGGAAATTTCCACTTTTGCCTTTCTAAATATTCTTAAATATTTTATGGGCCTTCATGGCACATCTTCCATAAAAAATATGGATTGTAGCTTTTCCCATTTGTGGCAGAATTCAGGGAGAGATGAAAATATATGAACCCAAATTTTGTTCATCTTACATCTTATTTCTATAGGAAGCTGTTCTTTTTCTTGCCAAAGAAATGTTGACAGTTTGGATTTATAACAATGCAGTCAGAAACCTTAAGGTTTTATAAAAGAAAATAATGTATCATTAGGCACTCTGAAGGGATAATGAGGCATTTACTACATCTTGCTCATTTTGGTAAAGGTTCCTAGAAATAAACATTAACTTGTATGGACTTGGCATATGGATCATTCACGAAGTAAGCAGAGGCTGCACGACATAGTTAGCTGCTTGAATTATTTCTCCATAAATTATTCATGTTTCTAATTTATCTAACCATTTTCCCTCTCTTACAGTATCTGAAATTTCCTCATTTCCACATGGCAGGAGTACATTAGCATCAACAAGGACAAAGTTAATAAAAAAAAAAATTAAAATGGTTGACCAAAGAAGTCATAGTCAAAATAAATCAAACAAAGAGTAAAATCCTAGAAAAGAGAGCTGTATCCCTCAGGGGAAAAAAATCCGGTTTGGAGGTCTTTGTTTCCCTCAGGAATCTGAATACTCCATTTTTAATGAGATAATAAATAATGTGATAGGTACTGTAAATTCTACCAGAGCTACATTTGCTGGTAGGTAGAACAAACTTAATTGCTGGCTGTTATGGTCAACAAGCAGAGGTGTCCTGAGAGATCTCACTTAAGTGGTAACCCTAGCATATTTATAAAAGCTACTGAGATCTTAATAAAACCCAGGTTACAGAGTTCCCGGTTCCCAATCATTATAAATGATGTAATTTGTCATACTTACAAAACAAACAAACAAAAAGATAGCAACTGGTTAATCTACTGGCATTAGCATTTGTCTGGCTAAAATATACCTTATTAAAGAATAAATCAATGGTTCTGCTAACATCACAACTTCTCATCTGGTCTTCATTCCTGTAAGCTGATTATAATCCACAGACATCACCTAGGTAGAGAGAAAGGTGTGGAAAGGACCATATCATTTTAAATGAATGAGGAGGGTAAGAGCTTACTTTGGTGGGATAATCACATGAGCGAGGAGAAGCCAGCTTGGGGTCAATATGGATGTTGCTTAGTAGGTATGAAACGCCTCTGGTGGCCTTTGAATAAGGCATGATGAGATCCTAGCTGTTCTGTGGGAAGACAATTCAACAGAAATAGGCAGGTGGATTGGACTCCAAGGAGAGGGATGAAGTTGGGTTTAAGAGAGACACCATTCACAAAGCCCTGTCATAGGATCTGATGCTTTAACTAGTTGTAAACTGCTAGTTAACTATTGCAATGGAGGAGGGTATATAGGTAAATTCCTCAGGGGAGAGAAAAAGAATGAGAAGTGCCACCGACCTCTCAGGTGGCAAGGCAGCAAGGACAAATCTAAGGCTTAGGTGCCTGAGAAGACAAGGATGCGACTGCAAGAAATAGAGAATCCAGGAAGATGAGATTTAGAGGTTTACAAGAGTGCTTATACACGTACATACTAACCTTGAGAGGCAAAATACACAAGTGGAGAGGTCCTATAGGCAGGGAGACAGTGGAAGTCAAGGTCAGAAATGGAGCTATGAATTTGGAGACATCCTCAAGAGGAGATACTTAAAGCCGCTAGATTGGATGAGATAGCTGAGAATGAGGAGAGAATGACTGAGACAGCTGAGAACGAGCAAAGGAGAATCAAGACAGAAATCTGAAGAACAGCTCCAATGACAGGAAGACTAGAGGAGGAATTAGAGGCAAAAAAATATAAAGAGTTTCCATATACATCAAGAGTGGGAGAACAAAGACAGACAGTGCGGAGGAGAGAGCACCTCAAGAAACATTTCAAAACCGTCAAAAGTTCTGGTGGGAATGTAAAATGGTTCAGCTGGTATGGAATACAGCTTGTTGGTTCCTTAAAAAGTTAAACCCAGAATTACCATATGATCTAGCAATCCCATTCCTACTTCTAGGTATAAACAAAGAAGGACTGAAAACTGGTACTTAAACAAACACATGTACGTGCACATTTTTAGCAGCCATATTCAGAATATCCAAAAGGTAGAAACAGCCCAAATGGCCGTCAGTGGATGCATGGATAAACAAATGGAATGGCCACCATTAACAAGTCCACAAACAACAATTGCTGGAGGGGATGTGGAGAAAAGGGAACTCTTCTGCACTGTTGGTGGGAATGTAAGCTGGTACAACCACTATGGAAAACAGTATGGAGGTACCTTAGAAAGCTATACATAGAACTACCATATGACCCAGCAATCCCACTCTTGGGCATATACCCGGACAAAACTTTTCTTGAAAAAGACACCTGCACACGCATGTTCATTGCAGCACTATTCACAATAGCCAAGACATGGAAACAACCCAAATGCCCATCGACAGATGATTGGATTAGGAAGATGTGGTACATATACACAATGGAATACTACTCAGCCATAAAAAAGAATAAAATAATGTCATTTGGAGCAACATGGACGGAATTAGAGACCCTCATACTGAGTGAAGTAAGTCAGAAGGAGAAAGACAGATACCATATGATATCACTAATAACTGGAATCTAACATACTGCACAAATGAACCTTTATGCAGAAAAGAAAATCAAGGACTTGGAGAACAGACTTGTGGTTGCCAAAAGGGTGGGGGAGGGAATGGGATGTTAGGGGGGTCTGGGGTTAATAGCTGTAGATTGTTGCCTCCAGGCTGGAAAAGCAAGAAGATACCACTGTATAGCACTGGGAACTATGTCTAACCACATGTGATGTGTAACCCCGTCACCACGCTGTACAGCTCGGTATAATGTAAAGAAAAAAAATAATAAATAAATTTAGGTTTAAATGTCAGATTAAAAAATAAACAAATAAATTTCCCACATTGTTTAAAAAAAAAAACAAAAAACAAATGATGGTCCATCTATACAGAGTAATATTAGTCAGCCCTAACAAGAAATAAAGTACTCATACAGCCTACAGCATGGGTGAACCCTGAAGGCGGACTGCTCAGTGGAAAAAGCCAGTCACAGAAGACCACATATTCTATGATTCCATTCATATGAAATATCCAGAATGAGTAAATTCTTAGAAACAGAATGCAGACTGGTGTTTTTCAGGGACTACAAGGATCAAATGCTTACTAGGTATGAGAGGTCTTTTTGGGGGGTAGGGAGGGTGATAAAAATATTTTGGGGAGTTCCCATCATGGCTCAGTGGTCAATGAATCTGACTAGGAGCCATGAGGTTGTAGGTTCGATCCCTGGCCTTGCTCAGTGGGTTAACAATCCAGCGTTGCCATGAGCTGTGGTATAGGTTGCAGATGCAGCTCGGATCTGGCATTGCTGTGGCTCTGGTGTAGGCCAGCGGCTACAGCTCTGATTAGACCCCTACCCTGGGAACCTCCATATGCCGTGAGTGTGGCCCTAGAAAAGGCAAAGAGACAAAAAAAAAAAAATTTGGAACTAGAGGTGTTGGTGGGATAACATCATGGATATAGCAAAAGCTACAGATACGTTCAACTTAAAATGGTTAATTTTACATTATATTTTAAGTTCTTGCCTCCTTTGTCAAAGATCAATTGACCGTAGGAATCTGGGTTTATTTCTGGGTTCTCTATTCTGTTCCATTTGTCCGTATGTCTGTTTTGGTACCAGTACCACACTGCCTTGATTACTGTGGCCCTGTGATATTGCCTGAAGTCTGGGAGAGTTATGCCTCCTGTTTGGTTTTTGTTCTTTAGAATTGCTTTAGCAATTCTGGGTCTTTTATTGTTCCATATAAATTTTTTGGATTGTTTGTTCTAGTTCTGTGAAGAATGTCATGGATAATTTGATGGGGATTGCATTGAATTTGTATTGCTTTGGGTAGTATGACCATTTTTACAATATTTATTTTTCTGGCCCATGAGCATGGAATATCTTTCCATTTCTTTGTAGCTTCTTTGATCTCCTTAATGTTTTGCAGTTCTCTGCATATAAGTCTTTCACTTCGTTGGTCAGGTTTATTCCCAGGTATTTGATGTTTTGGGGTGCTATTTTAAAAGGTAAAGTATTTTGGTATTCTTTTTCTAATATTTCATTGTTAGTATACAGAAATGTGACTGATTTCTATTTATTTTTTTATTTTTTGTCTTTTTGCCTTTTCTAGGGCTGCTCCCGCGGCATTTGGAGGTTCCCAGGCTAGTGGTCTAACAGGAGATGTAGCTGCCGGCCTTCGCCACAGCCACAGCAACGCGGGATCTGAGCTGCGTCGGTGACCTACACCACAGCTCATAGCAACGCCGGATCCTTAACCCACTGAGCAAGGCCAGGGATCGAACCTACAACCTCATGGCTCCTAGTCAGATTCATTGACCACTGAGCCACGAAGGGAACTCCAGAAATGCGCCTGATTTCTGAAGGTTAACGTTATATCCTGATACTTTGCTGAATCTGTTCATCAGTTCAAATAATTTTGGGGTTGAGTTCTTGGGGTTTTCTATATACAGTATCATGTCATCTGCACAGAGTGACAGTTTTACCTCTTCTCTTCCTATTTGGATGCCTTTTATTTCTTTTGTTTGTCTGATTGCTATACCTAGGACTTTCAATACTATGTTGAGTAACAGTGGAGAGACTGGGCATCCTTGTCTTGTTGCAGATTTTAGTGGGAAGGCTTTCAGCTTTTCTCCATTGAGTATTCTATTTGCTGTGTGTTTTTCGTATATGGCCTTTATTATGTTAAGGAATGTTCCCTGTATCCCCACTTTGGTAAGAGTTTTGATCGTGAATGGATATTGGACTTTGTCGAATGCTTTTTCTGCATCTATTGAGATGATCATGTAGTTTTTGACTTTTCTTTTGTTAATGTGGTGTATGACATTGAACTTAAAATGGGAAAAAGACAGTCTTTTAGGTAAGCATTGCTGGGAAACCTGGACAGCTGCATGCAAATCAATGAAACTAGAACACACTCTCACACCATGCACAAAAATAAACTCAAAATGGCTTAAAGACAAATTTAAGACAAGACACCATTAAACTCCTGGAGGAAAACATTGGCAAGACATTCTCTGATATCAGCCTTACAAATGTTTTCTCAGGTCAGTCTCCCAAAGCAACAGAAATAAAAGCAAACATAAACCAGTGGGGCCTAATCAAGCTGACAAGCTTTTGCACAGCAAATGAAACCAAAAAGAAAACTAAGAGACAACTTACAAAATGGGAGAAAATTGTTTCAAATGATGCAACTGACAAGGGCTTAATCTCTAAAACTTACAAACAACTTATGCAGCTCAACAGCAAAAAAGCCAACAACCTGATTGAAAAATGGGCAAAGGACCTGAATAGACATTTCTCCAAAGGAGATATGCAGATGGCCAACAAATATATGAAAAAATGCTAAACATCACTGATGATTAGAGAAATGCAAATCAAAACTACCATGAGATACCACCTCACACCAGTCAGAATGGCCATCATTAAAAAGCCCACAAACAACAATTGCTGGAGGGGGTGTGGAGAAAAGGGAACCCTCCTGCACTGTTGGTGGGAATGTAAGCTGATACAACCACTATGGAAAACAGTATGGAGGTACCTTAGAAAACTATACATAGAACTACCATATGACCCAGCAATCCCACTCTTGGGCATATATCCAGACAAAAATTTCCTTGAAAAAGACACTTGCACAGGCATGTTCACTGCAGCGATATTCACAATAGCCAATACATGGAAACAACCCAAATGTCCATCAAGAGATGATTGGATTAGGAAGATGTGGTATATATACATGATGGAATACTATTCAGCCATAAAAAAGGATAAAATAATGTCATTCGCAGCAACATGGATGGAATTAGAGACCCTCATACTGAGTGAAGCAAGTCAGAAGGAGAAAGACAGTTGTCATATGAAATCTCTTATATCTAGAATCTAATATACTGCACAAATGAACCTTTCTACAGAAAAGAAAATCACGAACTTGAAGAAGAGACTTGTGGTTGCCAAGGGGGTGGGGGAGGGAGTGGGAGGGTATGGGAATCTGGGGTTAACTATTGCCTCTGGGATGGAAAAGCAAGGAGACCCAGCTGTATAGCACTGGGAACTATGTCTAATCACATGTGATGAATCCATATATGTACGTGTAACCGGGTCACCACATGGTGCAGTTGGAAAATTTGACATAATTCTGTAAACCAGCTATAATAGGAAAAAAAAAGCTAATATCCATAACCAAAAAAATTTTTTTTACGTTATATAAATTTCACCTCAACAAAATAAAAATTTAAAAATTGAAATAAGTTGCCAAATGCTTCAGAGAATTCAAGTGGGCTCAGGACCAAGAAAAAATTTAAGGAGGTCCACTCTTTACTTTCCCTAACCTTCAAAAGAGAGAAATTTCAGCAAAGTGTTAAAGGCAGGAGCCCCACTTTTGAGTATTAAGGAGTGAGTCTATGATCAAGTAGAGATACAGAGTCAAGACCACACTTCCAAGCAGACTGATGAAGGAAATAGCAGCCATGAGAAAGTGAAATTGCCCTATGGAAATCTGTTTTATTTTTTGTTGTTGTTGTTTTTGCTTTTTAGGGCTGCACCTGTGGCATATGGAAGTTCCCAGGCTAGGGATTGAATCAGAGCTACAGCTGCCAACCTACAACACAGCCTCAGCAATGCAGGATCTGAACCACAACCGCGTCTGCGACCCACACCATAGCTCATGGCAACGCCAGATCCCTGATCAAGTGAGCGAGGCCAGGGATTGAACCCACATCCTCAAGAATACAAGCTGGATTCGTTTCCACCGTGCCATAATGGGAACTCCCTGGAATTCTGTCTTAACGTGGCAAGATTTGAGCATGTTTGAAGGTACAGGGGAGGATTCAACAAGGAAGAAACCATTAAGGGTTAAAACAGAGAAGGGGAGCACATGATGAAACAGAAGCAGAAAGAAGTGGGTTCAAGAGCACAAGGGAAGATCAAAGAGAGAAGAGCTGGTCTTCCTCTGAGAGAGAAGGGAGAGACTGGAGGTGGACAGAGATGGAAGAGAGAACTGCAAAAGCCCAGGTTGGACGGTATCAAATTTTCGGCAGAGGGAAATTAAGGGCCAGCTGCAGAAAACTGCAGGCAGTAGGGTAGGGTCTACCGATGAAGGTAGATGCGAAAGTCTTGGAAGGGTGCTTAAGGTGACGAGCAATAAATTAAGCAGATAATCAGAGAGTAGCAATAAGGCAGGGGACCTGTAGAGAGAAAGCTGCTGCAGATCCCTAAGATCATCAGCCAAGTCTTTTTGCATCTTGCCTATCCTGTTTTTCAGAATTTTGTTTTTGCCTATAGATGGGGCTTTACATCCATACCTACTGATATTGCTTTATTAATTTCAGTGCACCCTTGTACATCACTTGAGTTCTTTTTGAGTGTCAAGTCTATAATCCAGTTAGGATGCCAGAGCTGTGAAAGTTACAAATTCAAAGTCATGTCTTCATATCTTAATTTCCATCACTGGGATGAACTGCATCAGTTAGGGCCATTGACTGCAGGCAGAAGCCATTCTTTAGGCTGACAGATTATTTTTCAGATCTTTTAGATGCAGCTATTCAACCAATCTGAATCTACTTTACTAATATTCAGTAATAATATTCAGCTTGTAATTCTTTATCTTGACTAAAAAGGATAAAATGTTTTGATAAATGCTTTTTTAACAGTCTGAGTACAAAGCATGGGTCTGAAATATTCCAGTTGTATAACCGTGGGCAAGTCACATATCTTTTCCATGTCTTACTCTATTCATCTGTAAAATGAAGATAATAGTACCTATTTCACAGAGTTGCTGTAATGATTAAATGATTTAACATAAGAAATGCACTGAGAGAGGTGCCCGGCACAGAATCTGAGCTAAATAAATGTTGGCTATGATCAGCATTATTATCATTAATATTCATTCCATCTCTGGTATTTGTTTAGTCACTCAATAAGTATTTATTCAGTGTCTGATATGATATTAAGTGCTAGATTTATAGCAATGAACAATTCAGTCACAGTCTCTACACTTATAGAACATATAATTTTACTTTACCTAATAAACCAGCACCAAAGTTGTAAGATTTATGTAGAATTTGAAAAATTATGTAGAGGGACTTTCTTGGGTTTTTTGCATTTATTTTTCTTTGAGTCAGTTTAAGTCTCTTTTTCCCCCCCTCTTTAAAGTAAACATTAGCCGAAGACCTGAATGAAAGTGGTAATCATAGGAAAACTAGGCAAATAAAACTGACAGTCATGCTCTTAGGGGCTAGGCTTTTCTAACAAGGTCCAAATTGAATAGGAGACTTTGAATAAAAAAAGCAGGCATGCCTCAACTATCTGTGTTAACAAGGGTTTTTGAGAATGGACAATGAAAGGAAGAAGATAATGCATCTTGATTTGCTGTCTTAAATCTCAGAGACTAAACAAACAAACAGACAATAGTGGCATACATGGGCATCTGGCATGAGAAGCTGGGCGGGGTGGACTTTAGGGAAAGGCTAGTTATAGTTAAGCAGACCATTCCTTGGGTCTCCCAGAGGGCTACCATTCACAGCTTTTTAACGCTGAAGGCAAGAAGTTGTAAAAAGTTGTCGTTAACAGAAGCCCAATTTGCCTGATATGATGAAGGGGTTGGGTGACAACGCACACCTTTTGTCAAAAGGAGTTGCTGCCAAGAGAGAGAAAACTGAAGGAACCATCTGATTTCCATAAAGAGCTGGGAGACAGGAGAAACTTCACCGACATCAAGGGAAGGAAAAGTTCCCTCACAGACCACAGACTGAGTTTTCTCTTCTTGGTGGAAGACATAAAGAAGGAAGATTCCACAACCTCTCCTGATCTGTAAGAAGGCTGGAGGGAAATTACTGGGGTCAGCGGAGTTAGAGCAATATGCTCAGACCAGTGCAAAGCTGCCTCTCAAGCCCTCAAATATTTGTATTACTCCATCCCCAAGGGAAGCTCTTTCTCCACTTAATTAGCTATGTTCACCAGTCTTGGGAGACTGGACACTGCCAAGAGCATTAAAATGCCAGCTTTGTCAGCGTTTGACATTTCTCTGCCTATGTGTAAGTCTACTGATAAAGTTAAATTCTGAAATTGTATACAGGATGTTAAATACTTTTTTTCGAAAATTTATCTTTCTTTGCATGATAAAGAGGAACGGGTGTTAATAAAATCTATTTTCTGTAAAAAAAAATCATATATTGATGACCACATACATATGGTATTTGCTTTTTGCTTTTTTCCTTAAAAAGAAAGAAGTAATTCACAAATAAAAATATCAGCTCTTGCCATGGACCCAGCAGGATGTAGGAACTCTTGCTATAATTATTTTATTATTCTTGTTATTATTTTTACTGTAGCACCCCTAGGAGGTACAGACCTTAGGGTTTCTATTTCTGTTTAATAGGAGCAGAAAAAGAGACGGAGTGAGCTCTCATGAGAGTGAGCCCTAGACAAAAGTTGAAAGTGCTTCCTGTTTGTCTATATGATACCTTGGGACTAGACTTGACTTTATCTGAGCAAGCAACTGCACTGAGGATCAAACGGCATCAAAGCATGGCCCAAGAGGAGGTGGTCCTCCAATCAAGCCCAGCCCGCAGAAAACAACATGGGCAGATTAGAGGATATGGTTGGCTGGGGCCATAATGTTCTTCTTTGCTTTGTTTTCTCTGGATGCTTGGACTTCTTCCCTAAAAGTCTGGGTGAACACCATGTAATTGAATTAATCTATGAGCTTGGTGGAGGGAGAAAGAATAAGGGCTACATTCTCTCAGTGTTCCTTTACTACCAAGTTTTTGAGTATTGAGACCAAAGAACTAAATGGATATAATTCATAGTCTCTATCAACGACTGTATCCTCTTGTCATTGAGAGTGTTCTTATTGGTTTGTTTCTTTTTTTGAGTCAGAATTGAGAACTCGACTTTTACAGAGAGGTCAAGGTGACATTGACCTTTGGAAATCCTGTGCTGTTTCTCTGTGGTTCCCTTTGCAAAAGTTTTATTCAAGAGGAAAGTTTTTTACAAAGTGTCATGACGAAAAAGGACCCCAACTGCCAAAAATTTCCTCAGAATTCTCACACAGGTTTATACGATTTTTAAAAATTTTCTAGTCAATGTGAAATTTTCCTGTGTTATTTCATATCTAGTAGGAGCAGTCATGCCAACTGGCAAAGCCCATGGTCACCAGGATCTTCATGTGCCAGACAAGAGGGGAGTTTAAAAAAGAGGTCACCACCCTAATATTTACTTAGAATTTAGTTGTATTTGAAATAATAAAAGATAAGAAGTTAGAAATATATCAAAGAACCTAGAAAAATATGCATTCTCTCACATCATCTTATCCCATCTAAGAGACTCGGTGAAAACTTCTGGATGATGCTTATTCCATTTCCTTGAAAAGCCCCAACCAGCTGTTGTAAAGGTAGCTGTGGGTCCAACACTGAAGCCAGGAATCATGTTGGATTTGGATGCTGAGGTGCTTCTTGACCTGCTCTGTGACCTAAGACTGACCTCTTGACACTGAGTCTCAGTTTTCTGCTTCATAAAACAGGAACAACACTATCTGCCTCAAGGCCTTGTTGTGAGGATCAAATCCATATAACAAATATGAAAACAAAATTTTAATTAAAATTTTAAAAATATAAATGTAAGACCTTTTCTCTAGACTCTAGGACTAGAAAATGAATGAGATATGGTCTGAAATAAAGGAACTCAGGGTCTAGGAGACATTTATATTTAGAAACCTTGTGTTGTTTTTATGAGGTTTTTTTTTCCAATGACTCTATTAATGATAAAAGTTTTTAGAAGTGTCGTGACAACACAGGACTTAGCCACCTACCTAAAATTTCTTTAGTGATTTTTGCTCAGCTGTGCATTTATTTTCTATTTTCTAACCACATTTTAATTTTCCTATGTCATTTCATAGTCTCTACAGCAGAAGAGAAAACACTAGTTTTGTTGTAAATATCAATATTACTAAAATGGCAGGGACTTCATAAAATCAGAAGGCCCAGCCCCAATTCCCAGTTCTGCAACTTGCTGAAAATACTGATATTGACTAAATCACTCAGTCTCTCTAAGCTCCGGCTACTTCTGCATCAGCCAGGGAGGAACTGGATTACCAGTGGCACAGTTTGGCTATAAGGATCAGAGAAACATATGTGTGAGAACCTCTAAGACAGTGTCCTGACATGGTAGGCCTCCAGTGAACGACTCTTTCCAGGTTCCTTTCAAAATGTATAAATATTCCAGCGCAATTCCAGGGCAGCCCAGTGCTGCTTGTGGCACTTAAAACCTAGCTAAGCTACACTGAGATGTGCTGTATGTATAAATACATACCGGATTTCAAAGATTTAGCATAAAAAGAATGTAAAGTTTATTAATCATGTTCAAGTGGTTACTTATTGACATAATATCTTATGGAAATTATTATAGGTATTGGGTTTTATATATGGGAATAAGTGATGTATATATATACATTTTATAGATACTCTATATACATCTTTATATATCTACGTCTCTTTATATATGTATATATATATATAGATAGAGGCATATAGATACATATGTATACATACATAGAGATACATCTATATAGGTGATACAGAGAGAGATATAGAGAATATCTATGTCTATGAAATTTAACCTAATATGTACATACTGGGAGTATATTTGTGTATATATACAATATACAATATATACATGGTATATACCTAGTTAAATATATATATGTTAAATATATACTATGTATGGTATAATATCTACCATTAGAATTAATTTCATGTTTCTTTTTCTAATGTTACAATAAGAAAATCTAATACTACATATGTGGCTTGCACTACTTTTCTATTGGGCCATACTGCTGTACAGCATCAAATCTTGAGTTATCACAAGCAAAAAGAAGCCCCTTTTAGTTATCTGGATTTTCTACGGGATAAGTTATTTTTCCTCAAGCATTTCAATTAAAATTAATCTTCAGAATATAGTTTACTTGGATTCTGATCCACAAAGCAATCTGTTATCTATTTAAATTAATGAATCGAAGGATGTCTTTTATCTATATTTGAATAGTATCCTGGAGCTAAGAATCATAAACATAACAATTTAGTCATGTGTCAAAATGTAACAGCCTAATACCCTATTCTAGGCCCAATTCTTGGATCTGTACCATAATTTTCAAGCTATTTATTTTCCCCAATTTGGGTGACAGTTAAATGGATACTAATTTTCCTTAATAGTAACTGGGGAGGCATTTGCTATGAAGCGTAGTACTTTGCAGGTTTTTGAAGTTATCCCACTTGTTTAGTAGGAGCATATTAAGTAGCTACAGCTCTAACTCCTCATTTCCTTACAGCCACAGTAAATGTACAGATTGGTTCTCCACTGCGATGGCTGTAAAACATATTTCGTGGGAGCAAGATCGATGCTATTGACCAGCTCGACAGACTCCAAGCCCCTCCCAGTCAATGTGATAAGGTCTGGAGACAAGGCTACCAATTGGACCATAAGCTCATTGCTCTCATTCTTAAAGATACTTGCAACAAATGAAGTCAAGGGACATGGGTGCATTCTGACAGGCACTTTGGAGGTTACATGGTATAACAGCCAAAACAGAGAGGACTCAAACGGTTGGCTCACGGTTGATGAAAACTATGGTTTATCTCAGTAACAAAAGTGCAAAAATATTTTTGTCTAGAATGTGTAAGATTAGGAAAAATGGGAAAAAATGTACAGAAGGAATAGCAACTCGCTGGGTACTTCAGTTAAGAAACAATTCATGATAGAAAATACTGTGTTAGCACTGGGTTAGGTATGATAGATGTTTTTTAAATTTCAGACATTCCATCTTTCACTTAAGGCCAGGGTATTGTGGTACAAATAAGAAAACAAAGGAGTTCGGCGACTTCTCAGTGCCCAAGACCGGTAATAGCATCTAGGACAATTCAACTAACTGTCTCAGAGCACGCACATGCGCAGTAACAGAGGGGCACTCGGCCGCTACTTTTGAGCTTCTGGAGGTACTTAACAAATGGAACCCTAAGATTCTGCCAAGAAGTGGATTTAAAAGGTGTAACCCCTGGAAGGGTCAAGATACAAAATTAATAGCAATATTAATATTGGCTTTTGGTCAGTTGATGACGTATTTTAAACATTAAAAATAAAAACAACTGTTCCTCTTAAGTTGCTGCTTCCTCCAGTTGCTCCTTTTATTTTATTATTTCCATCCTGATTCTTAGAACTGGATTAGGAGCCAAAGTCAGGTCTTCTAAATTGCCTGTTCATAGTGATGATGATCAACCAAGGTAAACAAACCTTGAACTTACTTAGCATTTTCAATTTCTGTCATAACTTTCTCTGTACATTTTTTTTTTCAGGAATTTGTTAAGTGACCAAGAAATGGGGATTTTTTTTTTTTGCATTTAATTTAAACATCCTAATTAAGAGACCAGTTTCCCTTTACTGAGAACACCATGAACTGATTTCCAGCTAAGAAGTATAGATTGCTCATAATTAACTTTAACATACTGCCAAGTCTCTTGATGTTTGTTAAGTGAACCCAGAGGAATGAAGAATCCTTTCCCTAAAGTTTAGTCAGTGCTTCATGTAAAGTGGACACCTGAGGAATGGAAGTGGTGAAGATTTAAACTCATTTATCTTAAATTCTCTCCAGGCTGAAGAAGTGATAGAATTTGGCCATGTTGGGAAGGGAGAAAGAACTGGGTTCTTTGAATTTGCCTGGCTCATTCTTTGTGCATGTAGTACAGCCTGACTCTGATGACATGAAGATGGGGATAACTGACTTTTTCATGGCACCTGGTGCTTGGTACTGTCCTAAATATTCTGCATACATTTGCACATTTAATCCTTGCAACATCTCCATGAAGTGGATGCTACTCTGAGCCTGTTTTACACTTGAGGGACCCAAAGCCAAGGCAGCAAGCATGGCACTGGAATCACGCCGTGGCATCCAGCTCCAGGCCAGTGTCTCAGCCGCCCCGCGTGGAGGCCAGGGCCCCGAGTCCAGCAGGTCAGTTAGAACTGAGGTGGAAAGAGAGGTAAGTGAGACAGCTAAAATTTGCTGCTCTTACGGGGGGTCAGGCAGGGTTCTCTGAGGAGCATAGAGGAAAGATTACTTAACCAGTCAGGGGATAGTCACATAGGTGACCCTGCTGAACAAGGGAAATCTGGGCAGGTGCAGAAGCTTCAAAGGTGTGAGCCCTGTCACTGGTGCTGGGCATGGGGAGCTGGGACCATGGCGGGGGGCGCATAATCCAGACAGAGGAGTGGTCAGAATGACAGGGAGGGGGAGCACGACCAGTTCGAGAGACCACGGGTGGTTAGGTGTTGGGGTTCAGGGAGCAGTGTGATGAGTGACTTAACACTTACTGAGCACAACCAAATTCCAGCATTGCGCTGCGTGCTGAGGATACAGCAGTGGGAACACCAGGTAGGAAGGTGGAAAAGAAGGGAGTGGAGAAGGGAAAGAGAAAGGAAATAGCCTATATTTCTGCCTTCAGGGAGCTCACAATCTCATCAGGGAGCCAGACTTTAAACATCCAAACAAGGAAGTGAATAGATATTATAAACTGAGAAGAAGGCCACAAGAGACCACGGTGCTGGGAGGGAGACTAGCGGGGGAGACCTTCCTTTAGAAAAGGGACCAGTGAAGGCTCTTAGAAGAAGTCACATTTCCGCAGGTCAAGCCACTGAACAATGAAAAGGACTCAGGAGTTTCCATTGTGGCTCAGGGGACGCATGTTCAAACCCTGGCCTCGCTCGGTGGGTTAAAAATCTGGCATTGCCATAAGCTGTGGTGTAGGTCGCAGATGCAGTTCGGATCTGGCATTGCTGTGGCTGTGGTGTAGGCCATTGCTACAGCTCTGATTTGACCCCTAGCCTGGGAACCTCCATTTGCCACAGGTGTGGCCATAAAAAGCAAAAAAAAAAGGGAAAAAGAAAAGGAAGCAGACTTGAAGAAAGGCTGTAGAGACCAGGCTAGATTGTAAAGGACCTTCTTAGACACATAAAAAGACTTGAGAATTTATCCCGAGGACCAGACAGGCTGATGAGGAAGCAAGGGCCATTAAGCAGAGGACTCTGATGGGATCGGATTTGCACTGACTGGTAAGCCGATTCAAGCCTGGAGTCTGTGGGCCCCCACCCTTCTCCCTCCCGTCACATGCCTATCTCCTGCTATGCTCATGAGCGCCAGCTGCCTGGGTCACAGGTATCTAAATTCTACAGCTGCTCAGAGCGTGAACGCCTGCATTTTCAAGAGAAAGCTGTTAGGGACAGTCTCTTTAGCTCCCAGACTGCAGTTCAAAATAAATTCTTACAAGTTCTGTGGTGTTCTTACTTCCCAGCCTGAATTTATTAAGTTCTTAATTTATGTCAGAATTTCTTGCCATAATCTGCAGTTGTGGAAGCTACAGATTCTTAAATTAGAAATAAATAAATAAATGAACAATGTTTTCTTTCCCAATCTTGAAACTTGTAAATGATGCTGATGACTTCCATTTACACAGCAGGTAAAGACATCTCTACCCAAGATGCAAAAGGAATGAAACAGAGCTTTCCCACGTAAACCGCTGGAGCCCTACATGCAAGGTAAAACTAATTTATAAGTAAATAAGCAAGCACTCTGCTGTCTTATGCTCCTAACTGACAGACAGTGAGGGAGAGCAGATTGGGTGGGGACAGGCCTCAGCTCTGTCCAGGAATACTTCTGTGAGTCAAGTCTTCATCACATTCCGCTGGCTAGAAAGTTCCTTTGTGCATGCATGGTTAACCTCGCCCCCCTCCTTAATCATCCCCCCTCATCTGTCAGAAAACAAGAGATTAAAGTGCTCCTGTACCCACGCAGATCTAAGATGATCTTACATTGGCTAGGCAGGTACTTGCTGCTGAGCAGCCCATTAAAAATGCAGCAATAGCTTCACCATCTATAATTAAACCATTAGACAATCAGACTTCATAGATCTGGGCTATAGGCTTTCCGGTGAAGCAGGGTCTTGCGGAGCAGGTAAAATACAAGAGGCACATCCTTTTATTAAAGAATTGCAGGGTTCCAGTTACTGCAGCTGAGTTGGGCTTCACTGTGGTTACACTCGTCTTAGAGCTTATCCCTCCTTTCCAAACACAGTGATGTGAAAATGGCCACTGACAGACATCTCTCCTGTTGTGGTTGTGCGGGGTGCCCCACTGCCCTTCTGAGCACACCTCTTTCTCTCTGTGCCTCACTTTCTCTTCCTGCCCCTAATCTCTAGTTTGTGTGTCATGGCCTTAGTGAGGACCCTTAGTGTACAGTTCTAAAATAAAGCCATTGGTGACATGACCTGGTGTCTATACTGTACCCAATGGAAGGATTCCGTGATAGGCTCTATTTTTATCCCTGCTTCAAAGATGAGGGTGTTGAAGTTCAGGAAGTCAAGTGGCTTGCCCAAGGTGACATCATTGTAGTGACAGAACAGAAATTTGAACCTACTTAACTTTGACATCAAAGCCAAAGCCCTACCACTGTGCTGCTCTTCCTCCAGAAGTTTACTCTGAGATCCAACCCACGTTCCCTGTTGTCTCTTGAACACCTCCATCAAAATGTCCCTAGGAGCCACCAATTCAACACATCCAAACTTCACTGTTCACCTTTCCCTACCACTTCTTCCCTGACTGGTCCAATCCATCTCCATTTTCCGAGGCTAGACAATTTGTAATCATCAAGATGCTGAATCTTGGCTCTTTGCTCCTTCAAACCACACTTTAACCTGGTTGTTTCCTCCCATCACTATGGTATTACTCGAACTCACGCCCTCATCTTTGGACTCATGGTGAGCCACCCAGGTGCACAGTCTTCTGTTGAATAAAGTGACAGGAAGGAGAATGGGTGGAGAGGCCAGAACCTCAGTCTCATTTCTGCCCATTTCAAGCTAAGGGATCTTGGCCAGGGTCTCCAAGCTGTCGGAAGGGGGTACCATCAGAAGCCTCACAGGGAGAGTGTGAGGATTAGAATTAATAATGCATATGGAAGCATACCCAGAGATGCACGCACTATAAGAGTTCTATTAAACAACACAGGCTCTCACTCACCTATCTGTGCCTCAGTTATGGGGACAAATGCAAAATGGAGATAGTAATATGGGGACAGCAGCTTATGCCTTATAGGCTGTGGGGAGATTAGATGAGTCAGCTTTTATGGTCCAAGAGAGCAGCACCTGGCATGCAGTGAGCGTCAAGCAAGCACTGGCTGTCACACCCTCTCCCTTCTCTAAAGGCTCAGGGCAGCATCACCATGCCTCCTGACTTGGTACTTAACGAACAAGCATGTCCACTTTCTTTCCCCAGCCAGGCGCTGAGCTGACTCATGTACCCACTGCTTTCCTTCTCTAGCAGCTGGACTGCTTCGCCACACACAGTAGGGCTTCAAAAACACCAACTGGATAGCTATTAAGCTTTGTGCTCCCTTAGAGGGAATCTCTGGCTAGCTATTTTGTTTTCCTTGCCCTTTCTTTTTCATTTTTCTTTTTTTGGACTTTTTTATTTTGGACACATTTGGGCAACTTCACAAGGCCTATTTTCAAACCTCATAAAATCATGGGAGGTGGAAGCTGAATGCCCTGTTCTCCTGGAGTCTGGCACCCTGAATGGCAGAGCAGCCTCCACTGTGCTTTATAAGACAACAATAGCAGCCAAGCTATGTAGATGATGTGTGCAGACAGTGACTCACGAGAAATGCCTGGGGCTCCAAAGAGCTTTGCTCCCAGAAGCCTGTCTTTCTGGGATAAAGGGACCAGGTCTTTAAGGCTGAGTCTCTTAGTAATGACCCTGGGTCTCCAAGCCCATCAATGTGACGTTTGTCCTAAGAAGCACCTAGAATCCCTTCTGCTCTGCTTTGAGCTAAATACTATGACATGGTGTTTTCCAGGTTTAAAGATGAGCCGTCAAGCACAACGAACAATGTTAATCCCATACATTTCACTCCACGTGCAAATGCCCTTATCTGAACCTCTGTACCATTTACTTGTTCCCAAGAAGCACTATGTGCTGTATATTCTGGCAGTTTTGCCGCTTTAGATATCTGGAAGTGATTTATATAAATGGTTAGTGAGATGCTGTGAAAATGATCATGGCTAAGTGAGAGATAAGCTCGCTTTTGTGGTGTCAATGGGTTTCCAAAACTAGTATGTATTACCAAGATCCTGTTTTCTCTGAAAACATCAGCAGCACACTGTTGGCTTATTTTTAGCTTACTGTGTCCCCTTAACTTAGATTCACAGATGGGAAGGGGAATTACGGAGTTTGTCCAGTGGGGATGGCAAATGTATTCCAGCATTAGAGACATCTCTAACTGATCAGTGGACAGTGGCTTCCAGTGCACTGTACTGGGAGAGGCACTCAGGTCAAGCCAGGGGTGATCAGCAATACCTGCCATGTATACAATGACAGAGTGAGGTAGCACAAGTGTCACTTACTTGCCAGTGAAGTCCATTTAACGCCTCTCGCCTGCAGTTACAGACATTATATGATTCTTTGAAGATCATACAGACAGCACTGGCAGGAAAGCAACATTCACATTGCCATTTGTACCGCCTCTGCTCCCCAGCTGTGGAATCAGTGTTCACTCCACCACTGAACAAAATTAGCAGACAGAGCAGGGTTATGGGGAGTGTGGCAGATGGGGAAAAACAGTGGGAATCAAAGACTTTGAAAAATCAGGTAAGAGCAGGCCAGCAGCAGATAGGAGAAAAGGCTAGATGCACCAAGCTGGGACACGCTGTCATTATTTTATTATTTTGCCAGAGTCTTGCTGTATGTCTGCCCTTGCTACAATCCAGAAGCCAAAGAGTCTGAGCTCCTGGTGGAGGAGAAGTAGGTAAGCCCACTGCGGTAAAAAGTCTCTGAATGACACAGTCAGGAAGCCTGAGGACAGTCTGTGGCATTCCTAAAATCACACATGTGCTGGTGTGATACCTGGAAAGGAATGGGCACCAGCCTATGGCAGAGGCACAGGGCCACATCCGTGGTTACCTTGTGTACAACTGTAGTGGGCGACTGGTTCTCGCCTGCCCAATGTCCACTTCCCCCCCTTAGATGACAAGATCTTAATTAACTCTGAATAACTACCCGTTTTTCACTCAGCCAGTATGTGCTGGTGAGGGACTAGTCCACTCTGGCTTCAGGACAAGGCAGGTGACCCAGACTTAGCCAACCAGAGCTAAGGACCCAATGGGCACAGTAATTGGATGAGGCCTGGGCATATCCTCTAAAGGAGAGTCACTGAGATTCAATTTCAAGCTCCAGTTGGCGGTCTCTGGAAGAGATGCTCTCAGACGCCTTCAGACTGGGAAGATGAACGGGACCCACCAAGTCCCCCACGCAGGGAAGGGGGGAGAGACATGACCATCTAAGAGTGAAGCCATCAGAAGGAAAACGGAACGTTGCGTGGATAAGGATAGAAGCTGCTGTCATCATGTGGGCACCGGTACACAGCCGTGCTGGAAGGCAGAGCTCTCCCTGAAATATCTGCGACATGACCCAGTGAACTCCTGTTGCCACACTGTTCTCTGAGTTGGGTTTCTGTCATTTGCAAACAACAAAAGAACCTTGGCCAATAATAAACCAGAGACCCATTTTCCATGCACGGCATTCACGGTCCAATGTTCCTCCTTGGGCACAACTTATCCCGAGCACGCTATTACCTGCAAGGAGCCCTGGATGTCTTTTCCCCCGAGGATCATGAGTTCTGCCATGTCTTCCGCATGAGGAGTCCGGGCGTGGACGAACAGAGTCTTGCCCACCGCAGTTATGTTTCTCAGTGCGACTAAGCTGCCGTCGTTGTTCACCTTGAAGTACGGACTTGAGACCTCATAGTGCAGCTTGTCATTTCCCTTACAGTCACTGAAGGTCACTGGCGGAAACAAGCAAACAAACAAAAACAGCATGAGTAGGTCAGGCAGCGCAGTCCTGGGGCTGTTCTTGACCACTGCATGTGGGTCACCCCTCTCCACTCCAGATCCACGAGTGCCGCCCCTTGTCCCTCAGCACCCGCTTGTAGCCCCGTGGGTTTGATCGCGCTGAAGGAATTCGCTCAGTCAAGACTGGTCCTCAATCACCCCCCACGCTCACATCGGTGATGCACAGATAGAACCTCATCCTGCCCTTGAGTGTAGTGGGTGAAGCGTACGGTCAGATATGGCAGAGTGACATTTAGGGACATGATGTCCTCCCTTGTGTGTGAGGTGCTGTGGGAGAATCAGAGAGCTCAGGAGGTCTGAGGGACAGCTTCACGGCTTCAAGCCAGGTCCTCAAGACGAGTGGGAAGTTAGAAAGTCCCTAAGAGGGTGGACTGTAGGTTACTCAGAGGCACGACAGGGTGGTGAAATAAAACGCATGCAGAGAAAGCGAACTAACTTAGTGCACTGGGAGGAGAGGCAAATTTGAAAGGGTGGAGAGACAATGAAGACGTAGAAGAGTCCGGAAATGAGGCTGATGTGTTCTCTGGAGACAAATGAGGAAATGTCATGAAGGAAAGGGGCTCCCCCAGAGCCCTGAACTCGTTTCAGTGTGGAGATGCTCAAGGTCAGGTGTGTTCTCTGGTTCCAGCGTAAAGCAGTGCTTCCCAAAGGCAGGAGTGCATCAGAATCATCCGGGAGATTTCTTTGAAGGTACTGAGCACCCAATGCAAAGATTCTAATTTAGCAGCTCCAGGTTCTATAGGATGGAATGGAGAAGGGCAAGAAGAGAGGCAGAGAAAGCTCTTAATCCAGTGTGACAGCAGTGAGGCCTGGCCCAGATGAGGGCAGTGGATGGACAGGTGTGAGGGCAGTTCCTACAGCGCGTGGCTAAGCCGTGTGAGGGAAGCAGCCAGCCTAGGGGCACTTCAGGGAGCTCAGGGCTGTCACCATGAGCAGCCGTGTGACAGGGAGCCATCATGCTCCCCTCCGTGGTTATGTCTGGACCTGGTGCTCGATATGGTTGTTGCAGGCATCGCCACTGTCTGTCTCTGTGTTCACCAGCCTGGCTTCCCCTGTAAACTCCGGGGTCCTGGGGGTGAGCAGGGGGACTGTGCTACTGTCTTTCTTCCCACCCCCAATTTGTTTTCTTAGCTCTCTGCTCAACAGGCCTGCTTGTTCATTTACTAAACCTTTAACTGAAGCATGATGCAGACAGAGAAAAGAGAATAAAGCAGAATGCACAGTTCAGTGGACTTTCGCAAAGTGGTCACAGCCATGAGCCCTAACAGGAAATATCACCAGCCCCTCCGCCTCTCGCTTCCTAAGTAAAATCCCTACTCTCCTCCCCAGAGGCTACGCGTCCTGACTCCTAACCCTAGATGAGTCTCGCCTGTACTTGCACTTCCTGCAAATGGAATCATACTGGGGGCGCTCTTCTGTGTATGGCTTCCTCCGCACAAGATTACGTTTGTGAAATTCCTTCCAGTGGCTGCAAGTGCAGCACTTTCTCCTAATCATGGTACAGGACCCCATCATGCGGCTACACTGACTGTCTGTATTTACCCTGCTCTTGATGGGCACATGGGCTATCTCCAGTTTGGGGTGTGTTAAGTACTACTACTAAGGAACCTTCGTGTGTGTGTGTGTGTGTGCGTGCGTGTGTGTGTGTGTGTGTTGTTTTTGTTTTGTTTTGTTTTAAGTGACATCTACTTGGGTCCAAGTACACTGTTAAAGCCATAAAACTATCTGACAAATAAAGACGATTTTTCTGTTCTGGAAAGGTAATTCTTATGGTGATAATAACCATATTAGCTGATAATTATAATGGCTAATGTGGACTGAACACTTCATACTTAAGAGGCTCAGTGCTAAGAATTTTATATTTCATGATCTTATTCAATCTTTACAATAATTCTGACCCGCTCCCTCCACAGTTTATAGATTAGGTAACAAGTTCTGAGAGGGCAAAGGAGGTGTCTAACACACACAGTTTGTAAATCATGAAACCAAAGCAAGATTTGAACACTGGTCTGTCTGCCTTTCCCCCTAACCTGTTCTCAGTAAAGACAAGGCCCTGTGTGGAACATTCCCCTCCTGAAATCTCATCAGAACCTGAACACGGAGCCCTGCACCCATGTTCCCACCCAGCCTGGTGCCGCCTCAAGGTTCCTCTGCATCAGGGCTCCAGTGCCTTTCCTGGTGCCAGGTCAGCTCTAGCAGCTTCTCTGGGAAAAGCACACAGGGGGATTGTTGGGAGTCTGCAGTGCTCAGACACATGTCTGCTTCCTTGGACCATCCTGGGGGCCAAGAGTGATCGGGTGTGGCAGGCTCAGGTTTGGGAAGTGAACTGTGAAGGACAGACATGGAGACTGCTTTCCCCGTCACCATCAATTAGCATCCGCCCACTGGAGGCACCCTGCTCACCCACAGGGCAGGCTGCTTTGCCAGGTTGCTAGTTCTGGCCCTGGTCCCTGGCAGCATTGAAGACAACGGGCTCAGCTGCAGAGGAATGGTGGCGAGCGAAGGTGTACAAAACTAATATGTTTTTTGTCATGTTAAGAATTTATCTTCCTAGAGTAGAAATCTGGGATTCTTCTGTGGAAGTTTCAGTTTCACAGCTAAGTTCCTTAGTTTTTTCCTTCCTCCCTCCCTCCCCTCTTCCATAAATATTTCCTGAGCTTATGTTACGCTTGATGTTGGGGTTATGAAGATGAACAAAGATGGACACGGTCCCTGGTTTGAAGGCTAGTGGAGGAGATGAGCATTAATAAGGGACTTACTCTACGCAGGCACAACCCCAACGTGTGCAACGGACACGTGACATTCCAGGAACTGCAACTGACATGGGCACAGAGAGCCAGGGAAAAAACAAAGAAGAGAGAGGGGACGTAGGCTGGGTCCAGGAAACATGGGATCTGGAAAACCACATAAAGATTTATTCCGAGAAGGAAGTTTGTATCCTTCCTCGCGACTATAGCAGCAGCTTGCCTCCCCCCGAGACTCATACCACTACGGCTCCCCTTGCAGAAATTGTGGCACAGTCAAGGCCTCCACGTCCAAGCTGGCCACGCCTTCCACCTTCACGTTAGGTCTCACACATTATCCACCCCTGTGCCTCCTACAGCTTCTGCGCCCTCCCACCCCAGTGATCATACTGCTCTGCCCCTTAACCCTGTTAACGCTTAATCACTTTTTGAGAGGCAGCTTGGGCAATATCTCCAAACACCCTCTTTGTTTCCCCGGCGATTCCTGCACAGAGTGCCTTTTATGTCATATCACATCAACATGTCCACTCTATGTATCTGTTTTCCAGAACCAAAATCAGAAATTGAATCTTATTTATCTCTGTGTCTCCAGTAACGAAAAGAATGCTTTTTCAAGGATAATTCCACCTAATTATTCTCTATGGTCAGAATGACTCTCCAGTGATGGCGGATCAGGGGTAGCTCTTCCATACTGGAAGCAGGAGGTACTGCAGGCGAGGCTGAGAGTTGAGAAGGAAGACCCCTCATCACCTCGACTTGGTTGGGTCCAGCAGTGGAGACAGCGAGCAAAGGAAGGATTCAGCCATGGTTTCCCCTTGGCTCCCCCGGCTCTCTGCGTATCCTTTCATCAGAGCACTTCACCTCCTGGGCTTAGCTGTGACTTAGCTCACTGGTGAAGTTAGGGGTGCTGCCTCTCTTCCCGCATAATCCCCATAAAGCTTCACTTAGCCCCTAAGCACAGCTGGGATCAGTGTGTGCATGGTGAATGCAGTTCTGACAAATAATAGCAACAACTATCATTTGTTCGGTGGCATGTGAGTCCCAGGCTCTGTGCCAAGGACGGTACATCCAGCCCCTCTTTAGCCTCACAGCAATTCTCATCTACAGCAGCACTGCCCAACTTGTTTTTCATTATCTCCCACCCAGAAGAATTTTAAGATTTTTGCCGAATTGTCACCACTGTCATGAGATGTTAATGTCGTAGGTGCAACATGTATGTTTATTTGCTGTATATCTATCTACTCTACACACACACACACACACACACACACACCAAGTACAATTTTTGTGTCCCTCCAAGAAGTCATATCACCCCTTTGGTGACATACAGACCCAATGAGAATGCAGTTAATAATCATTATTTCTATCTTACAGGAAAAAAGACTGAGCCTTGGAGATAATTACTAATATGCTCAAGGCCACACATCCAGAAAAGGCAGATGCTTTCCCAATCTGGTCAGACTGCATCTGTAGTTCAAGCTCTCGGCACACCTTTATCCCAGAAATGGACGAATGAGAAAGACAAGGGCAGGTGTTCCATCTCAACCTCCCACTCCCCTGCCCCCCCAGGCTTCTCGGCAGTCCCCCCAGGGTTGTCAGAGGTACCGGGTGAGAGCACATTGAGAGACAAGATCTACCTGGCACAGTGTAGGCCCTCAATATATTGTAGCTCTCCGCCCAACCTATATCGAGTAAATAAGGATTGCATAATAGGGTCTTGTTTTAGACACTTTTTATCAATTCAGGAACACATGCCTTAGACTGTGGGTCTTATTCAAGGCTATGGGAATCACCTGGAGAATTTTTTTTGTCTTTTTTTTTTTTAAGGGCTGCACCCCCAACATATGGAGGTTCCTTGGCTAGGGGTTGAATTGGAGCTGTAGCTGCCGGCCTATACCACAGCCACAGCAATGCTGGATCCTTAACCCACTAAGCGAGTATTAAACCTGCATCCTCATGGATACTAGTCGGGTTCGTTAACCCCTGAGCCATGCATGATGGGAACTCCCTGGAGAATTTTTCTTTTTAATTAGCAATATCTGCTCCCGACTCTCAACCGAGATTCTCTTATAGCTGGATTGGGGTCCGGGCACTATTACTCTTTAAGACTCCTGAGATGAAGCTCAAGCAGCCAGACCCAAGAACCAGGACACTGGACGATGGATTGCTTGTCATGATGCCAGGTTTCCACATTTCCCAGCGACTCCTGGCACAGAGAGGAGGCTGGAGACCTAGCACGCCAGGAACTGCAATTCCTGTGTCCTAAGAAGGGGCAGTTTTAACGATAGGTTTCTAAGCCCTTTACCAATCCCGCGTCATGTGTAGCAGCCCGAGACCTTGGGCTAAACACCTGTCCCTTTAACCTCAATGCCTTCATCTATAAAGTGGAACAAATAATGGTACCTCACTCACCCGTACTATAATTCTGATGGTGAGCATCAAACAAGCTAATATGCACCTGCTTTGGACAGACCCTAGCGCTTCATGAATAAGAATTATTATCCTCATTATTCCCGTATCTTTGGGCATTAAGGAAGCTTTCCTCTCCTCTTCTACACAGCTTCCTTCTTCTAGCTGGTTTTCTGCCTGCCTCCTGGTCCTTTCACTTCCTTCTAGTCCAGTACCTGTGCTCTGGCCTGAGCGGTTACCATGGAGATGGTTACTTCAGACATCTCTGCTGAGGCTAAAGGCATGAGGCAGATGTTTCTGATGCAAACTTGCCCATCTTTGGATCCTCCCACTTTTCTTGGCAAAGCCCTACCTATCTCTCCTGAGAGGTCCTGAAGGGAAAATGACATCAAAGGAGTGAAATTACAGTGCCTACCTATAGGAGACTTGACAGACTTGTGTTAAATATTCTCCAGATGGATTGTTTGTAAAGGTAATATCTTGAAAACCTAAGGTAATCTTTTTTCTAAAAGAATGATGCCGCACTGAGAGTTTTACATTCATAATTACAATGAATCTTCCCAGTACCCATCTGAGGTAAATATTTTTGTCCTCTGGAAAGAGACTTACTGAGGTCAAATGAAGGTAAGGCTAGTTAGTCTAGGCTGGTCTGCCTAGTGAACGTGTTCTCTCCTACAATTACGCAGTTTCCAGACCCACAATCTAACCACATTTTCATATCTAGTCAATTATTCACGTAATATTTTTCTTTTAATTGACTTATGTCTTTTGTTTATAAAATTACTTGAAGATAATATTCATGATGAATAGGCCAAAGTTATTTTTACTAACGTTAAAGTAAATTTGAGTCGAGTAAAAACTTATGTTTGTCTGTGCACTCACTAAACACCTCACAATGATGCATGTTCCTACCCTTCAGAAATGCTGCTTTGGGCTACGTTCCTCACTCATACAAACAAATTCATGCCTGGCTCCATACTGCTCAGGCTTGTAATCTAGGAGGGCTCTGATATAATGATATATGATTATATGATATAATCTAGAAAGTCTTCTGATATTTGAAATAATACATACAACATAAATAATGAGGTCTTGAGAAAGACACAAACCTTAGAAAAAGGCTCAAAACCAGACCACACCGACCATCGAGATTTTGGCAGTACCTAAACGATGTAGCTGAAATATATGAAGAATACTTAATCAAGAGAGAGATACGTCACCATGTTTTGTTTCTTCTTCCTCCTGGAGGAAACAGGCTTTGCTTCCCCACTGATTGTAATTCCAGTTAAAATATCCTACTAAAGGGTACAACTCAGAGCATCAGTCAGCCCTGCACCATTATCTCATATTATGAATTCTGTCAACACGACCACAATGTTAATGATTCTCAAACTTTTAAACAGAGATCAAGTCAATGCCTATTTTGGGGTACAGAGTTCACAGGACATATTAAGGATGAAAATGAGTAGTTTATATCTACTAAAAAAACGTTTCTATAGAGACAACCTCCTCAGTAACTCAGAATAACACCATGAGGATACTTGAAAGGAAAAACTCAAACAATTAAACTTGTGAACAAATACAGAAAACCTATATGTGAGGGGGGAAAAGGATCTGTCTGTACTATTATGAACCTTAAAAAGGACTTCCTTACATAGTTTATCACTATGGCATTTAAAATTGCTTCTAGGAAAAAACTATACATATAATATACTGTACATGGGGATTTATTAGAATCAATTGCACAACATCATTCTTGGAGATAATCTTTGAACACTCCAGGAGGAAAAAAGGGGGGAGTAAAAATTCCCCACCTGGGGGAAAAATGCAAATTAGACAAATGGCACCACTTGGCGTTTCAATTATGCTTTCAGCATGTTTCCACTCAAAATGTCCTCTGGGCTTAATGCAAATGTCACAAAAAGACAAACTTTAGCTGGGAGACAAAACCACAATTGAAATGGGAAGTTTGGCACGTGAATTAAGGGGCTTAATCTTCCTGAACTTGATTTTATGCTTTTCTATGTCTTTCTTTTGACTGTGGTGCTTAGGGATGGAAACGGAAAAGGCGGAAAAGGCGCAGATTTCTTACCACCTAGAAACGTGTGAGGAAGTAAATTAGGCTGTATTATGAGCACAGCAAATGGAAAAATGCTGCTGGATTTAAATTTATCTGCAAAATATACAACACCCCTGCTCGTGTAGACAGGTATGAACTAAATACGGAATTTGTGCTATTTCTATCAGTGTTTTGTGTTCTGGCTCTGATCCATGTGCTCACATCATCGCATGAGTAAATGGTCCTGAACACATTACACATGTTTGTAGAGTCTTGGAAACTGGTCTACACACAAACTGTAGGGCCTCTCAGAGTTGGTGGTCAGACTCTACTTGTCCACATGTGCGCGGATACGTGAGGATCAGTAGTGGTGTGCGCTTGGCATCCGTCATCCCTGGGAGCTGTATTCCTCCCACAGTCAGATGTGCTTGCACCTAGTTCTAGCAACTATCCTGGCACACAGAAGCCAACGGCTTGGTTTCAGCAGTACGCTGGTCAGGAAAAAAGCAGAATGTCAACTGTTCACTCTCTCTTAGACGGTGCCATCTACCCCAGTGTTCACAGTGCAGTTAGTAGGACAGAACTCAGTGGCTCCAGAAGGGCTGCACACTGGCTCACATGCAGAGTCCTTGCTGGGGCGTGGAGAGTCATGCCTTTCCAACAACTGAAACAGCACTTAGCTCAGAGACATCAGATGGGCTCTCCCCATGATACAGACCATCACTTAATTGCTTTTCACGTCCTCAGTATCCCACTGGGGTTCAACTTCCTTTGAAAGGACTTGAAGTCCAGAGGCTCTTTGGATTGGCCCACGTGAGAGAAACAGAAAACTTTTTCTTAGGTTTCGCAGAACACTCATCACAGAAGCCTTCTAGTCCATCACGGTTTCAGTCAGATCCCTATACGAAACCTCCTCCAGCCCTGATTCTGTCTACCCTCTTGACTCCTGGATGCGCGGAGCCATATCCTGGGTTCCACGTTTTGTCTGGAGTCAACACTGACATCCACAGAGCTTCTGTCGGGTTCTGGGCATGTTCCTAACTGTAACAGATTTCCCCAGAAGTGCATTTCAGTTCCAAAGGCTTTGTGGATTTGATACGTGCAAAATGCATATCAAACGGTCTTAAAACCACCGCATGTGTCAATCCCAAGTTTGAAAAGATAGAGTTTCAATTCTATCATGTCGGCTGCAGACATCATAATGAATGATTCCATCAAGCTATCTTCAGCAGAAACCTATTTTTGCCATGTAAACCCTCAAGGGGTTCCTCTTGGAAAAAGACAGAGTCTACATCTGCTTTCAGGGTATTTTCTCTGCCTACCAGCAAAAACTGAGTTGCTAGCTCTGGATCTAGTCTTTTCTGTCAGGGCCTTCTATTTTCTTCTTACTACTGATTTTTTAAAACACAGCAAGTTGTTTGCTGAATAATTGCTCTGCATCTTATATCCCATGATGGTTATAATCACTATGAATTTCTATTTCAGATTAGAATTACTTTATATGGCACAGCACCTGACACAGGACATCTCAGTCCTGTTTGTTGAGTGAATAAATAGCAGAACTACAATTTGGCAGCTAAGCAAATTTGAAACTCCCCGAATAAAACTGAGAATGATGGCCCAAACTCATGTGACAATTTGAGTAAGTCAATTTGAAAGTCACTCGATCAGCGAAACAGAAATCACTGATTGAGCAACTCTGAGAATCACCAAGTCTCAGACATAAAGAGCTCTGCTCTCAGTGTTTTCATATCACTAGCCCATGTCTCTTACATTGTCTTTAGTTTCTTATTTATCTAGTAATATGTACATGTGTCTTGCTCTCTGAGCATCTATTGGGTAAGTTGATGAGAAGATAAATTTGCTCCACTATAACACGTAAGATTTTTGAGTTTACTCTTGGAGTTGTCTGGAGACAGGTGGCAGAGAGTCCTGGCTGAGGCTATACTGAGATTTGATCCTGATTGCGTGTGATGCTCTGGCAGGCCTGTGATCCCTCAAGTGCCTCTCTGCTGCATGAGCAGATATGGAGGAAGGGATCTATAAGAAGGACAACTTCTGTGTGAGCACCTAGAAAGACACAGAACCAGGAGGAAGGTGGAGAGGAAAACACAATATTGGTTTCCAAATCCAGCTCCACGGGTCTACTGTTCAAGAAGAGAATAAAACATATATACAAGCTAAAAGATTCATAAACCACAAGTGATTCAGGTGATCTTAAGCACTGTTTCCTGATAAACTACTGTGAATAGCCACTCGGCCCCATTTCTGAACAGATTACAGTTTGGCTTTGCTCTGGGGCAATGAAGACTAAAGCAATCTAGGGGTCTTCTGGCATCTTGAGGGGTTCATGCTTTGGGGATCTTGGAGAAAGACTTTTAGAAGCAGCCTTCCCATAGAGAGCACTGGGGAAGTGCTTCCCTTAAAAGCTACCCAGGAATATTAATCAATAAAGAGGCCAAAAGAAGAGATCATGAAAGAATAATTCATCAATTTGTGTAAGAGACTCCCTGGGGTCTTACAGAAGTATCCAGAATAAAAGCCAAGAGAGGAAGGTGGGTTGGGGTGTTACAGTTGTGCAGGTGTGAGCTATAAGCTGGTGCAGTACAAATATTAATATTTGTATGATCTCATTATTGTCTAAATACTATCAAAGCCTGAGAAAAATCAGGGTAGCATTTGCAAGGTCTATTTATTTATGAACGAAATAATTTGCCTGCCATTGGATACTTTCCAGTAGAATGTAAATGACTGTTGAGCAGGAATGGAAATTCTGTTATTTCTTCTAAATCTCAACATATTCATCCAGTAACTCATGACAAGTATCATTTGTTCACCTGCAGTATGAAAGAGAGTAGGCAGTAAGGGATAAATGCCAACATCAAGACAAACAAGGTAGATTATCTGCCTTCACGACATTCAGAGTTTAGAAAGTTGGACCATATAATCATTTGGAGGACTGCCCTGTTGGAGGATGGGTATTTCACTTCTTCATTGTGTCAAAAGGCCAAACAAGCATATAGGGTGGATATTAGAAACAGATCATAGTTCAATATAATAAATCATTTCTAGCAGCAAGATAAAGTCAATCAATGAGCAGATTTATAATTACCAGAAGGATCTAAGCTGAGGGGTTATCAACAAACATATCTCCCTTTACTGAAGAGTTATGCTCTCTAAAAATTGCTTAGAAAGCAAATTTTTGTGTAGTTTTCCTATATTTCATTCTAAAATTGGATATGTTCCTTTAGACAATGTTTTGGCCTTAAGTTAAATAAAATTACATTTAAAAATGCAGCTACACATGAGAAACATTTGAGTGGATGAGTTATAACTTTTAAGGTAAATATTGATAGTAATCCATAGATCAAATAATAAAATCATGCAAATCATTTGGGCAAGTTTTTTAATTGGCTATGAAAGTTTGAAGATCTAATTTTAACGATGACAGCCGTCAAGGGAGGAAAACTGAACATCACAGACCATTTAGTTTATTTAGTTTTGGTCATTTATTTATTTATTTATTTTAGGTCATTTAGTTTTGACTCAAACTGTAAGCAGGATAATCACCTATTCTCTTTCTAGACACCCACAGAAGCTGTTGACTTTTAGAAGAAATGAAGATGATTTGGAGATGAGGGCAGGTGGGAGTGTGAGAGTGGGAACACAGTTTTAGAACTAAAATGTCCAAGATGAACTGTGGTATGCGGAATGACTGGCCAACGGGGACCTGCCGTATAGCCCAGGAAACTCTACCCCACAGTCTGTGATAATCTATACGGGAAAAGAATCTAAACAAGAATGGATGTGTGTATATGTATAAGCAAATCACTTTGTTGTACAGCAAAAATTATCACAGCATTGTAATCAACTATACTTCAATAAAACTTTTTTAAAAAATTAAAAAAAGAAATAAAATGTCCAAGTTGAATGAACAAAGAAAATATGAGCCTTCAAAGAAAGTTACTGAATCAGTTTCTGATTTAAAATACTGAAATAGCTTCAAAAATATTGTCACAAGTAGAGAAGAGTTCATAAAGCATTTATAATCTGAAACGCTACTCAGTAGACAATGATCTATAAATGTTCCAACCTGCAAGAGGAAGGGGGTGGTTCTAAGAGAGGAGAAACTAACCATCAAGCTTTCAACAAAGTAGTAAGAACATAATAAGTATTCAATGAGTGATACTCCCCACCCCAGTCCTCATAGGACATTTCAGCTGTCTTACAGAAGGGCAAATGTGGGCCCTCTGAGAGGCTGAACCGCCTATGGTGCACAAGTTAGTTGATAGAGTTCAAAATGAGTTCAAATCCAGTTCCACCACACTCCAGGTTTTTCATTGCATCATTCCATTTCCTTTAATTAACTGCTGGATTTGAAAAATTCTCCAAAAACTAACGATTGAAAAGCGAGGAGGTTTTTTTTTCCCTTTTCACATAAAATTTAACAAACAAGTTTTTACTGGGTTAGTTTCCTAGCCTACTTGAGCCACAAAAATGGCCAAATTGACTATCAAAAATTTATAAAATGTCCAACTTTAGTTTACAACCCAGCTGAGGATGCTATATGAATGTGATCGTTCCCTCTAGTTCACGTAACTTCAGTGAATGTTAATGGCTGCAGCATCAAGAGTTGAAGAGTGTTGGAGTTCCCCAAGTGGCTCAGTGGTTAACAAACCCGACTAGAAACCATGGGGATGTGGGTTTGGTCCCTGGCCTTGCTCAGTGGGTTAAGGATCCTGCATTGCCGTGAGCTGTGGTGTAGGTTGCAGACATGGCTCAGGTCTGGGGTTACTGTGGCTGTGGTGTAGGCCACAGCTGTAGCTCAGATTCGCCCCTTAGCTTAGGAACTTCCATATGCCTTGGGTGCAGCCCTAAAAAGCAAAAAAAAAAAAAAAAAAGGAAGAGTTAAAGAATGTTGATTCCTATGAACACACACTGGGAATTATCCAAAGCATTTCCCTAGATCTTCAAGTCACTCTACGAAATCATACTGCTGATTTTTTCATGTTTGATGTCTATCTTCTATAATAGTTACCATTTACAGCTTAATACTTAAAAATCATTTCTTCTAATTCTTCAACAGTCCCATTAAGGTAGTAGGGGGCTTATAAGATGAGGAAACTGAGGTTCAGAGAGATTAAGAATATTTCTTAAGGCCATGCACCATTAAGCAAAGCTGGAATTTTGCTTTTTTACATCTGTTCTAGAGTCCCGTCCCAAGTCCGAGGGGAAAATGCACAGGTATTCCAGGACGGTGAAATCTAAAGTAAATGTTAAAGGTCATTCTGCAGTTTAGGGGCATGTAGATTAACAGGGAGTTCAACAGTCTAGAGCTGAAAGAATTGTCAAAGATGAAGTTGAGTGGAATCTTTAAGTAAACTATTAAATCCATCAGGAGGCAAACCCATAGAGCAGAAGCCATAAGACCCTCAAGATCAAAGCTCAGGTAACACTTAAACTCTGAAAAATGCTGGACCAAGCCAGATCTTCATGCAGCCTCGAAACATCTAAAAGTATTCAAGAGATTTACTAGTATGGTTTCTTCAAAGGATGAAAGAAAAGTGCGGAATTTGCTACCACTGATGTATCTAATTTTCATCGAACAACTTTAGAGATTTGGACTTTCTGCAGACCAACAGCCCTGCTGTTCTACTACAAATTCTCTATATCTAATTACATGTGACAAATCCATATATGTACATGTAACCGGGTCACCATGCGGTACAGTTGGAAAATCTGACAGAAATCTGTAAACCAGCTATAATGCAAAAAAAAAAAAAAATCCCTAGATTACAGCGACAAAACATCATGCAGGAGGGGAACAAAACAGCTTGGAAGTTTGATGCATGAACTTCAGAATGATGTGATTTTCGTAAAACCCACAGATGATCTGTAGCCAGTGTGCGATTAGCATCTCTGTATAAAAAATCCTGAGGCATTTCAACATCCCACCCTTCATTCCCTGGAGATACCTAGAGTGCTTCTCCACAGAGATGTCCATATGCTTCCTGCAGAGCTGGGTCTGGGGGCTCAGATACATGGTCTGAGGCAACAATGAGTATCCCAGCTCAAAGGTATGCCCAGGGAATTGACAAGGTTGGAGGCTTGATAATAACCGGTAGGGATGCCAGTCAAACTGCAACAAAGGGAAGAGCTCCAGCTTCTACACCTTCACACCTCTCTCCTGACCCATCCTTTGGTAACTGAGGAGATCTCTGAGGACAAAGACCTCCTAGATCTTCATCTCCATGTCTCTGATTATGCTCAGCACTAACCCTGATAAAAGCTGATAATCGAAAATATCAGTGGGCTCTTTGTGGTTGTAATCAATTAATTCATTCACCTCCTCCTTAATTGTAGTGGGTGAGATGCTCACCAGCTCTGATTACAAATTGGTTGCTGTCTGGTTGACAAGACCTTATCAGGAAATTAAAAGAAAATGATCTGGCTTATAAAACACGAAGCACAATTAGTTCTCGTATGCATATACGGGTTTCTGATGTAAGCAAGAAAATGATCACCCCTGTAGGTCATGCCTATTCATCCTCCAGTTGCCAAGAGATTTTTATTGCACCCTTATGCCATATGGCATCGTTTCTAGCTTTAGCCTCATGGGAATGCAGGAGGATGTCTGCCAAGAGTATCTCACCGCTTGTTAAAGGTATCCCAGTTTCCTTTGATTTCTTCACTTGACAACAATGGCTCACATTCATTTCCTTAAGAAGTAAAAGCCAGTGCAGCTGAAGGCTTTTGTGCTGCTTTCTGCCCTACCTGAATTATCATGGGAAGTGCAAGAGCCAAATGTAAATCACAGCTTTCCATAAAAAGTGGCAACTTTTGCAATTGAAGGATTCTTATAGGGGATCTCAAGTGTATTGCTGTGATTACAGGAGGCCCCATGTGTCTGGAAATGTTCTTTTTGCACATACTCACGGCAAGTCTAAGGTTCCCGAGATTTATTGCTCGTGCTTGTTTTTTATGTATATGTGCTGCAAGCTGAAGCATATGGTCCTACACAACTGTGATATTTACGATAATGAATCACAGATGTTTAAATGGATGTAATCTGAAAACACTTAAATGCTAAGATGCTGGAATCTTACTGCAAACATTGCTAAGAGAGGACCTTCGGATTATGTTGATTTTCAGATACGATGACTAAAAATATGACTTTGGGAATATGTCAGGCAGAAAGGAATGACTTTTTTGAATTTATTTCCTTATTTTTGTCTTTTTAGGGCCACACCTGCCGTGTATCAAAGTTCCCAGGCTAGGTGTCTAAAAGGAGCTGTAGCTGCTGACTTACACAACAGCCACAGCAACACGGGATCTGAGCTGTGTCTGCAGACTACACCACATCTCAGGGCAACGCCAGATCCTTAACCCACTGAGCAAGGCTAGGGATGGAATCCATGCCCTCATGGATATTAGTCAGGTTCATTTACTGCTAAGCCATGAAGGGAATTCCCTCTTTTTACACTTTAAAGAAGGATAGTGTTCAGAGTAAGGAAGGAACTCCAGGGGTGTAGATTTCGTTAATCTATAGATAATGGAGTTGCAGCCTCTTCTGGAATTAAGGGTGATTTCACGCAGTGGATGACCTTTTATTATGTACCCATCCTGTAACATTATTTTAATGGTCACTTCCAAATACAACGGAATATTTTTAATTCCACTAGAGAGAAATGGGAAATGCACCCATTTACCCTCTCATCCACCCCTCACTTGTCCCATTAACCATACAGTTTGGGGTATATTCTACCAGGTTAACAAACTGTATACACACAGATATGATAAGTAGTTTTGCTCTTCTATCTACTGCAAACCTTTTTATGTCAGCTCACATAGAAATACTTCATTCTGTTTTCATGACTGGATAATACATCTTAGTATGATTCTGCTATCATTAAAGCAGTCTCCTATTTCTAGACACAATTTTTGTTATAATTGCTATTTAGTCATAAACTTTTATACCTGTCTTTTTGTGCCTGTGTGCGAGTATATTTCTACAGTTGACCCATCTTAAAAACTACTGATTCAAATGAAATGCCCATTTAAAGTTTAGTTAGACACTGACAAATCATCCACTAGAAAGATTTTATGGCCTTGGACTCTAATCCAAAGTGTAATAGAGTTCTCTTTCCTCATACCAACAGTGAATAATATAGTATTTTCTTGCCAATTTGATAGCTGGAAAGAAAAAAAAAAGTATGGTGTGCATTTGCATATGTTTGATCAAGAGTGAGGTCAGGCGTTGCCTCATAGGACCGGCCACTGCAGTATCCTTTTCTGTGAGTTTCATCATTCCAGGGTGCCAGAGTACTTAGGAACTCAAATTCTGTCTTCATGGTTCCTTTGCTTTTCTCCTGACTGTGAGCTTCCTGAAGAAGCTGTGTCTTGCTTGCCATTCCACCTTCATTGCTTTGCAGAGACCAGGCATCTTTGTTTTGTTAAATGCATACATTTCTGTTTGAAGGAGCCTGACATTTCTTCCTGCTGCTGCCCAGCTGCTTAGCAGAGTCCCACGTTCAAAGAGGAAACTCGGCTCAACTCCTCCCCTCCCTTGGTTCCCTCTCTACTTTCCCTCTGATACTGGCCCCCTCCCTTCCCAGAATAAAACCTTCACACTTGCAGAGACCTTGTCAGCCTGGTAACCCTCACATCTCTTAGTACCAGCACAGAGCCTGAGAAACAGTAGGCACTCAGTAAATACTTTCTAAATGAATCAGTCTTCGTTTTATGATCTGTCAGACTGTTTTTATTTCACATACCATGCTGGCACCCAACTTTGAGAAGTGGGCAGGAGCTTTTGATGTTGTTTCTGCTTTTCTGTGCATCTCTTGTTGCTGCTGCAGAGAGGGAGCTCTGAGGATTTTAATGAGACTCCTAATTCCACCTTGTAAACCAGGGTTTAAGGTGTGTATAGATCTTGTGAAAGGGAAATGCTCTTATAATAGCAGTAAAAGGGCTTTGTTGCCTTGTTTGATTTTTCATGGCAGCTGTGTAGAGAAAGTTCCACTGCAAACTTTCTGCAGTGGGCCCAGCTGAGATGCTGAACCTATGAGCTGAATTCATACTCATATATTGACACAAAGATCTAAAACCAGCTAAGACAAGCAAAGAACTTATGGGCCATCTTATGACCACATGTCCTTCTAAGACAGGAGTCAGGGATTTATAGCCTGTAGGCCAAATATGGTCAACTCCCTCTTTTATAAATAAAGTTTTATTGGCATACAACCACACTATTATTTATTTGTTGTCTATGATTCCTTTTGTTCTGTAACTCTAGGATTGACTAGTTCCAACAGAGACTGCCTGGCTCACAAGCGTGAAATATTTACCACCTGGCCCTTTGTAGAAAAAGTTTGCTGACCTCTGCTGTAGCCCAAGGTCACATTTTCCTCCCACATTTTTCAAGAGATCTACTCTAAGCCACCTTAGTGCTCAGGGAAATAAGCTCTTTACAATGTATTTCACACTCTCAGTTGCATGATTAGCCACAAAGACAATCAGCAGAGTGGCGAAAATAACTCACACTCAAATAAATGTTACCTCAGTGCCTGGGTATTACCTTTAATTTTCAAAAATAACACCTTACTAGGAGATATTTTCCCCTCAAAATAGAATCCCAAGAGGTTTAACTTTTTAAATACACTTTCAAAATCCATTATCTGTGGTCATTAAATATAAGGATAAGCATTCGTACAGAAGATGAATATACCCAGAAGAGCAGAAGGAAGTTGTGTATATCTATATTTTTATGTCTCTAAAGCAATAATTTAATTTATAACCATTAAATTAGCTTAGAATCATTCTTCTGATCAAGCTTCTACACAAAACTGTTTGTCTTCAAGGTCTGTTTCACACACATAAAGTGATCTGTCATTTTCTCATGTGATTTGTCATTAATTTTTGTTTCTTTTCTTTTAAAGAGTCTATCATTGTTTTCCCCAAAATAACTAAGATACCTGATTTTCTTCACTCTGTAAGCGAAGACATTTGAAGATTTAGCTTCCTGGAAAATGAAATGGGAATTATCCAGCCCAAAGTGGTACAGAAATAGTGATTTTTTTTTCTCCGATGAGGACCTGGTTCATTAGCAAGAAGAAAATCACAATTTCGTTGAGGAAAGAGGAGAAGGACAGAAACCAAAAAACTCTCAAATCGCTTCAATATCCCTATGAGATTTGGCAGCTATACTGGGACATTGCAAAAGCATAGTCACTGAGTATGTGAAGTACTTAAATATCCAGGGAACTCAGAGAAGTAACACATTTGAACTAAAGCATTTATTTCCTCTGTAATTTTGTAATTTTGAGTTGGATGACTTCCTGAGTTCTTACTCAATGTCTTATAAGCCTGGGTGTCATGGATATGAATCCTTCTTTGGGAATTCAAAGGGTCCTTGGTAAGAAGAATCCAGTTCTAGGGTGGGGAAGCGTTAGAAAAATGAACTCTGGTGACAAGTCACAGGAGTGCATGAGGAATAAAGCAAAAAAAAAAAAAAAAAATTAGGCGGAGCCATTCTCTTACTCTTTCACCAGGAACAATTTTGACAATGCTCATAATAGCTGTAATGAATGACACAGTTCCTGAGCTCAACACCAACACCCTCAGAGGAGGATGGACAAGGGCACGGTCCTTGGTTCTGCTAAGCCTCTCGCTGAGCTCTACATAATGATGGGTTAACTGGGAGAAGACAGGAAATCATAAAAGAAGATGTGAGGAGCAGAACTGGGGTGGGGGTGGGTGGTAGGTGAGAAGGGGAGAGCTGGAAAGGCAGTGGAAGATTGTGAATGTCCTCTCTGACCCTCAAACCCTTGGTAAAATTCAACCCTTGTTCGTGAATGATCTGCGTGTGCATTTCTTGTGCAGCCTGATTTAGGGGCCATGTTTTACTGTCCAGTCAATGAAGGTCAAGAAAGAAGAAGGCTTTAAGGCACAGGACTAGAGGCAAGACAGGTTATGAAGACACAAGCCCGCGGGAACTGGTATCAATTAGGAGGACGGTTTCAGATTCCACCACTAATGGGACTTAGGGTTTCAATTCCCATGTAACTAATCCTTCAGTGGTTAGAGTGGTTCTGTGAATACTGCATTTACATCTAGTATTAATACAGCTCTTTCCATGAGTCAGGTTAATACTTTGCACGCATCTCAGTATCTTATAAAATTTTCACAACGGTTTGTGATACTAGTATTATTTCCCCATTTTACAAATAAAGAAACTGAGTTCAGAGGAAAACTGTGTGACAGTTGTAGAAGAACTGGATCTCTAAATAAGCCTGCCCAACTGCAAAGCTCGCTCCTCTAGCTACTTGGCTGGGCTGACTCTCACCTGCTTAGCAAAGGAGTCTCCAGGATTCTGTTGGGCTCCATATGCATAAGAGATGAAAGTTCAGCCTCTGCCTTTAATGATAATGAGGTAGTCAGTGAGCCAGTCACGGACAATCGTGCATAACTGGGAACACAGCAGAAGTGGGAACTAAGTTCTGTGAGGGAAGGAAAATAGAACAAGTGGTCTGGCTTGAGCATGAACCACTGAAGTCTTCATAGAAGAAATGGACTTTGAGCTTCACCTTGAAGGATGAGCAGAACCAAACAGCTGTTTTCCACAAGTGACTGCAAGTAAGCACCACCACTGATGACTGACATTAAAAATGGACAGATTTCACCAAAGGATATTTCTAGTCTCAAACACACAAATTATCTCTAATTCCTTTAAAAAAGGAAAGAAAGAAAGAAAAGTAACTCTTTGGTTCAGTAGGGGTCTGGGTAGCTATCCAGAGCTTTCACCCGCCCTGTTTGTAAGAGATCCAGCCACATGATGATGCATTTGAAAATATCCCGAGTTATTACAAAGGGCAACACAAATTTCAAAGTGAAGGGGAAGAAAAAAAAAAGAGGCAGCAGAAATGAAATGTATGTGAGTGGGGGCTGGGTTCCTCTTGATTAAATTTTCAAAAAGAGATAACAAATTAGGAGAAAATGTGAGAACAAAGACATCCTATAGTTTACACTCTTGAATCAAAATAAGCAAAGAAAGCCAACAAAACCCTACATTTCCATTTCTGAGAGTTAGATATATATTTTCGTGGTTCAGTTTTTCTCTCAGAGTTAAATTGGGCAGGAGGAGCTTTTCCTAATAGTTGAAAATAGTATTAACCTCTCTGATCTTCCATTTGTTCCTTACAGAAATAATAGGATTGACATAGACTAGGGATTCTCAAAGTATGATCCCAGCAGCATCAGCATCACTTAGGAGCTTGCCAGAAATGCAGATTCTTGGGCCTCATCTGAGACCTACTCAATTACAATCTTTGGAGACAAGAGCCCAGTGACCCATGTGCAGACATGCCTTACAAAGGATTTTGGTTCACACTCAAGTATGACAATCTTTGGGACAGATAACCTTCTAGATGATTGAACAATTACATGATTCAATGATTCAGCTAAAAGCCACATTATCCAGTAGTAAATATGCACTGCTTAATACTTCATTTAAAAAATACAAATATGCATTACATACACAGAGAGACTATCAGTTTTGGAGCCAGAATGCACAGATAGAAAGAGTCTTCCTTCCCAGCTCTATGAGGTTTTGCATGGAATCTCTTGACATTTAATTTCCTGACCTGTATTGAAAATGGGGAAAATGATGTCTATTGCCTAGAATTATCTTGAGAAATGAAAATGTGAAAGTATGGAGTTGCTATCATGGCTCAGCGGTTAACAAACCCGGCTAGCATCCATGAAGATGCAGGTTCAATCCCTGGCCTCACTCGGTGGGTTAAGGATCTGGCATTGCCGTGAGCTGTGGTGTAGGTCACAGACATGGCTCAGATCTGGTGTTGCTGTGGCTGTGGTGTAGGCCGGCAGCTGCAGCTCTGATTCAACCCCTAGCCTGGGGAACCTCCATATGCTGTGTGGGCGGCCCTAGAAAGACAAAAAGGCAAACAACAACAACAACAACAACAACAAAAGAAAATGTCAAAGTGTGAAGTATCTGCTCCATAGGAAGGCATCTAAAATGCTTGTAAGTGTGATCGTATTAAAACAATGGACATAACCACACCTGGTTCACAGCCCTTCTTTTTTAGTAATCAACATAATCTAAGCCAATAAAAAACAGCTCTTATTGATCCATTCTGCTTAAATTGAGAAGGTTGTTTTTCTGCAACTCTGCTTCCCAAAGGAGCTGTCCCTCAGAAAATGCAATATAACGGAATGCTAATATCAAAGGGCTAATTAAGTGTTATTCCATGACTCATTCTCTTGAATGAGTCAGACATGAAGCACAAATAACCTACAAAGTTGAAAGGGAGGAGGGAGGAAGGTCTCTTCCTGGCTCAGGCCACCTTGGTCTTCTGCCTGGACTTCTACAGTAGGTTCTGCACTGATCTATCAGGTTCGCCCTCCATCCACTACCATCCCCAATGATCTCAACATAGCAAAGAAAGGTCCAGATACAGTTTTCTATTAATATCATTCATCTCCTCAAAATCATCTCATTTGGAGTCAAAAACCAAGCTCTTATTCTAACCTATACTACCCAGTAATCCAGTTCATTTGTACATCGTGTCCTCTTCTTCTTGCCCTGGGTCACTCCAGCCTCACTGGCCTTCCAGCTCTTTTTCAAACTCCTAGGCATGCTCCTGCCTTGGGAATTTTGCACGTGCTATACCCTCTGTCACCAATACTCTCTTCTGATGTGTCCCAGGCTACTGTTCCCATTTCCCAACTTCCTCTAGATATCTACTCAAATGTCACATTTGCTTTCCCACCTAACATACTTCCCATCCTGACCTTTCTTCGCTCCTTTGTCCTTAGTGCTTTTCATTATTAAAATGCACCCACTGCACAATTTTGTTATTTTTACTACTTACTGATTTTTTCTTTTGCAAGAACATAAACTATCTCAACAGTGTGTCACATGTGATGAATCAATACATAGCGAATCAGTTAATGAATGGATTAATTTCCTCATTTTCATTCCTGGACTTAGCTATTATTATCTAGCAACCACCTAATCATGACCAAAATTAGGAAAGTAAATAGGCAGGTAACCAGTTGGAGCAAAGGACAAATATAATATGACCTTCTGTAGTTGTTTGGCCAGGTACAGATATGGAAAAAAGAAAGAAAATATTAAATACATAATGATTTTAAGGCATTTCCTTGGAATATTTTTTTTGTTTTTAGCTTTTAGGGAAGCTTCTCAGGGAAGCTACATAGTTTAGAGCACGAAGTCTGAAATCAGAGCTCAGAACTTGACAAGTCATCGAATCTTGGACAAGCTAATCCACATCTTTGAACTGTAGTTTCCTCATCTGTAAAATGGGTTAAATGCTGATACATAAACTCATGGGACTAAGGTGAAGATTAAACAGCAGAGTTTACAGATGTGTTGCCATGGTGTCTAGGATAAAGTGTAAGTAGACACTGCTAGCTCTCACTGGAACTTAAGTCACTCAAATCTAGAGAAAATGGAACAGGTATATGGGAGAGCATTTTAATGGCAAATCAGATCATTCCCATTTGAGTGCATTTCAGGAACTGGAGTTATTCTACTCTAACTCACCAAAACATCATTTTGAGGGGAAACCAAATTCTGAAAATGAAACGACCACCGTTTTGAAAAGACCCAGTTTTTACCCTCAGTAATGGCTGCCAATTCCGCTCAAACTCAGTGGGAGTTATGGCTCACTTCTCTTAGTTTCTTGACTAGGCTCTATCAGAAGCAAACCTGTTATTACATAAGTGAATAATCCTCATCCAACTTTGTCCTGTTAACTGACAAAGGACACCACAGAGAGTGATGTCATTAAAGCCACACTGAGCAGTGAAGCTCCCCTATCTGCCTCGTTTCCCTGAGGCTCAGCCTTTAATTTACCCCCAGAAAGGCAGGCTTTTGCATTTTTCACAAAGGAGCTGCCTTGGGGGAAGGTAATTTGTATTGATCAAAACTGTTTAGGAGACGTGTCTGAATTTTGTTTTCTTAGGCATCTCTGAGAAGGCTTCTCAGATAACACTTTTTTTTTCTTTCTCTGTATTAATGAAAAGTGGTATTATCACTTGGGTCTAAAAACATATACCTACCATGGCAATAAATTAACTACTGTGTTGAGCCTTTTTTGTTTCAAGGATGTGATTCAGACATCAGAGTACCCCAATGAGCATCCAGAAGATGACAATTCCTATGGAGTTACATGTTAAAGGGCAATTGCGTTCAGCATCGTGTACCTTAAATACTAGCCATCTTAAGCTACTGACCTCAAGGACACAGAACACCATGCTGACCCTGGACATTTCAGAATGATTTTAAATTATACTGTGAATTGCAAATTAAGGACTTTTGTCTCATTAAAAATGAACAACAAGCAAACAAACAAAATACAAATGCCAGGACGAGGAGTTCTGAATACTATAGCAGAGGTCAAATTTTAAAACAAATCTCTCAATGTCTGCTAGTCATTTTGATCTACTCTCAAAAGAAGATGACCCTACACCTTGCTGTAATTTTTGTCAGGCATCATAAATGCCCTGGCAGGAATTATTTTAAAGACACTGAACCCACCACAGATATTTTCAAAAGAAACAAATAAAAATAAAATAAAGCAAAATCCAGAGAAGCCAAGCGCTCCTGTGTGTGAGAGAGAACCAATTAGGACACTCCTGGTGAGAATGTGAGCACAGGCCCTGATGAAAATCAACACTGCTTCTGAAACAACATTGTGAGACATGTTCTGTACAACTGGAAAGAAGAGAAGGTGAACACACACATAATTGCAGTCTTCTCTGTTTTTGTCCTTCACATTGGAAAAACACTGTTCAATGCTCTACCTGAAGTCAGACAGGTGAAGGCCTGAGGCTGTTGGTGCGAGTGGCCAGCTCAGTTTCTAAGAGACTGAGCCCCAGTCTGAGCTATGGCGTGTTGGAAGGGGTTCCCATCTGCAGCTAAGGGACTTTAGAGAGGTGCTTTAGTATGTCTACTTGTAGCAGATGCAGGGAAATGGAAAGAAATGAGATTTGAAGAGGCAGAATGAGAAGGAGCTGGGTCCTAATGTTTACAGGCTTTGATAGAGAAGATCTTTAAGTGGAGACAGCAAAGCAAAATATTCATCCAGCAGTGAAGGGTAGAGTTCTTCTCTGACTTATTCCACTTAGAATGATAATCTCTAGGGCCGTCCATGTTGCTGCAAATGGCATTATTTCATTCTTTGGAGCTCTGGCGGAAACTGTGCGTCTTCCTAAGGTAATGGAATCTCATCTGCAATCTCTGGGTTTTACCTCAGCATATGGCTACCTGGCTAGAAACTACACAGCCCAGGGTCCCTTGCAGCTGAGTATGCTCATGTGTCTCAGCTCTGGTGCCTGGAAAATAAAGTGAGGTGAGAGGAGGACTTGCAACTAATGTTCTCTAAAAAAAGTGGCGTGGGGCTTTCTTCTTCCCAGTTCTCCTTTCTGAAGACTGGGTAAGCCTGCAGCATCTTTATTACCTTGGTAAGAGTAAGTTTGCTTTCTATGTCTGTGAGCCTGTTTCTGTTTTGTAAGCTCATTTTTACTATTTTTAGATTCTGCATATAAATGATAAATAGCTGTCTTTGAAATAATTTAGTATGATAATCTTTAGATCCACTCATTTTGCTGTAAATGGCATTACTTCATTCTTTCATAGCTGAGTAGTATTCCATTGTATGTATGTACCACATCTTATTTATCCATTCATCTATCAGTGGATACTTTGGTTGCTCCATATCTTGACTATTGTAAATAGTACTTCTGTGGACACTGGGTGCATGTATGCTTTCAAATTGGAGTTTTCTCTTGGCATATGCCCAGGTGTAGGGTTTCAGGATCATCTGGCAGCTTTATTTTTAGTTTTTTAAGGAACCTCCATACTGTTTTCCATAGTGTAGGAGGGTTCCTTTTTCTCCATACCCTCTTCAGCATTTATTATTTGTAGACTTTTTGGTGAAGGTCATTCCAACTGGCCAGTACACATCCTTTTGAGCCTACAGAGCCTTTTGCAGCCTTTTGTGTCCCTCTTTTTTTCCTTCCCCATCTGAATCCCTGACATCTATCATAATGGCTGCAAGAGAACATCAATATCCACGGATCAGGAATGCAGTCCAGCTCACCTGAGTGTTTCTGGTGCCAGATTCAGTACTCTACAGTCACAGTAATTAACCCATGAATATTTCCTCACTGACTGAGAATCTCCCTCTCATTTACAGAGACTGGAATTTATTTTTTCAGAGGGCATTTATTGAGTGTCCACTTTATGCCAACTCATTCAATTGTCTTGATTCTTCCAGACCTCCCTTATTAATATGATGAAGAAGTACAGTATTTACATAGAGCAATTCACTTGGAATCTCTTCAAAAACAAACCAAAGGAGAATATTAAAGAAGTAGCAGAGAGGCGTCACAAATATGTAAGCTCCTGTTTATACAGAATTATTTAGCAGATAGAGTATGCTGGTTAAGCACTATTCATAGACCTTTAACTACTTCCATCAAACATTCAGAAGCTCTTTTGAATGAAACAGTAGGAGCTGCCCATGGGGCTTAGTAACACCCTCTGTGCTCTAATGCTATGTCGGAGAAGTAGGTGGAGCTCAGTTTTGGCTTCTTCACCTGTCTTTCCCTGGCTTCGTCCTGTAACATCCCGGAACAGGACATCCAGTGATCAACATGAGAGACCCATGTGATCAAGTCTGAGAGATATGCAACTGGGTTACACTTGTTTGCCTAAGAAATAAGGTACCTTCTCTGTTCTCTCCTCTATGTTCAGCGGCTGAATCTATGATAATATGTGACTATACTGATTTTACATCTATTTGTTCCCCTACATAGGATTCTTTATTTTGTCCCTGTTTATCAATCTGGATTTTTGAGATATTAAATGAAAAACACCACAATCAATTTAAAGAGAGAAATTACCAGTCCAATGCTACCCGCAGTCATAAAGCTACTTTCTGAAGACAACATAAGAGACAGCAATCCACAGACCTTGACCTTTGCCAAAATGACAGACCCATCTCACCTCCATCAGCAACTTTCAGCTCAAAACACACTTGCATTAGCCTTGAGACAAGCTGGGCTTATCACGACATTTGTATGGGAATAAACACATTTAGAAGAGTTTTAAATGAGATAACAAATATTCATCTAAGTCATTTCCATATTTGAAAGGGCTCGGAATTTGGGTTCCTGTTCCAGTGCTGCCATATACAAGCTGAGTAATCTCGAGCAGAGCATCAGTGTTTTCATCTATTGAGAATTTTATAACTACCTCTCTAGACTATTGTAATAATGTCCTGAAATAATACATATGGTATATGATCAATAAACATATGCTGAAAAAATGGCTAAACACAAGTCAAAGCTCTACATGATCTGGTCTTCTCATCCTTTCTTCCTTGTAATTTCTTATACACAAGGCACCTCCAGTGTGAGGACTTTACCACTGCATTTCCCTCTGTCTACCAGGCTTTTTCTTCAGAAGCCTAACTAACATGTTCCCTCAGCTCATGCAAGTCCTGCTGGAATGTCCCTTCTCAGCAAGCTCTTGCCTGATAATTACTTAATTGACAACTACACCCCTCTCCTCCTAATCATGCTTGGTTATTCTCTACCTCATTGGTCACAATCCAACATCCAATACATTTTACCTGTCTGTTGTCTGTCTGCACCTGGCTAGAATGAAGTCATCACAAGGGATTCTTGTCTGTTTAGTTCACCATATTAGTTTTCTAAGGCTGCCATAATAAATGACCACAGACTTTGTTGCTTTAAATAACAGAAACGCATTCTCTTACATTCTGGACGCTTCAAAAATCAAGGAATTGACAGAGTCCCACTTCCTCTCAAGGGTCTAGGGCAGATTCCATCCTTGCTTGTCCCAACTTCTGGTGCCTCCAGACATTCTTTGGCTTGTGCCTGCATCACCCCCATCTCCACCTCTGTCTTCATACGAGCTTTTCCTCCCACTCTGTTGTTTCTTTGTGCATCTCTCACACTTGACATTGGATTGAGGCCCACCTAGGTAATCCAGTGCCATCGCATTTCAAGATCCTTAACTTAGTTACAGTTGCAGAGACCCTTTCTCCAAATAAGGTCCCACTGATAGGTTCTGGGGGCTGTGATATATGTGGATATATTCTTTGGGGGTTCACTAATCAACAGACTATATACACTATTTCATCTCCAGTACCTATGAGAGAGCAACATCCAAGGAGCACAGCTGACATTTGCTGAGGAAATGTAAGCAGTCCTTGAGACATGGTTGGAACTGAAAGAGATAACATCTCACCTGAAGAAGAGCAGCTTCAGGTGTGTCTGAAATGAGCCACTCTCCCAAGAGGAATTAGGTGAGATAGTGAAGACAGAATACAGCCATTCCTTGATATCTGAGGTATCCACAGGGGACTGGGTCCAGGACCCTTGCTCCTGCAGATACCAAAATCCAGGGATACTCAGATCTTATATTGGATGCTGCAGTATTTGCATACAGCCTATGCACATCCTCCTGCCTGTTTTAAATGATCGCTAGATGACTTATACCTAATACAATGTACATTATATAAATAGTTGCAAATATAATGTAAATAATATGTAAATAGTTGCTGGTATGTAGCAAATTTAAGATTTTTTTCCCACATTGTTTAGATCTTTGCTTGTTTGCACAGAAATGGAAACAAAGGATAGGAGGAGCCAATTGTATTCTGCCACTTGGAAAGCCCTCCGTGACCCCTAATCAAACGCATGCCCCACTGGGGCTGGAGGGAATCCCCCTGATTGGACAGAATTCAGGTTTACTGCCATGTACGAAGTATATCAAGTCTCCTTAGTCACCCACAGAGGTAAAGTACTGCACAGAACCCTTTCTGACAAGAGAAGCAAATGTGAGATTCATTTTAAAGAACAGCATGTCCACTAACCCCGTTGCCAGATAATTTCTCAGAACCTTCCTGATTTGCATAAATACCTCCCAGTCAATTTTTATTTTTCTTAAATTAAAATGAAAGTGGCAGCTCTGTGGCTAAGGGCCTGGCCATGGTCTGGCAGTTCCACATTCAAGTGAGCAATGATGGTTTGAATATTGCATCAATGGAGCAGGAAGAGATGAAAAATATCCATTATCAGCTTAGTCACTATTTGCTTGAACATACCGAATAACCCTCACTTACATGGACAATAAACTCACTTAAATAGGTTATAGGAATTTAAACCACTGCCAGATTACTTGTGCTAAGTGGTCCAACCGGAGGGCTATAAATACATTCTCAATTCCAAGAACGGTCAAAAAACGGAACTGCTAAAGTGGTTCACATGGACAAACATAAGTTGCTTGCTGCTCTGTGCAGGTTTCTAGGCTGAGCAGGCCCTATGAGGGTCTTTAAGAATGGATATAGAGCCACCTTTCCTCATAAGAGACTTAGAGACTATCTAGAGGATAAGGACAAGAGTCTTACCCAACCAGATTAAAAGCAGACAATAGAAGCAGTAAGAATTCACAAGGGAGGTCTCTGGACTTTGAAACGAAGAGATGGTTCATCTGGTTGGTAGTCAAATTCATGGAGTTTTTTAAAGGGAAGCTGGAAAAGAAAAGCACTGAGGAAACAGAGAAAAGAAAATTGGTTCTGAAAGAATAAGATGCACTGCAAGTCATGTTTTGTCCTTAAGAGATGAACGGTGGGGAGTGCATGCACCTAGGACAGGACCTGCACACAGAGGTGAATAATAAGAGATGTGATAACGGTGACATTCAGTAAGCACTTACTATGTGACAGCCTGCAATGTCCTCCAGTTAGATCAGAGTTTTTCAACCACTGTAACTACTGGCATTTGGGGCTAGATAACTCTTTGTTCTGCGTGGATGTCCTGTACATTGTAGGGGGTTTAACATCTCCAACATTAGACACCAGTAGCAATCCCCAGAAAAGACAATCAAAAATGTCATCAGACATTGCACCATATTCCCTCACTGGGAGCAAAAGCATCCCCGGGTTCAAGTCATTGTTTTATCCCATCTGCTTCTTATGAGAACTCTTTGAGGCAGTGTTTTAAGGTTCATTTTTTTTTTTTTTTTTTGATGAGGAAAAGCAAGACATGCAAAGGTTCAAGCATGTGCTGGAGGACACACTTCTGAAAAAGGGTCCTTATCCTTTGAGAGATGTGGTACAAATATATATATATATTTTCAATATGTCATTTGCCTTCATACTTAGAGAGTTTTTCTTTACTGTACAGAAACATTAAAATTTTATGTAGTCAACTCTATCAATTTTTCAGCTTATAGTTTTGACTTTTCGGTGACATACTTAAAGTCTGCCTAACCACAAGATTATAAAAAATTCACCTCTGATGGATTTCTTCCAACATTTTATGGTTTCCTTGAACACGTATCTTGGTATTATCAGGAATTCATTTTTATGTGAGGATATGTATATATACAAAAACATGTATTATGTGTCTATATATGGTATGTTTCTTGTTTAAAATGCCAAGAAGAAAAAGGTAAGAAATAGTGATATTCTTTTGAATCTTACTACTTGGAGATAGCCACATATACTTTGCTAAACATTCTTCAAGCCGCCTTTGTATAGGTACATATACCAAGAGTTGAGCCATAGGGGGTTTGGGAACTGACAAGGGAGAAAAGAAAATAGCCAAATACAAGTAACGCTGGGGAATATTTGCAATGAGGAAGTTGAAAGAGAGAAAGAGGATTAAAGAATAGGAGTTAGAAAGTTACATAAGGAGGCAAGTCAAAAAAATATAGCGGAAAGCAAGAACAGAGATATTTTTACGATAGTGACACTTCCCAAGCATCAAATGCAGTACTAAAGTTACTACTGATGGAACCTGAAAGGACGTGCATTTTGGTATCTGAAGAGATGTTTCTGGGAGAATGAAGGGAAGAGTTAGCAGTGTGCAACTAGATTAAGATAAACAGTTATGTGACTAAGATGAATTCTAAAGGCACAGTATAAAAGCTTCTATTTCCAGAGAAGTGCTGGTGAAGGTTAGAAATGAGAAGGTAGAGTATCTCCAGGGAAAAAACAATCAGGGGAAAACTACGTATCGGCGCTTCTCATCTTGGCCTCCACCAACATTTAGGGGGTGCATGATTCTGTAAAACCCTTAATATTATGTTTAATTTTTGCATTTACATATATTATCCTGAGACTACGGAATATTTTTATAAAAATATCAGTAAGTGCTAAGAACTCTGTCTTAGGAGAGGGGCAGCTTCTGTTAATTTATAGCAGAGGGGCGTTCCTGTCGTGTTGCAGTGGAAAGAATCCGACTAGGAACCATGAGGTTGTGAGTTTTATCCCTGGCCTTGCTCAGTGTGTTAAGGATCCAGCATTGCCGAGAGCTGTGGTATAGGTCACAGATGCGGCTCAGATCTGGCATTGCTGTGGCTGTGGCGTAAGTCAGCAGCTATAGCTCTGATTAGACCCCTGAGCCTGGGAGCTTCCATATGCTGTAGGTGCGGCCCTAAAAAGCAAAAAAAAAAAAAAAAAAAAAAATTATAGCAGAGGACAATGATATAATAAGGGGGCCTAAACTGAGGCATCCTTGAGAGTGGAATAGCAGACTAACAGACATTTGAACAATGTCCAAGCAGAGGTAAGGTTAGATGGAGTCAAGGGTATGCTTTTGGCAGAAAAGTGTAGTCCTAAGACCTTACTTGTTCTTCTATCATCATTTTCTATTATCATTAGATAGGTTGTCCAGAAAAAAACAAATCACTCTAAACAAAAATAAAAAATTGTCATTGCCCTGTAAGAGCTGTAGCCTCTTTCTGCACTCCTTGAAAAATGACCTAGAAAATTATAGTGGGCATTGTGATGCTGTGACAGAACTTCATTTTTAGAAGCCAGGTAGACTAGTCAGCAAGTCTATGTTGGGTAAATTGGAGCTTAAACCCCAATTCTTCTGCATATCAGCCTATTGAGCCTCAGTATTAACATCTATAAAATGAGGATAAGGACAGCTTGGGCTCAGGTTTGTTGTGTGGGTGAAACAAAATTATCATTAAATGACAGACTGGGACAAGACTGAGGGTGGAGACTGGGGCAATTTGTACAAATTTAAGTGTGAACTTGATTTAAAATGGTATTTGTTTACCATGGTTTTTTTTTTTTTTGGCTTTTTTTTTTTTTGGCTTTTTAGGGCCACACCTGTGGCATATGGAGCTTCCCAGTCAGGTGTCTAATCAGAGCTGTTGCTGCTAGCCTACACCAGAGCCATAGCAACGCCAGATCCGAGCCCCGTGTGCAACCTATACCACAGCTCATGGCAATGCTGGATCCTCAACCCACTGAGCAAGGCCAGGGATCGAACCCGCGACCTCATGGTTCCTAGTCAGATTCGTTTCCACTGAGCCACAATGGGAACTCCATCATGGTTTTTTGCATGAATTTTTATTTTAATAAGATACTATATTGAATATTACTTGTTCTAATTCATTTTTTGGCACCCCTTCTTAAATTTTGTTCCTAAAGAGACCACCTCATTTACCTCATCTTAATCCTGGCCCCCAAAGCCAACAATTACTGAATGCTTATAGTGTCAAACACTGCACTGAGCACTTTATTTTTACACATTTGCCTATAAGTAAATGTTTAGCGTGGTGCCTAACCTGAGTGAACCATCGCTGCCACCACCATCACTACCATCATCACTATCTTCATTGTCCTTGTCATCATTCCCATCACCATTATAACCATTTACTACCATTTTGCAAGTCATCTTAAATAAATTTTGTAATACTTTTGAGTCGCAATTCCCTCGTTTTTATCAAGAGGCTAACACTACCTCCTCAAAAGGTGTAAAAATTAGACAAGGTTGTTTTTGTTATTACTAGCATTATTGCTGATTCCAATATGACCTGACTCCAGAAAAGGCAGTGATGTTTGCCAAGAAATCAGCTGACTCTAGTGAACATGGACAGAGCAATAGGGCAGGGACACTCTGTCCCGCGCTGGCTTTTATGAGGCTGCCTAAGATTTTCACACCAAGAAGCACCCACTGTTCTCACAGCTGACATTTCCACACTCATAAAGCTCAGTGCTGTTCCAGTTCAGGAAACGAATGAGTCATTGGGTAGAGGCTGTGGGAAGAGGGAGAGGTTTACTTGGTTTTGCCTGTGTGTGCATGCTACAGTTTTTGATTATTTCTCAGATGTTTTTAGATAACCAACAGGAAAAGGAATATAGTAAGCTCTTAGTCACTGCCCTGCCCAGAAAAACCTCAGGTCACTAATTGCCTTTTTTCCTAAAGTGGAAGAGTTACTTCATCTGCCCAAAGGTTCCATTTTCCTTTGCTATGCTTTGCTCTGTAAGCCTTTTAATCCATATAAACAAACATGTGAGAAAACAAGAAGATGGAAAGTCTTTAGGTTCGTCTAATTTTGAATCCCACTTGACAAACACAGCAGTGCATAGTTTAGATAAAGGCTGTGAGGACTGTGATTTGACCTTCCTCTTGCCAGTGTGTGAAATGTAAACACGGTGTGCTTTCTCATAATTAAAAGACACTGATTCCCCAGCAGCCTACAGGGGGCTGGGTAATCTTTCGTCTCAACAGACACGGCATGACCCCTGTTGTCATCTGGTTACGTCCACTCAGCTGTGGTCTTACACCTCAGGAAGTTATATGACAGGCGAAGAGTATCACTTCTACTTTGAGAACAGGCGACATGTTTTTAGGACATGCTGTGGTTATCGTAGTAAGAGACCACAAGATTCAGTGGTTTCAAGCAACAAAGAGGTTTTGTTCCTTGCTCTTGTCACAGTCTTCACTGGTGGTCCAGAACTGGAATGGTGGCTTGATACCATGCCATCTCCAGCATGTGCTCTTGTTGGCTTAAGGCTGCCATGCCTGCATTCCAGCAGGAGGAAGGAGAAAAAGAGGAAGCGAGAATACGTTTCTTTTCTTTCAAGGGCATTACTTGGAATGTGTATATCATGTCTACTCACGTCTTATTGCTTATGACTGTACAGTCACAGCTGGCAAAGATGGCTGGAAAGAGTAGTTAGCGCCTTTAGCTGGGTGACCATGGGCCCAGCTAAAACTGCTACTGTTACTGAAGAAGCAAGAATGGATATACTGGGAATCAGTAGTAGTCCTGGATGCAGGTGAATTGAACGAGTATTTCCCTCCAATGCAGAGCTGGATTCTTGATCTGGGGGTCTCTATTTCCAAGCATCTTCGGTTGTGATAATAATTGAGGTTGTTGATAAAATGATCAAAATAAAGATTTTGCCTTATGCATCTCTGAAGTGCTCTGTAAACATTATGTGATTGTATCTTCATAATCTTATTGATTCAATAGTAATTATAATAGTAATTATCTCAATTTTACCTATGAAGAAACTGAGATGCATTAAGCTCAGAAACTTTCCCAAGGTCACGCAACTAGTATGTAGCCAAGTGGAACCCAAAACAACATGTTTCTACTTCTAAAGTACTCTCTTAACGACTGTGCTTAGATAACAATGGCAGCCTGACCCCCAACGACTCAATATTTCAAAAAGCTGAACTAAACTGTAAACTCTTCCATAACCAGATCATCTCAATTAGCTCAAAAGTGTTGGTATGGGGCTTGAATATAATTGATTTAGATTGGTTTCTCCATTTGTCAGAGACTAATAAGAGGTTTTGGCCCTGGAGTTCCTGCTGTGGCACAGTGGGTTAAGGATCTGACTGCATCAGCTCAGGTCACTGCAGAGGCTCATATTCGATCCCTGGCCCAGTGCGGTGGGTTAAAGGATCCAGCATTGCCACACCTGTGGCACAGGTCACAACTGTGGCTCAGATTCAGTCCTCGGCCTGGAAAGTTTCATAGGCCATTTGTGCAGTTAAAAAAAAAAAAAAAAAAGCAGTTTTGGGGCTCTGATTTTTCTTTTTCTTTCAAAAAGAAAAATCAATGAATGACTTTATTAAATGCAACTTGTTTGGCATATAAACTCTTTCTAAACATGGCTTCCAGAGTGAGGGGAAATAACTAAAGGTATCGTTAGTTCAGCAGAAGCTGGGATATGAGGATTCAAAGACTGCCCACTGCAGAGCCTCTTAGCTGGTGGTGACAGAAAGGGTAAGTCAGAGATGAACAGGGAGATTTCTGACCACTCCAAGAGTTGGGGCCTCTGGCACCCTGACTAAGCTCAGGGCACTGAATCAGTGAGCAAGCAGGAACCTGGGTCAGTCAAATGCACAAGCTGTGTACAGAATCAAGGTGAGGGAGTTAGAGATCTGGGTCTCTAGTGTCAGGGAGGCCTGACCTAGAACTGAACAGAAGAGCTAGGCCACTTAGCGTGATGCACTAAGGGTGGGCTCCCAGGTGCAGCTGCCACGTGCTCGTGCATCAGCACCCTGATGCTGGGGAAGGGAAGGCGACTTGACCATTCTTCCCTCCCCAGAAGCAGATGGGTAATTAGACGGAGGGTGGGAGCCAGATGCTGTACTTCCCCTGAGACCGGCAGCGGGAGGAATGGGCTGGTTCTGCAGAAGGCATTTCTGTTCTTGAAGTGGGCTAGCATACTGGAAACATCAACAGGGCTTCGGGGGTTCGTGGAGTCAGGGTAACAGTGTTTATCCTTTGCCAGCCCCTTCCCGGCACTAGGTGACTGCTGTCCTCAGGAGAGTCTCTAGGACCAGAACTTTGTCTGAGGACATTTCAGGAAAACTGGCTTGTTAGTGCCTGCTGATGTTTGCTCCTGCTGGTATTTGTTTCAAGGGCTGGTTTTCTGTTTTATCGTACGATGATACAGACGTTTCCCCTGAAGCGAGAAGCAGCTTCCTCTGAACTATAGACACAGTCTAACATAACACGCCTTCAACAATGATTCAGCTGCAATTGTTTGCTATTAATCTGAAATAAGTTCTTGTGGGAAAAGTCCTCTGACATCATCCAAAACACTATTTTGCAACGATGATGGATTTTGGCTTGACAACCGGCTGGCGAGGATGTCTAAGATCCCTTTCTAGAGTCTGCACAGAGCAATTTGCATGCCTCTCTCTCCCTGCCCCTTCATTTATTTTTTTTTTCAGCTGAGTCAAAAGCCAGCATTGACTTAGACCTAACAACAGTTTAAATCAGGAGTGACAGGGTAATGAGTATAAGTATTTGCAAGATGTAAGGTGCTCTCCAGACCCAAGGAACAACATGGGCAGTGCCAGTGCATTGTGGTGAGAGCCCAAATAATTCAGAAAGCAGGAAACAGAGACTCCCCTGGGAAAGTAAAATATAAAATTGGCCCACCAAGCAGAGTCCTGCAATGTTAAAGGAAACAGACTTGAGGATCAGGAGGAGTATAGATAGTTATTGGATCAACTGTATTAACTTACCTAAGAACCAATGTGTAAATGAGAAGATGGCCAGGTAAGTCTTGAAAAAAGTTGGCATGGCCCATCTAAGCTCTCTCTCCAAAGAAGACAGCTCTTGAGAGCACTAGACTCTGGGCTCCTGAGGGAGATGAACTCGGGCAGTGGGCATAGCTGGCAGGCATCAAACCTCAGAGCCAGGTTCCTCTTTGTACAAGGGCTAACCAGGGACTTTACTTCTATTAATAATTTGATTATTACCCCAGCTTGAACTAAATTTCTGTTCTTCTGAACTCCTGTTAATGTTTATTTTTGTTAGGAGTCTAAGTAGTTATTATTTTATTTCAAGGTAAGTGGTAATCTCCTGTATAGAACTGCAACTAAACTTCTTCATCTGCATATAACCCCTTGGGCACTCCCTCACTGAGCTGAGCATTTTATAACGTTTACTTATAGGTTAATTAGTTCAATCAGACCAAATTACTGTTTATGCAAACACTGGGTTACAAGTTTTTGACACCGGGATGTAGTCCTGGAGGCCCGTGGCACTGTGGTCTCATAGAACATCAGACTGTCTCTGAGTCCTGCATCCTGGCCCATCATGTCCCACAACTAGTTCTAAGAAAATCTTTCTCCAAGTACAGAAAATGGCCCAGTTACATGGGAGTCTGACCTGGTCGTCTGTTTTTCCACATGCATGGACTTAGCCCTGAGTGTATGGACCACAGTCTCCAAGGAATGGAATCTGCAGAACTGGCTTTTATTTTCCCCTCAAGCAATGCAGGTAATTCTCATGCACACTAAAGTTTGAGAAGTGCCGATTTTAACCCAAGCTCGGTTCACAAATAAAGGCAATGACATTTAGACGGGGGATGTATCCACGCACAGATGACACATTCACATCTAGCTGTGTGACAAAGTCTACACATGAATGAACTTCTGGATGGCAGGAAAACCCAGACTGGTATCATTCTGGAGTTTACCACCTCCGACTGCAGGGATTATGACCTTAGGAGGCTGGTCACTGGCGTCTTGCTTCTTTAACACTCCTGCATCCTCCGGTGTCCCTCTCCTACTGCCTCTTTCCATAGAAATGTACTTTTAATTGCACCAGATACTTTTACTAGAAATGGTTTCCTCACCCCTTTCCGACTTGTTTTGTAGAGCTCATACACTCTATCTGAGTAACACAAAATTCTCTAGTATATTTGTACAGCCCTCCACTTGCATCCTAGATAATGACAGAAAGTAAGTTTGTTAAAGTGGCAGAAATTTACAATTTTAAATCCTCTTCCTCGACCCTGATCAAGGCAGAGAGTGTCTGTGTTCAAACATCTGTAATTCTCCCCACCAAAGGGCATAATCATTTTTATTGCTGAAATTGGCAGTCCTTTAAGGAGGCTTGTGCTATGTGCCATGTCCACTTCAGCAGCTGACTGAGCTGCCCATGCTCCCTGGTTTTGCTTTGTCCCTCGAGAGCTGACTTTAGTCACCCACAACCACAGGAAAAGTTTTATCAGTTATGCCCTGGAGGTGGCTGTGGGATGACAGGCTGGAGAGGCACTGGTAGTTTCGTAGGAGCTAAATTGGCCTTGAGAGGGGCCGGAAAGAGAAGAAAGCCAGAATGAAGCATGGTCTTGCGAGAGGTGGTATCTGAAGTAAAGGAGAGGGAGTCTGAGCTGAAGATTCATTCACACAGCATGTAGAATGCCGAACTGCGCCTTCCTCTAACAAGGGCCCAGTAAAGAGGAAGGTGTATTAAAATAGAGTTTTTTTTCTAAAATATTAGAAAATATTTGATTTTTGCCTTAAATTCACCACTTACTGGAAATCAAAATTATGGTAAGTGTGACCCATTAATACCTAACAGAAGTGTGTGGTTAATTTTTCAGATGAATGTGTGGTTATACTTAGCTACTGATGAACGTGTTGCTGTTCGTTTTAGAGGGTTTTCCAGGGCACCGAGGTGGTCACTCTTGGTAAGAGAATGGTAAGTTGGGAGGGGAGAAGCAGTAAGACAGGGGAGCTACACAGCATAATTAAAATCTGTTCCCGAAAAAAGAAAAGAATCTATGACCTATGTTTAAATTTCTGATGACAATATTAAAGAGGAATGTTTCGAAACGATGTGCCAGTTACGACCCTGGAGACCTCCAGAAGGCCAAGACGCAAAGAAGGGGTGATTGCCCCAGGAGAGAGACGAGGCACACCCGCTCTGGATGGCGTGGACTTGGCAGAAACACTGCCACCACTTCCTAAATGCCATTACTGCCCTCTTTCCCAGGGATGTCAGTATGGCTTTAGAATAGTTCTCAAAACAGGGCCATTGATTGGTGCTAGCAAACGAAAGAGACATTTCCTTTATTACTACAGCCAATAGATGTGTGGGTCTTGGGCCCGAAATCTGGTAAGAGACTCCATTTAAAAGTGACATGAGAATTTCTCGGCTTCCTTTGCTGTTACCATGCAAGCGACATAAAATCCTACAGAAGTACGGGAAGAACACAGATGAATCCTCTCCTGTGATGGGCTGTGATGGGCACAGGAGAGCGAGAGGCACACAAGTATATTCCTGCTTCCTTATGGCTGACTACTCCCAAGAGAAGCATATAAAATATGCCAACTTTCTGAAATTAAGTATTTTTTTTTCTAGAACCCTTGCTTTCCTATAGAATGAAAGGCTATCCATTTCAAAGGTGACCTTGGGAAATGCTGCATTTGACAGTGATTGGCAGTTGGCTTCTTGACTTCCAGGCACAAGGGATTGGGGCTGAGAAGGAGAGAAAGAGAAATTATTTAGAGGGAGAGGAAAGTGAGTGCAGAGAAAGGGAAGAAAAAAAAAAAAAAGCATGATGTGATCCAGTGGACACTCGCGGGAAAAGAGGGCAGTTAAGGCTATTTCCCCAGATGGACTGAAATGAGGCTGTTGGCTGACAAGACAGGAGCTGGGCTTCAAAACTTTGGAGAAAGGAAATGGCCCCTGAAAGACGCTGGTCAAGGAAGAGAGGGGTTGAAGAAGAAAATTTGCTAAGCTGTTACTGGATGAAGAAGAGGGCTGTGAGAATTTCTCCAATAGGATCCCAGGGATTTTAACAGGGGCGGGTTCATTCTGACGCTAAGGCTTTAAACAAAATTCTACATGTAAATCACCATGCTTGGTTCTAGAGAAAACTGGCCAGGAGGGTGATGAAAAGGAATCAACTCTAAACAGATGGGTTAAGCTAGGAGAGTGAGCTCAGTCTAAGTAGGAAAAGTACTCTGTACCCTGAATATAACATGAATGCTCAGATACCTTCACTCTACATAACCGAGAAAATAAAAGTCTGTCCCATTACTGGCCCAAGAAAGAGCCTTGTCTTTCTTGGGCCCTGTGACCATCCTTAGTTTCTTACACTGCCATGTTCCAGGTACAGGTAGAATATTCATGCATTCATTCTTCATTCTCTTTCTCCTTGCTTCTCATCTTCATAGATTTTTTGAAAGTCTGCCTTTTCTATTTAAGTGCAAAGCTTGTCCGAGATTTCAATTTCAAATTAACTTAGCTGCTTCACTCTTTAATTCATTCAAAAGCCAGTTTGTTAGCCAACATCTACAGGTGCACCGAGATGCTACCCCAGAGATGCAAAGAGGAGTGAGGCTTGGAGGCCTCAGGGAGCTGAGAGTCCACTGGCAATGTCCTCATCTGTTATCTGTCTTCACCCCTCACCTCAGAGCTCCTGCTGTTTTCTAAGACACTGAGATTTACTGAGCAAGCATCCAACTGTAAGCCTGAAGTTGCCCCGAGTATCTGCTCTCATTCTGGACCTTTCCAGCTTTGCTAGAAGCTTCCATTCTTCAAGCTCTGCCCCCAAAACTCTAGCCTGCAACTCCTCTGATATGAGAGGTTACCATCTCTGTCCTCCCCATTCTCCAGAGACTTGCCAAGAAAAACTCTGGTCCTTCTTCTCACTTTGGAGGCCTCTCACATGTTCCCTTCTATAAAAGTCATTCCTTATATTTAAAACAAAACACACACACACAGCACTTCTAATGCTTCAGTTTTGGCCCGGCTGCTTTGGGTCCCCATCAATGTTCAATGATTTAAGGAAGAGGGTTGTCACTACATGATATTAAAAACAAAAATCAAACAACAGCTCTGCTTCCATAGGCAGGGCAGTGGAAGGTGCTGGCAGAAATGCTATGCTGGGTGGGCTGCAGTTCCAGTAGCTGGTGGCAGGAGAGATGAAGGGCTGTTGAATGATCAGATTGTGGTCAATGCTGCAGAGGGAGAAAGACCCCTCTGTGCCCAGAGAGGCTATCTTTTCAAATCACAAGAGCGGACATCATCACAAAGAAGGACAGGGCAACACAAAGTTCTTGAGTCTCTAGGTGATGGTGGAATCCCACAGACCCCTGCTGAGAAATGCAGCACTTCCTTGCGCATCCCTTACCATTCCTTGTGACTGAAATAGTGAAGAGCAAAGTACTAAGAAGACATTATCTCTTGGCTAATTACTGCCAACAAGAGGCAGTAGGCCCTAAGGTCCCTGCCCAACAGATTGAAAGATGACCAATTAAGTCAAAAGAACCCTCCTTTGTGAGGAATTTAAGAGGAAAGGGCAAAGTAAAAAAAGCAGTCAAGAATGAACAAAGAGAAGCTGCGTCATGAGGATGGTGATGCCGCTATGAGGGAGCAATGGAGGCAGCATCTGGGAAAATGGCAGGGGGCTGACCAGTCACTAGGGTGCTTCTGGGTGATTCGTTTGTTTATTTCTTCGACAAATATTTACTGAACACCCATTTTGCACCAGGCACTCGGCTAGGTGCTGCTGATTACTGCAAAGCAGGTTACTAAGTCCTACTTCCATCATACTAAGATGGTATCTAGTATTTCCTTACATGGTCTATGTGACCTTTCGATAGACTTAAGTCATCTGAATCACTTCCGTCTACCCTGTACAACTTGAAGGAAGTTCTAATTAATAAAAAGGTAAAAGAACTAAGCGATTTGGAGTTCCAGGTATGGTAGAATAAGATATAGTACAAATTCTTATCGTTAGCTTAACTTCGTGACTTAAGGTACAATTTGGATATGATGCAAGCGGAGGCTTGAGACATGTTCCCAAGCATGGGCTTGCCTCTCACATTTCTGC
>PVHT020000012.1:12236384-12271692 GCA_004024745.2 Catagonus wagneri | reverse complement strand
CCTCTCCTTTATAATCCGCCCCTTCCCCAAAAAATGTTCTCCTAAGGTCTGCGAGATAACCGACACTAAAGTTCCCTGGACACCTGTGTCTCAAGGAGTCAAGGAACGCTGGGATCAAAGGGTATTTTACTTCCCCAAGGACTTGTCTCCAGTTTCATCTCTACCTCTTACTAGCCGTGCAACCTTTATCAGTTTATTTAACCTCAGTTTTTTTATTTGTAAAATGGGAATCATAGTTGAACCTAATTCAGAGTTGCTAGGAATAAATGAACCAATCAAGTGTTTGAAACAGTTACTGGCACAGAGCAAGCTGAACACGAATGTTAGCTATCACTATCCCATTTAATCATTACAATAAACCTAGGAAGGAGGTGCCATTATTATCCTTATTTTACAGCTAAAAACAAAAACAAAACAAAAACCCTGAATTTCTGAGAAGCTGACTATCTCAGAATCACTTGGTAGATCACTTAGCGGCAAAGCCAGAATTTAAATTCACTTCTATTAGATTCTGATGTATATGTTCTTAGACTCGTTAAAACAAACAGACTTTAAAACCTTTCTTTTTTTTTTTTTTTGCACCCGCAGCATAGGCAAGTTCCCAGGCCAGGGGTCTAATCGCAGCTTTAGCTGCTGGCCTACACCACAGCCACAGCAACGCCAGATCCGAGCCACGTCTGAGACCTACACCACAACTCATGGCAACATCAGATTCTTAACACACTGAGCAAGGCCAGGGATCAAACCCGCAACCTCATGGTTCCTAGTCGGACTCGTTTCTGCTGTGTCACGATGGGAACTCCACGAACAAACTTCTGATAACATAAAGTATTCCCAATGTGAAGACACTTGTAGCTCTAGCTAAAACCTGGGGCCATGCTGCTGAAAACAGAGGTGTGGTTTTCAAACTGGGCTGGCCAAGAGGATTGCAAGGGAAATAATTTGTTACAGTTTAATCCAGTTTCCTGCTCTCCTTCCCTTGAGATTCTGATTTAGAAAAATTGAGTTTTCTTTTAATGGCTTCCTGGGTGATTTAGATAATCCACCACATTTGAAAATCTACTGAAACGGGATGTAACAATGATTAAATCCTCGCAGATCTCCGGTGTGGCAAGTCTTACAGGCTGCCCAGGCCAACTTCTCACCTACGGCTGGAAGGCCCTGTCTTGGGCAGATGTGACTCCAGCCATGAGGGGCCTATGGGAAAAGCCCTCTTTATGTGAACCAGGTCTGCTTTCACCCACCATTCCTCCTGCTGGAAATTCGGTGAACAAATCCACTCCCACTGTGGCAGCCCCCGGCGGAGGCGGGGGTGTGCCCGAGATGGTGTACAGAGTGGACCAGGGCAGATTCAGGGAGACAAGCTCTCAAGTGAGCATGTGTATCTGTCCCCATTGCTCAGGGCATCACAATCCTTAAGTCACACACACACTCCTGCTCAACTGTTCCAAATTCTCTAGCCAATTAATTGCCGATTTATGTTGAGGGTGACATTAGCTCACAGCAGTCCTGCCTCACAGATCCCTCTGCTGTTTCTTTCTTTCTTTCTTTCTTTTTTTTTTTTTTTTTTTTGCTGTTTCTAAAACATCTCATTTTCCTCCCACTTTCTCCTCCTGGCACCAGGAAGTCTGCACTGTCTCAACAGTCCCTAATGGGCAATTGTAAATTCTGTGTCTGCCTGGAACCTAAGGAATCCAAGGAGATGGACGTCACCGTCAGGTCTTGGCCTTTCAGCCCTCCAAGAGAAGGAGATGCAAGGTGGGATTCAAGATCAATGCCTGTATTGGAGAAACACCTGGGGAGAACATGGCAGGAAGCTGGATGGTCCTAGGAAAGCCATCAGACCGAGAGGCAAGTCTGACTTGGAGAGAAGGAGAGAGGGTAGAAAGGCTAGTGGCGGTTTCCTAGAGTTTAACAAAGTGCCCTGCGGTCTAAGGGAGGCACTGAAAGGCTACAGGGGAGTCCCAGAGCAAAGGCTGGCCATCAGATGAGTTCTAAAACTCCCAGGAACAGGTCTGCCTCAGTACACCTGCCTCGGTGAAGCATTTGTGAGAACAACTAATAACAAGTACGACCTCAGCCCAAACGCTGTCATGGACTTGAGAGCATGGTAGGTGAAACCATTGGTCAGTTATACTCCCTGGGGCTAGAGCTCTATGATGTACATTCTCATAACTGCCACACTTAGCAAACGTTAATAGTTACCATTTAAAGGAGTATCTCTCCCACTCAGGTTGATGGAGATCTCCACCAAACCTTTTACCTACTTCTGCTCAAAGTGAACAGAACTATTCCTCACTCTTCAATAAGAACTGAGAAATTCACACCATTTGTAGAAGGAGCTTCATTGGGAGAAGGGACTGAATTGGTTAGGGGTTTATCTAAGTTTACTTCTATTAAACGTTATGTCTGGAATGAAGCCAGGAGATAGCCTGCAACAAGCTGGGGTAAAAGACCTGAGTATAGACGGGGACTGAGCTGAAATCAGAAAGGGATGATTCATAATCGAAACTACAGAAATTCAGATGGCTGTTCAAAGAAACTATGTAAAGGCAAATTCTTAAAGCAGCAAACTAGTAGCAACAGAATAGTGGTCTCCCCAAACGATGTCTACTCTAATACCTGAAACCTGTAACAACGTTAGGTTACATACCAAAAAAATTAAGGATAATCAGATAGAACTGAGGTTGCTAATCACTTGACCTTGAAATGTGAAGACTACCATGGATTAATGGATTTTCTGTACAGGCCCAATGTAACAGCACAGGTTCTTGTGAAAGATGGAAATGGAATCAGGGTCAAAGAAAGACTTAAAGATGGTGCTGGCTTTGAAGATGGGGAGGAGCCATGAGCCAAGGAATGATGGTAGCACTAAAAGCTGGCAAAGCCAAGAAAACGGTTTCTCCTCTTCAGCCTCTAGAAGGAACTGAATGACATCTTGATTTTAGCCCAGTAAAATTTTTTGGGACTTCTGATCTCCAGAACTTAAGATACTATTTTTTGTTGTTATTATTTTAAACCACTAAACTGGTGGTAATTTGTTATACAAGCTTATGCAACAGGAAACTAACAGTTTTGATAGCAGAATCTTGAAAGAAAACTTGTAGATAATAACAACAAAGATTATTTTCCAAGGACTTTCCTAAATGTTTCAAATGAATTTTCATTTACAAAAATGAAAAATTTTGTAAATGAAAAATTATGGAGTAGTTATTATTAGCCCCACTTTACTGAGGAATAAAGCAAGACTGAAAGATTCAAATTACACAGCTAGTAAGTGCAAACGCTGGAAGTTGAATCAAGAAAACATGGCCTCACAGTTCATGTCCCTAACAAACAATGCTGTACTTCCTTTTTCAGAATGGAAGCTTGCAAAGAATAGCCTTCGGACAGCAAGGTAGGAGGAGCGACTGAGTGTTAAGTAACAGAAACCACAGAGGACCAATTTCAAGGCTGAGGTAAGAAGAGAAGAGAACAGTGTTGGAAGCTGCAGAAATTGAGGAGCACTGGCTGTAGAATGGTCACAAGAAGCCAGGGGGAGATTCTAAGAGGCTTATTGTAATTAGGTAGAACATTCAGAAAAGTAGGTGCAATGCTGCAGCAAAGGCCGACTGCAAGCAGCACTGCATGTGGGGAGATGTATCAAGAAATAAGACAGCCTTGCAAGAAATGCAAAAAGTAGGATCAAGATTTTTAAAAACTCTGTATTTTCGTTTTGTTTTATGGATGGGTGTTAACATGCGTTTTTTGTTGATGTTTTTTTTTTTTTACAAAAGTAAGGAAGGAAAACAGTTGAAGGGGATGTAGACAAAGGAACCAAATACGTAACAGGCTTCCCTCCCCATGCACCAGGGTTAAGCCTTAGCAAGAAAAGACTTTCCTTCCTCTGAACAGAAGAGGAAGGGACAAAACTTGGGTGAGGAGGGGAGCATGAGGGCGATGCCACAGACCTCACTGGATTCACCACATCAGTCTCCAAGGATGGGGGTCAGGGGCAGAGCCTCAAGATGGGAGATTTGGAACTGAAATTGGTATGTGAGCTGGAGAACTGAGAAAAGATGAATAAAGTATTCCTCAGGGAACAAGTTTATCAGGACACAAACTTTATTCACAAATGCTGCGGATTAATTTAGTTTTGTGATATGCCATAGAAAGGCAAAATGGAATTGTATTACTGTTATTTTCCTCCCTTTGAATTATTCTAAAATGACTAAGTGAAAGTCAGCCACCAGCTCAATGGAAAATATCTCCGTAGAAATGGAGTCCCTTTTGAAAATTGCCTTCGGCTGGTATTTGTATGTATGTAGGCCAATTGCAGGAGGCTGAGCCCTCCTATTGATGGTGCTTCTGAGGCTCCTAGCCTTCCTTTGTACAGAAAAGACAGAATTTGGAGGAGGAAAAAAAAAAGCAACAGTTGGGCATTGTCCTGAATCACTAACTACAAAGCACCAGAAGGGTTTCAATACATTCGATTAAGGAGGGGAGCAGCCAACAGGAACTTCCTGAGACAGAGACCTCAGCCAGTACAAACTGTTTCCTTTTAGTGCTCACGAATGCCTGGCCATGAAAGGAACAAACAAGCAAACATTTTCCTGATTCTTAGGAAGTTCTGAGCACTAAAACATGAGGACCAGAGAAAACAAGGTGCTTCACAGGTACATTTCATGAGTTTGAGGGCTATGGATATGGCTGTGGGACTCTGTCCAAGCAAATCACTCCAAGTCTCATTGGCTTCCATTCCACAACATGGAAAACACCACCTACCTAGATGGTGGGGAGGATGAAAGGGCATGGTTTTCCTTGAGTCCAGCCAAGTATTATGGTGGAATGAGCCCTCAAACATCACATTTACAGTGGTTTTAAAATACAGTGCTTAGCCATCACAGGGTATAGTCTGTGTTTTATCTAGTCCTCTTCAATGCGCCATCTTGTGCCCAGCATTTCAAATGACTTTGCTTCATCCTTGGCCCCCCTCCTCCATCAGAGAGAATGACCTTTACGGCCTCGGTCAACCTGCTCCCTGACCTCTGACTTTGATCAACAGACAAAACACATACGAGAGAAAAGAAAGGAGGAAAATGTAGGTTTATTTTTCTCTGCTCCCTCCCTGCTGGGTCACTGAGGGTGGCTATTTTTCTCAATTGAAGGTCTCTCGTGCCCATCAAGTGGCCCCACACTGGCCTCCTCGTCTCTCCAGGAGTCCCGGGAGGGCTCCCTCCTTGTCTCCACAGGTCAGGGATGGGCTGGTCACCGCTCCCTGCCTCTATCCTGGTGCTGCATCACCCTTGTGGCTCCCCACATTCTGCCACACTCTTAACACATGGTGTCTCTCTCATGCCACACTTCTCCCAGCTACTTTCAGCATGGCTTGGTCTCATCTTGTTTCTCTCTTTCAGAAAAGCCTGTAGGAGAAGGCTCACCACATTCTCCTTGTTGGTCTGGGTGCTTCATGCTGACAGTGAAATAACTATAAGCCTCGGCTAATAACCTGGCCTTCTCCATGCCTCCCAGGGCTGAGAGTCGACTGCCTTTACTCACCTAGTTCCCATACAACCCTGCAGCCCACAAAGGACACTGGGACTCAGGTGCCTGGAACTCTCTATTTAGCGATTCAAGGGAGAGCAGGGCCATGGAAAATGCAAAATGCAACTAGTTGTGGAAACCTGATAACCTGATTGGTACAGATGTCTTGAAGACTACTGGAAGGGTAGGTTTTCAAAATGCATTCCATTGGTCTATTTATTTGTTTTAAGAATCCTTTAAGAGGAAAGATAATTTTCTCTCCCTCCTTGCCCTGTCTCACGGGGGTGGGGGGTGAGGACTCAGACTGCCATAATAGCCACGGCAAAGCCAGACAGACAAAACAAGAGTTCTGTGCCCTCTTCTTAGAACAGGCTGCTAGCTTGGCCGTGGCCACTCCCTGCTCCTACCCATGCCTGGCTGGGCCTAGAGGAGCAGTCCTGACTCTTGGAGCCCCACACCTAGCCAGCTGAGTTTCAGGAGCTATTATTTGTTCACAGGTCAAACACTTGCTGAGTCCATTCTCCGTGCCGTGGCTTTGATGATAACACAATCTCAATAGCCCTACTCGGGACTCAGAATACCTCAACAAGTAAGTGCAAACCCCAACTTCATCATCCACCACTTGTGTGTGTGTAAGCAGGGCTCAATCTCTATCTGCCTCAGTTTCCACAGTTGTAAACCAAGCATTTGTGGTTGTCATGAGATGTATTTTCCAGAGTGCATGCAAAGCACCTAGCACAGGGACAGGATAAATGGCCAATTAATTATTATTTTAATCCATGAGGAACATGCCTAAGGAAAATGTCTGCAATCATGTCTTTCCTGGAGCTCCAGCAGAGCGAAAGAAAGAGATGTACAAATCCACAATTACAGTCGAAGATCATCAGTTCATTAAGGAGGTAAGAAGACAGGGTACAGGACCTGAGGAGGAAGAAGCTGCCTCCACGGGGGCAGGGGAGAGAAGACTTCAGAGGATGGCAAGTGAGCTCCTGTTTGCTAACTTGTTCAGAGCCCAAGCCCTTCAAAAGCCGGTCCCTGCTGTTTTACCTCGTACAGAGTTCCTGCTTAATGAAGACTCTTCAACTGTCTCCTGAGTCCTCTACTTTTCAACTCTCTGCACATCTTATCTCCAAAAATGCCTTTCTCTCCTCCCTTGTCAGTGCCTCTGCATTTCTTTTTCACTTTGTTATTGGCCTTCTGACCAGGCGCTTTCATCTCTTCACAACACAGAATCCTTACAGTGCTGTTTTCTACCGTTTACACAATCCCGATATCCTCTGCTCTCCTGCATTATTTAGCACCAAAAACCGATGGAGGAGAGAGCTTGCAGGATAGATGTCAGAAAAGTAAGTTGTGTCTAATCTCATTACACCAAGAACAACTCTAAGAGGACACCAGTAGTTTTCAGAGATGGGTGTGTGTGTAAGGGGATCCATCAAGGAAGGAGAGAGACACTTGAAAGTAAAGTATAAAGTTATTTGCATTTAAATATGTAAAAATGTATTTCTATACATTACTCTCCAGGAGGGAGAGTGAGGTCCACAATGGATACTATAAATTAGGAAGGACTGATCGGAGAAACCTAAGAAACTATGATTATAATTACTGTGATGAGGAGAACGTTATTACCAACATTATTTATTGGATGCTCACCATTCACTCTGTTAGGGCTTTACATTCATGACCTCTTAGGAACCTGACGGCAATCCCATGACGCAGGCATGTCTTGATTATATGGGGGAGAACATCAAGGATCAGAGAGGCTAGAAAGTTGCTGAAAGTCACACAGTAGCTACAGAACTGAGAATGATGTCCGCCACGCCTCTGACCGCTACCCCACACTCCCTCCCCACTGTTGGAGGCTCTTTTCCATGGAGTCCCCAAGCCCTGTTCCTCACGGGCGGTGTGAGGGGGGTACTACTTTGTTTCCACTTCTTCATGCATGCCCCTGGGAACCCCACCTTTGGTGCCCTGATGGCTTACATGCCCCCTATTGCCACTGCCCCCAGACCAGCCAATCCAGTCATAGCTATCAGGGGCTGCTCTATCCACACTGGTTTGAGAAATCCCAGTTCTCTCTTTAATACTTATTTGGGCTTTATAAACATAAGAGTAACAGAAATCAGAAAGCTGGATTAGGCCAGATGATACCGGGGGTGTGGAGACAGGGCACCTCACGGACAGGGGGTGTAGAGTGGGGCTGCCAATCTGAAGCGTCATCTAGCACTGTTTCAAACTATATCTAGGAATACCTTATATATAAGTTTCCTCCTGGTACTGTAACAAATCATCACAAAAGTAGTGGCTTAAGACAGCAAACACATATTACTGTACAGATCTAGAGGTGAGAAGTCTGCATAGGTCACAAGTGGTTAAAATCAAGGTGCAGGCAGCATTGCATTCCTTTGGGAGGTTCTAGGGGAGGTTATGCTGACCAGTCTTTTCTAGCTTCTACAGGCCCCCCGAGTCCCTGACTCCTTGACCAACTGACCGTCTTCATAGCAGTAGTGCAGCATCTTCTAGTCTCTGACTCTGACCCCTCTGCCTCTTCTTTTTCTCTTATAAGAACCCTTGTGAGACGCTGGACATCCTGGGAAATCCAGGCTCTTCTCGCCATCTCTTAAGATCCTTAACTTAATCACCCACAGAGTCCCTTTAGCGCTATCAGGTGACAAGTTCACCAAATCCAGGAATTAGAAAGTAGACATCTTTAAGCCCACTATTCTTTGTTTGTTGTTTGTTTTAGGGCCACACCTGTGGCTTATGGAAGTTTCCAGGCTAGGGGTTGAATTAGTGTTGTAGCTGCTGGCCTACACCAGAGTTCATGGCAATGATGGATTCTTAACCCAGAGAGCAAAGCCAGCGATTGAACCCACATCCTCATGGATACCAGCTGGGAGTGCAACCCACTGATCCACAACAGGAACTCCTAGGGCCTCTATTCTGCCTACTATAGCTATGACCCAGTTCCCGGATGCATGTGATACAAGGAACTTCTCACATGATTCACAAGTGAGTCATGAAGTGTATTACCGCACAGTGATTTGGGGTATTAGGAAATACAATGGGTGGTGCACACTGAGACAGTGGAAAAAGTCAACTGTGAAGGGTGCACAGTCCAGAGAAAAAGGCAATGACCAGAATAGCAGCCTAGATGTTCACTTACTGGCCTGAGTGTATATGGAAAAACACAAAAGACCCCGAACAGCCAAAGCCATCCTGACAAAAAAAATGGAGCTGGAATATTCAGGCACCCTAATGCCAGGCTATACCACAAAGCTACAGTCATCAAAACAGTATGATACCAGCACAAAAACAGAACTATAGATCAACGGTACAGGATAGAAAGCCCAGAAATAAACCCACACACCTATGATCAACTTATCTACGACAAAGGAGTCAAGGATATACGATGGAAAAAAAAGTCTCTTCAAAAAATGGTGCTGGAAAAAATGGACAGCTACATGCAAAAGAATGAAATTAGAACATTCTCTAATACTGTATACAAAAATAAACTCAAAATGGATTAAAGACCTAAATGCAAGACCGGATACTATAAAACTCTTAGAGGAAAACACAGGCCACACACTTGCTGACATAAGTCACAGCAATATCTTCTCAGATACACCTCCTAGAGTAATGAAAAAGAAAACAAAAATAAACAAATGAGAGCTAATTAAACTTCTAAGTTTTTGCATGGCAAAGGAAACCATAAACAAAATGAAAAGACAACCCACAGAATGGAAGCAAATATTTGCAAAAGAAGTGACAGACAAGTGAACAATCTCCAAAATATATAAATGCTTCCTGCAACTCAAAATTAGGAAAAAAAAATCAAAAATAGGCAGAAGATCTGAACAGATAATTCTCCAAAGAAGCCATAAAGATGGCAAAAAAACACATGAAAAGATGTTCAACATCACTAATTATTAGAGAAATGCAAATCAAAATGACTACACCAGTCAGAATGGCTATCATCAAAAAGTCTACAAGAAATGTTTAAGAGGGTGTGGAGAAAAGAGAACCCTCTTACACTGTTGGTGGGAATGTAAATTGGTACAACCACTATAGAAAACAGCATGGAGGTTCCTCAAAAAAACTAAAAATAGAACTACTGTATGATCCAGAAATCCTACTCCTGGGCATCTAACCAGGAAAAAAAAACATAATTTGAAAAAATACACGTAGGCCAATATTCATTACAGCACTATTTACAATAGCCAAGATATTGGAGCAACCTAAATGTCTATAAACAAAGGATCGGATAAAGAATTTGTGATATATATATGTATATATTATATATATGTGTGTGTGTATATATATATTCACTTGCATATGGTATCTAAAAAAAGGACACAGATTAACTCATTTGCAGAACAGAAACAGAGTCACAGACTTTGAAAAACTTAATGGTTACCAAAGGGGAGAGGTCAGATGGGAGGAGGGATGAACTGGAGGTTTGGGCTGGCACATGTACACGAGGGTATATGGAATGATTGGCCAATACATCTGCTATACAGCACAGAGAAATCTACCCAATAGTCTGTGATAATTCACGTGGGAAAAGAGTCTGAAAGAGAATGGATGGGTGTACATGTATAATAGAATAACCTTGTTGTATAGCAGAAATTATCATAACATTGTAAATCAACTATATTTCAATAAAATTTCAATAAAATGAAAAAAAGAATGCTTAATCAAAGTAAAAAATAGAATAAGGTAAGTAACCCAAGATCACTTACATCTATTTAAAAACTAAATTCACAGCCATAAAATGGCAATACATATTTTTCATGAATACTTCACAAGCAAAAAGATGTGTAAACACTGTTACTGGCTCACAGTAAGACTAGAAGAAGGGAATGGGGTGGGAAAATAAAGGGAATAAAGAGGAATAAAAATGAAAGCCTGCACAGACACCACCTCCTCCATTAAGCCACGCCTGCAACCCCAGCTCCCAGGTGGAGTTGCCCAGCTCTGCCATGTGGCTCTTTAGTGCATCCTTCTACACTGTCTTGCACCTGTCTTTTTGCCTCTCTCACTATATCCTGAGCCTCTTGGAAACAGGGACCACATCTTGTTTTCCTTTGTATCTTTGAAGTGTAACACAACGCCAGCCTCACAGTGGGTACCTGATATGTGTTTGGTTACGCTGAACAGTGAACAGTGGGAAAACCAGACATCTGGAGTGGGATGTCTCATATGAGCTGACACATGGAAAAAAATTCTAAGGACACCCAAATGGGCTTTAAAGCTAAGTTTGGAAGAGAAAGTTGAACCATAAAGCCAGTTTCTTTCAGGTGAGCAGAGGAGAGGGGTGGCAAAGACAATGTAGACTCCCCAGCACCTGCTTTGCCTCTAACTCCTCAAGACAAAATGCCAAGAAAAATGAGCATTGGGATGAAGCACAGAGCTAACAGAAGGGAAAAGTCACCTACACTGAGTCAAGGTGTATAAGACGACAGCCAGGTGCTCTAGATAATACAGTCAGGAAGAAGGGGAGGGGCTGTGTACACTGGGACAGGGCATAGCAAGAGGATCTCCAAGCATTTCACAAACAGCAGCGGATCCTGCCCTTCTGTAATGAGACTGACATAGCTCTGGGTCAAGACACCAGAATTGATCATTAAAGCAATGGTTTTGAACACTTAAAAATAAAGGCGTGATCTTCAGAAGCCTGTGAGTGTTCATTAAAACTGAATTGTGCCTGAGTGACCTGATTTCCTTCATGGATGTTAAATGGCAAAAGGAAGACTTGTGGTGGCTATTTTATAAAAATTTCAGCAAAGCATTTGATATGCTCTTTCCTGGTGATTTTAGTGAGAAAGTGGATGTCTGCCTAGTAGCCACTTCAAATTTTTTTTTTTTTGCTATTTTAGAGCCATACCCATGGCATATGGAGTTTCCCAGGCTAGGAGCTGAATTGGAGCTGCAGCTGCTGGCCTGTACCACGGCCACAGCAACACGGGATCCAAGCCTTGTCTGCGACCTACACTGCAGCTCATGGCAGTGCCGGATCCTTAACCCACTGAGCGAGGCCAGGGATTGAACCCGCATTCTCATGGATCCTAGCCGGGTTCATTACTGCTGAGCTACGAAAGAAACTCAGGGTAACCACTTCAACAGTCACAACCAAATGGCAATGATTCATGGGCTATGCCAATTCCGATGGATGTTTCTGGAATAATACCATCACCCAAAATAATAAAAAGGCTGCCATGAGTTGACTGCTTTCCACATGCCAGTCACTAATCTGCTCAAGAGCTTTTACAGGAGCTGATACAACTGAGGAAATGGAACTCAGAAATTCAAGAGCCTCTGGAGAAGTGGAGTGACCCTGTCTCTTGTCTTGCTCTTTGACCACTCCCTGCTCCTCACACACACACACAGCAACTCTTCCGCCAGAGCCACAGCAGCTCTCTGTGACGTAGCCAGTTCAGGGGCTGTTTCCCACATGCTTTTAACTTGTAACCTCTTCAGTGCCCCTGAATTGTGGCTTTGGGATTCAACCTCAGCCCATGCTGCCCCTCACCTAGATAGGCCTGCTTCTGCTCGAAACCCACCTCTGCAAGGTTGTGTAAAATACTAATAAGTTCACAGCCAGGTCCAGCCGTATGGGACTTCCTGGACTAGAGGGTTAATGCCTTAAAATCCTACAGAGGCTCCCTTCCCAGGTCATTCTCCACAGGGAAGCACGGCAAGCAAAGCTCATGGTCATGCAGAATCAATCCCTTCAGGACTGGTATTCAGAGGGTACACCCTGTTCAAACAGGATCTGGAAGAGATAGCACTTAAGAGCACAGGTGGTTACAGGGAAATAACCCAACTGACGTAAATAAATGTTAATGCTCTTTAGATTCATTTTTATCTAAACAGGGCTATCCATTTTGTATTACAATTTAGAAGTCATTTGAATTGTTGATTGAATCTGGGAAGGTGAGTTTATATCAGAACTATATTCAGCCATTCAGTCTTTTGATGCCCGATAGTTGAATACCTTTTGGGAATAATGAGGTCAACGGATAAAAATGTCCAGGATCTGGAGTCAGGGGCCTGGGGCTAAGGTTCTGACTCTTCCATGCGTGCCTCGAAGGCCTTTCTATCTGTCGTGTTACTTTTTCAAGTACAGGTGATGATACACACTCCACGAGGCCACTGTAAAGATGACGTTTGTCTCCTCCAGAAGCTGACCATGAAATAAGTGCAGGTAATTTCTTAAAGGGAGCTCCCACATGGGGTTAGGTAATGAGGTAAGGTAGGCAATGTAACCATGAAAGGTCTGTTATAAATCAGCTGGCAATGTGGGAAACAAGGGAAGCGTCTTGCTGGGGAATTCTGGAAGCCTGAGCATTCTCAACTGAGGGCTGAGGAAGCTGGGGTATTTATACACCCGCTGCTCCGGTCTTTGGTTGAGGGCTGTTCCCAGGCTGTGTTTCTTTCCCTGCAAGTCAATGAGGCCTGAAGCCCTGGAGTGACAAGCAAGGATGTGGGGGAGGCACCCACAGAGTCTGCGGCAGATTGTACAGCTACACTAAGTGACAACGCAGAGTCACTCAACCACACATTCTAGGTTCACAGAATGCCATGAGCTGAGTGAACCCTGTGGTAGACCCAGGCATACGAAGTGAGTGACTTGCTCTTGTGAAAAGTTCATTAAAGTGTCAGACACAAAAATATTGACAGTGCACAGTGAAGGGTGCTAGGAAAAAGAATGAATGGAGAAGTTAGGGCAAACACAGCACTGGAACTTAATCTATCATATGGATCCGGGAGCTCCTCCCTCCGCCCAAACAGGTAAGATTTGGGGCTTTCTGGACATGCAGGTATTAGCTAGTGAAGACCATCTGCAAGGGACAGTGACTCAAAAAATGAGAAGATCCTGCCTGAGGTGAGAGACCAAGAGCCCACAAACTACGACTCTAGGGCAAAATCCAACCCAATTCCTTTATATGCAAATAAATTTTTATTACAACACAGCCACACTGCATGGTGGGGGCTTTCTCCACACTGGCGCAGAGCTGAGTAGCTGCAAGAGAAATTCTATCACCTGCAATGCCCACCTCGCCCTTTGCAAAAACAGTTTGCTTACCTCTGATTTAAAGGAACTGGAAGTAGATTCTAAAGTAAGTTAAAGCATTAAAAATGTTTACTCTTGCATAATACAGATATGTGTAGGAACCCACTGGTGAAAAGCTTACAGCCTGCAGAGGGCAACAAAATGGTGAAATAAATAAATAACTACAAGTCCAGACGATTGATGCTATAATAAAAGGATATACAAAGGTTTATCGAGCTTCCAAGTAGAAAATAATTAGTTGTGCCTAGGGAGTGGAAACAGCTTCACAGGAGAAAAGATGAGTCTTGAAGTTTGAGTCCATTTCTGGGTTAATACAGGGAGTTTGAATTAATCTAGGCAAAGGGTAGAATGAGCTCAAAAGGCTAGAGAAAGGAGAAAGCAAAAAGTGTTCAGGCAAGATTGCAGTTTACCTCCCTTGTGCCTCCAAGCAGCTGGCAGGGCCATGAGTAGGGCCTCCTGGGAGAAGTGCCACTTAACTCCCTTCACCTCTATCACCAGCTTTTCCAAAAAAATTTATTTCAAGAATTAGTCAGCAAAAACAGAGAGTAGCTGGATCGCTGGATCTGAGGACTTCACAGAAAGTAACTAATTCTCCAGATAAAGGATCCAAGACAGGAAAGTAGAAGGTGGCAGATTTTAAATGAAGCAGTAACAGTTGAAGTATTGGGATCCTTAGGTATAAAAACTGTGTATTTGGTCTCCCACTGGCCAAACTGTAGACAACTGGAGCGTAAGAAAAAAAGGATGATGGTAATAGATTATAACTCCAGAGAATAAAATAAGAATACATGAGCCCACACTGATACAACTTCTAAAAATGAAAATAAGCTAACCAACAGGGAAGAAGGGAAAACTCTTTCTTAAAATAGAACGCCAGCTAATAAACGCAGGAGGAAGCATGTAATTAGAAAGTCACCACTGGAAACTATGACCTTGAGAACAATTTTGGTCAATGATCACCATTGTGAAGGCTAACACTAGGGGAAGTAAGTACGGAAAGAAGCAAGATATTTGTGAGACTAGAAATATCCCCTTGCAAGATTAAGTAAAAGGGAAAAACATTAAGTTTATAAAGGAGAAACTAGGTGGGTACCACCCTCAAGAAGAGATCACAGTTAAGGCCACAGTAATGGCACGAGTAGATACTAAGTGCTTCCTAATTTGATGTGCTAGGACTCTGTGATGCATGTGTGGTGTTCTTGCCATAAACGCATAACCTGGGTCTAAGCATAGGAAACATCACACAAACACAAGTTGTGGGACAGTCTACAAATAGGTGGCCTACAAGTTCAAAATATGTCAAGGTCATGAAAGACAGACAAGAATGAGGAGGTTTTACAGATTAAAGAAGGCTAAAGATGAGGTCTAAACCCAGGGTAGGATCCTAAACTGGATCCTGGCTCAGAGTATTTCTTCCCCTGTGCTATAAAGAACACTAGAACTGTAACTGGCTAAATGTGAATCAGATTTTTAGTTAAATAATAGTCTTTCCAAAGTGTTAATTTCCTAATTTGATAACTATTCCATGGTTCTATAACAGAAAAAAAAAAATAAAACTAACAATAAAGAAGGTCTTTATTTTTAATAAATACCACTCTGCAGATTAAAGGTATAGGTGCCGCAGGTCTGCAATTTGGTCTCAAATGGTTGGGAAGGGGGAAAGGAAAAATTAACTACATGTGATAAATTGTTAACATTTGGGAATTCTGGATGAAAGGTATAACGGGACTATCTATGTTCTTTTTGAAGCTTTCCTATTGATCTGAATTCAATTTAGAAAGAGTCAAAAATAAAACTTTGGATGTTTTCAAAAGCAGACTTCCAAAACAAAGTCTCTAGAGTCAAATCAATCAGGATTTGAATGTCTGAGTTCATGGTCATTAAGTGTGCAACCCTGACCAAGTTATTTAGACTGTCTAAGCTTCAGTTTTTTTCGGAGTTCTCACTGTGGCACAACAGCTTAAACAGTGTCTTGAGAGTGCTGGCAGATGGGTTCTATCCCCCGCCTGGCACAGTAGGTTAAAGATCCACTGTGGCTAGTTGTGGCTTAGGTTCAGACTGTGGCAGGATTTGATCCCTGGCCTGGAAACTGCACACATCTGGAGGCAGCCAAAAGTGGGGGATTCATTTTTTTCATGAATCAAACATAAAGACTAGTACCGACTTCTCTGGCTGATGTAAGGATGATGCAGTCCTGTGAAAAGCAGTTTACACAGCGCTGGACAGCTCTGGAGCCTGACTCATAGGGGGCCTCACGGGGTGGCCAAGATGCTCTGTCGACTTGCTGCCTGACTGGTTATCAGGGCTTTTATGTACCCTGCAAATTTCAGGCATTACCTATGCACTTAGCTCCATTAGGGTACCATGCTACAGGTGCCAGCTTTTTCTTCAAAAATACTACTCTGCAGAAAAGTTAATGAATAATAATAACATAGTCAAAGTTCAACACCTGTATCTTTTCCAATATAGCTCTTGTTCTCCTTCAGCTCAGAACACGTTGTAAGCCAGCTAAGAAGAACACACTGCTAACCCAGCTTCCCCAACTTTGAGAAAGTGGGGCGGGAAGAAGGAAAAGAGTGAAAACAGAAGGGGTGTTTGGCAGGTATAGAAGGAGGCTGGGACAAGCTGCAGAGAAGATGGAAGGAAGTCTTGCTCTGGGTTAGAGGTGGGTCAGTTCTAACATTTTTGAAGAGAAAGGAGTTACAGCTTATTCACTTTTAATTATCAGACTTGGTTCTTTGACAACATGTAGTATAAATGAAGTTACATCACTTGCTGCTTCCATTTTCCTTTCCTAGCTCTTGGCAAGGTGATCGTCTTAGAAGATGATTAAGAAGGACTGTCCTTGCCCACTCCCCCACCACCTCCCCCTCCCCCCACAAAACCTCTCCTTTAATGCACTGAAAGTGGGTGCCATCATATCTAAACCAGGACAGTGCAAAGAAAAATTCAGTGCCCAAGAGACTTGGAAGGAATGGATGAGGGTCATTGTTGGGAGGGAAATGATACTTGAACTATTGGATAAACTGTGAGTTGTTATGTTTACTTCTTTAAATACATAACTTAAATTACGATGGCTGCCCCTGACCTCCACGGACACCTGGCAGCGTCACGTATGTTGTCTCTCTCTGTAAAGAGGTGCTGTGAGTAGATCTCCTTCTCCTACTCCAAGCAGGGAGAGTGATGCTGCCAGAAGTCAGTCACTTAAATTCACACGCAGAATGGAAAAAAAAAAAAAAAAAGCTATAGCCCTTATTAATCCAGAAAACCCATGTGCCTCTTACCTATATGGGCCGTTATCTTCTCTCCCTCTCTCTTTACTTTTCCCTGAAGGTTTAATGGGATAAGCCACTATCTCCTTTTTAGGACGGCTACCTGCTGTCACAGAGCCCTCCCATTCTTATCACAATACTACACTGGTGGTGTTTTGAGATTGCCGTGTACTTGATATTTGTTCAGCTTAGGAAGCCCTTTGGGATCTTTCAAGATAAAGTCATTTCATAAATTTAGCTGTATTGCAGAATAGAATCCTTGATGGGGACTTCAAGAAAATTACATTAGCCCACACCTCCTTTTTTCCTGGTGTGCTACTATCCAGACAGTTTTTTTGAGTACAGAGCAGGCCCGCTATGGTTATTAGATCTCAGCCATCTCTATTCCTTTTTCTCCTGGCATGTGTTTCCTTTCCAGCATTTTGAGGATTACATTGCACAAACTGAGAGGCAGAGCGCTTTGCACACAAAGGGACTCAGGAGGCCTCAAAAGCCCACAGCTCCAGGGGGCACTAGCTGTTCCCTGTGTGAACAAGGGAGAGCGGGACACCCACAAAGGCTGTCACTCTGCCGTGTTCAATGCAAGAACAGGCAGGGTGTCTCTGTTCCTCCACGTGGCTTTCCTTTGGGCTCACCATCACTCTCGTAGGCGCAGGACGCCAAGGGCTTCCTAGGAGAGGCAGGGGAAAGCCGCCCCATGTGCTCTTCACCTCAATGGGAAGTGGGTCCTGTAGGTGTTTCTCCTTAGTACGGAGCATTCAGCTGGCTTTCCAGACTGCTTATTGTGACCTGGGGATGGATCTAGGTGTCCAGAACTAGGTGGCAAATGCAAATCATTGTTAAGCTCTATCTCCAGGGAGCTTGCATTCCAATGTAAATCAACAGTCCCAGAATTTATTATATAATTACAGCTTTTAATTAGAGACACAAATTAAAGGAAGACAGACTCACCTAATGTGCATTGAGAAGCGTGTTCCTGAGCCTGTAAAGGGCTGAAAGCACAGAATGCTGTGGAGGGAGGCGGAGACAGAGGTCCCCTGCAGATTGGAAGTGGAGGGGGGGCATATGGGGAGCTCAGGACCAGGGTTTGCAGGGAGGGAGGGAGGCCCTGGCAGGGACTGGATCTTAGTGGCAAAGTGGAGCAGTTGAACTACTTCAAGCAGAAGGGGTCGGGGGTGGAAATTTGGACCAACGTGCCCAGTAGGGCATTTTTAAGCCCGGGCTGGCTGCTATGGGGTAGGAGGGCGGGACAGGACAGCTGAAAGAACATGGAAGACTCTTTCAGTCATTAAATGAATGTGAGACCCACTTGAGTTAAGCTGGTAACCTAATGACCAGAGCTGGGGTCACAATGAGTGATTGAGAGTTTGGTCGGGCACAGTGCTGGGATACAGTGTGACAGCTGGACAGTGCTCTCCAGTCCTACAGGGAAAGAGACAAGAAACCACTCAACCCTGTGGGAGCCCTCTGGTGGGAAAGCTGGTCTAATAAGCCCGTGTGACTAGAGGGTCACGTGATTGGCTGGACCCAAAGGCAGGCTTCCCAGAGGTGCTGAGCTGCAAGCTAACACCGGGAATGTTGAGAGGTTGTTACACTTTGCATGAAGCTAACTAGCTTCCTTCCTTCCTCTTTTTCTTTTGCCGATTTTGTATTTTCTTCCAGTTATTTCTTTAACATAGCTGCCTCATTGTCTATGTTGTCCTGCAGGGCCAGAGATCAAGACAGTTTTATATCTTATCTGAAAAATAATTTAATGCTTTCCTGAATTATTTAGCTTATATATAATTTCCCTGATCTGACTGTTTAAAGATACTGGTCCTGGATCCCAGGTCATTAGTGACCATTCGTAAATAAATTATTTAAAAGGTTAAGTTTGTATTTCACAGGAAACCAAGATCAGTACTGTTACACATACAACATCTTGAGTTTCTTGTAAAACACTTTAATAAAACAACCCATTTTCAGAAAAGAGGTGTAGACAGAAGGGTAATTCCTGGAAGTGTCACTCGGTCACTCATCATGACATTGGCCAGGTGTTTAGTTTTACCTGATCAGCTGCTAATTCCAAGTCTTTTGAGATCTCCACTCTTATTCTTCTCTCTCAAAAATTTCATGGATCCCACCCCTTTCCATCTATCACTTTTCTCCCAACTTCCTCTGTTTTTGCAAAGTAACACAGGCCTCCATGTTCGAATACCCTTGCTCTTGTAACAACTTACCACCAACTGTGTGATAAAAACCAGCAGTAATCAATTCTCTCACAGTTCTGGAGGCCAGAAATCCAAAACCAAGGCGTCGGAGGGTTAGCTCCTTCCTTTCTGTTTCTTGAAGGCAGACTTTCAATTATGTTTAGGTCCACATGGACAATCCAGGATCATCTCAAGAACCTTAACATAATCCTATCTGCAAAGACAGTTTGCGAATAGGCTGACGTTCACTGGTTCCTGGGATGTGACAGGTATATGCTTTTTGACCTGCCACAACTTCTCCACTACCGCACCGTGAACTTATGCCCTAGAAAAGGGTGAGTCCAGGGGTTCCGATGTCGTTGGTCCAGGATGAGGGTCAGGTACCAGCAGATTGCTTTTAGTACCCCAGGCAATACTCATGGACAAACAACTGAACCGCCGAGGTAGACAGGGACTCCGTCATAGTTTGCTAAATTGCAGGGAGCTCATTTCAACTCTTACCATTTGGGGCCGGAAGGTAATATATTATAAAGCTAGAGGATTTAGCTGATGGAAAGAAACCTGAAGAAACAGAGAGACCACAACTTTCTTAGCTCCATTTCCTCAAGGTGGTGTGTTAACAGCTCTGTTTTCCAAGGGTCACTGTGAGGTGAGTATGGAGGAAAGAGAATGGTGGCCATGGTCAGGAGGCTTGAGTTTGAGACCTGGCTGAGTGGTTCCCTCGCTCCTCACAATGACTGTGGCAAGTCAGGTCTCATTGCTGGGCCTCAGCTTCCTACTTGGGCAGGTGGAAGGTGAGCTGGTTTTGGTGGGGAAGTGGAAGTGCAGTTACAGATTGCCTCCCTGCCCCTCAATAGAAGCAGAAAACCCGCTCTGGCCTCCCAGCTGCAACTCACAAGGTAATTGCCAAGGCAGTCCCAGAACCTAAGAATCCAGTGCTCCAGCACCAAATCGATTATCTGTATATTGTATTATCCTTGCCACCCTTCAGAGTCGTAACATAAAGCAGAAACACCTGTATTAAAAACAATTTGTATAGTGTTCCTCCTGTAATCACAAATCATGATGGACTTGTTTGCATTAACAATTGTTATTTTAAAAAGAGAAAACGCACTGCAACTTTGCTATAGACAAGTGAAAGACAAAACCTTCTCTAGGATGTGCTTACATAAAGAATTTCCCTAGGACAGATCAGAAATAAACAAAAACGAAAACACTGGTGTCCATCACTCTTTCTGATTTGCACATTCTCACAGTCACTGTCTTTGCTACTGAAAATGAAACCAAGGGTCCATTTTCCTTGAGAAGCTCAGAAAATGAAAAAAATTCTCCTTCGAGATCAGATTGCATGGACGCTTCTTGCCTGTGCTTATGCCGTGCTTTGGGCGGGGCATGTTGAGATATGTTGCCCTTTTCCTCTGTAGCTCAAGCCTCCCAACCCTTTCCCAGGCTCCAGGCTCCTATTTCTAACCACCTACTCAACCAGTTTCCACTCAGAAATCTGACAAGCACACCCAAATAAATACGACCCTCACCTCCTCCCATGTTCACTCCTGCCCAAGTTCTCCCATTCGCAAGACAAAGACGAAAACTATTCACCAACCTGCTCAAGACCAAGCAGAGGAGTCCTCCTTGAATCCTCTTTCCAGCACCTTCTGTGAGCGACTCTGCAGCGATTGTCAATTAGCGTCAGCGCATGCCTCTTATTTGATTGCTTCGCTCCACCTGCACCTCGTGCTGACACCCCCGGCTCTCACCTGGACTACTGCTGACTGTTGCCCCTACCCTCGCCCTCCCCACAGGCATGCTTGACCCATCCACCAGATAATGGTTTCACATCATACATAGGATCACATCACTTCACTGCTCAAAATTCTTTAATAAAAGGTAAAGCGGCACAGTCCCTCTAAAACACAGGCTGTTTTTATAAAACAAAACATGCTATTACTGTATGACCAAGCTATTGTGTTTTGGGGTATCTGTCTCAAGAGAATGAAAACCTCTATTCATACAAATACCGTACACAAAATGTTCATAATAACGGTTCGCAACAACCATAAACTGGAAACAACCCAGCTGTCCTTCATTAAACTATGGCCCATCTGCACTGCGGACTACAACTCAGCACTATGAAGGCATGAGGAAGCTTACACAGCAAAGGGATTTTACAGGTGGAATGAAGATGGCTAATCAGCTGACCTTAAAATAGGGAGAATGCCCGGGCCTGCCCAGGTGGGCCCCATGTAATCACAGCGGGCCTTAGAAGGGTAGAGGGAGGTGTAAGAGAAAGTCAGGGTGTGACTGCAAGAAAGGCAGTCAGTTGAACAAAGAGGCTCTGAGACTCTAGAAGCTGAAAAAGGGAAGAAAACAGAGTCTTTGCTAGAGCCTCTAGAAAGAAATGCAGCCCTGCAGACACCTTGATTTCAGTCTAGTGAGACCATGTTGGACTTCCGACGTCCAGAACTGAGAGAGTAAATCTGCGTTATTAATAGTTTGTTACAGCAGCAATAGGAAATTACTGCAGGGGGCAACCCATCCACTGCCCCCCCCAAATGTCATTCAGCTTTGAGTGAAAAAAATGTCTTGTAATTATATTGCCATCACCAACGCTTTCTTGTCTCTGTCTTTTAAAACGAGTTTGAAATGGAGGAAAGATGTAAGAAGCTAAACACAAATTTTAAAGTAGAGGTTTTCCAAATAACAGGGGTGGGGGGGTTCTTGTTTTATATATGCCATTGCTGTGAAAGATAATTATTTATATCCGAAGGGGAAATGTTAGCTATTGGTTACAGCTGTCATGAACACTGCTGGGAGAGCCTCGTTCCTCGCCAGAATGCCGTACAATATAGATTTCAGTGACACCATAGACGTCTAAGCACATTTCAATTTGATCTTTAATCTTCCCTTTTTGCACTAGGCAATTCCTGGGGTAGAATTCATTCATTTCAAGCACTTTAATATCTGCCTGGATGAAAAGTCACATTTAGCCCTCAGGCTGAGTAATCCTAAAATGTGCTCATTCACCCAGATAAAAGCATCTGAAGGCCCTCGGGCATGCCCTGCCTTGTTGGCCTGAGTTAACCATCACCCCCTTCCTCTCACCTGATTACTGCTAGTCCCTGAAGACAGCTGAGCCTGTGCCTGGTGCCTGGCACCTTCTGAGCTGAATGACTCTTAAGTGGGCATCTTGGGCTTAGCCTTCTCTGCAAAGCTGGGGACCCAACTATGCAAGCCTGTTATTGTCATGCATGAATCCTTCTACCATTTAAAACCCAGCAAGTCTAATGTTGCTCTTGTTGTCTTCTCTTGTACCTGCTCCTCCTCTGCATTTCCCATCCCGGTGAAACACTCTAACAAACAATCAGTTTTTTTGTGACACGTGTGTGGATTTCTCTCTCTGCCATTCCTCTGACACTGGACCGTCACCAGATCTTTCACTTCAATCTTTTAAATTTCTTTTCTCTGTATCCTCTCCATTCTTTCCCTAGTGCTTCTGCTGAAATCCATGTTTAAAGGGGACAACTGAAGTCCACTCACATTTATTGAGCATGGACAATGTGCTAATACAGTTTTGTGTGAATTATCTCAGTGATTCCTCCCACCATCTTTATGAGGTATATATTCACATTATTCTCACTGTTAGAAGCAGAGGAAGATGCTAAGGGAAGTCGAGTGCCTTTCCCCAGGCTAGACAGCATCTGAACTGGGATTCCTGCTCAGACATGTCTCCCTCCAGAGTCTGAGCACTTAATTACTGATCTGTGAATTGACCGAGAGTGGGAAAGGGCAGTGGCCTCTCATCTCACTTCTGCCCTCCCTCAGACAAATGCAGACACCTTGGGCCAGGTGGAAAAGAGAGACTGAAGAGGATTCTGTTACAGGGTTTCTTTTGTCTGCTTCATGAAGAAACAGGCACACACAAAGGTATGAGAATCCACTTCCGAGCTGCCAACATTGGCAATGACTAATAACATTAGTGACAACGTTTAAGAAACGCTAGCTGTAGTAACCGATAGTAGCCACCATCTATTAAGTGCTCATCGCGCGCTAGGTATTTTCCTCAGCACTTCCACGTACTGCCCCCTTGATGTGTCTAACGCCCTCTGAGGATATGAAGCTCAGGAAAGTTAAGGAACTCTATAAATGTCACAATATCAGTAAGTGATGCATCCAGACCTTTCTAAGCCCCAAAATGATGTTCTTAACCACTATGATATACTGCTGTGCATGTTTGTTCAACACAGGATACAGATTAAGAAGACAGCAGGTGGCACGTAAAAGTTGTATATGTTCTTGAGCAAGGACTTAACATCCTCAAGCTCGGTTTTATCATTTGTAAAGTGTGGCTGCTCCTGTCACCTGCCCGGTGGCTTTCACCTATCGGGACATTCCAATATCTGACACCTCAGGTTTGTAAATATGTTCATTTAGAAAAAAAGGACCTGACACCTGTGCCCTTAACTCTGCCAAGACTGCATATGACTGAAAGGAGAATTTACTTATTCTCCAGATTAATTTTACATAAAAGAAATGTACCGGAAATAGTGGTCCCCTAAAGAAAGGACTAATATTTCCTGATCTTCCTTGCAGCTAGATATAATTGTGTGGCCAAGTGCTGGCCAAAGAGATATGAGTAAAAGTGGTGCATACAACTTCTCAAGTGTGTATTTTATGGGAATATGTCCTTCCTTTCCACTCCCCACCAACCTGGTTAACAGGTGGCAGTGAGCCACCTGGAACCATGAGGACAGAAGCAACATTCCACAGATGCCAGAAAATGAGAAAGACTGGGTCTTAAAGATTCAGCCTTGACCTATCTCTCAGAAGATCCTCTTCTCTCCATCCCTGTGTCCACCAGATCTCTAAGTTACAGAGTGGAGCCACCACACCTGTCCAGGACTGCTTATCCAGATTATCATTTGAGATAGAAATACACATCTAACTTACTGAAGTCACTGCTAGCTGAGATCCTTATGATGACATCTGAATCCACATCATCACTAATGTAAGGAGAGAATGGAAATCTGTGGAGCCAAATGCTATTGAAAAATGACTTTTGAAAATTCAGCCCAAGCAAAGGCTCCAATGCAAAAGAATCTAGCACACTAAGGGATGGTAAGAGGTTGGGTTTGACTCTGCTCTGCTTAGAACATCCAGTAAGGGAGATGGGGAAAATAAAACTGGAGGGGTCATCATATGCTAGGTCACGAAAGTTGTGCTCCCCCATGTTAAAAATCATGAGCTTGAACCTGGTGGCAGTGGTCATCCACAGAGGAGTTCCAAAAAGAAGTGAGATGAAGCTTCTGAGGTCTAGAGTGACCCACTGACTGCCCTTTGGAGTAAAGATTGTGGAGCAGACTCTAAAGTTAGGGAGAAGAGTTAGAAGGCAAGAGATGATGGTGTCATTGACACAGAACAGAGACAGGAATGGAGAGAAGCAAATCTGTGTGAGAGATATGTGGGAGACTAAACAAGACTTGATAACTAACTGGTAATCAGGTGAAGGAAGCTAATGAGAGGAGCTAGAATCATGCCCAAATCTGTGGTTTGAACAACAGCATGGTGAGTGGCACCTTAATATACTAAAATAAGGAGTATGCACAGGAGAAAAAGTAGGTTTGGGGCTGGGTTGAGGGTGGAGCTGTAGGTAAACTGTGAGTTTAACTTTGTACTTCCAGAGTATAGCAAGCCAATGGGACATCCAAGAGGTGGTGTCCAATAGGCAGAGTTAATAATAAATTCATGACAATGACAGTGATGGCATAGACTGCTAATGTAGAACCTTGAGTTTACATTCTTGTAATCACCAAACTTTTTTTTTCCGAGTTAAATGATACTCTGAGTACTGTGAGAGCAAGACAGAACCCACTGCACCATCACTGCCCTCATAGGTGTGAACGGAATTTATTTACTTTCATTGTTCCAGGTGGAAGTCACTTTGCAAAGCATTCTCTTTCCTTAAATTGCAAGCCCCTTGTGGGGAAAAGGTTTTTCATTTCTTCTTTGTATGGCTTATAATTAGCTGTACAACAGCATTCACTTGGCACTATAGCATTTTTGAGCAAAGTTTGTCTTAGATCCAGGGTGAATTATAGGGTTGCAGTAGCAGCTTGCCATGAAGAGGACCCCAATGGTGACTCAGTAGTGCCTCTTCTGTTATGGTTCCTCTCAAAGGCTATTTTTCTGTAAACAAATTGTGTCTATTTTCATCCCCCCACTGAATTGCTAGCACCAAACACAGTGCCTGACTCATAGCCTGTACCAAATAAAACAAAAATGAATGTGTGTTTAATGAACTGCCACTCATAAACTCTTTAAATTCTAACTATTTAGAAACAGCAGGTCAAAAATAATCTTGATGAAAACATGTATCACTAACACCTGGTAGAGTTACCCAGACAATCTATAATTATAAACAAAACAGATAATGATAAAGCTAGAGTATTAATCATTTATAAACAAAAAGCAAAAAGTACAGGCATGGAGATCCAGGATAAACTTAAGTCAGTTCTGATAACGCACTGATATCCTCCTTGAATGTCTTAAAAACTCTGGAAGTCTACGTGTGCAAGTGCACAGTGGAGACTTTTCTCCCTTTCCAAACAATGTGAGGCAGGCTGTGTTCAGCTGAATAGCAGATTAAAGCCATCAAGAAACCCTGAGTCTACACTCAAGAAGAGTCTGGCAGGTCAACAAAAAGTTAAAAATAGAGTTGCCTTATAACCTAGCAATTCTACTCATAAGTAGATATACAGAGGACATGAAAAAATAAGTCTATTAAAAAAGCTTATGAACAAATTTTCATAGCAATGTTTCCACAGTAGTCAAAAGTAGAAACAAATGCCTACCAACTGATGAATGGATAAACAAAATATGGCATATCTATGCAATAGAATAGTATTTGGAAATGAAAAGGAATGAAGTACTGCTATGTTACAATATGGATGAACCTTTAAAAAGTTAAGCTAAGTGAAAAAAACCCAACAAAATGATAACATAATGTATGATTCCATTTACATGAATCAGAAAGGCCAATCCACCGAGACAGGAAGTAGGTTATTGGTTCCCAGCTGCTGAGGGTAAGATACAGAAAATGAGTCACGGTTACAATGGACATAATGGTTTCTTCTTGGGTGATTAAAGTGTTCTAAATTCATTGTGGTGACAGTTGCCCAACTCTGTAAATATACTAAAAACATGTTATTGGAGACTTTAAATGAGTGAACTGTATGTTATATGAATTGTATCTCAGTAAAGCTGTTGTCAAAAAAACAAACTCTAAGAGTAAGAATTCATTTGATAGGCTATAGTATATTGGTAGGCTTTATTCATGAGCAGTAATAAAATTCTATGGAAGGACACTTTTTGATGAAGTGCCCTGTGACTTTGGACAAGTTATTTCAACTCATGAAGTCCTGGCTTCCTCATGTGCAAGTACAGGAACGCAGGAGACGCTGTGGGTACCTGCTCTTAGCCTCTCGCATCACCAAAGGTTTCTTTCTGCAAGGTTCTGTGTCTCTCTACCTGAAGGGCCTTCTCTAGCCAAAGGAATATGATGAGCCTCGACGCAGAACACACCAGAAGTACTTGAGAATCCTCCTGGAAGTAGCTTTCAACCAAGTGCAAACAGAACCTGGTGGATCGATACCCCATCTCTCTTGCCGAGCATGTGCTGCAACTCAGTGGTGTTCCTGTCTCCCAGACAGGGAGGAGGATCAAACCCCAGCTGCCCACAGCAGCAGTCTCTTCGTTAACATATCGTACACTGCTTCCCCTCCCTTCTCAGCTTACTTCATCCCCTACCAGTGCGTCCTGGCAGCACCTCTCAGATGAACTCCCTGCACACAAATCCTTGTCTTCTGAGGAAACCCCGCTCAAGACAAGAGATAAGTAGAATGTCTTCTTTTTAGGTCTACGGGGAGGATTAAATAAGATATTACATAGTGAGCATTTCAGCACCTCGAGTGGTCACTTAAGAACTGTTAGCCATCCGTTATTGTTATTATTATTGAAAATGAATAATTGACTTGAATTTTTCATCGGATTTTGGCCCATCTAGAAGCCTGCTCTGGCCTCCCCATACAGGAGAAATGGCAAGTCAGTACTGTGCTTATTATTTCACTACCAAATAGCCAATTAATTATTTTCCCCCAATTGACTCTGGGTTTTCAAAGACTTTGTCTAGCAAACTGCACAGCACAGATTAAGTAATAATTCATTTGCTCTCCTATGGTTTATTAATCAAAGACATATAACTGCCAGTCAGAGTTTCTGATCAGCATGAAATTACTAGGGTCACCACATAGAGCCAATATCATTTCAGTAAAATCAAAAATCTTGATATTTTGTTAGTCTGTGAAGCTTTACCACCTGTAACAGCGTGATCATTAGATTTTCCGAAATATTTAAAATAGCTTGCAGACCTCTATTGCTACCATCACGGTCTCCCAAGACCCAGAAACCCCATGTTGGCAATTGCTGATCTAATAAACCAAAATTCATTAAGAGATATGCTTGTTTTGTTATAAAAATTGCAGCAATAAAAGCTTTATTGCCATATTTGGCAGTAACCTTTCCTTATATTATGAGAAAATAAAGGATAAATGGATTTTTAGTAATGCATTTTTGTTTTAGCTTGACCTTTTCACAATGAAATATCCTTAAATCTAAGAGTGGCAGGATTACTCTAAGATGCCAAGCCATTTCAAGTTTTCCACTATAATATTTAGAGATCACAGTATATAAGGAAAAACAATAGAGGAGGGAAAGAGGGAGGAGAATATGAGCAGTTTAAAACAGCGGAGCAAAGGAATAATTTTCCATTGCTTAAAGCAAATACCACACACTGGTGTTGTGTTCTTAGGCAGAGGGGCTATGTACACTCGCTTGGACCTCTGATTTCTCTCTTCCTTCTCCACCCTGCTCTGTCCTTCAGCAGATGACCTAGAAGTCTTGTCCTCAGGCTTCCATCTGGATTCAGCAAATGAAAAGCACCAGCAAGAGATCAGAGATGGAGGAGGAGGTTTCCTTCATGGAGGTCATGAAGACTGGCTGCATCCCTCACTTGAGGACCAGTCTTGTCAGAGTCAGCCCTTTTTAGCCAACTCTCTCTGACTCTAATTCTGGTAACTACGCTCATCCTTTATCCTATAAGCTCTGTGGTGGTAATGGTGCCCACCATTTCTAGTCCAGGAAGTTGAACAGTGTTTTGTAATTTCCCTAGACATTGCTCACTATCTTTGCCAATAGTCACTTTCTTACATTCTTTTCAAGTGAACTAGTTTAATTGTGTCATCTATTCTCTGCCAGGACCCTCACTGATATACCCAGAGAACCTAATCAGAAACTAGAGGGCAAGAGAGTCAGGGTGATATGGTCCATTCAGGCCACCTCTTGTGGCACAGGGAGAGTAGAAAATGGCAGACTGGCGTTTCTGGAGGTGGCGATGGGCTGTGTCTGGCCCACCTGTATTTCTAATACATAGATAAATAACACAAAATTCATAGAGTTTACATGATAAATAAATGATACAATTCACAGAAAAAAACTTATTACAGCCTAGCACATCATAAATAAATAGGCATTATCTACTGCTATTGCATTCAAGGATCTGTAGAAAAACCCCCTCTTTCCCTGCTTTGTGAATAACAAAAAGTACCTTTTCCCATATGCTTGGGATTTGAATTCATGTCAGAGTCATCATTGCAGTGAAGAGGACAAATTACCTGCATGAACACTAGCCAGAACTCATTGAGAGCTTTCTATTTGCCAGGGATGGTGCTAATTACTTTCCAAGTGTTGTCTCATTTAACACAACAGTACCATTAGGGAAGTAATTTAAAATCATTCTTTTACACATGAGAAAACTAAGTAGGCTAGCAGGGTTAAGAAAGCTTCCCAAGCTCACATGGCACAAAAATTGGTAGAAGTGGCATTTCAACCCAGGCCCATACATCCATAGCCAGTAACCAGAATCCCCTGTTTACAAGAGACAGATTCTTCAGAGAGAATCCTGTGCAGCTTGATGAGCATGGAATCGTGTTGAGTGTGAAAAAATGTCGATGCATTTATCATTGTCAAAACTCCTTTCATGAAAATATGCTGTAATTGTACATTTAATTCAGCCCCAGCACAATATAATGTTCCACTGAAGCATACAGCAAAGTGACATGTGTTGAGATTGTGACCCTGTTGGGAGGGAGTCTTGTAAAACTTGCACTAAAGAAAAATGACAAACAAACAGATGCAGTGGTTTATTGGCCTCATCTCTTTGTGGCACCTCTGTGGCTCTCAGGAAGGAAATGGAGCACTTAGGAAGACATTCAGAGCCCCCCTAGGCCCTACGGGCATACGCTAGTTCTACTAGCAAGAGGATTTATGTTCTTTGTGTCCTTGAATATTCACCAAACTCCCCACTGAGGAGACAGTCGTGGACTCCAGAGAGAGTATGGGTCAGTGATGAATGGATCTCCTCTCTGGAGCTGTCTGGGCTTCCCTTCACTCAAGCCAGGCCTGCAACTGCGTAGGGAAGCATGGAAAAGCCCTACGAATGGTGCCCTGCAGGACTGGGCATCGTGACACAATGAGACTGCCATAGACTAATAAGCTTGTGAATGCTCTAGTTTGAGCATCTGAATGTGGTCACTTTTGGCCCTGATTGTCAGGCTACCCAACACTTTTACAGTGAGCTATGTCCTGAATTTGGGAGAAGATGTAAAGGCCTGTCCATTGGTCTTCCCAAGGCAAATAGTTGATTGTCTGCACCCACTGCTCATGTCTACACCTCTAGAATAAGATGGGATACATTGTAGGAGGTTGATCAATATGTGTTGAATCAATCAAAAGCCATTCCTTCTTTGGGAGCATAGATAGCCTTTCTTCTACAAACACTTGTAAAGCATCTGAATGGGGGAAGCATAGTAAGAAGAGACCCTCTTCCCACTACACAATCTCACAATGACTCCACTCACTTTGAGACAAGACCACTACACACACGTGGGCACAGACACACACATACACACACACACACGCACACAACCCCCCAAATGTGGCTACTCTGTCCTATACCCTCACCTTTTGGCCACCGGTGATCAAAAGAGAGGTACCTTAACCAAAGTGAACCAATAAAATTATCTTCAGGGATTTGAAATTCAGGGCAGAGAAACATGGCAATGAGTAACATCCAAGCTGAAGTATGTGAATGGGAGAGTTCTAGAAGGTTCACAGTTCCAGCGCCTAGACATGTTTTTGTCTCCTTCCCTTTATGAGACAGTCCCTCCTTTTTTAACATGCTCATTCCATACCCCATTGTTATAGGCTGAATTGTGTCCCCTCAAAAATACATTGGGGCCTAATCCTCAGTACCTTAGGATATGACCTCATCTGGAGACAGAGTCTTTATAGAAGTAATCAAATTAAGTCACTAGGATGGACCCTAATCCAAAATGACAGGAGTTGTCATAAAAAAGAAAAATTGGAGTCTTCATAGATGCAGACACTCATACCAGAAGATCACCAGAGATCAGGGCGATACAGCTACATGCCAAGGAACGCTGAAGGTATCCAATAAATCACCAGAAGCTGAAAGCCAGGAATGGAACATAATCTCCCTCACAGCTCTCAGAAGGAACTGACTCCATCTGCACAGTGATCTTAGACTTCTAGTTTATAGAACTGTTGGATAATACACATCTCTTATTTATGTCACCCAGTTGTAGTACTTTGCAACAGTAGCCCTACCAAACTAAAACATACACCAACAATATTCTTTTTTATTCATTTTCCATATATGCCTAATATGAAGGTGGATTTCTGTTGCCTGCTACTGAGAGAAACTTAACTGATACCCCAAGTAAACCATGGTGAAGATTGATTCCGATTTTAAAAGCATCCAACCATTTAAGGATTTTGGCACCTACCAAACAATGAAAGCAAAATTGAGTTTGGAAAGCAAAGCAACTAATAATTAAGATGAAGATGCTGTATCACAGATACCAAAGAGATTCATTTAGACCAAAGAGGAGGTGACTTCAGAACAGTCTTTCTCAGGCACACGAAGAATGAGAAAAAAAAATGTGCTTTAAAGAAAGCTTTATTTCTCTGACTATTGCTAGCACAAACAGCAGAAAACAAAGAAACACTTAAAGGCAAATAAATTGTTTTTCATAGGAAAGACAATTATAAAAAGAAATGCATTCATTGAAATATTAGCCCTCTTAGAAGTTGGCAGGAGACCTCCTGTCATGAGTTGAATTGTATGCTCCAAAAAGACATGTTGAAGCCCTCACCCCTGGTACCTGTAGATGTGACCTTATTTGGAAACAGGATCTTTGGAAATGTAATAAAGTGAATATAAGGTCATGTGGGTGGACCTTAATTCAAGGTGACTGATGTCCTTATAAGAAAAGGAAAACACCACATGATGACACAGACACACACAGTGAAGACAGAGGCAGAGACTGGAGCTATTCAACTACAAGCCGAGGAACACCTGGGGCCACCAGAACCTGGAGAGAGCAAGGACGACCTCTGGATGAAGCAAAAGCACCGTGGTTTTGAATTTCTAGCCTTTAGAACTGTGAGACAACAAATTTCTATCGTTTTAAGTAACCCAATTTGCACCACTTTCTATGGCAGCGCTAGGAAACCCCTATATCCCCTCTCAAAATCTTGAGCTGGGTCGTAGAGGAGGATTACTTGGGGTGATTTGATAGAAATTTACAAACTCTGTCACAAAGCCGAGTTGGAAGCCAAATCTTACTAAAGTGATACTAATTACTTTAAAAGTCTAGATACAATATATGCAAAAATAAGTAATTTCTCTTTCTAGTTATTAAAACGTTTTCATTTAACTAAAGTTAGAATAAGCAAAATTCTACAATTATAGTTGAGCACCAGCTAAATTCTGGTCAGGAGAATTAGTTATTTGGTGTCTTTTGTTAAATTTTCGGTAAAGAAAAAATTCAAGGAAAGATAAGGCATCCTAAACAATACTTTCAAAAGTGACTAAGAGCAAACCTCATCTTATACGGAGTCATCAGACTCTGTTCGTAGAAGAAAAAGACTGCCACCATTGCTGGTGAAGAACTCTTCCTTAGCTTTCCAGCAAAGGTCTTCAGGACTGACCTTTTGATTGTTCCCAGATAATAATTTGTTTGGTCTAAAAACAGTTGTTCTGCAAGGATGAAAAAGAAATTTTTTTTAGGACTATATTAAAAGGAGTACACTGAACTCTAAAGGGGGAAAAAGAGAACTCTATTGAAGGCATGCCATGTGTTAAATTTACTGCTGAGGTTCCAAGAAAATCTTCCTTAATATTTTTAGACTGAGATTAATGTACTTGCAGACAATTTTAGAATATAAAGGAGTCTAAACTGAACATCTGCTTTATTGTCTTGGTCCTAGAGTCAACCTTCTGGCTTAAAAATTTAGAAAGCAGATTTGGGGGAATAAATACATAATTTTGGCTTATCCAAATAATTTACTCATGCACTTGGGGAGTAAAAATGATTTTCATTTCTTTGTTTTGACAGAGGATTAACTTTTGAGGTACTGACTTTATTAAGCACTGCATGACAATGTCTTTCAATGTCCATTAAATAATGCTTAGCATAGTAGATGCTAAATTACCATGTTACATCTCCATAAATACATGTGAAGTCCATATGAATGCCAAATGAATTCAATATGGTCATTTCTATTACAATAAATGCCAAATGAATTCAGACTGATGAGGCACTTAAAATGTCATATTCTTCCAACTAGTCCCATCATGAATTCATTACTGCCATGTGACACCCATTCTTGTCAGGGTTTCCATTTTAAATAGTATTTTCAGCAGTTTGTAATAAAATTCCTTTTGAGAAATTGATTCTCATTAGAAATATAGAAGATGAACTCCAAGTCTGGGAAAGCTATGCCTAAATAACTTTTGGGATATTGCAAAAGTCCACACACCCACCAACCTGCAAGTTTAATACCTGAATAAAACACATACAGACTATCTAGTTTATGGGTTTTGATATTTTATGTGCAAAGAAAATTTTAATTTGATAAATTCACTCCTTGAACAAAGAGAAGTTCTTTCATAATGCATCTCTGTAAAAATTTACTTAGTTTTATTCCACTCATTAATTGAGTCAGATGTACACATAACAGACTAAAGGGAAAACTAAGACACTGTAAGACACTAAGACAGTGTAAGACACTGCACTCAAGACACAAGCATGGATTTACAATAGTCAAGACATGGAAGGAACTTAAATGCCCACTGGTGGATGAATAAAGAAGACGTGGTGTGTGTATATATATATATATATGTATACATATAACGAAATATTACTCTGCCATAAAAAAATTACAAAAGAATGAAATAATGCCATTTGGAGCAACATGGATGGACCTGGAGACTATCATACTAAATGAAGTAAGTCACAAAGAAAAGTAAATAGCCATATGATATCATTTATATGTAGAATCGAAAATACGATGCAAATAACCTTATCTATGAAACAGACACAGGCTCAAAGATATAGAAAACAAACTTATGGCTACCAGGTGGAAAAAAGATAGGGAAGGAATAAAGTAGGAGTTTGGGATTAGCAGATACAAACTACTATATGTAAAAATAGATAAATAATAAGGTAATAAGGTCTTATTGTATAGCATAGGGAATTATAGTAAATAACTTATAATAAACCATAATGGAAAAGAATATTGTGCAAATCAACTATACTTTCAATTAAAAAAAAAGACACAAGAATGGATAACACCTGATTTCATGATCCAATATTTCCTTTTTTTCCAAAAAAATATCAACTCTGCAGCTACTCCTGATCACCCTTCTGTGACTGGGAAGTAGTAGTCAGACATGTGGAGTGATTACGGGCAGCAGGTGGAAGAGAGCTGGAGAAATACAAAATGCAGACTGATGAATGTGACATATCAGGCATGACAGGTATCCATCCATAGTAGGAACAGACACCACCTCCCCTGGAGGAGACATAGATCCTACAAGCTCCAGTATTGCTGGTATCAGCCACTGAGAGCAATCAGAGTTAGGAATAAGGAAGAGAAACAGTCCTAAACTTTCTTAGAACAGTTGATACCTTTTAATGTAAGTATATACTTATAAAGACTTTTGCCTAGTGTTATTAGCAATAACTCAAGTGTGTTTAATCTTTTACAGCATCCTTAGTAATACACAAACACGTATGCAGTCTAAATGTAGATTCTGCTTAAAGCACTGAACTTCTAGTGACTATATATAAATCACTGACTCTCACTGAATTTCTAGGCATATATATTTTATGTTAGTGAAATATAAATTAGATATGTAGACTTGAGATTTTATTTTGTTACTGAACCAAGATTAGGATTTTTATATGAGGAGATAAAACAATTTTAGTCAAAGTGCCCAACAATTAGTGAGATATTTTACAAATAATGTTGCTACTTATGTTTGAGCTTCTGTTTCTGAGACACTGCTGATATCCTGCCTTTCATTAGTTTCATCTACCTATCCCCTCCCCTCTCTCTCTTTATCCACTTAAACCTCCTCCTTCCTTTCCTCTCTCCATCCACTCAACCTCCCTCCATTCATCCATGCATCCTTCCACTTATTCATTTCTTTTTTGTGCTAGATGTTGTAACAGACATGGGGGAAAAGTATGAGATCAGAAAGACACATACTCTTCTTTCAAGGAGTTTGCCTGTGGAAGAGAAGCTACAAGATACCAGAGAAAAACTGCTCTAAACGTTGGAAGTACAAAGCTCTATGGAAGTCTGAAGGAGAAGCCTATAGATTTCCTTCAAGAGGCCATGAAAGCTTCACAGAGAAGGCAACAGCCAAGCTGAGGCCACTGAAGGAACTGAGACTCTCCCTGAGAAAGGACTTGGAGGCAGAGACTGGAAGCAGCTATTTTATCATGGCCACTTAGCACTGTCCCTCAAGCTGTCTACATCTTCTGAAATATTTTTGAGTAATGATATTTCTGCTTGTCAGTATGCCTCACTCTGTTACTTTTATTTTTATTTATTTATTTATTTATTTTTCTTAATGGATTTTATTTCAATTATAGGTGTACATAAATCATCACAAGTCAATTTTATAGATTTTGTATCCCAAACCCCCAGTGCATCCCCCCACCCCCCAGATTGTCTTATTTGAAAAACCAAGGTTTTCCAAAGTCTGTGAGTCATTGTCTGTTCTGTAAAAAGGTTCATTGTGTCTTTTTAGTTTCCACATG
>PVHT020000012.1:12075021-12235384 GCA_004024745.2 Catagonus wagneri | reverse complement strand
GACCCCTAGTTTGGAAACTTCCATGTTTCGTGGGTGCAACCCTAAAAAGACCAAAAAAAAAAAAATCAGTTGAACATAAATGTAGAGGTTAATTTCTGGACTTTCAATTTTATTTCCTTGTTGGGCATATATTCTAATGGATATTTTTCAAACTATGGTAACTGGTGACCTTTCCTTCCCTGGAAGAGAGATAGAGAGATGGGGACCCCACCCCCACAAGCAGACTGCTTTTCCCTGGGGTGGTTAGGCCTCCGTGGCATCACTATGACATCCTCTTGCAGATTTGGAACACCCTCCATTGTTGGTTTTTTTTTTCCTTAATGGATTTTATTTCAATTATAGGTGCACATAAATCATCACAAGTCAATTTTATAGATTTTGTATCCCAAACCCCCAGTGCATCCCCCCACCCCCCAGATTGTCTTATTTGAAAAACCAAGGTTTTCCAAAGTCTGTGAGTCATTGTCTGTTCTGTAAAAAGGTTCATTGTGTCTTTTTAGTTTCCACATGTAAGTGGTAGCATTGGGTGTTGCTGTCTAATTGTCTGACTGGTTTCACTTCGCATGATAATTTCTAGGTCCATCCATGTTGCTATAAATGTTGGTAATTCGTTCCTTTTAATGGCTGAGTAACATTCCATTGTGTGTATGTACCATATCTTCCCTATCCACTCTTCTGTCAATGGGCATTTAGGTTGTTTCCACGACCTGGCTATTGCATAGAGTTACTTTTAAACATACAACAACATAGAAGGAAAAAAGTAAACCTTTCTTTCCTTGCAAGTGAGACAGTATTAAAGGGGAGGAATTTTTTTTTTTTTATATATTGGGGTATCTCTACAGCAAAAAAGGAGGGGTCTCACCCAAAGCAAAACTAAGTGAAAACAAACATAACAATACAAAACCTCTGAGATAAACAGATATAGGTACACAAGTAAGAAGCCTAAAGAGGCTTTTTGTTATTGCTGTTCTTGTTCTTACATCCTTGTAGAAACCACCAGTCAATGGTACTGAAAGGTATTCTTCACATCCCATAGGGTGCTGCTTTCAGCTTTCACTTAATAGTTGAGGAAACAGCATCTTAAAACCTGTTTCTCACTTGATCTATAAATGTTGCTTAGAGCTACACGAAGGGTTTGTAAACTATAGTCCAAGGGTTTAAGCCCAGCCTGCATCTTTTTTTTTTTTAATAAAGTTTTATTAGAACATAGTCATACTTATTTGTTAACATATACTCCATGGCCATTTAGGGGCCACAAAGTCACCATTAAATGACTGCAGCAGAGACCGTATGACCCACAAAGCCAAAGATATTTGCTATCTTGGTTTTTTCAGAAAAATATTTGCTATCCCTGATCTGTGTTAAGTTCCCAAGTAAGAAATTACTTTAAACCACTAAAAGCTCTGTTTAATCTATTTTCTTCTCACAGATGACAGAATCAAAATATAATGATATTTTTGTTTTGGCTTCCAGGAAGCTCAAAGAAAATTAAAACAATTTTCTAAGTCCCAACTGTTAGAGTGCCAGTGTCATATATTTTGTCCAGTCAATATTACTGACTTTATATTTGTGCTTCTATATTTTTAAAACTTCTCCAGTGTAGGTGTATTTTCTAAGTACTCCATTAAGTGTGGTTTGTATGAACTGAGTTACATAATATTTTGTGAAATAAAGTAGGGAATGGATGGATAGTTACAGGAGTAAAGATTAGATAGATAGATAGATAGGGCTATAAATCCATCCATCTGTATCCCACTGGTCAGTTAAAAACAAATAAAGCCACAGGGGCATATAACAAAATATGTATAATTTTATAAGGGAACTAGATTGGGCAGTTACCTGGGGTTTCTCAATAGCAGTGTTATTGACATTTTGGGCCAATTGTTTAAGGGAGGCAAGGGTAGCCCTGAGCGCTGCTGGATGTGACCAGCATCCGTGGCCTCTGCCCACTAGATGCCAGTAGTGTCCTCCTTCTCCAAGTGAAAACAAAAATTATCTTCAGACATTGCCAAATAAATGTCCCCTGGAAAGAAAACCCCTATGGCCACCTCCATCTAGAGAAAGTGGCTCTCTTGTGCTTTATCCCTTGGTACACCTTTCTGGCCATTTAATCTCCTCTGTTAGGAGATCAGCAATCTCATAGAGTCTGTCATAGCTCACGGAGGACCCAAAGTATTGGTGAATGTATCAGGCAGCAATCTTCTTTCTATCAGGCCAGGCCATGCCTCTGTGAGTCATGCAGCAGCAGTCCAGGACTGGAAATGTAACAAAACCAAATCCCATAAATGGGATTTCAAACTAGGGCCCTCCCACAGCCTGTTCATTGTGATGTGTATACAAAGAGAGGGGAGGTCTGTCACGTCCTCTCAGTCCTGGTAAGACACTTCTCCTGATCTCTGATGACAGTAATGAATTAAATAATGGTTAAGTGATAAATTGGGTTATTTCCTAAGGCTGGAGATCAAGAGAAATTAAATACTCAATCTCAGGGGGTCTGAGTGAGTCTGAGTTGATAAAAGGCTATTTAAGTGCCTTCAAGGCAGTGGAAGTTAGACCTGAATAAGATGCAGACCGACAATTTCGCTTGCATTCTCTTTCTCAGTAGATTGTGGAGTCAGCCGAAGGTGATAATTGCAGAGGATGGAAGAAAATGTGAGATTACCTCCATGATGTGGGAAGTAAAATCACTCGAGAAGTAATCTTGGTTCATTATTAGCACATTTTGTCTTATTTACACTAAATATCCCAATACTGAGTTTATAGAGACATGTGTGTAACTGATTGCAATGGTCACACTGTGTCTTGATTTGATATATCCTTAAGAGCAAGGGCAGGCTGATATTTCTTTGTTCGTAAAGTGTCTTGTATATAACAAGTGCTCAATAAATATTTGATCGACCTGGTAGAAACTAGTGGTTTTATCCACAAATACTGCATCAAACATACATTATCTGACAATAGCCAAGTTCTTGGAGCCTTGAATAGAAGGAAGAAAGCTGCCTATTTTACCCAGAAAGGATTTTCAGAGTCTTACGTTAGTGATTACACATTTTTATCATGAATTCCTTTTCCATTTGAGTTATATAAACTTTCACTATTGGATACTTGGTCTTACACACTAAAAGACAAAATCTTTCACATACATATCAATCATTTCAACAAAATTATACTTTAGGAGCTCTATCCTGCAAAGGGTACATTATGAAAACTGATCTGTTCTGCGCTATCATATCTGACTCATGCCACCAAAGCAATATATAACACATACATATGGAAAGAAGAAATCACGTCTATATTTCTTTTTTATGCATGATAAAGGAGTCTGCAACAATTAGAATGTAAGAACAGAAGATCTATAAGTGGGAAATGACAATAATTCTAAATGTTATACTCTCAAATCTAATGTGTAATTAAATGTATACAATTCAAAAGTATAATTAGTCATGCATCATAAGATTTTCTGGACACATATGGATAGTGTTAGAGCAGAGTTATTATATTAAAGTGAGAATCAATTAGCTCATTCTTTGGTAGGCAAATAATTCAGCTTTTCCAGGGAGGCAATCAAGGATACCAGATAAAGCATCACCTTTGGAATTAAACAGAACCTAGGGGAAATCTAGGGATCACTATATTCCAGCTCAGTGACCGTAAGCATCATAACCAGAGGCAATGCAATATCATCAAAAGAGGATGGATCTACTGGAAAACCTGAGTTGCAATCCAGACATCATAACTCATCTGCTCTGTGACCTTGGGTAAATCACATATGCTCTTGGGGCCTCAGTTTCACATCTTTACAATAAAATTATTCTACCTCTACTTGGATATCTTCCTTGTCTTATCGGCATTATTATTTCAGGCCAGTGCATACACAACACAGTTTGTTTCAACCAAATCAATGCACCCATCATAAAGTGAGAAGACTGAGTGGGCACAACCTGGAGTGGAAAATCTGTCAAGTGTTTCTCAATCTAAAAGTGTGTCACATATCCACTGGGAAAGCCACTCCTGACCCCTCTAGGTTAGGTCCTCTGGCATGTACTAAACCCTGTATTTCTGCTGTAAAATCACTTATCACAGGATATTCTAAATGCTTATGTTAAAGGGAAAATGACTTAAAATTATCATTCTTGTACTGGCATAAGAATGAGCACAAAAGCTAAGGAAACAGAACGGAGTGGAGAAATAGACAACACATATGTGGCCATTCAATTTATGACAAAGAGGTCACTGTAATTCAGTGGCAGAAAAGGATGATCTTCTCAATAAATGTTTCTGGAGCAACTGTGGAAAAAAAAATTGATCCCTACCTCACACTATACACAAATCTAATTTAAGATAAAAATCATGAAAACTAGAAATCAAGATTTTTAAAGACATAGTAGAGAATATCCATGACTTATGGAGTATGCAAATATTTCTTAAGACACAAAAAGCAATACTTTCAATAAGAAAAAAGAGTAATTGTCCATCATTAAAATATAGAACATCTGTTTATCAAAGCAATAAGAGTAAAAGACCAGCCACAGTTTAAGATAAGAAACTTGCAATACACCCATTTGAAAAAGACAAATTCAGACTATATAAAGAACCCCTTAAATTACCATCAAGGGGAGCTCCTTTTAAATGGAAAAGGCTGTTTTATTCTGTGTAGCACCGTGGGTCTGGATAGAAGCAGTTGAGACTGGAACACAGTGAAGGAGGAGGAGCATAGGAGAGACTCCTACTACACAAAAGGCCCAGCATACTGAATGAAAATTAAAGGAAGGAGAGATGATGGGGAGATGGGAAAAGAAAACAAAGGGTGAGATGTGAGAAAAAGAGATTGGGTATACACAGCCAAAGAAAATGTGTCTGGTGCAAGAAATGACATTTAAGAATAGTCAAGTTTAATATTCCACGAGGAGATGATGCACTCTTCAAATACAATTTTCTAGAAATTAATAACGTGCGCAAAATGTTTTATATAAAAATTTTGTGACAGTAAAGGTGGGAGACTATCTTCTACGTATAGACTACAGAATATGAAGAGGATGATGAGGCAAAAAACTAAATAAGCAGAAGCATGATCCTGGAGCTAGGGGTGACCACTGGTATGTGAGATGCCAGAAATTTAATAGATACCACTGAGCATTCACAAGGCACAGAATGGAGGTGTGAAGCAATATTTAGATGCTACAGGATGAGAGATCTCAGGTGATTTCTTCTCTCCCATTAGGCTCTTTGAGAGCAAGATACATAATATGAGCTCAAAAATATTTTATGGAAAATGAAGGACTGAATGAATGAACATGTTCATGAATGAATTTTAGGCATTTTGTCCACTGTGATCAGCTTCCAGAGTTTTGGTCACTTTTTTAACCTCTTATTTTGCTGGTATCTTTTCATTTGTCCATTTTCCTATCTTTTGCCAAAAGATCCCAGTCATATGCTTGCTGTATTGTCCATCTACAAAGCAACATTTCAGCCCAAATGTGCATCCTCTTCATTTGGGAGATGAGTTGCATTACAGCATACAGTGATTCAAATGCTTTGCAAAATAATTACTCCTCTTTCATACACGAAGCCTGTTATCTGAATAAATGTTTCCCTAATAAAGCTTGCAGCTGGGTTGAGTTTGAGAAATAGAACAATTAGGAGTCATGGGACAGGAGCTCAAAAAAGGGTTCCCTTTTAACATCAGCATTTGCTTCCTACATCCCTGATTAGGAGGAACAGGGCCTGTTATGTGACTGCCAACACAGCACTGATTGCTAATCAAGTGGCCATGGTACATGGGAGCAAAAGAAAATTAGAAAACAAACATATATGCTGATTAGTTTTCTACAAACATTTTGAAAGATATGTAAAGCAAGAGCCAGCCAAGGTGAGGCAAGTAGGAAGAATCTAGCTCTCTCTGCTTTGCCAACCTCACCCAAGTAGAAGCCGGAATTAAAAAAGAAACTGTGATACAGGAGATTCCAAAACCCAAATGAATCTATGGGGGTTAATATTAATAATAATACTCACAGTTACAACTGTTAAAGGTTTGTACTCAGCTTTACCAATAAGCAAGTACAATGGTGTTCAATAGCTCATTCTAGTCTCGTAATGGCCCATGCATTGCTTGTTAATTTTATCATCTCAGTTTTTACCGGTATAAAAAACTGAGATTCAGCAAGGGGGTAATTTGCTCAAGGCAACATATATAAGGAACTAAATCAGGATTTTTACTAAGATCTTCATTTACAAATCAGGCTTAGCATCTGACCAGGAATAAAATATACCCACACAAGCCTAGGGCTTATAAATAGCAATAATAAAGAAAATTTGAGAAATGAGTTTTAAAAATTCAGAGATAAAGGGACGTGGGGCTAACCACTGCAGTTAGTGGGAACCAATGGGAAGGAAGTGATTCTTTAAAATATCCATTCTGTAGGGAAGTGTAAACAACCAGTTAGAAGATTGACTAGCAATATTTAATTTCTACCTACTTATGGGTAAAAATCCTCAATTCTCTACTTGAAAGTGTTTACTCAGGGATCTCACCTGAATATTGGTTTAGTTATGTGGGTGACTGTTGCTTTGTTACTGTTCTGTCAGCTGGCACCCCATAACTAACCTACCTACCAAATTTTTGGAATATTTGGAAGAGAATATAAGTTCTGCCCCTCATTTTACACAGACAGTGCTTTATGAATGACACATGACACTTATGAAGCTGATAATCCTTTGGTGGCACCCAGAGATGTCCTGAAGCTAGCTTGTTCCAATTTATGAGAACCAATTATACATAACTCTTCCCACATTCAATGACTTCATATCTGTACCTATTTCTGGCTTGTGTCACAGTGGGAGTATTTACACCATGGAAAGAGGCAAACATTACAAATCACAGATTTTTCTTTTTCAGAGAGCCAGTTATTAAACCTATAGCAACACATTGCTTGATATATTTTTTATGTCATTAATTTTTTTCTGCACTTTGACTTCTATTTTTACTTAAACACATCCATTTCAAAAGGAAACATCATTCTAAAATAAGAAAGCAATATGGTGTTACCTAAATAGAAGGTACCCTTAAAGATAAATCATGGTGGAAACAAAACAATATTGGCATTCTTAATTGGATTATGGTGCTGCAAAAAATCATAATCTTGCAGTCTACTTTCTCTTCTATAAAAAGAGATTTTCAGGTTTGGAGAGGTGTTAAATATACTCAGAAACTATGGTGAGGCTTTCTACTTGAGATAAAGAGAATTGACAAAGGCAAATTGCTATGATGCACCTGATAGAGAACTGGCAGTCTGTGCAGCAATTTAATGCTGTGACCACTGCTTTCTAAAGGAATCTTTCACACCAGAAGGGGTGCTAGCAGAGTCTTGCCCAAAATCCTAGGACCCCACCCCATTTTACCATGCTCCAGACAGCTTCTGATGGCCGTGTCTGCAGGTGTGTGACTAGGGACTCTCCCCAGAACCACAGCAGACAGCTCTGCCTGGGGCAGTCTTGAAACCCATCTGGTGGGAAGTACCCTGGAATTAACACCCTTTTCACGGGAGTTGCCCTCAGCCAAAGGAGTGGGAGTAAATATACTCAACTAAAGGGAACTGACTTTTCAATATCCTTTTCCCTCTTTCCGCAGGTGAGACAACTCTGAGGCATATCTTCTACATTGTTTCCAGAGTTTTCCTGAGATTTGCTTTAGTTACCTACCGTTCCACCTTATCAACCCTTTCCTTTCTGCTGTCTCCTGTCCATTTTGGAGCCCCTTGCCCCTCCGTAAGGAAGTACTGGCATTCACATCCTTGTCTTTTCTTGAGGACCCCAATTAAGATACACACAAACTCATGTCATCTCATGTGTCTCCACTGGACCAGCATCTCAGACTTTGGACAGTCGTGTCCTAAAAGAAGGGCAACATTGATGCAGGCCGTGTGATGCTGACATTGGGTCATCCACAGACTTTCTGTATTTCAGACACCCTATAGAAAGCTCAATATTGAAATTACCTCATTATCTACTCTAAGGCTTGTGGATACCACTGATATTTGAAAGGGCTAATCTAAAAGAAACATTGATCATTTAATCCTCTCAGTTCACTGAGTTCTATTCCCAGATCAAGTCTGATCACCAGGAAGCTTAGCTCTCTGTGGGAAGGCATTCACCTTATCATGATTCCTTTTCATGTCTTTACTGAGGTAAGATATACAAAGTATCCAGGCAAGGAATGTTTTTACACCTCTGGCAAAATAGCTGTTGAAAAGCTATTCCGAGTGTACTGGGAGTCTTTTTAGCAAAAGCTCTTACAATACATTCCTACCAGAAAAAAATGACAAGGGGAAACTTTTTTTCTCTCCCCATTTTTGGCATGCTTCTTCTTTTTCAATCAAACAATAAGAGCTATTTAAGCCAACACATTTCCATTTCTTCCATGGTTATATGAAAACTCAAAGCACATGTGGTATTAAATTTTAATAATTATATCCCATTATTGTTCTTCTGTATTATATTTTATGTCTTTTTAAAAATATTTACTATTTTGCAATTGTACTTTAATACACTACTTAAAAATAAAAAGTTTTAAAAATAAATACTATGGATATGATCAATGAATAAACAACAACAAACCCATAAACAATCAAAATAATTTGCTACAAAATAGCTTTACACTGGATATTATTCAGGTTTCACTCATTGGGCTCACAGCAAAAAAACAAAGTTCCTGCATGTTCAGAGGTAACACATGAAGGATCAGCAGGAAACCCCATGCTTGCAATGATATATACATTTATTTAATCATTCGGTCACTAATTGTGTGTCTCTACTATGTGCCTGGTACCGTATTAGGGTTTGCAATAGCAGTCTGAGGAAACAGGTGCTGATCCTGTTCTCATGGAATTTATAAATCAGCTAGATTTTGTGTGTATGTCCGTGTGTGTGCGAAAATAGCCTCAATTAAAAACTGCTTCACCTGACCTCCAGTAAAAAGCAAAAGATCAACAAAGGGAAATAAGGAAACAGCTTTACAAACATGATTGTGAATATTTATATAAATGGGTCTTGATATCTCTGAGGCTGGCACATTGCATGAGCCATGGCTTGTGTTATAGCTACTCAAGAAAAAAAATAAATAAATAAACAAACCCAGAAAGCAGTGTAATGAGTGTGACCACTCTATTAGCACGAAACAAGTGTTTATGGGTTCAGTTTTAACACCAGTTATGATTTTTATTTTCTTAACAAAACAGAATGGGGAACTCTGCAGTTGTCATCTGTTTAACAGCACATGAGGTCTTGACAACAAGCTGAACACCATCCCGTGGGATCACTGTGATTATGGAAATGCCACGCTGAGGTTGTGGCACACAGGCCCTGATGAAGGAACATCTCTACTCCTGGTACTCTGTTACCGTGGACGTCAAAGGTGAGCTCTCAGAGGAACTGATGAAGATCCACAACCTCTGATACCCAAGGGGCAAATGGATGGACCAAGCCCCACCCCTGGCATCTCTCCTTGTCCTAATCCACACGAGTATGACCCCTCTTATAGATAATAACCACAGGTACGATTGATTCACAGATTTTGAACTTAGGAATGTCTTAATAGGAACTTTATGGCCAATGGAAACGGTTTTCAAAGGGAGGTCCTGGAACAGCAGTCTCACTATTTTTAGAACTCAGGTGTGCAAATTATTTGACCCCATTTCTAACCTTCTGAGTCAAAAAACTTTGAAGGTGGAGTCACTGTTTAATGAACCTACTAGGTGATGCTGATATAAATTCAAATTTGAAAACCACTGGACCAAGAACCAGAATTTTCTGAATTATTTTCCCACGTAGGCCCTTTTAACTTGCCTCTTTAACCACACAGTGCTAGGAAAACATACTGAGGAGCAGCGATGTCTTATTTATCCAAACAGCACACAGGTCTTGAGACCAAAGGAACTTGACATGAATATTTGTGTGCTATTTTATAGCACAACTGAAAAGAGGCCCCAGGATTATTTGATTCAGCCATCCCAAAGATTAACACGATGCTCTCACTCAAAGGTATATCATAAAAAAGAGAGAAAGAAAAGGAAGTTTGTAATATAACACTACAATCTTACAATTAAATCTAAATGCTAACTCTCACTTTCATTTATGCTTCTACTAAGCCATGGCTCCCCATGTTCAACTAGTAGAATTCACTGTACGGATCCAAGTACATTAATTGCTAACAGCTCGGCTCACCACTTCAGCCTACCGACTTATTTTTGATTCCTAAATCTGTTATCAAAAGTATCAACAAGAGTGACATGCCATGAATATACCAAATATAGCTACATATCATCTCTTCATTGATATCAATTATAAAATGGAAAGGTCTACGCTAAGGAGCAAATACTGGGTCTACCATCAGGAACTTTCCTCAAGTAGACATCACCCCGTGAAAAATCTCATTTTCCAAAAAGGCCACACAAACCATCTTGAGTCCATATCACTTGCCCAGCACGTGGATGACAGTCTCCATTCTGTATATAAGTATTGTCTTGGGAAGTTCTGTCCCAAGTGTTCACTCTTTAACAACTGTGCGAGCCTCTATTTTAATGGAGAAGTTTAAAGGAACACCTCTCTTATAGATCAGCAGCAAACAGCCAAACTGACTGACTCTTGAAAAATAATATCTTTACCGCTTTAAAAATTACTGCCTGAAAACTAAAAATTATAAAAATGAGACTAGTGGGTCTGAGTTAGAGCTGACAAAAAAAAAAAAAGAAAACCAGTTAAGTTAAATTTGAATTTCAGATAAATAAGAAATATTTTTGTTTCTTTTTTTTTTTTTTTTTTGCTTTTCAGGGCCACACCCACGACATATGGAGGTTCCCAGACTAGGGGTCAAATTGGAGCTGCAACTGCTAGCCTACACCATAGCCACAGCAATGCAGGATCCAAGTCGAGTCTATGACCTAGACCACAGGGCATGGCAACGCCGGATTCTTAACCCACTAAACAAGGCCTGGATCAGACCTGCGTCCTCATGAATGCTAGTCAGATTCGTTAACCACTGAGCCACGATGGGAACTCCAAGATTTATTCTTAATGTGACCTATGCTCTTGACCACTGATGCCGAATGCCTTCTTTGAGAGCTTCCTTCAAATAGTAAAGCTGCTGCATTCCTCTCCCTACCTGAAATGATTTTTTTTCCACAGGTTAGCATGGAATTTAGCAGGGGGCTTGGCCGTGGACCCTTTTAATTCAGCAAGTGTTTCTGAACATCCACTCATGGCCAGGCTCTGGGGTAGACATACAGCAGGTGGGGGCAGGCTCTACAGCCAAGGCTGTCTTAATTCCCCACAGCAAAGAAACCCCTGAGGTTCAGTTCTTGCCTCCCCATTACTTACAGAACTGCCAGCTTCTATTTATGCACCGAGTATTAAAGACTAAATGGGAGTTCCCATCGTGGCTCAGCGTTAACAAACCCGACTAGCATCCATGAGGACACGGGTTTGATTCCTGGTCTTGCTTAGTGGGTTAAGGATCTGGGGTTGCTGTTGAGCTGTGGTGTAGGTCACAGACACAGCTTGGATCTCGTGTTGCTGTGGCTGAGATGTAAGCCAGCAGCTACAGCTCGGATTTGACCCCTGGCCTGGGAACCTCCATATGCCGCGGGTATGGCCCTAGAAAGACAAAAAATAAATAAATAAATAAATAAATAAATAAATAAATAATAAAGATTGAATGGCTGAGGCATTTTGCTAAGCCCTGGTGCAGATTTATTTTTTTCCAGAGCAGATTTATGTGTTTAGCACTGAAAAACAGAATTCTCCATCTTTACCAGTGACAGTGACAATTTTTTTTCTTATTTGCTTATTATCAGACACGGATTCAAAATAAAAACTAATATTACTTTCTAGTTACCTTCGGCTACATAGTGAGAAAACGCTAGGCGGGTGATCAGAGAAATGAGGTTAGGCACACTAAGCTCCGAAGGCAAGTGCAACGGAAGTATAAGTGAGGGTGACAGCAGGTACCTGGGCAGAGTCACATGTCATTACCTAATCACAAGAACTGCCTTAAGATTATTCCCCAGGGGATCTTTCATAAGAGGAGATGGTGCCTTTTTTGTTTGGAATTAGCTTCAGTGGAGTATTCAACCTCTTCAGAATAGAAACAGAACTGTTTTGTGAGTACCAGCAAAAGCTGCCCCTGTAGAGAAATGATAATGCCAGAGGGCTAATATTAGAGTAGGCAGGGAAAGTCAGGTTTTAAGCTTCAGAATTTTAATCTAATTTGAGGATAGGACTGATTTATGTCATCTCTGATAGGTCATCATTTCCTGAAAAGGAACTGGACAGCAGAAAGTGTTTAATCCTCAATGCCCCTTTTCACCTAGGGTGACCTTGGACACTGAGTCATTCAGGCATCTCCAAAGCTTCATGACATTAATTTTAAGTGTACAGTTTAAAATGATATATAAGGGAATAACAGCTCAGAATGCTATGAACATCTTAGCATGTTTGTTGAAGGACAATTACAAACTTTTACTGCAAATAGAGTTGATGGGGAGCTCTTGGTTCACTTCCAGCTCTGAAGAGGTTTCCTAATAGTAATAAAATATTTATTAAAAAAAAGAAAAAGGGCCTGTGAAAAAGAACAATGTCTCTTCAACATCCCTACACAAGCTAGAGTTACTTCAAAGTAAAATGTAAAACCGCCAAGGATCCATATTTAACATACCTGTGTTTAATATAATGCATATAAAGAGCTTAGAAAAGTACTTGGTAGATCATGAGTGCTACTGAATGTTAGCTGCTGATCTATTACAGAATTTAAAAGATAGGGTGCCAGCCAGACATAAAAAAGAACACACTGTATGGTGCCATTTACATAAAGTACAAAACAGGCCAACTAATCCCTGCTATTAAAAGTCAGAATGGTGTTCCCTGAGGAACAGTCACTGGGAGGTGCAGGAGGCCTCTAGGGGCTTGGCGTGCTGTTTTCCATCTGGGTGTTGGTTATATATGTGTCTTCCAGTTTGTAAAAATTCATCAAGCTGTAGATTTGTGACCTCTACACTTTTCTATATGTATGTTATACCTCAGTCAACAGTTAAAAATGTAGAGTGTCAACCTGATTCAAATAACACAAACATTTCTTGAAGGAGATCCAATAATTTTAAAAATACTCATAATGGTCCCCCAGATGGATAATGAAAGCCATCCACACAGCTACAATTCAGAAACATGTAAGAAAGTGCCTTGCCGACATTGAACATGATGCTAGCCGTATTGGTAGTACTCAAACTAGAGCGATAGTGAAACAGTTCTTCTGATCCCAGTGTCAGAAACACGGAGGCTTCATCATTAAAAGAAGAGTGGACACACAAAGAGAAGAGAATAAAGATTTCAGTTCCTCTTTCAGACACAGCATTTATCCAAATCTCCAACCTTTCCAGTGATTTCTCATGAAATATCAGATATAATAAAAAGTGTAAGCTCTTTAAAAATTCCCCATTACTTCAGGCTTTAAAAACAACAAAGAAATTCAACCACTCCAATCTGTGATTTACTGATGCTTGTGGGGTTTTTAGAGAACCTGTAAAACCTATAAAAGTCATCTTGGATAATTCTTATTTGTGTAGGAAGACACTAATTCTCAAGATAGGGTCTTAAGATAAATGCAAATGAAGACAAAAGAGGAGTAGTCCATGTTGCCCAAAAGATGGGGAAATGTTAATTAAGGCTGATAGCATCCAGAGCTGGTAAGGGTATGGGGACAAGAACCCTTTCAAATGCTCTTGGTGGCAATATAAATTGGTATGACATTTGGGAAGGAAATTTGGTAGTATCTGCCAAAATTTTAAATGGCCCTATGTTCAATTCAGTGATACCACTTCGAGAACTCAATCCTGTATCCATTGGTTCTCTTTTAAGAGATGCCATGTTTGCAATGCTTGCAAGAGTGAAAATACAGAGGCAACCTGGGTTTCCATGAATTAGAGGGCTCAAATAAATGAAAGTTCACAGTGATTAAAAAATAATATGCAGTCATCAAAAAGCATTAGTAGATCCCCCTACACAAGCATGTATGAGCACGCGTGAGCACGCGCGCGTGCACACACACACACACACACACACACAACAAAGAGAGAGAGACTGCAGGACATGTATCATTGAATGGGAACAGCAATGGTAGAACAGTACTAATGGTATGACCACTCTTATTTAAAAAAACAAAACAACAACAAAAGAACCCTACAGTTGACCCTTGAACAATGCAGGTTTGAATTGTGTGGGTCCTCTTATATGTGGGTTTTTTTAGTAGTAAATACCTCAGTACTATATAGTCTGAGCCTGGTTGAATCTCCAGATATGGAGGAACTGAGACACCCAGGGCCAACTCTAAGGTATACACAGATTTTCAGTGGGCGGAGGATCAGTGCCCCTAACCCCCACCTTATTCAAGGACCAACTGCATTTATTTTTGTATCTTCTTGTTTATAGTTCAGTAAATATCCAGAAGGACACCAGCCAAATTATTAATAGTCGTTACCCTTTTTACGTACACTGGGAGTGACAGAGAGCAGACAGTTTCATTTTTTAATTTTTATACTTCCTTATATCTTTCCCTTGCCCCAACAACTTCTCACTTTCTTGACCTGTCGTGTGATAAGCAACACGAGCTTGGACTCAGTAACAAGGACAGGCTGCATGGTTCAGGGTGAGGCTTTTTATACAGGTCACTGTCCCCAAACAGGTGTTTTAAAGTTTCAGGGAAGTAAGAACCAGGGTCTGAAAATGTTTTAATACCATTAAAGACCTTATGCAAGGGTCAGCGAACTGTGGTCTGCTCATCAATCTGACTCGTGGTCTTTCTTTGTAAATAAAGTTTTATGGGCACATGGCCACACCCACGCATAGATGTATTATCTAAGGCTGCTCTTGTATTTGTGGAATAGTCATACCACAGACCATATAGCCTAAAGCCTAAAATATTTACTGTGTGACCCTTTACAGAAAGTTAGCAGTCCCTGTCTTAGTGGAATTTATCCACTTACCCAAGATAAAGCTTTGCAGTCTAATTAAAATGTTTTTGAATTTTTTTTCTTTTTTGTTTTTTTACTGTTGTCTGGAATTATATCAACTTTCCTGCTGGTTATCCCGTGTCGATCAGAGGCTCTGGTTGGCAGTTCTGCAAGTCTTTGTTGAATTGTTTAAAATGGGAAAACTCATTATTACCTAACAAAGGACTTTGCAGACAGAATGTTCCAACAGATGGATTCCATGGAGAAAACAGAGGAAAAAAAAAAAAAAGGTAAGACAAGTCCCTGGTGGTAGAAGGCTAAGCGCCACTGAATCAGGAAACAGTCTATTATCGAAAGGGCAGGTGCAGAGATACTAAGGATAGACATTGGTTTGTCTTGAGCAGAGGATATAAACTTAAGCCTGTGGGCCATATGTGGCCCTTTGACATGTATTGTTTCCTTTAATAGAGAGCCAGTATTTAAATACAGTATCTAGATGTTGGCAGGAAGTTTAGGTTAGTTGTCCCAACACTCATTCCTAACTCCATTCTCTCTGACAGCTTCTACCACAGTGGCTGAGTAGGCAAACATTTTCCCAGCCTCCTGTGAAGCGAGGGTGACGACCACATGATCTTCTCTAGCCAATGAGATTTAAGCAGAAGTCAGGGGTTTCCAGGGCACGTGCTGACCTTCCTGATTAAAGGCTGGCATTGTCTTCTCCCTTGCTTCCTGCCTTGAATATGGAGACTACGGCTGATTTTCAAGCTGTTCCTGAGAAGTGGGTAGATTCAGCAACACCGAGTCTGAATTCCCAGCAGGCAAGTATCTGCAGTGTGGCACCTTCCTTCCTCCCAACACTGGCTATGGGTGCTCTGGTGGCCAGAGTTGCTCTGAACCATTCCTCTAACTTTATGCTACTTCTCTCTTTGGTAAGGAGTTCGGGAGCTGCTGGTTGTCACAGAGACTGACAGAGGCAGCCACCCAGAGGGCCAGGCTCTCTGGGAAACCTGCCCTTCCTCTTCTTCTCAAAAAGCTGAAGCATACAGGCTCAGTCTGCACACCACGGTAAAGAATGCTCAGATCTCTTAAGATGATTAAAGGATGAAATATAGAGACTGCAAAATCTACCCACTTGAGTAATCAGAGTATTATTCTTATACGGTTCTGAAGTCTCATGGGTACTTTTTTAAGGGATGTCTCTATTTTTTTTTTTTTCCAGGGATGTATCAATGAGTGTCTCCAAAGTGCTTTAAAAACAAGAATTACCAGCTTTAATGAGGGGGTAATAACAGCACTAAGAACATCTGAGACAGTTCGTCCTTAATAAAATTCTAAATGTTAGCTGGCTCCATTACTCAAAGCTTTCATGCAGCACACACCTTATTTATTATATCATTATGCATTCTGAGAAGCAGCAGCCACGGTGACTTAGAAGAGGTGGTGCTATTGTACAGGAAACCTCACATTCCATGTTGATAACGGGAACTCACACGCTTTGCTAGCACTCTCGGGTTTATCTTAAAAGCTCTAAAAGCAGGTAGATGGTGGCTTTTCTTAAGGTGCTGGAATAACCTCAGGACCCAACTGACAACATAAGATGGGATGCAATGGCTCCAACTAACAAAGTGAAAAATCACAAATGCACAACAGCGGAGAAAAAGTCAAGCCACCCCCCACAACAACCAGAGTAAATATTCTGTTTTTACTTTTTCACCCTAAAACCATTGGACTACCATTAGGTTTTGTCCTAATCCTAAACTTGTTTTGTTTTTAAATACTGTTGACCTGTATCAGTTGAGTAAAGGGGGTGGTGAGAAGCAAATACGTAGAAATCAAATCCTTATTCATTATGTTATGTTTGCTAAACTTGAGTCTCTAGGTTCACATCACCATTTTGTTACAGAAAAATTGTATATAACTGGTTTCCTTAGGAAATACCTCATTTAACGGGTTTTCCTCCATCAGCTTTGGTTGAATATAAGAAACTGATTCATAATTCATTTGCCTATTAACAGTTCTTAGAAATTCTGAGAAACCGCTTGTTAGATACATGCAAGCCGGCATCCAAACAAGAGGAAATGCTGCTTTGGGAGCCTAGATTAAGTTACTCTGTGACCATCTGTAGAGGAAAGAACTGGAACCAGCAGAACTACAATTCTCATCTCCAACCTAAGAATTTTTATCTATTTTTTCTTTTTCTTTTGGCTTTTTAGGGTCACACCTATGGCATATGGAAGTTCCCGGGTTAGGGGTTGAATTAGAGCTGCAACTGCCAGTCTACGCCATAGCAACAGCAACACCAGATCCAAGTCACATCTGCAAACTACACCTTAGCTCACAACAGCACCGGATCCTTAACCCACTGAGTGAGTCCAGGAATTGAACCCACATAGTCATGGATACTAGTTGGGTTGATAACCCACTGAGCCACAGCAGAACTCTGAGAATTTTTATCTTCAATTACAATAAAAAACTGTTTCAAATGCAACTAATAAAGACTACTGTTTATATGATAGAATAGTAAGTAACAGAGCCATAAAGTAGAAGGAAAGAAAACAAATATTTATCGGAGTTCCTGTTGTTGTGCAGCAGAAACAAATCCAACTAGGAACCATGCAGTTGAGGGTTTGATCCTTGGCCTTGCTCAGTGGGTTAAAGATGTGGTGTTGCCATGAGCTGTGGTGTAGGTCACAGACGTGGCTCAGATCCTGCGTTTCTGGGGCTGCAGTTGTGGCCAGCAGCTGTAGCTCCAATTCAATCCCTAGCCTGGGAACTTCCATATGCCTCGGATGTGGCCCTAAAAAGCAAAAAAAAAAAAAAAATTATCAAGCACCTCCCCTCTCCACACAGCAGGCTGTGATCCACAGTTTCATATGATTTATGGCAATGAATTGTCATGGCTGGCCTGTCTGTAGGATTTTAAACTAAGGACATGGAGTCTCAGGAAAGTAAAGTGCTTATGCAGGTCATAGGTAGCCAGTGAAACTACAGCTAGTCTGACGTCCCACTTGATCATCTATGGCCTCAAAGGATATCTGAGGACAGCACACCAATCTTTGACATGTCTAAGAGTTGGCCTTTGCCTGAAACCTTCCAGAGAGGAAGAGATTTCACTCTTCAAACTATAGTTCAAAATTCTTGTCTGGTTTTATTCCTTTATGAAGCCACAATAAAAACAACAGTAATAATTATTCTTATGTACAAAACCCTTCCTAGAAGCCAAATGTGGTTCTAATTACAGTACATACACCAGTCCTTACACTTAATTCATTCATACACTGATTCACTCATTCATGCAACAAGTGTCATTAAACTCCCACCTGTGCCAGATCCTGAACAGCACAGGGGACGCTTGTAGGACAGGCACTATTATTCTTTCTTCACACATAATCAAACAGAAGCTCACAACGATAAACCCGAAGCTCTGCAGGGTGGGGCCAACTGGCTAGTGATTTACCAGAGGTTTTCTCATCCTCTTGCACCCTTGACTAACTCCGCAGCCTCTCTTAGGTCCAGTCGATGGAGTGTGCACAGGGGGTAGAAGCTGACTATGATCAGACCCGGATCATAAAATCTACATAGGGAGCTCTCTTGAGAGCAAGAAATAAACTTCTAGCTGGTAAACTCCTGAGTTTTGGAGGTCTGTATGTTATAGCAGGATGCATTACCTAATTCATACAGCTAGCAGAGGCTAAGGCTGGGGCTTTGGCCCAAATCTGTGTGATTCTAGAGCTTGGGTTCTAGAATAGAGGACAACATCCCTCACACTTGCATACACTGATCTGAGTTCCACCTTCTGGAAGTTGAGAGAATCTTCCCATTTCTTCTGTGATGCAGTCCTTTAACAAACTGAATTTCATTTTCATGGACTTTCTTGATTCTTTACACAACATAGTTGTATAGCCAGATAATATCTGATTTACCAGTGGCCTCTTTTTTTTTTTTTGTCTTTTTGCCTTTATCTAGAGCCGCACCCGCGGCATATGGAGGTTCCCAGGCTAGGGGTCTAACAGGAGCTGTAGCCGCCGGCCTTTGCCACAGCCACAGCAACGCGGGATCTGAGCCGCGTCTGCAACCTACACCACAGCTCACGGCAACGCCGGATCCTTAACCCACTGAGCAAGGCCAGGGATTGAACCTGCAACCTCATGGTTCTTAGTCGAATTCGTTAACCACTGAGCCACAAAGGGAACTCCACCAGTGGCCTCTTTAAAGTATGAGGTAGAAAAGCTATAAGAAAATCAATAAAAAACTAAAAGTTGGTTCTTTGAAAAGATCAAATAGACAAATTTTTGGCTCGACTGACCAAGAGAAAAGGCATGAGACACAGGTCACCAAATCAAGAAACAGATGCAGAAAAAGCATGTGATAAAATCCAATACTCATTCATGATAAGACCTCTCAACTTGGGATAGAAGAAACTTCCTCAGTACAAAGAACCCTGCCTCTAACAGCACACGTAATAGTATGAATGCTTAGTAACCAAATGCTTCCTCCCTAAATCAGGAGCAGGGCAGTGACATCCACTCGCACCACCTTTATTCAACCTTGGGTTGGAGGTTTTAGCCAGTGCAGATAGGAGGTTTTAGTCAGTGCAGACAGGAAAAAAAAAAAGAAGAACAACAACAAAGGTATAAGTTAGAAAATGGGTCCCAGTGCTCGCTGAGTCTTCTGACTAGCACAGTCCACGTGCGCGCTGCTCGGTGATTTTGCTTTGCCCACTCAGCATCCTCCTCCTCTCCATGGGGATCGGCAGCCCCCACAGAGCGGACTCTCAGTCTGTGTGGGGAGAGGGTTGACTCTACTCCTGGTACGGGAACAAACATCTGACCTCGACCCAGGCCGTGACCATTCTCTTATTTGGTCTTCCTTAGTCACAAAGCTGACTCATGGAGGTCATGAATCAATATATGAGCCATGCTGATAAAAGTGAACTTCATTCTGGACTCTGCTTGAGCTGTGGGGAAACAGATAGCTTCTTTCCACCGGAACTGCTATGAAAACAGAACTTGAGCCTGGAGCTACAGGAAGCTCTCTTGACTGTTAAAAACATGGGGAGAACTGAAGGCAATGTACAAGCAAAAAGACGAAGATTAAAGTCCTGGTGACAAATGCTGTCTGAGCTTATGTACCCAGCCTGTCCTGAAGCCAGGGCGATTCATGGACTTCTCACATACGTAAAGTCAGGCATTGCCCTTTTGCTTCAGCCAATATTCATTGAATTTCTGGCATTTGTAAGGGGAAATGTCCTGGCTAACTCAGGGATTGTGACACCGTCCCTGCCTTTGATTTTGATATTAGCTTCACTATTATGCTCTTAGAATTTGCAAATCATGCTTTTATAAGCCCTTCATTTGGATCTAAGTCCCAGTAGAACCAGGACTACCTATGCTTTGTTTTCTAGTATATCCCCAGTGCCTAGCACACAGCAGGTATTCAATCAATACTTCCTGAATGAAGAGCAATCCATGGTGGATGGATGGACACACGGATGACTGGCTAGATCTATTCTAAATTTTACGAGGGTTTAAATTCAGCTTTATTGGTCCTTAATTTCCACGACTTTTATCTTCTTTATCTTTTAAAAACGTTGGTCCATTTCTTATCTACTCACACCTCTCTTCTCCACGACGTCTCAAAAATAACAGAAACTGTTGCTGAGATTGTAATCACAATTTTCTCTGTGTCCTCTGTGAGAAATAATTCATCTGGTCTTATAGATGTGAACTCACTTAAATCAATACGATGTACTTTTATCATCTTCTCTACTATCTTGAACTCCAATTTTCTCCTATTTATATTTTTCAACCCTTTTACAGAGTGATGATTATTTTCTTTGACCACGAAAACTGGAGGTAACCTAAACTTGCGTGGTTCAGCTTTCATTGTGCCATCTTTTACCAGCAGGTCAGTCTACCATGGACAGCACAAGCCTCTTTGTATTGTCTTTGGTTTATGTGAAACTTGCTGTGATCACGAAGCTCTAAGCACCCACACAATTCCCATGGGTCATGCCCCTCCTGCACACCTCAGTATATTTTATAGACTCTCTCTTAAGCCAAATTATTGGTTCCAATTTGCCTCTTTGGATATATTTTCTCTTCTCTCTCTCTTTTCTTTCTCAACCATCTTGCAGATTTTTGCAGTCATATAATCAGAATTTGCTTTTAAAGAACATTTCTTTCTTTTGTCACTGTGTTCTTCATTAATGTACCTTTTTTTTTAATGTCTATATTTTTTTTCTCTGAATGTGACTTGATATATTCTTTCCCCAACCAGGGCACCTACCTGGTTTAGCTACATGGGCCCTCCTGTTGGACTCTCCCACAGGAGCCCAGCATGGTCACCTATTTCCACTGCCCCATCAACTCTCCAGTACCCCTTCTGTGCAGTTAACGCGGCCATTTCCTCCCTCCCACGTGTGAGCATCTTTCTTCCATTTACCCTCAGTGATGAGAGCAGAGACATTCAGCCTTCCTTCCTCACCGACCCCCTCGGACATAAAGTTACCGTCTTTATGTCCTGTCAGCTTAGAGACAAAGCCCCAGTGCTTTCACTCACCCCCATGCTTACCAGTGACCGCTTTTAGAGTGAGTGGCTGTGTGAGTGTGGATGTGAGGGTTTTCCAGCTCTCTTGTGTCTTTGAATACTTCCACATATTTTGGTTTGCTGTGTGTTAGTCAGAACTGTGGTAAATTCAATTTTATTTAAGACAATCCCAAATGTGTCACATGAAATGCAGAAATATAAATTCTATGTATTTCATAACCATCTCCTAATGGGGAAAATTCTTCAGCTCTTCTGCCTTCTTAACAAAAATGAAGATGTGTGACAATTAAATACCTCAACAAATGTAAAAATGCTGATGACATCCTTAAATATGCTACTGGGCTCTGCGTGCCTGCAACGATCATGGCGTTTATCAGAGTCTTAATCATTTATACATGAATCTCTCACTATACTGAGCCCCTCATGGCCTGTGAATTAAATCATTTCTTCATCCCCTATTGTATCTTGAACGTGGTAATGTACATGGAAAGTGACAAATAAATGCTCACTCCACGGAACAGAACTTTAGACTCTATGTAAAATCAATAGGATAGAAAAGAATTCACTGTTGGGAGGCATTTAAACATCATCATCTACACAGAAACATCTGATAACTTAAATATAAATTACTTTAAACTGTTAGTTAAAACAGAGCCAGAACGACTTCTGCTCAGAAATGCTTTGAACATCTCTTAAAATCCTTTAGAGCCCAGACTGCCTTTCCTTCGTGTTATGATTCAGACAGTTCTCCCAGACAGTTAATTGGCGTTCGAGAAGCTGTGACGTATCAGCTCCCTTCTGATGATCTCCTGTGCTAAAAAAACAAGAGCAGGGAAACATGCCCATTTCTTAGAGTATGTATATCAGACGGTGCCTGAAAGTGCCTCCACACGAAATGAATGATCTGAGGGAAGAGAAGGCTTTACAAAGAGCTGTACAACCAAGTGGTCTGGAAAGACAATCCCCAAAATTCATGTGACCTCTTTCAGAAAAAGTGCCACCTTGGAGCACTTGGCACCCAGAGCACAGCCCTTCTGCCCACCTGACCAGCCCCTCCAGTACAGGAGGGTGCTTCAGATGCTCTGCACTCTCCATACCTGCTGTCCACTCAGCACCTTAAGATTTTTCATCACTTACTGCCATTTCCCCCCAGGTCCCTGTATTTCAGCAGAGAATAAAACGATCCCTGTATATCACTTTGATAAGTTTGTAAAGCACTCTGCCCTCTTAGGGCAGGAAGCTGCTAAAGAAAGATACCTTCGTTATGGTTTACAAACTGCCTTCAAAATGTGCTGTTTTGGCCCTTAGAGTCAAGTTCAAAAATAGAAGCCTGTAAAACTTCCCAGAGAACCACTGTCACAAAAAGACATTCCCCTTGTAATTGGAGGGCACGCTTTAGTCTGTTACATTAGGCTGCTCCAGTATTAAATCTATATCCTAAGACTGCCTTAATTGACCATAAAAAGGACAACTGAAAACACAGGATTTGATCACTGCACATACAACACTGGCGCTATAACCACCAAATTAGGCCATTTTGCGGAGAGCATCCAGGCCTGAGTTCTGCTTAAGCTGTCTCAGGGCTACATTTCATCATCCAATTTCAAAAAGGCAACAGGATATTAAGTTGATTAGGATTCAGTGAAAGTTTAGACCATTGCACATCATGCAAATTTAGCATTTGCTTCCATCCACCCTCCCTGATGAGTGTAGGGGAGGGAGAGAAAGGAAGACATTCATGCATTTTTAAGGATTACAGTTGGACTTGCCTGATACTCATGGTGACACCTTTTGGTGTCACTGGATTTAATGATGTTATAAATAATGAGTTAAACAAATTTGGAGAGTCTGATTAATGAACTCAGGGACCGTTTTGTAATAGAGAACACTGATGCCTAAATGGAGCGTGTAACCTCCACATTCTCCGATCTCTTGTGAGTTGTGGATTCCAGGATGGCTGTGACCCCTCCTCCCTCTACATACTGAGAATCAGAACACACTTCTGCCTGCACCTCTTCTGACCAAGTTTCAGGAAAGGATGATATGCTTTTAAAAACCACCACAAATTCAGTTTTTGGAAATAGTTTCACTGTCGAGGGACTCCAACTTGGTAATTACTGGTAGGTACCTGGGTTCCTTTAGAGAGAAAAGTATTGGTGGATATTATGGTTAAGACACTTGCAGGCAAGTGATCTGAAAAGTGCTGATCAGTTTGATGATTTACTAGTTTTGCAACAATGGACAATCTGCTTTCTACCACTGCATGTGCTGACCATTGCCTTCCCTTCCCTGTCTCAGCCCCCTGTTTCTCCACCTGTGTCTCCTTCATTTCCCCAGTTAAGTACCTGCCCTTGAACCTTTATCTCAGGGTCTGCTCATGGTGTGCTCAAAATAAGACAGTTCTCGGTGGTCCCTCCTCTCTGCCCATCCCCTCATTCCCCACACTAGCGTTCTGTCAACTCCAGTATCTTGTACTTTGGTTTACATGCTCTACTGGATTTTTAGGCCTGTTTCCCCTCAACCGCCTCATGGGCTTTATGCACAGAGGGCTCTGAAGGCAAAGGCCTAGATGCCCACGCTGTTCCCTCTATTACAGCCCTGGGTTGGGTACAGGGATACCCAGGTGGCAGACCCAGAGCCAGCAGAGAGAAGGCACCAAGTGCAGCGGGTCCAGGCACAGGGTGTGGCTGGAAGGTTGCGTTTCTCTGTCTGAACATCTGTGCATATTTCGGACTAGCCAGCACCACACCTCTCCTGGACTATCTTGCTGTCGTATGCTTCTCCCTCTTTTTAGGCCTACTACCTAACCTTAGGGGGGAAAAGTTAAACTATAATTCACTTTGCATCAGAAAACATGTTTTAAACCATTTGAAAATCCATTTTCCATTTTAAAGTCCGTGTTCCATTTCTACTGAATTTTTATTTATGTTTTATTAAACAAACATGTACTCAGAAAGTCTCATTCATCAGTGTGGATCGGGTTTCCCCAGTCCCATCCCTCAATTTCCTACAATTTGAGTTAAGACCAAATACAGATTTGATGATGTAGAGATGACAAACATTTAAAGAGACACAATTTCAGGGCATGGCTGTCCTTAAATGCAATAATACAAGACACAAATTGTACTTGGTTTCTTCCTTCTGGGGGTCAGTGAAGTATATCCAGCTAAGAGTACTTTAATCAAACTATTTTATAAACTTTCTTGTCTCTCATATTAATCATTCACTTACTTTAAGAAATGTTTTGACCTAGCAGAGGATTTTACAGTAGATCGGAAGACCTCAGTTATTTGAGAAAATGCCAGCCTGTTTGCATTCATTCACGCATTAATGCCCTAATTGTCTTGACCTCACTTATGTGTTGTGGAGACCCATAAACCTTTCAGAGTTGAGTAGGAAAGTTTAATTTAGGTTGGCACAAATCTAGTTTCCTCGCTGTGTGACAGAGGGTTCCAGTAAAGTCAACTCCCACCCACCTCTGACAAGTTTATTAAATTGTTAAGAAAACAAGGCAAATATGTGGAAAGTGACACCTTAACTCGAAGAGGCAGAGCTTGGGTAAGTCTCAAAGGAAGGGTGCAGACAAGGAACGGAAGAAGGGAAAGATTGGAAATCTGGGGGAGAAGAGGAAGGAAGAAATGCTGCTCTCCCCACAGGTAACCATGGTGATGAGAGGGCTCAGGAGAGGGCAGGAACAGCTGTCAAATTAGAGCGATGAGCACTGGGGGCTCTGAGAGCTGTGCAGTGAGGAACAGGACTGGATCATGGTTGAATCATGAATCACAAGCACCTTAGGCTCAGGAGGGGTGTCTGGAAGTCCAGGTAGCTGGACAAGGCCAGAGCATTGGACACAACTAAGACTCCATGACATCAGCTGGTGGGGGCAGCTCAGAATAGGCACGTGATGTGGGTCTTGGGGAATCTGGTGGCCAAAGTGAGGATTCCAGGCCAGGAGACTGGCCTGGGTATGACAGTGACCTCAGCCCTGCAGATGATATTTAGCGGTGAGAGAGGGGGCATAAGAGGAGGACAAATATCCACATATACTGAGCGTGGTCTGCACCATGATGTCTGAACACTCTCGCTGTGAATACCCAGAACATCTTCATCTTCTGCTGGGGGCTGAGCTCATATAATCCTGACCGTCATCCCATGGAGTGGGCACCATCACGACCCCCATTTACAGATGGAGACACAGAGTAAGAAAGGAGGAAGGACTCTGTGTCTTTATCCAAGGCTGTACAAAAGAGGCAACAACAAAGTTCAGATTTAAGCCCCTGCAGAGCCCCTCCATGCCACTTGATCCTAAAAGATGTCATGGTGCTTTGGACATCAAGGAGCCCCTGTAGTTTGTGATGAATGGAGAGGCATGATGAAAAGAAAATGACAAATACAGCAGTCATACTCAGCTGAACCAAGTCTTTCCTTGAAGCTGCCATATACTTGGTTTTCCACTTTTGGCAGAAGTTTATTTTTCACACAAACCACATTATGCCTCACACCTTGATGAGATGTGTGAATGAAGTGCAAAGAACTTCAGTGCTCATGGAAACTGTGGGATTCAGTTATAGAGCTCTCCAAGTTCTGTTCTGGTTCTTGATCTTCTTAGGCTTCCCATTAATATGGGATCTCAGGTCCCTCCACACTGAGGGTTATAGCCCAGAAGTCACTGGGCTGGCTTTGTCCTGCAGCTGGGCTGAGCTCCGAGTTTACATCCACCTCAGCATCTTTGCCCTACTGCGAGTCTCTGGTGGACAGCGAACACGCCTCAAGGAAACACGCACCCCATTTTCTGCCCCTGCTGCACAGGTCAGAACTGAATGAACTCACCAGCTGAGCCAGAGCATCCCTGGCCCCCTGGGTAGGAATGAAAACTAACTTGGGCTCTGAAAGAGAATATACGACTTTGGAAGTCCCATTCTCTAATTTAGTGCCTCCCAAACAGAAAAGCAATCCTTTCATATGGTGTGAATCATACTAGAAATGTGCAGAGAGAAACAACAATGTCATGTGACCACCAATAAGCACCACTAAACACCCGCACACAGCGTTTTGTGGTTTGAGCCTCGGAGCCTGGAAACCTTCTTGTAGGAAAGAACACATTTTCCAGCAGGGATTAGCCTTGGGATTAGAGTTTAATGAAACAATTGCTAACACTGGAGGCTTGGGCAAAAGAACCAGCAGACTCCAGGGAGCTCCTAGTTTGTCTGGGGAAAACATTTATCTAATAAACCATGAATAAATAATAAAAAGGAGTCTAAAGTCAGGAGCTAAGAGACAAAAAGTAGAGGCTGGATGTATAAGAAGATGTTTTGAAAGAAATTTAATGTTTTGACTTTGCAAGAGACATTCACGCCTGGAGCGATGCTGTCACCTGTGCAGAAAGAAGCATGCACAGGCTACTCATGGAAGTGTGTGTTGGCCAAAATAGGGTAGGTTATGCAGTGATAATACAGAGTTGAAGTCTCTGACACTGGAACAACAGGATTTACGTCTTGCCTATGCCCCATGCCCCATGCAGGTCAGCAGCAGGATTCCCACGCTCATAAACACCTAGGCCAGTTGATCAAGATGACAGTATCTCACAGGATGGAAGAGAGGACTGGAGAAGTGAGCACTGACAACTGTATACATTTTGGCTTGGAAGTGACATGTGCCACTTTCACACACATTTCAGTGGTGAGATCCAATGACACGGTGACGGCTAACATCAAGAAGATAGGGAAGTATAATCTCTTATGAGCAGCAAGTAGAAAAGGACTAGACACTGGTGAACATTAATGCATCCACCATGTGTAATGGCCAGAACTGGGAGGTACCCATTTCCTCATCTGCACATAATGTATAAATACATCCATATGAAAGAATATAATGCAAATTTTAAAAAGACTTGAAAAATTAAAATGCAAATTACAGAAAATTGCACATCCTGGTATCCCTCTTATATATAGCTCATCCATATCACAAACCTCTGTGTATCAATGTGTGTATCTAAACGCCCAGGAAACACCACTGGAAGGATGTCCATCAAACTAATAGTGGTTACCTCTAAGAGAGGAATATGGTTTCAGTGAAGAAAAGAAGGCTTCTGTTTTTCTGAATTATTTAAAACAAAAAGAGCCTCTTAAAATTTTAACATATGTGTTCTAAAAAGGCACTTACTGGGAGTTCCCTGGTGGTCTAGTGGTTAGGATTCTGTACTTTCATTGCTACAGCTCAAGTTTAATCCCTGTTCTGGGAACTGAGACCCCACATTAAGCCACTGCAAGCTGTGGCAAAGAAAAAAAGGTATTTATCTGTTGCCCATGGCTGTTGGTTGAGTGACCCCAGGATTAACCTTGCGTGCAGTGTTTACTGTAGGAAGGTGACTCAAAGCATTTTTGACCTCCATGAGTTTCACCAGCCATGTGTTCAGCAACCCTGTCTTTAGGGGAGGGACTTTTACTACTAGTTGGACCTGTTTGGTCTTGTATCTGGCACTTTCTGGAATACGCTGGAGTTTTAATTCCATGGGAAGGCACCTCTTTCTCTCAGGCTCTAGCTCTCATCACCCATGGAGTGATATCCTAGGGAAGACAAAGTTCCAGAGGTTTTACTTTTCCTGCCTCATTTTAAAATTAACCTATCCTCTTCCTATCCCTGCTTCCTCTTTCTTCAGGTCTCTTCTCTACACTAAAGAGAATGTGGTCCCATAGAACCATGAGAAAAAATAAATCCAACAGATATCGTGTTTTCCCCAAATAATATATTGTTTTAAATTAAACAAAATACACAGCTTTCTAGAAGGGTCTTAGAGCAGAAGTATGAGATATTCAGACACGGGAACAAGGAGGGTGGCATGGGGCTAAATTCCAAGAATCCTGAAGAAGAGGCTGTACCCATGAAGGTTCCTCTATTCTTACCATAGATCTGCCCTTCAGAGTCAGAGATAGTAATTTTATAAGTTAAAATCACGAAAAGCAGCTTAGAACATCCATACAATGCAATATTATTCAGTAATGACAAAGAAATGAGCTATCAAGCCAAGGAATCTTAAATGCATATTTCTGAGTGGAAGAAGCCAAGCTGAAAAGGCTATATTCCATATGGCTCCAACTATATCATATTATGGAAAAGAGAAAAACTATAAAGGTAGTAAAAATATCAGTGCTTGTCAGGGATTCAGAGGCCAAGGGGTGAATGGATGGAGCACAGCAAATTTTTAGGACAATGAACTTATTCTGCATGATACTGTAATAATGGATACATGCCATTACATGTTTGTCCAAACCCATAGAATGTACAACACCAAGAGTAAAGCTTAATGTAAACAATGTTAACAACAATGTAAGATACTGTCTTGCCAATTGCAGCAAAATGACAATGACAGAGGAACCATGAGTAGGGGAGTAGGAATACATGGTAACTCACTAAACTCAATTTTCTGTAATACCCAAAAATTCTGTTAAAAAGAAATGCTGCTGTTATTATTATTTTAACTTGCAGAGATAAGTTTTTAAAGCAAATTTTGAAGGTTCAGACTATGGTTTGGATTCCAAGACACACTATCTCTACTTTGAGGGAAAAATACTCAAAATACTTGTGAAAAAAAGGGAACGAAACAGAGCCTGGCACGGATGTGCTACAGCAGGAAGAATGAGATCAGAGTCTTTGACAAGACGGACTGCCTCTTAAACACTGACCCAAAGGTGGCTACTCCAGGCTCTTCTACTCCTTGGAACAAGAAAACCCACAGGAGGCAGCATAGATATTGTCATGGCTTTGACCTCACCAAAACTTTCTTTTACAGTTGTGCAAAACGTAAGAAGAAAATTTGACAAGGATGGAATGTTTTGCTTTTCCTTTCGCAAAGGAAAAAAAAAAATGGCACAGGCTCCTCTCACGCATCCCTGCTAGTAACAGAACCAGGGATGGGCTGAGCATCTGGACACTTTGTAGCTGAGACAAGGCTCAGATTCAGGTTGCAGTGTGATTTTTGAAGGACTCATTGTATCTCTCTAAAACACTGGATTTTGAGATTATGATTAAAGGGAGGTTTATGAGACTCTAGGGAAGTTTTCTGAGAGCCAAGTAAAGGACAAAGAGGAGGGGTGATAGGGAACTCGGGCGTCCCCCTCCTCCTACAAACACACATCTGTGTTTGGCTCTGTTTTCTTTTTTGGCTTGAATTGTGAGTAAAATCCTTTCAAAGAAAGGAGACCCCACTGAACTAGGTGATCATCAGATCTCATTTCTGTTTCTAAAATCGTTTCAAATTAAGTTCCTGACTAGACCTTGCATGACAGATGCAACCACTGAACTAGAGGGACGAATCTTGGAAGGAAACTTAGTGAGAGCTGTGCAAGGTTGAATAGCGTCTCCCCCAAATTCATGTCCATCCAGAACCTCAGAGTGTGACCTTATTTGGGAACAGGATCTTTGCAGATATAATTAAGTTCATACTTGATGAGGGTGGGCCTTAAATCCAAGAACTAGTGTCCTTATAAAAAGAGGAAGCACAGCAGAGGGGGACCTAGGAAAAGACCCTGGGAGACAGAAGACTGGCACTGGCGTGATGAATCTGCAAGGTGAGGAAGGCCAAGGATTGCTGGCGGTCACCAGGAGCGGGAAGAGCACGAAGGATCTTTGCTAGAGCCTCAGAGGGAGCAGGATCCTGATGACTCATGATTTCAGAGTTCTAGCCTCCAGCTCTGAGAAAATTAAGTTCTGTTGTTTTAAGCAATTCAGGTTTGAGATTGTTACTGCAGCTCCAGGGCACTAGAATTAACACCTAATACTTGGGAGGCATTTTTAGGTGCATCTCCTCATCTAAATCTTTGCAATGAGAAGCCTCGCTTTATCACATTCCACTTTCTCAAGTTCCTTAGCTAGGATATATCCTTTTAAGGTTCTCATACTTTTCAGGACATGGTTAAGGACCAAACGATACAATGTCAATTGGCTTGTGACTGCTTTTGAGGGGTTTCCTGCACAAGTGGCCAAAAGAGAGGTAGATAAAAATATTAACTTCTCTAAGCTAGTAACTCTCATCAGAGAAATGGGACTAAGGGCCAATCCTGTGCTAAATGTGCCCTCATCATTGCCACCTTGGGGGTCTGCTAAGCTATAGGGTTAGTGTGGAGGCTGTTAGGGTGTAAACTTACTAATACAGAGCTTCTGAAAATCTGGAAGCCTGAGCTGGATAACTGAACCTGCAGGAATTTCACCTTACTTAAGAAAATACACTGTGAGGGAGTCTTGTTCCATGGTGATGTGGAAAAGTTCTTTCTTTCTACTTCTCTCTGTGCACACGCACAAACACACATACACACACACACACACGTACACAGTAACAAGTACATAGACTAACATATACACATATACATTACATGTATTTTTTAAAAAATGGAGTACATTCTATTTAAATATTTTCTGAAATTTAAATTTTGATAGAGCCTGGGAAAAAAGAAAAGCAGGGAGAGAAACTGTGCCACAAGACAATATGTTAGACACTAGCCATACTCGGTTATTAAGGGCATACAATGTGGTTTGTCCAAATTGACATGTAATCAGACTGTAAAATAAACGCATGCCAGATTTCAAAAACTTAGTACAAAAAAAGTCAAATATCTCAAGAACATATTACATTGAGTATATGCTGAAATGTTAACTGTTTAGATACAGTGGGCTAAAGTACATCATTAAAATTAATTTCGCCTGGTGCTTTGACTTTTTTAATTTGACTACTAGAAATTTTAAACTTACATGGGAGTTACTGTTGGGACTCAGTGGGTTAAAAACCTGACATCAGGTCCGTGAGGATGTGGGTTCAATCCCTGGACTTGCACAGTGGGTTAAGGATCTGGTGTTGCCACACAAGATGGGGTATAGACCAAAGATGTGGCTTGGATCCTGTATTCCTTTGCCTGTGGCATAGGCCTCAGCTGCAGCTCCCATTCAGTCCCTAGCCTGAGAAGCTCCATATGCCTGGAGTGCGGCCGTAAAAACAAAAACAAAACTTTAAACTTAATTACATGCCTTATGCTATATTTGCTTTGGACAGCACTGGTCAAAAGGATACATGTTTTCCGATACCTTTTATTTAGTTTCTGTTTTGAACATTTTTGTTCAGGAAGTTCTAATTTTCCTTTATAAGTGATTTTTTTTATAACTTTCTGTGAGAATCTTACTCAGAGGATTAATTTTGTAAAAGAACACCCTGGTTCTTTCTATGCTAACGTCTCTCTCTCTTAAAAGTAACTGTCTGATAAAGATAAGATTCATTTTGCCCTTAGATTCACTGCTGTGTGATTTTGGGCAAGTTACTTAACTTCTCTAGGCCCCGATATCATCCCCTGCAAATAAGCTGGTCTCTCTACGATCTCTGGAAGAGTGATTCTTGCTTTCTTCTTCTCTTTCCAACGTACCAGATGGTTCTGGGGCCCTGCCATCAGCAACAGCAGTTCACTCTGCTGATGGTGCTATCTCGGCTTCCTCCCACCTCCTGGAGAATCACTGCCTTTCCTCTCATGGACTCAGTAAGAAGGTTACAGGGAAGAGACACCGTGTAGCGATTAGAGCTGGAACCTATAGAATGCTGGAGCCGTGAAGAACACTCAAGTTCATCGAATTCCAACGCGGCCCTCCCCCGTGGGAAATTATGGCCCAGAAGGAAGAGTGACCTGCCTGTCAAGTCACCCGGCTGGTCAGGAGAAGGCTGGCTCCGGCCAACACCGACTACTAGTTAACGTGCTTCCCGGTGCATCAGACTCTGAGGGGATGGGAGGCTGCCGCCACTGAGCTGCAAAGCTGCCCATGCATCTCCTGGGCCCTTCCTCCCCACCTGGAGGCCACCCCATCCTATTGGGAGGTCATTTTTCTCTGTGTTTATTTACCACAAACTGGAAAAGGACAAAGGATTCATAGGGATTTGAATTAACAAGTGTGTCCAAGAGAAAACCTGACATCTCCCATTTCCAGTTGAAAGTCATCATTTCAGCCTCTCTTCAGAGAGATTAGAAACTCAAGAGAAAGCTACCTGCAGCAGCTTCGGATGCCAAAATGCTCGCAAGTACCAGAGTTTCCAAAAACTGCTTACAGGCTTCTGAGTCTGGCAAAACAGTGGATGCGCCAGAACGTTCTGTTCTGTTTAGATGTGAGGCATTCAGGGTTAGATAAAGTCAAGACTTACAAAGGTTTGTATTTATTATGAATGATGCCAAGTTATATTTAGGTGTTTTTTTTTTCCCTTTAAATCTCACTCTAAATTGCCTGTCACTTTTTGAAAGTCATAATTAGCACCAGTTAATTTGTGTACTTAAATATTTTAATGACAGGTTATAACTTCAATAGAAAAAAGCAGTTTAAAAGAAAATCACAGGGTCCTATGACTCCCAGGAGAGTAGTAGAGAAGAGAGAGCAGACAGAACCCAAACCCAGGCACCATCCTGGCTCGCCACTTCCCACCTACGGAGTCTTTGGCGATCTACATTACTTCTCCACAGCTCAGTGTTCTCCTTGTGAAATGCAGATAGAAAACCCACCTCATTAAGGTGTTCTAAGGATTAGTCCAGGCCTGTTACTGTAAAGCACCCTAACCCACAGGGTACACTGTAAACACCCATTTCCCCTTTCTGTGTTTCCTGCTTCCTAAGCAGAGAGAACCATGGTAGAATCTGAGTTCCAAGTAGAAAGTTCCCAGGGCATCTGAACCATGAGAAATATTTTCCAGAGGTCTCCAGGGCTAAGTAAAAAGAATCATCAAAAGTAAAAGGAAAGGGCTCCAGTCCCAAGGGAAACAAGAATGGAATGGCTGGGTGAGTAAGTAGGAGGCTCAGAATTAGGAAAGAATGGAGTGGGAGGAACGTCTGAGGACAACAGTTCAGTGACAGTGAAGCAGAGCTCCCACTTTACATGTAGAACCATCCATGGGGGAAAGCCAAGTCATCTGGAGACACTTCATAGGACAAACACCCATGAAATCACTCCTGTCTCCATGTAGGGTCTGCTGAGAGAGAGGCGTGGTGTAGATCCTAGCCCTGGGAGACTCATGATTCAATATGGTGGCCATGCAAACTCAGTGCAGTCAAGGTGCTGGGCCAAATGGTTTGCATGCAAAGTGTCCAGTACTGCTGCTGCTGTTGATGCTAACTGTGAATTAGTGTCTGCCGTAGGTCATCCTATTAATAATTCAGAGATGGAGCCTCGAGGTCTAGTTTCACCACTTCCTGCTCATGTGATTTAAATTCTCTGAACCCCAATCACTTTGTCTATAAAGTTAGACCCCCATTACCTTCTTCATAGGGTTGTTGCAAGGATTAAAAGAAATAACATGAAAGATGCAGATACAGTGCCTGGACAAAAGAAAGCCTTCAAGAGTTAAAAGCCATGAAGAAAATGACAATGATGTAGATTCCATCTCTTGGAACTTCTCCAAGACCCTTCGATTTTGCCCAGACTTCAGACTTCTCACTGATATGATTTAATAAGTTTTGAAATACTGATATGTATTTCAAAACAGATTGTTAATAGCTTGCTCACATCGTATGAATCTCCTTCCTACCAAGTAGCCCAAGGCAAACATCCTCTGCATTGCAAAAGGATATCTAGATGGAAATAAAGAAGGTCAGCCACAACGGGCTTAGATGGGATAGAAAATGAGTGAATGAATGAGTGAATAAACGAACAAAGGAAAAATGGATGAATGCTAAGATGGCATGGTATTTTGCCAGCAGAAATGAATATGGCAGGAATTAATTGGGAGGTGAAGTTGGAGGAAGCCAAGCAAAGAAATACATGAGGAAAGGGGGGAGGGAGAGGTTAAGAAGCAAAACACATTCCAGGTGAAATGAGTAAATAAATCCCAAGGAAAGAATGAAAATGAGAATTAATCAGGAGTGTGCTGAGCCGTGGCACTGCCAGCCACAATCAAAGGGCTTCTTAATTGCTTGTCAAAGACCAATGCATCCTGGCAAAATGATCTTCAACTAATGCTGGGACTTTTTTTTCCTAACCTGGCTTCATTTATCATGATTAGAAAACAAGTCAAAATTGATTTCAGTTTATTTTATAAAGCAAACCCCCAAGGAACCCTTCTTCCCAGGAGGTTTGATAATTTTTAGCTTAGAAGGGGAATACCCTCAGAACATAAAGAACTTCATTACATTGTCTAGGAGGTTAGGACATGTGGATGTATAAAGTCAATGGATATTATGAAAAAGGGCAGCCTCAGACTTTCACAAATCACCTCAAAACCTTTTAGTTCTTCCTTGCTCTAAAATGGACAAATGAGAGGCAGTTTATTTAATATGGGGGAATGACCAAAACTTTGGAATCAGACAGACATGTGTTTGATTCTTAGCTCTAGCACTTAATAGCTGGGTGACCTTGCGAGTTCCCGTTGTGGCTCAATGGTTAACGAACCCGACTAGGATCCATGACGATGAGGGTTCAATCCCTGGCCTTGTTCAGTGGGTCAAGGATATGGCATTGCATAGCTCTGATTTGACCCATAGTCTGTGAACTTCCATATGCTGCAGGTGAGGCCCTAAAGAGCTAATAATAAGAATAATAATAGTAGTAATAGCTGGGTGACCTTGGACAAGTCACTAAAAGAAAGCTCAGAAATTTAGCTCAAATTTCTGATATTTGAAAATGAGGTTGCTGATCCTCCCAGACTGTCTGAGAGAGTCAGAGGTCGAGGTTGCCTAAGTGAAAGTCAGCTCAGGAAACCTGCTCTGCAGATGGAAGTGATGGAAAGGATGTCCTACAAGTTCAATGAAGTCATCCGTTGGGTTTTTAAGCTCCATGAGGGCAGGACCTGTGACTTTTACTTTGAGTTATAGTCTGGCAAGTGTTACAGGGCTTGGTATATAGTTGATATCCATCTTATCTATTTAACACTCGCATTGCACATAATATATACATAGTTCTAAGTATTTATCAAACATTGATTCATTTAATCCAATAAATATATGCATGGTTGTGATTAATTTATCTTTTGCATACAGAGAATTAAGTACTATGCCCCAAATGATGTGCCCCCTTGGGAAGACACCTTTCTAGAGCCAAGAGACTAATGGGTAGATTCATTCATTCTTTGATCCATTCATTCTTCTGTTTACCCATACACTTGTGTGTTCATAAAATATTTATATTTTGGTTTTACACTGCTGGCTTGGCCCGCTATCATCAGCCTAGATAAAACACAAGGTCATCTTGTCCTTACCCCTGCTCCCTGGCTGCCCGAGAACCTCATTTATTCATTTACACACACACAAACACACACACACACATTCACATGCACACACCCATCCTCAGGCAAATCCTCCATATTCCATCGAGGTTTTGTTATTCAGTTAAATCATATCTGAATCATTGCAAGGCAATTTCTAATTCGGGGGCCTTTCATAGCCAGCACAACAAACTGGGACAAGAACAGTACAATGTCAGCAGAAGGTTAAAAAACGTCTTTTTCTCCTATAAAGACATTTTTATTCTCCGAACAGATTCCAGAGATCATGTTCTCTTTCTGGAAGTATAATCACAGCAAAAAAAAAAAAAAAAATCAATATACATCTTGGCCCATGTGAAATGATCTTATGAAGGGCATTCATGAGATCTCCAGGTACCCAGAGGTTTCCCGCAGCATTCTAGACTACCAGACCATTCTCAGATGCATTTCCTTGATCTGAAAAAGGCCCTGTTCCTGGGATTTACTGCTTAGGACTTCCCTGCTCCTTTTGGTTTACGCTTAATCCTCACAATTAATTCTGAGCCTCATGCCTGGGGAGATTTCCGCTGTAGAATTTCCTGGCATTTACCCAGCCAGAAGGGAAGTGATTGATGCCATCCTCACTCTTCTGCACAAAAGCTGAAAGGCTGGGCAGAAATATCACCTGCCTCAGCGCTGGTCTCTCCCAGCCTCACCTCTTGACCTCCACTCTTGATTTCATCTCTCATGTCTCCTCAGGGACATTGCTCCATCAATTACCCTCTCCTTTTCTCCCCTCTTCAATCATTTCCTCTCCACTGGCTACTTCCTGGCAGCTTACAAACATGTTTAAGTCTTATTTACTCCAAGAAACTTAAAAAAAAATCTTCTTTTCAATTCTACCCACCTCTGAAGTTATTTCCTTGTCTCTGTTACCCTCTCCAGGCAGCAGAGCTTTTTGATAGAATTCACTCCCCATCTGTCTTCTCTATATCATCGCCCATATACTCCTTGAACCAGGGCAAACTGCCTTGTGGCTTCAACAATTCACTGAAGCTCTTGCAGTAAAGATCATCAATATCCAAGTAAAACTCAACTCCAGAGTTTATTCTGCTTGGCCTGTCTGTGGCATTTCATTCATTCTTACGGTCATTCACCTACTCGCATTCTCTACACAGCAAGCGTTCAGTTATGCTTTGGACAAGTGTGGGTCTGCCCTCCTGGCTTTTACCGTCCATTGAGAACAAAGGTGATTTGTAGCCATTGGTGAAGGTGCTGAGTGCTATGAGCAAGGGCAGTGCTCTGGGACTGGGTAAATTTCAGACCAGATCTGAGAGTCAGAGAAGGTTTTTCTCTGGTGGTGCTGGCATTTAAAAAGAGGCATGGCTAGAAATCCATGATCTGAAAGGGACTCAGGATAAAGCATGCTTGGCAGAGGGAATGGCAGGTACAAAGGTACTGGGGTGGGAAAGAACATGACATGTTTGGGAAAGCAAAAGCAGGGCCATGTCTCTGGGCCATAGAGAGTGAGAGAGAGAACAGTGTAAGATGTTAAGAGAAGTGGGGAAGTGCTGGTCATACAGACCGTATGTGTAGGGTCTTCATTCTCAGACAAAGAGAAACTGTGGTGACCAGCACTTGTAATCACTTGCACACACCCATTACCCAGCATGCCACGTGCCAGGACCTAGTGGGACCAGTTAGAACAAGTAAAATAAAAGAGACACCTGGCTCCTTCTCAGTTCTACTTATGATGAAAATAGAACACTTCAGTTTTTTCAGTTTTTCCATGCCCTGGGATTTGGTCATTGCCCTAGTTCCTGATACAGAGCTCCTAGAACCCTTGTGATTTCCTGAGTGATGGGGGTGATAGAGGTGTCCTTCTGAAATCCCCTGGGATTTTCTGGGTAATAGGACCATTTTTTGTTCTAATGAGGTGATTCTTGGTGGGCTCCTCAGAAGTTTCTGAATGAGGGTTGGTTACCAGAAATATCGAGCTGAAATTAGAAGCTTAGAACTTTCAGCTCCACCCTCCCTCCTCTGGGGAAGGGAGAGGGTCTAGCAACAGAGTTAATAACTGGTCATGCCTATGTGGTGAGGCCTTCATAAAAATCCCTAAAGCATTGGGTTTGGAGAGCTTCTGGGCTGGCAAACATCGCCATGCGCCAGGAAGGTGGTGCACCGAACTCCAAGGGGCAGAGCTCCTGCATTTGGGACCCTTCCCGCCTTCCACTAAGTACCACTTCATCTGGGTAGTCATCTATATCTCTTATAACATCCTCTCTAATAGACCAGCAATATAAATAATCTCCTTAGGTTCTAGGAGCCATTATAGCAAATTAGAGAACCTGAGGAGAGGATTATGGAATTCCTTGATCTGTAGCCAAGTCAGAGAAGCTGTGGGTAACCTGGGGACCTACTGCTTGTGACTGCCATCTGAAGTGGGGGGAGTCTTATGGGCTAAGCCCTTAACCTGTGAGGTCTGCCCTACCCCAAGTATTTAGTGTCAGAATTGAATTAAATTGCAGAAAACTCAGTTGGTGTTCAGAGAGTTGGGAAATTGCTTGGTGTAGAAAACCCAAACGTTTGGTGACATAAGTGTTATGAGTAGAGAAACAGTTTTCTTTTAAATGCATTCACACCAAATGGGTCAGCTGAGACAGGAATGCAGATGTGCTTCACGGCATGACTATCATTTGATAAAAAATGCTGACAATAAACTATAAGACCAAACCTACAGACACACTCCAGAACGCACACACACACACACACACACACACACCCCACCCACATACAGGCACTGCCTCATTTACTCCTGAGCCCTTAAGTTAGAGTTTGTACTAGATAATAAAATAGACAGGATATTCATTATAATCAAACAAATACGAAACTAAGCTTTAGATAACATAAGGATTCCGAAAGTTAAGCGCTGTTTTATGGTACCTTTCAATTTAGAAGTGCACTGCAGATAAAACATGGCTTTGGTGTAAACCATTGATGTATTGTGTTGTTAAGATCAATGAATTATTAAAAGGATAATCTTTTAAACACCAAGAAATTGTCTTCTAGTGTACTCTAGGGGCTGTGGTTAAGTGCATTACACATACAAATCCACCACTGCCTTGGCTGTAATTTATACAAAATGCCAAGTGCCCACCTGACATCACAGAGGCTCAATTCTTCCCCCATCCACTCAGCGGATGTGAGACACTGCGCCCTGAGCTCGGAGAGGGAAGGGCCACTGCATTAGCATGCTGTCCTCTATTTCCGCAGACAAGTGAAGGGCACCCAGGGAGAGGCCACCCAGCTCGCCCTGAGAGGAAGGTCTTACTATCCCAGCTGACTGGTGTGCTCTCTGTGGACAATATCAATATACTGGTCCCATTGGGAATTTCCTCAGTTGCAAAGACTCGCCTCACCCAGAGTTTCACACCTTCCCCAGGCAGCCCATATCCAAACACTGGCTGAAGCCAAGGGTGCTCTTCAATGAACAAGCACTTTAAGACACACATTAACCTCTAGCTCAGAGTCTGCTTCCCAGGAACTCCGACTTGAGACAGCAGCCCCATCCTGAATCCCAGGCCCAAATCACTGAATGCAACATTCATCTTCAATTCTCCACACTTTAGTCTGTGCTGTGCCATCCACCTGGAATGCCGTTTTCCAATATCCATCAGTCGAAATTAAATTCCTTCATCTAAATCCAGTTCAGATGCCCCAGTTTATCTGCTTCTTGCTCTGTGCTCCCAGGGTCCTCTGTACTATTAAAGTGCTTGCCTTTACTGTTCCATAGCAGTGCTCAAGAGAATTATAATATGGTCCATACGTGCGTTTTTCATTTACTAAGAGCTATATTTAAACAGTAAAATAAACAGGTGGGATTAAGTTCATAATATATTTTAACTTTACATAACCCCAAATGATCATTTGAATATGTAATCAGTATAAAAACTGTTCATGAGATTTTTTTCACAATTTTTTCCATGCTAACGCTTTGAAACCAAGTGTGTATTTATATTCATGCCACCACTCGTTTTAGGCCAACAACATTGCAAGTGCTTGAGCCCATGTAGATTACTGTAATGGACAGTACAGACAATGAGTGATTCAAAGACATAATGATGAAAACTTAAGTCCATGGACTGGCAAACAAGGGCACTTTATAAATGCTTAATGAATAAGTGACTGGATGGCCAACGATAAGTGAATGAATGAAAGAATGATCAATGCAGATTCATGAATGAACGTACTGCTCACCCGGTCTAAGCCTAAAAGTCATTCCTATGCTCCTGCCCCTTGCTACTTTGAGGACCTTCCTCTGTAGGCAGTGCATCTCTCTAAACCTATATCCCCTATGCAATAATAACGTATAGCATTAAAGCTAAGGGTCTAGACTTCAGGTAAAAACTTTCTGAGACAGAGCTCTACCATGCAGTAGCTTCTGAGATGGGCAAATTACTTAGCTTATTTGGAGTCTCATTTTTCCTCATCTATGAAATGCAAATGAATCATAACGGTGCCTAAGGTTGCTATGAGGACTAAATGAGGCACTGCAGGTAAACGGCCTTGCATATAATAGATGCTCAATAAAAAAGGTAGCTAACAAAGGGAAAAGTAAAGATGAAACCCTGGAAGAAGAGGCTGGTGTATATATATAACATGAGGAAATAATTCCTTTCCTTCCTTCCTCCCTCCCTTCCTTCCTCCATTAAACTAATATTTCTGTATATGCCTCTGTGGTGCCATGAAAATGTGCTCCTCAGCTATTGTGCACTGAAATCCAGTGCCACACTTCTTACCATGGTCAGGCTTCCACATGCTCCCCCCTACCAGTTACTGAACACAAGCAAGGACACCCAGAAGTGTCATTCCTAGAGGACCCACGTGCCCTTGGATGGGCAGTATGGGCTCAAGGACCCCCAGACGATACTGCTGTACTGCCACTCAGGCTTTCTTCCTTCCCTCTCTCCTTTACTCAGGGTCAGACCTACATCTGAGTCTGACCCAGCCTTTAGGCTGCGTCCTCACTTTCTCTAGTGTCTCTTCTTATAAGGGCACTAATCCCCACATGGGGGTGACAACTTCAGGATCCAATTATTTCCCCAGAGCCCAACATCCAAATATATAATCAGATTGGGGGTTAGAGCTTCCACATATGACTGTTGAAGGAACGCAGGCATTCAATCTATAGCAATTAGCCACAGAGAAAATGTATCACAATCATAAGAGCATATTAAAATTCATCATATATTAATCACCTTTGTATGTCACAATTATTAGACATCTACTACTTAATTCAGTCCACATAACAACTTTAATTTGTTGACACTTCATTTTAGAGTAAAGGTTCACATGTTGTAAATTTTCTTGCCATTGCTTAGGGCACATTAAAATTGTCTGTTTCTATTTTTGCAGTTCTCCTATTTTAAGCCAAATCTGTCCAAACTGCTGATGCCAACACATATGTATTTGTGTGATTTTGTAACATATTAAAAACTGAGAATTTTCCTCTGAATATCTAATTAGCTCTAGTGATTGTGATGTCTATCTGTTTGGGCTTGCTTGTTTGTTTGTTTTCAATTCATGATGACTAATTTACACTCAGGAATTCAGGGACTGCAGTTGTCCACAAGTGGAATTGCAATGACTTTGTCGTCTGGTCTCAGTTTTTTCCCTCTCAATCACTGAGGACACATCTCTTAGACAATCATCAGGCAAGCATTCAGTATAAAGTTACGGTTCATAGCTCACAAATTTTACAGACTTGATCTTGGAGAGCCAAATGTGTTTAGCAATTACTCTATTAAATTCAATATCTGTGAAAAATAATTATCATATTTGACACTAGTGTAAAATGCCAACATTCTAAATAAAAAGAGCTGAGGGGTTACTAGACCCCAGTGCCCAGAACTGCCTGAATGTTTTTAGTAATGTGGAAAACTCAGTCAACATATTGTGTCATAAAAAAAACAAAACAAAAAAAACAAAAAACTGCACTGAGCATTTCAATTAGCTGTTTTCCCAGTTATTTTTAATTAAATGCTAAATGACAGAACAACTTGTAGCAGTTTTGTTATATTTTTTAAACATTCCACCCCAAACTTCTTTCTGATATGTAATAAAGTAATGAGACAATAATTTGTACACTGAAAAAACTGTTTTTCCCTTCGAAGTAGACATTTAGTGACTCACTTACTCTAGCCAGACTTACTTGCCAAAACATTTATTTGCCAAAATTATTTTTGGTCTATTCCAAGAACTGTGTTCAGAGGAGGCAATGCAACCCTATTGAATAAGGCTTTATAAAGGAAAATCTTTGCTCATGGAAAACGGATTTGCTTTTTGAAAGCTGTCAAATGTCCTCCAGAACCAGTCTTGCTGAACAAGCTGGGTGAGAGCAGGGTGTGTGGGTGTTCATGCACATACTATGCGTACACATGAGAAAATAATATATTAATAATAATAATAATAATAATAATAATAATAATAATAATAACAGCTAATTCCCATTGGGTGCTTTTGGTGCTTGCCACTGTTCTAAGCATCACATGGTGTTAACTCATTTAATCTTCACAACAACCTGAGCAGGAGAGAGTATCATCCTCATTTTACAAGTGAGGGAATTAAAGCACAGAAAGGTTAAGTCACTTATCCAAGGTCACAGAGCTCTGAGCTGATGGTTTTGAATGAGGAGACAAAACTGTACTGAGCAACAGTAGTGCTCCCAGAGCCTGACTTTCCTCATCTGTGCAAGAAGGATGACTGAAAAGCTTTAAGAAACTTTCATGTGTGCACATGCTCACTAGCTTGCTAGCCCACGGTGGAGGCTTGGTATTCCTAAATCACTTCATTTTTGAGTGGAATGCTATTTGCTTGATCATCTGGGAACCTAAAATGTGACCTGTTCTTCAAGTCAGGACCATAAGAATAAGTGTATCCCATTATCTGCTCAGCCATGGTCATTGGTATTCAAACCACAGCACACAATCTCTGTAACACTGATCATTCTTGGTTCTACTAGGATGGCATTTTCTGATTTCCAAGTGATAACAAGTGTCTGATAAGTGTGTCAGCAGGTAGACAGACAGTGGAGCCATCTACCTGACACATGGAATCTTTTGGACAATATAAGGCATATGACCACTGAAATGTATTATTTTCAACAATGTATTGAGTTCTGATACTAAATGCAGGGGAACCTAAGACGAATACAGAACAGCCCTAGAGGCTTAGCCTTGTAGAGGTGTCCACAGCTCTAGAACAGGATTTCCCAAAGCATGTTCTTTATTCCTTTACCTTCTAAAGGCAGCGTGAAGTCAAAAAAAAAAAAAAAAGGATGGGAAGTGCTGGGCTCCAAAAAAACATGCTTCTTTCTCGGGGAACCTCTTTGACTTCCAGGAAACTGAGAATCTCCAAGAAAGAGGCACAGAACTCATTACACCTACAGCCTCTGACAGGATAGAGTCTGGTGATACCCGGGTGCAGTGCTGAGCTCTGGGGGCAGTGAGTCCTGTGATACTAAATTTGCATAATCCCAATAATGACAAGCCTCAGAAAGCCCTCCTCTATGATAACATCATCATCATCACTTAGGCTTTCTGAGCTTCAGGTGTCTATCCTCCAAATGAAAATAAGAACCTTTGACCCAGCCAGTTTTGTGGTTTCCATGAAGACTCAACAGGACAATCAATGCAAGCATACCTTGCAAATTCTACTTCAAGAATGCCCTTTATTTTACTCTTTGCAAAAAGCAATTTCACCTGCTGATGACCCCGCAGCTAGGACCTCAGATTCCAATGAAGGTACTAGAAGAGCTGACCTCAGAGAGCCCACCTCAGTTGTTTATTTCCAACTCTAGCAGAGGTACAAGAAAGAAAGGGATTTGCAACGATCATTAAGTCCTGGGACATTCAAGGAGGCTAAGGTTGGAAGTGGTGGTGAGACCAAACTCACACTCCTCGCTGAAGGGGCTGGGTCTTCCCATTCTGTGCAAAGGCTCATCTCAGGCAATCACAGCTCTAGATGGATCTCAGTCAGGTCTTTTTCCCTGAGCATCTCTTTGGAACCTGGCTTTCAGGTCATTAATTACGCACACTAACTCTGACCTCCCCCTGTGCCTGAAACCAGCATCCAGTACTCAATGACTCCAGAAGCATGAAGATAGGGAAACTTAATAGAAATGTACCGAAGTGCTAAATGGTTTATATTTTGGAGCCAGTTTAATTAGATATATTGTTGAATCTGTGGAGGCTAAATATACAAAAAGCAAAGTATTGGGATACCGTATCTCAAATGCATTTATGTTTTAAAAAAATTTCCTATGGAGGTCTGTGGTCTACACCACTGCCCAAGACAAGCCTTTACTCTCTTGAATGGGCCTCTCTGAATGCCCTTCTGATTTACGTATTTTGATTTGGAAGAAGAAGACTTTACGATTGAACTATTAAAAAAAAAGGATTTTTTTTTTTTTGTCTAAAGCATTGTTTAAATGTCATTTAGACAGAAGCAACTCTATCCTGTATATCGCCTATCTCATAACCTACAGCAGAAATATTGGTCAGGTCTTAATTCCAAAGATTAAAGTCTAGAAGCATCACTTAAGCAATGGTTTCATCCATTTACATTGTGAACCACAGACTTGGAAAAATTTTCTTCTTTGTTTGGCTGCTAATGAGATCCAAAATTTATATCTGTAGTATCTACGTGATAGACAGAACTGGTGCCAAGCTGCCTCCAACTTCATCCTAGTTTCCTATATGCATTTTTCCCTCCATTGCACTCCATTCCACTCCACTGAAAGTGTGTCACCCTAATTCATTTGTGAAGAAAGGAAAACTGAGTGGGAGAAAGAAAGACAGAAGCGGAGAAAGAGAGAAGGAAGTACAAGTTTTCTTGACCAAGAGTGCTGTGGTTAATTTCATGTCTAAATCAATTCAAAATTACTCAAGATTGAAAAGATAATGACATTTAAATATCTAAGAAAATTTTTTTGAGCAAAAGAAAAGATTTCTTATGGGAATTATTTTTTGTGATTGAAAACGAGGTAAAGGAAAACAAGCACCTAAGGAGTGACTCTCATTCATATGAGAATGTTTGACAGAAGTAGCTTATCAAAATGGTCAGCCACAGGAACATTTACAGCCCAGGGAGGCAAATAAGGCAGACTATTAACTCAGGAAATCTATTAAAGGCACAGGATCTTAAAATACTCCAGGCAATGAAACATTAACAGACTTGGGTGAACAGAAAGCTGGCCTCCACCTCCACAGCTTTCTCAAGACAAACACTTCTTAACAGACCACAAAACAGAAAACAGGAAAAAACTGCATCTAGAAAACAGAGGCAAAATTCAGTAGTCTAGTCATTCGGCAAAGATTACATTTCAAGGAGTTTAACTACACTTGGGGTAGCTAAAGGGCAATGTTTAAGCACCGCTACTGTCTAAAGCAATGAATAATCCCCATGTGGGCATGGAACATGTTTGAGATCCCGGTGTGTCAGAATCATGAACTTCAGAGGTGGGTGGGGCCTTCCAGACCATCCAAGCCTGAGCAGGAGTGGTCTGCTGGCCTGCATCAAGAAGGCTTTCTCTCCAGGTGACCAGGAAGAACACAATGATGGAGAAGCGATGCTTGTCAGAGGCAATAAGGACAGCAGTGGGCCACATGCCACTCATTTGCCATTCCACTTCTGGTTCAGTCCCCTCCTGTGACAGAGGAGGGAATTAACATATGCAGAGATGGGATGTGATAGAAGTCGCACAGGTCCCCTGGGTCCCAGTTCAGTTTCCTTCCGATAGTCCTTGCCCCAGCCAGGTCAAACACTTTTGTCTTTCCTCTAGATTTCACAAAACCTTCTATGAAAAGGGTGGCCTGTAATGAGGCAATGGAGTTGCCAGTCTGAATCACTTTCTATAACATGCAGGGCCTGAGCAGCATCTGGGTCATTTTCCAAAAGGTTGTTAGGTAATTTTTGGAATTTGGGTCTCAGAAAATTAATGCCCTACGTGGCTAACCAAAGAGACAAAAACAAGAACAAACAAACAAAACCCACCAAGATCATCAAGTAAGAAATATTTGACTTACAGCCCTTTCAGTGAAAACCATATTTTCCTGGAATAATGATGTGTTAAAGGGAAAATGCTGAAGTTCAGAAATGCAATTGAGGGGCCGGAACCCCCACTACTCTCTATATTTTGTCCCCTAGACTAGGGATCATCCCTAACTTTAGGATGCTGTGGGTGGCTGGCATCCCTGGCTGGAATAAGGCCCTTAGAACACTCTTCTCACTTTTCTTTTCATCTCTCCAGATGTTTTCTGGCCAGGGCCTCCTTGCCAAGCTGGACTGTGTAAGGCTGGGGAAAGGAAAAGCAGTCCTCCAGGGAATTCTCCACCTAACCAAGCCCACAGCCATGGTCACGTTGAAGGCTCTTTCCTATTAACAGCAACTACCTAAACGTATCCTCCTCCTAAGCCATTCCCTTTACAATTCTTTCCTCTTAGACCAGGAGCAGGCAAACTATGTCCACAAACCAAACTGGACCTCTGCCTGTTTTTCGCATTAAATTTTATCGGCAGAGCCAGGCATGTTCATTACTCACTGTCCACGGCTGCTATTGTGCTACAAGGGCAGAGCTGAGTAGCTTCAGCACGGATGGCATAGCCCCAAAAGCCAACATATGTACAATCTGGCCCTTTACAAAAGTGTTTGCAAACTTCTGCATTAGACCATTAGAAAGGATGAATCTTTAGGTACGAAGTCTGAAGTGACTTCTCTGCATATTAAAGGGGAATCTTTGGGTAGGTTCTTCACCATGTTTAAAGAGAGGCTTCCAGGGTGAGAAACCTACACAGGTACTATCGTACAGAGACCTAGCAATCACGTTTAAAAATAAATGAGAAAGAGCAGCACACCACCAAAAAGAGATACATAAAAGGCATTAGTAAGAGGAGTAGTTACCTACTATTGCTACCTATTATTTTCTTCAATGAACAGAATGAATTTGAAATTTAGAACAACCAGGAAAGTATCACAGGGATGAAAGGACCCTCACTAAAAGGTGGAGAGGGAAGAAGTCTCTGGGCACTCAGAAATGGGTTCAAATTCAAAGGCATTTGGCTGATTATGGTACTGGCTGAAGGGACACAGTAAAGTTTAGGAAAGTATAATATAGGGAAAATGTTTAGAATACTGCAGATAAGCCATGACCATTTTGCATAAACTGAAAAAGAGTAAATTCCAAAAGCTTATCATTAAAAGGCCAAAATTTTAAACTCTGACGCAATCGTTAAGAAAAGAACAAGCACCTCAGCTGAAAAATGCACAAGTATTAAGAGTTGTCAGTGTTAAGAAACTGAAATAAACATGGTCAAAAAACAGGTGACAAAGTTCGACTTTCTGGTAATTAAAAAAAAACAAATAATAAAATAGCAACGAGATACTATGTTTTGTCTACTGGCATGGCAAACTTTTGCAGAGACACACAAGGCTCGCAAGAGGCAGAAAATCAGGCCGTCACATCCATACGGAAATGCAAAGTGGTGTAGACTTTTTGCTGGGCACCTTGGTAAGCCTTCAAATATGTATAAGGTATAATCAGCAATTCCACTTCTAGGAATTCAAACTTAGGAAATAACTCTGAATAGGGACTTTCATCACAGCATTATTAATAACAACAGAAACTTCATATAATCTAAATGAATAGCTTTCACAGTATGGTTACAAATGCTTGTACCACAGAATATATTCAGCCATTAAGATAGCATAAGTTTACGAAATAGATGGATATCAGTAACGTAAACAAAATACACATGTATATATTACTGCATTTATAATTGTAACTGTATTAGTTAGACACTGTATTAAGTATTAGATGTTTTCTTAGATCTTGGCAACTCTAATAAGGACGAATAATAATAATGATAAGGATAGCTAATATTTATTAAGAACTTCCTTTATACCAGGCACTTTGCCAACCATCTTATATATAGATTATGTCATTAAATTCTGACACTATTGTATGAGGTAGAAACTATTATTAATGTCATTTTATAAAGGAGGAATAGAAACCATAAAAACTTGCCCAGGGTTATATAGAAAGTGCAGGGTACAGCCAGGGTATGAATTCACAAAGCAAGTCACTGAAAGGCCTGTATTCTTAACCACTATACTATACTCTTAAGGTACTATAATTTCTTCCTGGGATGCATGGAAGAACAAAGTTATGGATAGGCAGGAAGATGAATAGACCGCATACACAGAAGGGTGGATGAATGGATGGATGAATGAGTAGATGGTGGGTTGAAGAATGGATGGATGGGTATAAAGATGGCTGGATGGATGGAAAGGTAAATGGATAGACGAAGAGACAGAAGGGTGAACAGATGGAAAGATGGATAAATAGTAAAGAAACAAAAGCATAAAACTAGTTAATTCTTAGTGGTTATTTTAGGGTTTTATTTCCTCCTTTTTGCTTTTTCTAGAATAACCAAATTTTCTACACTATAGTCCTTCTGTAACCAGACTACAGAAATACATTTTATATTAAAAATAAATTATAATGCAAAGCAAAACACTAGCGTTCAAAATGTCATGATCTTTGTATTTATCTTTTGCAAAAAGATGATTTAGTTCTAGGTTGAACAAGAGCTGAACGACATTCCACTTTTACTACTATATATAGTTCCAGAAGAAAAAATTTCAACATACAGCCAAAATACAAAGCAGCCTCTTGAATATCACCCAAGAATCTGCGGGTAAATCCAGCCAACCAAGAGAAAATGTGCAAATGGGATTTTCTCCCTAAAAGAGAGAGCTTTAGTCTAAAGCCATAGTTGGCTAAAAAATAAGGATGTGAAGGAACGTTCTTCTTTTTCACAAGCTTAGATCTTACATTGCAAGTTGATGATTGGAGGAAAAATAGCATGGCTACTGAAGTATTCAAAGGACTTGCATCCAAAAATTGGACAAGGCTGAACACTCTGAGAAAACAAAGTGGCCTAACTCTTGTTGGCTGAGAAAAACTTGGAGACATGCTTTAAGTCTTAGCTGTTGCTAGTCCAGTTGTGTAACAGAGGAATCAGGGCAGTCAGAGTTTAAATTGAACACCTTTATTTCAGCGATGACATTTCTGAGCAAATACTCTATTAGCGTTAACTTCAGGTGAGTCAAACGCTATGACAGGGCCATGGGAAAGAGATTCCTCCTCACTTCCCTGCCCTGTCCCCTGTCCCCTGGGCCACATAATACGCCTCTAAGGACTTGAAAATTATAGGCACCAGGTTGTTGCTATTAGCTAAATAACTTGCTTCGTCTGCTGCATAGACAACGGAGGGAGCCTCATTTTGTAACCTGTCAGAGCTCCTTGTTATAAGAGCTGAATCCAGTTCGCTCTCCTGACACCCAGCCCCAGGGAGCCTCCCTGTTTCCACAGCACGCCTCTGCTGGCTGCCAAATCCATCTCATACCCGCAGATTTCCTTCCCCCAGGACTGAAGGCTCTTAAAAGTGGTTTCTACTTTAAAAGTCTGTCAGCTGCAAAAATACATCTGCATTATGTTGGAAAGAAAGAGGGAAAAGGAAATAAGTTTAACATGTGTGCACATAGGAATTCAATCAACAATGTTTGTATTTAGTTATTTAACACTTCAGCTATACTTTACTAGTAGTCAGACGTCGTTCTAACACTTTTATTTATGGTAATTTTGTAATACACCCCCCCAAAACCCATGAAGTGGGCATTAAAATTACGCCTATTTTACAGATAAGAAAACTGAGGCCCCAGGATGTTAAATAATTGGCCCAAGATCAGACAGTAAATTGAAGAGTCACGATTTGGACCCAAACAGCTGGGCTCCAGCAGTGAGCTCATTAGCCACAGGCTGGGTCCTTTAAGCCCAAGGCTGTCCCATGCACAGCACAAGGACACAGATGACCAGCATGATGGGTGTCCCTTCTTAATTCTCTACAGACAACAGAATGTATAGTAGAGGCTGCCCCATCCCAGGCATGCTCTTTCTTAATCCTCACAGAGGCCCTGTGAGCACAGTGTATGTTTATATGTCCCCCCTCATAGAGATAAGGAACTGAAATTTAGACTAAACATTGTGCCAAGGTCCTAGGAAGCTGCAATGTCCAGACTAACAGGTGACAAAGCATAGGCTTGATATCAGCGTTTCTCAGAGTGCTCCTTATACCATCTGCATCAAAATCATCTGAGATATTTGACAAAACGCATATTCCTGGGTTCCACCCCAAGCATCCTCAGTCTAAACCACTGATCATGAGGCCAGGCGTCTGGCATTTTGTGCAAGCCCCCTTACCCCACACCATGTGATTCTGATATAAACTCGAGTATGAGAACTTTATCTACATAGTATTGCTGGCCCTTTCTCCTCCTACTAAATACAACTGCACTGAATAGTGATGATAAGGATAATACTTAAAGTGAAATAATACAGAAAGAAGTTCACATACAATGGCACAGATCATGAGGCGACATTCCCTGCTTTTATTTCATACAGTTGCTTAGTAGGTCATATATTCTAGTATGAAACTGGCACGGCTTTTAAGCCCTCTCATTTCTTATCCCTTCTCCTCTGCTCTCTGGATTTAATGGTGTGAAACCCCATTGTCATAGCCTCGGGTGATAGCATTCTATAAAATCCTGTCTCTCCAACCCATAGAAGGTGATAATAAAATCTAGATAATTGAAATTAGTGAACTCTCTCATAGGACAGATGTCCTCAGACCTCTACACGTTAGCCGAATGGTCCAGGATTTATTGAATCTTTGCAGTAAGCTGATACATGTTTCCTTCATTTCAACAGTTCCACTTGAAAAAAAAAAATCAAAATATGGGAGTTCCCGTTGTGGCACAGCAGAAACTAATCCGACTAGTATCTGTGAGGATACAGGTTCGATCCCTGGCCTTGCTCAGTGGGTTAAGGATCCGCTGTTGCCGTGAGCTGTGGTATAGGTTGCAGACGTGGCTCGGATCCCACATTGCTGTGGCTGTGGTATAGGCCAGCTGATTCTACCCCTAGCCTGGGAACCTCCATATGCCATGGGGGCGTCCCTAAAAAGCAAAAAAAAAAAAAAAAAATTATTTTTCTTCCTAACATCCTAAGAAGGAGAGCAGGCATTAATGAGAGAAAGAACAGAAAACAAATTGGTTTGGTCAAAATCCAAAGAAGAGTATGAATAATTTTTTAAAATTAAAGACAAGATTTTATATGCCCTTTAGGTTTCCTTTTTTCAAAAAGGAAGGAAGCAAGGGAGGGAAGGAAAAGGAGAAGGACGGAAGCGGGAGGAAAGAAGCCAAAGAAAATAAAATCCACCCTTAGTCCCTCCACTGCTCTCTCCAGCATAGTAAAGACCTCTGACCCTCCAGCTTCCCGCTGCAGAAGTGACCACTGTCCATGACTGGCCAGCTTTGCCTGACACTCTCACGAGTCTGAGACAGACGGCATGGATTTGATCCGTGTGACCTTAGGAAATAAGTGACTCTTCATGCCTAGTCCCCATGTTTGGGGCGATATTACCATCCACCTCCTCCTAGGAGGCTATGAGGATTCATGACATGGCACCTGGGGCACTGCCCAGCCCTTATAACATTCTACCAGTAAAGATTAACACTTAGTAAGTGGTTAATGTTTTTGTAACATTTGTGTACCTTAATTCACACTATGGCAGTAACTTACAAAAACAGAAGTGTAAACTGAATCATAATTTACATGCTCTAGAAATTTCTGCTATTTACTCTTTAAAGTTCCAATGTGAATTCTATGTAAAAAACAAAACAAACAAACAAACAAAAAAGCAACCGTGTGTGTATGTGTATCTATTCAGGTTTTTCTAAATCTAAGTTGCAGAACTAAAGGTATTTCTCTATATCTTTTCTCTATATCTAATTGTTAGAGGGATTTTTTTTAAGTTATATCTTTTTTGGTAAAATAAAAATAACATAGCCTTATTTTTAAAATATGGAGGAAAAACAAAAGGAAAGGAATGGAAGGAAGAAAGGGAGGGAGGAAGAAAAAAAAGGGAAGGAAGGAAGGAAGAAAAAAGACAAAAGAAAGTCAAAAAAGAAGGCAAATATTGTCTGCAATCTAACCACCCAGAAATCACCTCTGCTAATATTTTGACACGCTGTTTGCCAGCTTTCTATATCTTATTAATGTATATGATGTTACATTTGTGAAGAAAATGACAAAACATCAATCCAGAATGTCTATCTAGAAAATTACACACACTGGGAAGACATTCTGGAATCTGCTTTTCAAAGATGTCAGTCACCATTATGGTAAAATAGAAGTTACACAATAATGAGATTTAAACTGGAAACCTAACAAAATGCTGTCCTATTTATGTTTTATAGCAATCTTCCTTTGTCCTGTTTATGTTTTATAGAAATCTTCTTTAAAAATGGAGCACAATTAATTACCTTGCACTTCTCCTGAGTCTGTTGTGAGGAAAATACACCTTAGAGTCGACACCCCTGCAAAAATGCAACAGGGAAAAAAGGGCAGAGGTAAGATCTATAGATGTGCGACTTTTTGTAGTTCAGTGATACCTCTATGTCCCCATATGCTCCAGCTCCTCCTAGGTCTGATGTGCTGCAGAGGCAAACAATGCTTGTTGGTTATTTTTCCTTGCCTGTAATTAGTCATTTCTTGTCTTCAAAACACATCAAGTGATAGCTAGTAATGTTAATGATAGCACTGCTTATGACAATACCAGCAAACATTTAGTGTGTGTTTCTCACTGTGGTCTGCACTTTAGTGCATTGTTCCATTTAATCTTCACTAGATAAATAGGAAACGGGTACAATTAGTGTGTTCAATTTACAGACTGAAAACCAAGGCTGAGAGAAGGTAGGTTACTTGCCTGTGGTCAGAGCCTGCCTGGTGGACTCGGCAATGACAGGCTGGCTGTGCTGCCTCTCTAAGAGGGCCCCTCCCAAACAGGCAATGCCAGTGGTGAGAGGAGACTCAACTGTGGACACAGAGGATAATGAACAAATCTACAAGGTGAGGACTTCAGTACAGGAAATACATTTTGCTTCTCTTTTGCTCTCAAAAAAAAAAAAAAACACTTTGTTAAGAAAATAGTTACATGCTAAGCCCTCATGTACTCATTAGGCTACCAAAAAAAGAAAAAAATAGAAAAAAAGAAATATTTTGTAAGTAACATTTTATAAATAAGTCTAATATTAACGTTGAGGAATTTCCAGGGGGTTTCCTAGTAGGCTTTTAAAAAAATAAAGCAGTTAAAATCTAGTTGGTTTCATGGATGTATTATACTGCATTCTGCCTTTTAAAAAATTTAACATTCAATCGGAGCATTTTCCCATGTCTTTAAATATTTAAATATTTTTCAGAAACATTTTTTTTTCATAACTACATGATACCTGACCATATGAATGTACTGGAATTTATATAACAGTTCCATGAGTTGTTTCTGAATTTTCCCTATTATAAATTGTGCCCCAGGTAATAATATACTTGCACATAAAAACTTGCATAAATATATTTTTTAATTCTGAATGTTTACAATGTAAACTGGATCTTTAGAGCACACTTTCAACTGTGGTAAAGCAAAGCACACTACAGAAGAGCATGAATCGTCTACAGGTGACTTTATAACTCAATCAGCATTAGACATGACTAAGACTTCCTTTCTCTTTGGAGAAGTCTTCCTCAGGGTCAGCAATTGCTCTTCACAGAGAGTTCAGGGTGAATAGGTAGCAGCAAGGGGAGGAGTGTGTTAGTGGGGGTAGATTTTGTAAACATTTCCCAGAGCATCCAACCCCTCCTTTTCCTAGTGCAAAGATCAACTGAAATAACCCACCACACCTTGGAACAACACACGCCGTCAAAGCCAGAAGTCATTTCCATTTTCAAGTCCCTCATGAATTCTGCCTTCACTCTCACGAGTTTGGATGAATGACTTAAGAAAATTATTTTTATGGCCTCAGCATTCTATTATTGTATCCCTTTAGAAAATTCTAGGCTATCTTTATTTCATTAAAAAAAACACATTAAAATTGATATATTCATCTTTTGCTTGAAGACGCATTTCTATTTTTATACACTAAAATACATCTACTCTATAATACTTTATTTATGAGGGTAGCATCAGCTAAGAACTCACTACTACCTAAATTAGTACAAACCGCAGATGTCTGAGAAGTCACACAACATATAAACAGTCACGTATGAAAAGTTAACAAGAGGATACCCAACAGAATTACTGAAAGATGCTAAGTACATGGAATTACATATTTTTTTAATTTTTAAATTTTTTTGGATTTTGTTTTAAAACCAAGTACCTCTACAGCAGTTGGGGGTTGATCCAGGGCAGTGCCCTCGGGGTGGAGCTGGGCAGCCAAGGGAGTGCTACAGTCACAAGCCAGGTGCTTAGCTATGGTTCCACAGGTAGAGCAGTGAGAGAGCCTTCTCTCTCCTTAACCATCAGTGTGCCAGGTAACAATACTAGAAATGTGGGTGTCTGTCTCTAACTGCAACAGTGACTAATGGAAGCTAACTCAGTGGGTACCAGTTGGCATTTTCTTCCTAACTGTAGATGATGCTATAACACACCCGTCAGGTTCCTCTTCAGGCCTAAAGGATTTATTTTCCCAGCTTCTGGGGACAGCTTTCATCTATCAGCCCTCCATGGAATTGCCTTGGCTAAAGACTATCTTCTCCACTAAGGTCACATTCCTTCCTCATGGCCCACATCCAGTGACAGATCACCCTTGAGTTATAAAGGCCTGGCTCCCTCATCCCAACTCAGAACCACTCTGAAGAGCCATTCTGGCCTCAGAGTTCCTAGGGGACCACCTGAGCCATTAGTAAGACCATGTCAGAGCCCAGCTTCTCCTCTACGCAACCCTACTTCCAAAGATAACAAGCCCCAAAGCACTCTCTAATAAATTCCTACACACCAGTCTCTGCCTCTGAGTCAGCCTTGTGAAGACCCCAACTCATGACATCACCCACCCAAAATGCAGGGTTGGGTCCTCAAGCAAGATGTCTCAGAGGTGCAGACGGAAGTCTCAACAAACTCAAATGCTTTCATGTAAGTCTTGCATAAGCCCAGTCATCAAGTCAACCTTGGCCATGTGTCTTCTCCAAACATATGACACACGAATAAATAAAAAGAACAACAAAATACCAAAAACTGCTATTGGAAACAGTAAAGGCAACCACACACTCCATTTGAAAAAATCAACATAGACATGGGGAAATCTTCCCTAAAGAAGCACTGGCCATCCGAGGGTAATGCTTAAATGCTTTAAAAATGTGCTCACAGACTTCATCTCATTGGATTTTCATAGCCTGAGATGTTGGGAATTATTCCATCCGATTTTCAGCTGTGGAAGCTGAGGTTCTGAGTGTGAGCCCCCCTCACTTGAGGCCAGGAATTGTGTGTAAATCTGAGGGATGTCATAAAAGTGGAGTTGACCTTAATGCCAGTATTAATATTGAAGGGCTGATCTACTTATAAAACATAGTATCATATTGATATATAATAGAAAAGTTATTAATTCATAATTATAAGATGCTTTTCACTACAGCGAACATGACACGCTTGCTAATGGGCACTGTCGGCCATTGATTTAGGCTATTAGAGTAGCAGCTGGCCTTCTTCAATCAACCAAGCAAGTATTATCCATAACCAGGATGGACCTGGCAAAGGTCCCAAAACAAAGCAATTTGCTACTTTCCATTTCCCTAAATCCATCACCAAAATAATGGAGCAAACACTCCCATTCAAATCACTTTTATATATGCTCAGTCTGAACTAGATGACGGCCCTTGGCAGGCAAAATATTCAGTATCCATTTTAGTGTCATCGATATATGAAGCAATCAACCCAGCGGGGTACTATGTAAATGTAATAGCAAACATTGTAATAAACTAAAAACATTCAGACCCCTCAGCCAGGTACCAGCGCTAAGAGCCTGTTTTCGGGGTAACCTTGTAGGTAGCAAGAGAAAAAGGATATTGCATTGGAGTGATGCCCATCACAAAGTAGAAAATACTTGGAGTGACAGCACAAAATCTATATGTATTATGAGTATATACCATCTACTAGCAGAGCTCAAAGTGAGGTTTGAGAGCCCATTAGGAAATTTCATTAATTGGTATAAATCACTGCCTTGACTGAGCAATGTCTGTGTGTTAGCCTCAAATTTGTCTTCAGCATCACGCTGTATGCTTCGCTCTTAGAAAAAAAATGGAAGATCAGAGAAGTTAAATAACCTCCCCAGATGGCAGAGTTAGTACGGGTGAGAGCTGGCATTTAAATCCAAGCATTCAAACCCCAGAGCTTCGGGGTTTGCCTGCCACAGATACTATGAGGATCAGAGCTGGGATGGTAATAGGTAGGCATGGGCCGAGTTTGCTAAACTCCAGGCAATGGTTGCTCCTTTCCCCAGAATGGTGTAGAACTGGTGGGAGCTGACTACGGGGAGGAGGATTGTACCAGAAGTCTAGATCATGAATGTAGCTGGTGTCAGGATGGGAGGGGATGACATCAGCAAAGGGCAGAACCTGAGAAAATAGATCTTTGTGTCCTCAAAGAGGTTACCAGCTCAGGTAACACTGCAAATTTGTAAATACCCCTCCACACACACCGCCTTTCTTTTTTAACTGGCTCCACCCATGGCATATGGAAGTCCCCAGCCAAATCCTTTAACCCACTGTGCCATGCTGGGGATGGGACCTAAGCCTGTGCAGCAATACGAGCCACTGCACTTGGGTTAACCCACTGCACCACAGTGGGAACTCCCTATCTGTTGCCTTTTTAAAAATGCTCAGTAAAATCAGAACTGACTTGCCTTAAATGTCTCAATCTAAGATACTCAGATTATGTCTAGAAGGGCATAAATTCTGAAGATGGAGTCTTGGTACTTTGGAGTAGTTAAAGCAAAATTATTTGGCTTCTTGTGCTCCATTCAACAATAACTTCTAGAGGTCTGAATATTCCCTAAAGGCTGCCTGTGTCACCAACTCCCCACCAGTGGCCAGCACTGATCCCTCCACTTCCATCCAAACCTGCCTGGGCCCTGACAACATTGTGAGCAAGTCAGTAATCTGTCAGAAGCCCCAGCGCACAGGAGAGCTTCCAGAATCCAGCCCTCTGCTCTCGGTTCTGGGTGGTTATAGAACAGCTCCCTGCCTTCTACTCAGCCTGGGTTTGTGCCTCTAGTAACAGGGACTATGGTATGGAAATTTACCTGCTTGCCCTTCCTTTCAGATTCTACTAGCTGACCTTCCCATTCTTTTGCCAGAGGCATCTGCTGCCTTAAGGAGGATTAGGATGTTGGATCAGAAAGGAAAAGGCAATGAAAGATTCAATATTCAGCCTGAAGACTTTAGTGAAACAAAAGTCTTGAAAGCCAGGCTTTACTGAAAAAGAAAAGGGAATTCCACTTGCAAACATTTTACTGTAAGCCTTAGGTAGAGCTAACTCAAGATTTCCTGAGACCTTTTCAGCCTGGGTGAATCAAACAAGGGACTCTGCTGGACACATATGAGACAGGGAGGTTTTCTGACCCTCACAAAGTCTGGCTTTCTTCAGAAAGTCCACGGCCTTTACGTACAGAGCTTTGTATTTTTCAGGTGTGTGTATTTCCAAGCATTTTACTCCATCTTATTTCCTGTGAGTTTAGCAGAATGAGAAAGAATAAAAAAGAAAAATACTTCTCCTCAAGAAGAAAAGCAAGGTTTGAGTCTTGCAGGCTCATGTCTTTCAAGCCTCCAGTGAGACTGGAAAGGTGGCTTACTTTTGCATGCTGAAGCTGCTGGAAGTTTCTAAAAAAAAAAAAATGGATGGGACAGAGGTGGGTGAAGCTCTATAGCTTCAGGAGGATTGACTGAGGTGAGCTCTCTTTGGACTGGGAAGGGGTAGGCCAAGGTATGTCAGTAGGCCTTCTAAAATATTCCCTGTGCATTTTCACATTTTATAGGTCTGGAAGCACTACAGTTTAAAAAAAAAAAAAAGACACAGCATTTCCTAAATGTTAACTTCAAAATATTTTCCCCCATTGTGCAGTCCTATTACAATTTTGTAGAACAGTGGCCTTGTTACGGCAGGCAAATAGCTAGGTAGGAGCAGAGAAACATGGGCCTGGGGTGGGCAGGGGGTGGGGGGGGGAGGAGAGACCACTGCCCAGGTGGCAGGAAATCAGGCGGGGTGGGGGTGGGGGGCGGGTCCACGGTCAGACAAAGAAAAGCAGGATCCTCCAGAATGACCGGAAATCACACATTTTTATGGTGATAAGTGTCCTGGAGGCAGACAAAGAAAGGTAAGACATGAATCTTCAGCATCCAAAGATAACCCCTTGCTTATTATGCCCTCATTACAATAAAATTATCCTTGCACATAAGAAGTTTCCATCATAGACCAAGGCCATGACACTTTCAATCAAGGCTAAAATAAGGATAAAAATCCCTCTTCGCTTGGGGAAGGAGGAGCTGGAATAAAAATCAGAGAATACAACCCCAAGCCCCTCCGTGAATATCCTGCCCAAAGAAATGCAGGGCAGCTGCTCACCTGCCCGCTCACTTGCCTGCCAGCCTCCCCTCTGGAGGCTTATTTCTCACTTAAATAAATCCTCACTTTACTTTCTCAATTTCTCATTTCTGAATTACTTCTGCAACAAGACAAAGAATCTTTCTGTGGGAACAGCCCAAAGACAGAAGTTTGGGAAATGCTGACTTAGAACAAATACAAACTACTGTGCACTGAGAAGTGAGGCTCTCCGCTCAACATGGCTTAGCTATTAAGACTAAGATCTGAGACCATCTGTGCCAGCCTAAGTGCTGAAAAACCCTTTGCCCAAGTAAGACCCTAAACCAATGAAAACAAAACAAAAAACCCAAAACAAAACAAACAAAAAACCCCACCAAACTTCACTATTATGAAAACCAATTTGCCCGAGGGAATGAGAAACGAAACCTAAGGCAATTGAAACTTAACGCTCCCTTCTCGCTTCTGTAACATCGCTTGCTTGCTAAATATCAGTTGTGACAGTGTTTCGCAACAAAGGGTCAATAAAACCAGCCAAGACATAACAGGCTACCATTTAGGAAATTGTCCATCCCCCCCAGGTCTGCAACTTTCAAAAGTCCCGCGCGCGCCAATTATAGCCAGTCACTAACCGCCACATCTGCTTCTGTAAACCTGCTTGCTTGCTGAATATCGATCGCGCGATCCCAGGCCAACCATATAGCAGACGGTGTCCCAATTCAAATATCAGCCAATCGGCGTCCCTCTCCTTTGAAAACCTCCCCTAAGCCCCGGACTTGTTTGTGTGTGCCCATAAAAACCCTGTACTCGCTGCAGTCGGGACCTCTTTGCGTCACCGATAATGAGTGCGCAGGGGTCCAGGTTCGAACCTGCAATAAAGGACCCTTGCCGTTTTGGCTTTGACTTTTGACTCTGGTGTGCTCGTTGTGAGGGGGTCTCGCAACCGCGGGCATTACAGGAACAGCCAGCCACCTGGACAAATAGCTCATTTATCAAAACAAAACAAAACAAAAAAACTTACTTATAAGACTTACTTCAAGATTTACCTAAAGACCTTGACTGGTGTGACATGAACTTTACCCACTGCCAGTGCCCTGTTTGAAATCACAAGAACCTGGTTTCTCCCTCAAACCCCACAAATACCCATTCTGACATCCACCTTCTGAAACATTGCTAAGATTCTGTCAAGGTGATATTCCATGTGAAAGAGCTTTAATAAATGTAGCTTTGCTTTATTAACACAAGTTGTCTGGGTATGTTTTGGGAAACTGTACTGTGAGCTGTTTGGCCACCTGACTAGAAACCTACTCAATCTAGCTTTTTTAAAGTTTACATTTTCTCCTTGTTTTTATTTTCAGTTCTTACAGTAAAAATGCTTAATATATTGTTAAGATTGTTCAAGCCTTGAAAGTAAGACAAAATTATATGTGCTGGGGAGAGACGCTCTTTCAATGTCACATATAAACTCTGCTTAATAAATCCATCAAGAATTATTTAATTGCCATTTGCATCAACATGGATCAGCTAAAGATTATCACACTAAGAGAAATAAATCAGAAAGAGAAAGACAAATACCATATAATATCACTTATATATGAAATCTAAAATATGACACAAATGAACCTATCTACAAAATGGGAACAGACTCACAGACATAAAAAAACAGACCTGTGCTTGCCCAGGGGGGAAAGGGGAGGGAGTGGGATGGACTGGGAGTTTAGGGTTGGTAGATGCAAACTATTGCATTTAGAATGATAAGCAATGAGGTCCTACTGCAGAGCACAGGTAACTATAACCAGGCTCCTGGGATAGATCATGATGGAAGATAATATAAGGAAGGGAATGGACATCGTGAACTGAAGTTTGGCACCTGCCTTCAGCCTCTGCATGGATTAAATCATGAACTACTGCAAACTGCCTAACCGCAACACCCCCTGAGCAGAGCTCAGGGTGAAAATCAGGAGTAAAGCACTCCATTCACTGGGAAAACTGAAAAAAAGAGGTCTTCAGGTAGATACTTTTAGGAGAAGATTTTATGTGCCCAACTCTTGGTATCTCCTCATATCTAGAAAAAACACTAAAATCCTTCATGGTGATGTCTGCTCCTTGTGACTAGCAGTGACCTTCAGGAGATCTGCAACAAACTTTTGTAAAATGGGTGCATGCTGCAAGCACCTCCCCCCCTCCTTTATCATATCCTGATAGTCCCCCTTTCCTCTTTGGGGAGGCATTTCAGAGCTATCTGAAATACAGCACCAGGGCTGTGGTTTAAGGATTAAACAAAGAATGTCACAGTCCTCCGTGAATGCAGTCACCTCCCATGGGGAGAGCTGGTGAGTCTTGCAGGCTGTGAAAACGCAGGACAGTGGCCCTGATACCACATGGAGGTGCATATCAAAGGAATGATTTCAATGAGCCCAGGCCTCTTTTGTTCTTGCTACCTGCCCTTTGTTGCAGAAACTCCAGTATATTCTAGCTCCTCCCCCACCTCCTGGGAGTGGTTTCTCAGGGTTACTTGAGATGCTGTCTCCTGGGCTTAAGTCCTACTTTTGCCCTAAACAAAACTTAACTCTCAACTTTCAGGTTGTGCATTTTTTTTTTAAAGTCGACAATATATGTATGACTGGGTCACTTTGCTGTACAGCGAAAATTGGCACAATACTGTAAATCAACTATATTTTTTTATTTAAATGATTTTTGTAATTATCTAGGAAAATGTAATTTTTCACCTCATAATGTATTACTCATTAGAGGTTGCATATTCAGTGAAATTACATGTTAATGTGTAGATTTCTGTACAGTAGAGACACTGTAACCTAGCTCGGGCCCTGTGGGACTCCTGAGCACACAAGCCTGCGTCCTCCACTTCTTGTTTTTAGGAAATAAGCTTCAGCCTCCATGACCTCCCCTGAGTGCCAAAGGGCAGCTGCTCATCAGCGAAGGGAGGGGATGCAGAGACCAGGGAGGAGGAGTCAAGGGACAACAGTGCAGCCTTGGGGCAGGTCCTGGTTCCTCCTCAAGGAATATACATAACAATATCTTTGAGCCTTTCTGCAGAACTAAAACCCCCAACAAATGGAAGAACTACCTGATGAAGCGTTCTTCATTCCAGGAAGAAGAACAACCAGACCCAGTCCTGAGGCCACTGAACACCAGCTTTGAAAGACAATGCCAGCTTGTCTCTACCCTTGATGCTTATCTGTAGCCCTATTTTCCATTCCCCAAACTATAAAACCACCTCCTAATCTCTTCCAGGGTGGGCACAGTCTCTAAGGTATTAGACTGCTGTGCCCACCCTGTGGTCGCCTTTGCTTGGCAAAGCAATAAAGCTATCTTTTTCTCCTTCACCCAAAACTCTATCTCCACATTTGTATTCGGCACCTGTGGACAGAGACTGAGTTTCAGAAACAACACGAATGCTGTTCAGTAGAAAGGACAACCCCCAAGGTTATTAGTTACTTTCCCTGTAGGATATTAAACAGATTTGTTTGTAAGCTAGCAGATTTATTCTAATATTTCTTTATTAGTAAGTCACCTACAAATACCCAGCCCTCCTAATATTCTTTGAGTCAGGCTTACTGTCTTACTGGTTTGCTTTTTAATTGATGAATTTGGATCTGTCTTCACTTTATATTTCTACATGACATATTTTTTAACTTACTGAAAAACTTATTTTGACAGTTTTTGTTAGTTTTACAAAAGCATTAGTCTGGAATACATTGAAATAAAATAAAATGAAACAAAAACTGGTCTTTCACTATAAAAAGTTTAAAAAGCACTGTCTTAACTCCCTCTGAGTTCCCTCTGCTGAAATCTTGGAGCTTCCCTAGTTTCTGTTCTTCCTGAGGCCTCATCATTCAGGTCTTTGGATGAACCTGTGAGTCACATGATTTTCTTCTGTTAAAATTCTTTTAAGTCTTGAGTTGGTTAGGGTTTATCATAACTAATAGTTACTAAACTGTAATTGCAGCTGACAAAATTTAAGAGAAAACAATCTAACCTCTCCATGGGCACAACGCATTCATACCCATCATAAAAATGTACCTGATCAAAAATGCACATGATGAGAGCAAAAAGTGTGAACTGAGCTATCCCAAAAGCAAATCAGGCAACTTTGGAAATAAAACTCTTTTTATGTACATCTCTAACTTAGATCTCAAGCACTCTAGAACTCCCTTGACTTTACTCCAAAATAAACAAACCCAGAGTTCCCATCATGGCTCAATGGTTAACGAATCTGACTAGGAATTATGAGGTTGCGGGTTCGATCCCTGGCCTCGCTCAGTGGGTAAAGGATCTGGCGCTGCCGTGAGCTGTAGTGTAGGCCCCAGACGCAGCTCGGATCCTGCGTTGCTGTGACAGTGATGTAGGCCGGTTGCTACAGCTCCTATTAGACCCCTAGCCTGGGAACCTGCATATGCTGCGGGTAAGATCCTAGAAAAGACAAAAAAAAAAAAAAACCCAAAGCTTAATTAGAGCTGCTGTGCACCAGACTCCACGTCTCTACTTAGGAGGTGTGGCTTCTCCATCCCTCTTGAGTACATCCAAGGGCCTGGTTCTAGCCTATGCTCTCCCTGACCCTTCGGATTGTGAGAATGACACCTGAGCCACACCCCCACGGGCATCTAGACAATCCTGGTTGCCTGCCAGTTTCAGTTTCCTTCTTCAATGCCTAGAATTTGATGCTCAATCCCTTTGCTAGCCTGATTTATCCCCACTCACCCTCGCTTCCTGTTTCGAATTCAACAAACTTTTTCACTGAAAAATGCAGTGCTAACCATACTCCTTGGAGGTTTTGACTCATATTCTGAACTGTTTTTCAAGCACTAATTATCTCTTTCATGTTATTCAGAATCAGTGTTTCCTCATTTGGAATACCCCCTGCCTCCACAGAATTTAATGTGTGTGTGTATATATATATGTGTATATATGTATATATATATATATATATACACACACATATATATATATGAAAATTAAGACCAATTTTAGCTAAAAATAGATCCTCTGGGAGGTCTCCATAATCAGCTGGCTTGAACACTTAAGAGGAAGCCGGATGGCTGACAACTGTGTGAGCTTCACATGGGGATGAAATAAGCTGGTGCAGTGGTTGGACCCTTTTCAGGGGTGTCCTGCCAAGACATCATTTACCAAGGTGTTGACAAGCAGGCGCAGGGTAGCTGGGACCTAAAGGCTGGTCCATCAACACACTCTGCTGCCCTGGGAAGCAGCTGGGATGGAGAGAGGCCACCTGAATGTTTCAGCAGAATTGAGGTTTCCAGTTTTTCAAGGGAATGTTCTCCTAAGGAGGGACACTTGCAATCTGGAGTTCTAGGAGACTCCACATACCAAAAGTGTCCTTGTAACTCATTTGGCAGCAAAATCCAACCTGAACATACATCGTGGTATTTGTGGTCTTTATTCATCCTGCTTAGGGTAAATAACCATATGTGTTATTGTAAAAATATCTGTTTTATTACGGGGTACTGCCCCAGATCCGCCTGGTGGAGTACATAATATACAGCTTATGCACTTTAATAGCATTTTTCTCAATTCCAAAACACATCTGGATCTAAGTTTGAGAAGAATCACTTCTTGAATGCTTTTCAAGGAACAACTTTTTAATTTTTACCCTAAAGAGACCAAACATGAGGAAGCAGAATGTGTGTATTGAGAGGAGGTAGAGGGTAGCAGATGCTCTCATAATACAAAAATTCCAAAAAGGGAGACTTAGAGGAAGTAAGAAAAACATGTGTCCTACTTCAGAGGAGTCAAGCTTTTTTGAAAATTTCCCATACCACCTTTGGCAGAAATTGGTGCTGCCCATTCTAACAGTATCATTCTGCAGACATTCCCTTCCTTGTTTAATTCTTTTGGGTAATAAAATCAACCAGACTTTAAATAGAGCTTCCATGTGGCAGTCAGTGTCCTAACACTTTTGCACATGTTGTCTTAATTAATTAATCCTCAAAACACTACCTCCATTTAACAAAGGGAGAAACTGAGGAACTGAGTGACTAGAAATATCACCATTTTGCAAGTGATGGAGGCAAGGGGTCAAACTCAGGAGTCCACACCCGGTCAGGTTCTCAAGGCACCCTGGCCTGTTCTCAAAGGAAAGGACTGTAGCATTTCTGTGGGAGTAAACTGGATAGAGCTTTTCTTGTGGAGAGAACTTCCAGAGTTCTGGAGATCAGAGCTCCTTTTACACCACTGACACTTCTTTTGAGATATTGGAACTTTTTTTTTAAATTTTCACTTTTTAAAGTTTTATTGAAATATATTCAGTTTGCAATGTGATAATTTCTGCTGTACAACAAAGCGATTCCATTATACATGTACACACATCCATTCTTTTACAGATTTTTTTCCCATATAGATTATCACAAAATATTGGGTAGAGTTCCCTGTGCAGGTCCTTGTTAGGCAGTCATTCCATATACTGTAGTGCACATATGCCAGTCCCAAATGCCCAGGCCATCCCTCCCACCTGACGTGTCCCCTTCATTAATCATTAGTGTGTTTTCAAAGTTTATGAGTCTGTTTCTATTCTGAAAATAAGCTCATTTGTAGCCTTTTTAAAAGATTCCACATATATGTGATATCATGATGTTTGCCTTTCATTGTCTAACTTCACTTAATATGATAATCTCTAAGTCCATCCATTTTGCTACAAATGGTATCATTTCATTCCTTTTTTATGGCTGAGTAATATTCCACTGTATATAAGTACCACATCTTCTTTATCCATTCCTCTGTTGATGGACATTTAGATTGTTTCCATGTCTTGGCTATTGTTAATAGTGTTGCAGTGAAAATTGAGGTACATGTATCTTTTTGAATTATAGTTTTCTCCAGACCAATGCCCAGGAGTAGGATTGCTGAATCATATGGTAGACCTACCATGTGATATATTGGATCATTAAAGCAACCTTCAAGACCGCATCATTAAAGTGAGACTTATAATACTATCTTACAGGACAGTTGATTTGATTAAATGGATAAAATAGTAGCTCCTATCCTCAATCAGAGTATCTCAAAACACCTGTTCTCATCTTAGGGCTTTGACATTGTCTGATCCTGCTGCCTAAAAGTTTACCAACCCACTCTCCATCTCACTGGTCCTTTCTCCTAGCTCAAAATCTTGGCTTCCCAGAGAAAACTTCCTGGGCCACCCATTCTACAGAAGCCACCCAGAAATCTCTATCATACAACCTAGTCTTATTTCCTTCAGAGTACTTATCATCAGCTTTTCACGTACAGAGTTTCTGTTTTCTTACGTGCTGTCATTATCTTTCCCTAAAAATGAAAGCTCTAACAGAGAAGGTATGGCATATTTTTTTCATGTGGCTCAAAGTTGTATCCTTGTACCTAGTACAAGGTCTAGCATAAGGGATATTACCATTCTGTGATTTTTAAATAATTGACCAAACAAATGGCAGGGACTCAGGGTATGTCATTTCCTCCCCTATCTCCAGAAGAAGAATGTGAATTGTGTCAAAAACAAAAGGTTCCTGGGGATATTTTTACTGGCAAGTATTTGCACCTCTTGCCCTTTTGCTTTCAAGCCAACAAAAATTTCCATGAAAATTAAGATGAAAAGGACAGACAGAGGGCACTACGATTATTAGAATGTGTGTGGATTTGATCCGTTACAGGATAACAAGATCTTCTGCCTTCTCAAACTGCCCAAAGCCATGCTTAATCTTGCCCAATTTATGTTTTGATGTCATACTCATTAAAGCAGCCCAATTCATATGGTTCTAATATCTCAAATTAGGAGCTGTTCCTGTAACAGCTGTATGTTCCTGTATTCTTTATTCCTTGAAGAAAGACAGAAATAAAAGTGATTTATACCAGCTCCAGACCCGCGTGAGTGAAGATACTCAACAGGTTGGAGAGTGAGGCCAGATGGCAGCACTTAGAATTCGACTGTCTTAATTAAGCAATCTGCTCACCAGCATCACCAGTGAGAAACCTGGCGTGAAGGCTGTCCTCATCCTCTGCCACCTAAGAGATATTTCCAATCTGCCTGTATGTTGGGTTCTAAAAAATCTCATGCAGGGAGCACAGCCTGCAGTCATAGAACGTTAGTACAGAGAGGGGTCTCAGTGGTAGAGTAAAACACCCTCATGGTGGACTCTCTTGCTTTTGCCAGCCCAGTATCTCTCCTTTCCTTCAGGAAACAGCAGCTGTATTTCCCCAGACCTGGCCAATATGGATAGCAAGTCTTCCTGGACACCTCGATTGGTTCAGGGATAGGCACATGACACAAGTTGCACCTGGAGAGTGAGCTATGAGGTGTTTGCTGAAACACCTGGAAAAGAGATGCTCTGGGTCGTACAGCTGGAAGAATAAAAGGGTGGATCTTTTGGCGGCTATGCTGGAGGGAACCCCTCTGAGAGTCAGGGCTACTAAAATTATATACAGCAGAGCGGAGGAATGAAGGGTGGTACATGACATCGTTAGAGCATCTAAAGCCCTCTCTTCCAAAAGCCAGTTTAAACCTAAAACTTTCAATCATGTGAGCTGATAATTCTATACAGTTTCGTTAAAGCCAGTTGGAATTGGATTAATTTGTATTACAACCAAATTAGCCTTAATATACCCTCACTCTACAAATAGAGAAATAGAGGTCTGGAGCGAAAGGGGTCATGCAAGTCAGTGTTTGATGTGAGACAGACTCAGGGGATTCTGCATCTCTTTTGGAAAACTTGTCTTTTTGGGAGTTCCTGATCTGGCACAGTGGTGTAAGAATCTGACTGCAGTGGTTCCAGTCCCTGCTGAGGTGTGGGTTCAATCCCCAGCCCGGTGCAATGGGTTAAAGGATCTGGTGTTGTGTGTACAGGTCAATGCTGTGGTGTGGGTTCAATCCCCAGCCTGGGAACTTCCACATGCTGTGAGCGTGGCCAAAAAGAAAAAAATAGAAAACTTGACTTCTAAGTGTCTTCCTCAGTCTAGACCCTTGCAGTTATCTGGGGCTCGGATCTCACCCTTACTTCATATCCAGGTGCTCCATAATCATGCTTCTACCCTGCCCATCTTTCCTTTAATACACCTTCCACCCATGCTCATCTCAGAACTTCTGAAATGGCTCCATGCAAGACCAAGCATTTCCAGTTCTTCTCTGCCATCTGTCTCCTACTCTGAACCTGCTGACAGACAGCCACACCGTCTGATCCCCTGGCTCCCCTTTTCATATATTACCTGTACTGAAAATTCAAAACTCTGAAAGCAGATTTTTATGTCTCAGACAATGCCAGGCATCCCCTGCCCTTCCATTTCTTAGCACTATCCTCTGCTGCCTTGACCACCAATAATAGCAATGGTATGATGAAAAGCAACATGCCTGTAAAGTCTTTTGTGGCATACCATTTGATCCACACAACCAGTCTAAGGAGCAACAGTGACTTCATGGAGGCGAGTTTAGATGCCTATAAGGGGCAGGCAGAGTAAAGGAGGAAGTCAACCGGATAAGAGGAAGACAGTAGAGACTGGAGAAGCACAGGGAAGGCCTGAGCTACTATTACTGTTACACTATTTCTAGCAGCTAATATTGCAGTGATTGCTATAGACCAGCCACTGACATTTAATCTTCACAACAACCTGTTGAGTTGCTACCATCATAACTTATTTTCCAGGAGTTCCCATTGTGTCTCAGCAGGTTAAGAACTTGACTAATCCATGAGGATGTGGGTTTGATTCCTGGCCTCGCTCAGTGGGTTAAAGAATCTGGTATTGCCATGAGCTGTGGCATAGGTCGCAGACATGGCTCGGATTCTGTGTTGCTATGGCTGTGGTGTAGGCCAGCAGCTTCAGGTCCAATTAGACCCCTATCCTGGGGAACTTCTACATGCTGCAGGTGTGGCCTAATAATAATAATAATGATAATAATAATAACTCATTTTCCAAATGAAGAAAGTGAGGCACAAGGAGGTTCCCTCCTAACTTGCCCAAGTTACTTAGCTGACACTGGGCTGACCTTGGATTTGGACCCTCTAGAGCCTATATTCTGGAGGTCTAATACTGCCCAGAAGTTATGAATTTTTAAAAGTGAAATTCTCAATGTTGACAAATCCCTTTCATTAAACACTTCAGACTCCCACACTGAGCAGCCAGACAGGACATATCTGCGGGGAAAATTTAGTCTAAGAGCTGACAGTGTGATTCTTCTGGTCTATTTATTTCTTTCATTCCCCTGATAAGAAAACTTACGCTAGGAGAGCTCCACTTGCATCTACATCCCTCATCTTCTCAGGCTCTCTCACCCCATTACCTCCTATGTTTCCCACTCTTCAATGTACAGCTTAGGACTCAAGTCTAAGAGAAGGATCTCTTAGCAGTTTATCATCTCTCTCCCTGATATGCATGCGTGCTCTTTTTATTCTGCAGTTATTTTATCGTATCACCTTACATTTATGAAAGGAGGCAGTTAATGTAATACATTTATGAGGATCCTAATAAATATGAGTTGACTGAATACTCAACCGTTACAGATTACTTGGTGGAGGAGGGGTGGTGCAAGGTAAGCCTGCAAAAATATTACATTTCTATAGGACTCTGTTTAAATATAGGAGAAAACTCATTCATGTAAATAGAAGTCCACATTCTGACCCAAAGTATAATCATCTTCATAATGACAGAGGGAATTAAGTGACATCAGAATAATTTTCCTTAGCATATCACAGCAGTTTAAAACAAACATACCACTTGAAACTAGCCTATTCAGAATCTAGGTAGACTATAGTACAGGTCATGCTAAATAATTTCACTAATCAGTTAATCCGTCTCTCAACCTGAGAGTAAATATGACTTAGCAGTAGAAAGGACAACCAGAAAATGGAAAGAAAATTATTATTGTTTTCTATTTTTTTAAATCACTAAAACTGAAAAAAAAAAACTAAACTAAAAAAACAAATGAACTTAGGAAGTTCTCAAGGATAGAGAATAAGAGAATACAGACAAAGTCCCAAGTCAGCTTGACCTCAGGAAACAGGAATTTCTCCACCTGCCAGGTTGGAAAGTTCATCTATTTATTACATCCAAATGGAATCTCTTCAGTAGGGTCAAAGGGGGCTTTGTTTTGACATTTAATTCACAGGCACAGTGTATTTCTTAAGTTAAGGTGCAACACACCTCTCACATTGCTTTTCCATTAATTGCCTTCATTTTTCAAGTCCCCTGTTTGATTTATAGTCAATTAAAAGCATCCGCAAAAGCCATGACTCATGCATGTTAAGTACAAATATGATTAATATAATATCGTGCACTCCATGAATGACCTGGCTACTAACCAAGGTCAATGTCAAGGTGTCATGACCGAGAAGGGTCTTGGTGAAAGAAACTCATGAGGAGGGCAAAAAGCCAGAAGTGTAGGGTCATGGACAAGCTGGCACTGGATCCAACCAAAACAAGGAAAAAGAGGTACTTTTTCTATATTTTTCATATTATAGAGGAAGAATGAACTTGTCTATGAACAGAAAAAACATAATGTAGTAGAAATGCTCTATTTCATCCATGTTGATGAAAGTATTTAGGAAAACGAAGTGGCAAATTTCTTTGATAGGTCACCACCAACAAAAGCTACAAGACACAAAACCAGAGCACTCAAGTCCTGGGTTCAAACCTTGATGTCACTAATGGTAAGCAATATGACCATGGGTAAATTGCTTTACCTAGCCCAGCCTTAGTATCCCCACCTGTGAAATAGGGTATTTACCTCCTTAAGGCCTGTTACGAGGTTCGACGGGACCCACCACACTTAGAGAGGACACAGGAAATGTCAGCTATGAAGGCCACAAATGCTGCACTGGACAGCAAGGGGGGTTACTTCAAAAAAGCCCAAAACCTACCCTCACTGTGTGCATACTTGTTACACTTTATAGAAATTCTCTCTTTTTTTTCTATCAGCAAAGGCATATAGCCCTTCATGAAGAAATCTCTTACAAGTTATCCCTGACTCTCCAAAAAAAACCCTATATAGTGAAACTTCAGAAGGATATCAGAAAAGTCAAGAGCAAATTAAGTAACAAACTAATGCCTTAGATCAGTGATTTTCCATCAACACGAGGTAAATCAGGATGTTTAGTGCATTTTTTACAAAGCAAAATTTACTCAAATTTTAAGACTGCCTTCTCTTTTGCAAGGGGCGTTTACTCCTATGCTGTTTGGTTGTTTGAAACCAATGATGTTTTTAAAGAAGAGTCTGGCCATAGTAAATGGAAATATCCTTGTTCTAACTCATTTATTAGCTGGATTTCCCCCTTTTTTTCATATTCAGACTTAGGAAAATGTTTAAAAATACACTACTATCAATCCAAAAATTAAAAAAAAATTCTACTGGTCCATGAAGGCAAGATGTTATTTATTTATTTATTTATTTGATCTCTTCAGATTTTAATGTCTGTGATTTGTCTTCTAAAAGGCAGGTTTAGATGGCCATTAGAAGGATGCTAAACCTATCTAAGAACTATGAATAATAGTAATAATAAATTTAAAATAAACAACAATAGCAACAGTTATAGTAATAATAATACCATCTTCCATTTATTCCTAAGTGTTTTCTAAGCTTTTTTCAATCAATTATTTCACCAACTTGAAAAGCAGAGACTGTGATTATCCTTCACAGAGAGATGAGAAAATTCAAACCTGTAGGATTCAAGTAACTCTCTTACGATCATGCAGCTAACATGTGATTGCCATATGATCGAACCCTAGTTGATGTGAATTTAAAACTATGTGACTTTAATAACCTCAATATTATAATCACCGGGAGGGTACAACTGGAGTCCATCCTTGTTGGAATTATCAGAAGGTCACTCCCCTGGGTGTTTCTAAGAGGGAGCAGGGAAGAAGCCGATTCTGCTCAGTGGGAAGCAGCCCCTGATGAGAGAAGCAGGAGGTAGTTACAGGGCCATGACCTTGCTGTGCTGCCTGAATGACTGACTTTGTCCTTCTTCCGAACTAGGACCAAATCACTCAGAGACAGCTGCCTCCTGTGTGGTCTATTTCTGTCTCTTTCAGGAGTCTCTTTTTGACTGGGGTCACATTGTTTTCTTAGGATCTGAATGGAAATGGTGAGCTTATGCTGATATGTGTGTCCCTCCACGTTGCCCGGCCTTGCTTAAAGTTAGGGTAGCCACGTGACTAGGCTGGCTAACAGAGTGTGAGCAGAGACGAGATGTCCTTTCTTGCTCAGGTGGTTACACATCTCTGGTGCCTTCCCCACCCTGTTTTTGTCTCCCTATCTGCCAGCTCAGTGACTTAAGAGTGACTCGAAGGCAGAGGATGGCAGGACCAAGCAGGAAGTAGCTTGGGTCCTCAAGTTTCCGCAGGGAGAGGAGCTACCCTGCAGAGCAGCCAACTTGCATCCACATGACCTGAATGAGAAACAAACTCTATTTTTTTAAATTTCTTCTTCTTATTATTTGCTTTTCATGGCCAAACCCGTGACACATGGAGGTTCCCAGGCTAGGGGTCCAATCAGAGCTATAGCCACCAGCCCACGCCACAGTCACAGCAACATCAAATCCAAGCCATATCTGTGACTTATACCACAGTACATGGCAACGCCGGATCCTTAACCCACTGAGCAAGGCTAAGAACTGAACCCGCAACCTCAAGGTTCCTAGTGGGAATCGTTTCCGCAGCGCCAAGACAGGAATTCCAGAAACAAACTTTTTCATGTTAGATCACTGGGGTTGTTTGATACTAAGCCTATTCTTAGTAATGCAGGTTCTTTGTTAAAAGTGTAAGTACACAGGTTGTATGCTAGGTGAACTTGAGTGTGGCGAGTTCTCTGTGTGTACCTGTGTTTGCATGTGTGTGGTCTAAGAGGACTGATCCATAGAGGACGAACAAGGAGCAGAAAAGCACTGACCTGATAGTGGCGGGGTGGCATACACGATGCCCTTTCTGGACACTGGAGGTTAGAGACATCTCTTATGAACAGCCGGGAGAATCATGAGTGGGGTTCCCCTAGCGAACAAGATGATTCAGGTGCCCCCTCCATAATGCCAGGAAGGTCTGTCTGAACTGATTATGGCAGGGCAGAATATTCTGTTCTACAATTTTTCAGAACACAAGAGAGTAAGAGGCTCGTCACGTCGTCTTCCTCCACATCAGTTGGGTGGCTGGTCACTTTGCCAGATCAGTTATCCTTCTGGAACCTGGGTGTCAGCTGGGAGGCTGTAACCAGGGTCACTATCCAAATCTCATGGTTTGAGAGCAGCTACCAGAATCGTATGACTTTCATTTGCAGGAGAAGCAACCACAATTTAAGAGAACTCTGGGTGTTAGAAGCCTCTAGGGACCTCCTGCAACAATCCCTCACAGATTCCTCCCTGAGTGAAAGACCTTGAACAGATATCTCTTTTCTGAGTCTCTGCCTGCTAAACTGTCTTCCTCTTTCTTCTGGTCCTTCTTACAGAAAATGAGAATAATCACATCCTTCCCACCTCGTCTTTCAAGACTGAGGTGAAGCCAGGAAACTTCCGTCCAAGTTATCTTGAGTTGGGGGCTTTGCACCGCAATGTGAAAGACACAAGGATAAAGTTTGGTTACATTAGAAGAAAGAGTGGGATGCCATGTTTTGATCCTAGAAGCTTGTTGAAAAATGGCCCTTTAAAGACGAAGGCAAGTCTAGTTAGTGGAAAGGAGAGTAGAATAAAGAGTTATTTGGTTGTGAAGAAAATAAAAGGCTTTAGAACAACTGAGAGAAAGATGTATCGGAGTGAACAGTGAATAAAATATTAGGGAAATAAAAGAAGTGGAGGTGACCATTAGTAACAGTTAAAGCAGGAAAAGATAAGTCATTGAGAATAGAGGTGAAAGATGAAAAAGGATGAAAGGAAATATTACTGTCTGAACAAAGAGAGGAGAAAGCCGTGGACAGAATAAACATTCCCTGTAACGTGCTAAAAGCTGAACACAGAACTGGTTGACTGTAAGTCTGGGGTATGAGCAGATATACTATGTCTGTTGGGCAAAGAAACAACACTTTCAGACAAGTTTATAGAATGGTGAAAAGTGCAGACATCAATTGATTGATTATGCTGTATTTTACACTTCCTGCAAAACAAAAATTCACAAGGACTGGAAGCCAAAGCTCTTTTTTCTTTTTTTTGTCTTTTTGCCTTTATCTAGGGCTGCACCCGCGGAATGTGGAGGTTCCCAGGCTAGGGGTCTAACAGAAGCTGTAGCTGCCGGCCTTCACCACAGCCACAGCAACACAGGATCCGAGCCATGTCTGCAACCTACACCACAGCTCACGGCAACGCCGGATCCTAAACCCACTGAGCAAGGCCAGGGATAGAACCTGCAACCTCATGGCTCTTAGTCGGATTCGTTAATCACTGAGCCACGAAGGGAACTCTGAAGCTCTTAAATTTTGCAAAGATAAAGGAAAAATGGAAAGTGTAAATGCCATAGATGGAGGCCTAGGTAACTTTTGATCCCTGTTATTACCTAGATCATCAGCTTATATTTACATGTCACTGAACTATCCTTAACGGTTTCCTGGATCTTGGTAGTGACCTCAAATACCTAAGTATTTTAAAACATTCTGGTTTTTCTTGATTCTTTTCAGTTTTTACCCAGATATTAGCCTTGTGACCATGTCATCTTCATTCTAAGAATGCCCACCGCTCATTAGTTTCTTGGCTAATCACATTTTTCAGAGATAGAAAGTTCTTGTGTTTAACCATAAGGAAAAGAATGAAAGAAGCTGAGAATGAGGGGATGGAGGGAGGAAGACTTAAAATGTTAGTTGGTTAGGGTAGGGTCCATTCAAAACTTAGAGCTTTTTATTTTCTCTTGCCTATGAAATAGAGTAACGCATTGCCATCTCTTCTAGAAATGCAGATTTTCCTAAACAATATTCAATAGACATTCTGAAGTCAGCTGAAAATTTTCTTCTTCATTTATGCACAATTAACCTTAGTCACAGGATGTATACTCAAGACAACCTATGTTCACTGTTTTGAGATAAACTCAAAAATATCCAACCAAATCTGTTGTTATTTTTTTTTCCTAGTAATATATATGGACCTATCGTTTCACTGAGAAGGGGCTACTCAGGTTTTGCTGATCAAACAATTCACATACAAATTCACATACAGAATCTTAAATATCCTCAATCCCCATTTCACTGACTTTTCCAGAATGTACTATCATTGATAATCAACTCAGTTCCATTTAGCATTTGCTAGCTTACACAGAATCAACAACCATAACCATACTAAATTACTTAGGGGATTTGAAAGACACACACACACACACAAAACTGTGATATTGGAATGTACAGTACGTCTAGTTTAAATTAAAAAGATCCCCGAAAGTCTGTTGTTTCCAGTTTCTCAAAGGTGAATTAAAAGCTGTTTGGTGTCGTGAAGATTACAGAAGCAATCACATTTATGGGCCTGCTTTGCATACCAACTCTATCAATTTCCATACTCAGGGTGGCTTCACATTTCCACACATGTTAATATAGATGCCATTTGGGATAATCACTTGGAAAAAAGAGAAAAGAGAGAAGAGACAAGAGGAGCGGAGAGCCAGAAAAATGGTTCTCTAAAACAAGTTCTTTTTAATGAGAAGAATTCAAAGTTCTGGTAAAGAGAAGACTCGAAAGACAAATGAGGGTTCCTGATGGCCTGACTCAGAAGTCAAACTCAGGGATCAAATTAATGTGAAATCACATATTGGCATTCACTTATTGTGCCAGTCCTGCACTTTGTCATTACAGACTCTAATTACTGAAATGACTTCATTGGCGAAATTGCATCAAGATGTGCATGGGCTTCACCTTGGAGAGGTCCCTTGATGCTCAGCATTGAATCTTCATTACTGTGCTCCTTTCAACTCTTCAAATGTGTTCCCGCCTCACAGAACAATCCCACCAAGTGGGCTGCTTCACCCGCCTCCCTACTTTTCTTTAAACATGCCAGCCACATAGCACAGGAATGAAGGACTGTGCTTAGCCTGGAAGCAAACCTGGGACCATAAGGGCAAATGTACAATTATCTTCCCTAAGGGACCATAGAGCATCTGATCAAATGAAACCACTGTTTTTATATCCTTCATTCCCAAATGTTAAAGAACGGTGCTTAAGAGCCTACAATTAAATGGTGATTTGTCTACCACCAATTTTAAATTCACCGTTAAAACTAAGCTTGTTTTGCATATAGCAATACATTCCATGTCCTCATAAAGATATAACAATATAATATTGGCATTAAAATTAGGAAGACAGGAGTTCCCATCGTGCCTCAGTGGTAACGAACCTGACTGGTGTCCATGAGGAGGCGGGTTCGATCCCTGGCCTCGCTCAGTGAGTTAAGGATCCTGCACTGCCATGAGCTGTGCTGCAGGCTGGCAGCTATAGCTCTGATTCGACCCATAGCCTGGGAACTTCTATATGCCGCAAGTACGGCCCTAAAAAGACAAAAAAAAAAAAAAAAAAAAAAAGGAAGATATTGCAACCACAGAACTGAGGGAAGGATATTTTAAGGAAATCAACTGGAATTTGGGGGGATTTGAATTTAATCCATAAATTCAAACAGCCTGTAAAGGTTTTGCATTTTCAGAAAACCATCTTATTACTCTTAAGAGTTTAAATTCCTAGGCCTAAAAATTCCCAGAGGCTAACATCTTGCTCTTGCCAATAGTTTGATCTAATGCTACATATGAAAAATCCAAGTAGAACAGCAATCCATGGGAAGGCGATGGTTTATTCTCAGGATCTGCCCAGAGGAAGTGGATTTCATTTCCTTCACACAGAGTAGTACTCACATTAGATGCTGGTGGTCCCCTTTCCTGAGAATGCTCAAGAAATGCTGACCAGTGATTAAATACTAAAAAGAGATACATGCCACTCTATTCACCTCTAAGTTGACAAAGCCCTAATTGGAGACCTTCCATTCTGGGTCAAGCAGTGACATAAGAAAAATGAACAGAAACAGCTTAGGGAATACTGTAACCTGAGACACAGTCTTAGACATTGGTGAACAGGCCAAAAGCACCATCAAGAGATATTGCTTACAGTTTAGAATTGCCTGGTCCTCAATGAATTCAGCTGGCTGATCGATATGGAACACTTTCTGCTGAAATCCAGGAGTGCAGCCCAAATCTTCTGCAGATGTTAGCAGCAGCACCTGAGAAAACCAAAGCCATCAATATTTTAATAGCGGTTTATATGTTTGCCCTGCTAACTTTTACCAAATCTGTGACTTTTAGAAATGAGCTGAGGTTTTAATTTCATTTCTCAAATGAAGAGGTAACTTAATACTTCTATGGCTGCCAACCTTTCGTTTTGGCAATGATATTTAGAAACATGCAAATGGGAACAGCTGCTGCAGTTTCCTTTTAAGTCGCAGTTAAAGAAACAAGTTCGTCAGATTTTACACCTGCTAAGAATCTCACCATGGTTTCCAAGTGGCAAAATTTCATTACAGGAACTGTCAATTTCATATGATGCCTGAGCTAAAACCAGCTTCACTTTCATAGATGCATAAGAACATTGTCATCAATGGCAATGGAACTATTCCATTGGAAGTTAACTTCTATCAAGAGTCCAGGACCCACTGGACCTTCACAGTCCATTTTGGTGGCCAATGAGCACTTGAAATGTAACTAGGCTGAAACTGTCAGAGAATACATGTTGGATTTTGAAGGCTAAATATCAAAAATAAAAATAAAGTAAGATACATAATAAATGCTTTTGATATGCATTGTATCCTAAAATATTATTTTACAGATTGGACTACATGCTCAGTTTTAAAATTAATTTCACCCCTTTCTTTTTACTCTTGTACGTTCAGACTAGAAAATTTAAAATTTACAATTCCTTCTGAAGCCTTAGGTTTGTGGTTGCAAACCCTTGGGGTACTTTATCCGGAAGTCAAAAATTTAGGTTATGTTTTATTTATTTATTTATTTGTTTATTTATTTATTTATTTATTTTTGCCTTATCTAGGGCCGCACCCGCGGCATGTGGAGGTTCCCAGGTTAGGGGCCTAACAGGAGCTGTACCTGCCGGCCTACACCACAGCCACAGCAACGCAGGATCCAAGCCGTGTCTGCAAACTACACCACAGCTCACGGCAACGCCGGATCCTTAACCCACTGAGCGAGGCCAGGGATCAAACCCGCAACCTCATGGTTCCTAGTTGGATTCGTTAACCACTGAGCCACGACGGGAACTCCTAGGTTACGTTTTAGAACATAAAAGAATGTGACGATACTCTTGGACAAGGGGTAATTCAGCAAAGTTAGAAATAGTTTTAGGTTTAGTAGACAAAGACTATAAGCAGTGTGAAGTTAGAGACTACCCCTTTTCCCCACCTTTTATACCAAGCACCTACCATATACTGGGACAGAGAAGAGGTTCCATAATAACTAAATATGACCACTAACAATTTTCGGCCTTCACTATATGACAAGCACTGGGATAACTTTGTTACATGCATTATCTCCTTCAATCTCCATAACTGCTCTGTGATACACTTGGCATATTATACGATATTTTACAGACAAGGGGTCTGATATTCTAGAAAGGTTAACAATTTTGCCCCAAAGCACAGTTAGGATGGGTGGAGCCAGGATTTGAATTCAGGTTTAAGTGTTTTCTGATTTTGCACACTGTCAGAGCTCTGCCCACACCCTTCAGGCCTTCCACACCACAGGGCAGGACTTCCTTTTTTTTTTTTTCCAGTCTGGGACATTTCTCTAAAACCTGCAGGAGGCTGCTTTATCTGAGTATGGCACCAACAGTGTCTGGAAATTCACATCCCCAGGACCACCCTTCAACTATACCTGATGAGAACTGGTATATGAATACTCCAGCTGCCCCACCTCCTAGGTGAGATAACTCAGAAGCAAGTGTGTTTTCTCCCATTTTCCACTTGGACTTGAGTACCAGTTGCCCACAGGGGCATCTGGCTTGCTAACTCACCTTCCATTAGCTGCCTTCTCTTCTTTGGCTCATATGCTCATCTCCTTTCGGTATTTTTCTGACACCTCCCTCCAAAGAAAACTACTCTCACTCAAGTCCTTGACTAAGAGTCTGCTTGTTGGGAAACTAAACTTTGATACCAGACTGCAAACTCTTAACCACTGCCCACAGGCTGCTGAAGAAAACTCATTATCGTCGCCACCAGCGAACTCAAAGGAGTGTACAAAAGGTTGGAAGCTGTGGAACCAGGGCTTCTCTCTAAAAACCAGCCCTCCGAAATGCACTGAACCCAAGGAATGAACGAGAGCAAGAATCAATCTTGTGAGGTTCACAGGGTAGCCAGCCTGAGAAACATCAGAGGAATTGAAATGGGAGAGTCATCACCCTGACCGACATCATCTTTCTAAAATCAAAGCGGGCAGGATGTTATAGTCCCATATCTGAGCACTTCTGCGAATAAAACTACCCCTTGCCTTGAGAGCAGGCCCTGGTTACATCGTATCTGAGGCGATCGTAACGCTAACATCCCACACAGAGAATGCAGATTCAGGACTCAGAGTAATTTGCCAGCAATTTTGCAAGCAGAAAATCTATAGCCGGCCAACGTTAATTCGGTTAAACATCAAATAGACAAGGGCCGCCTCCAGGCCCCTTCTGCCTACAACTATATGTTAACCTTTAAACGGCTAATTTTGCCCTCAAATCCCAGAGCAGTAAACCAGCCGTCCCACTGGAATTAAGTTGACGGTAGTTGATGTTTCTCCAAGGATTCCAAGCTAAGAATTCAGGACCGACTGAGAGTACAGGTGAGTTGAAATCCTGGTGCTTATCTCTCTGTGGCTCAGTCTCTGTGCTGATTCTGGCAGGCTCTACTCAGGGTTCCTCTGGAGTCATAAAGGAAAAATAAACCTTTTTCCAACTGCACACCTTCAGGGAGGGTAAGAGTAGTGAAGGTCTCCCAGAGGCTCGGTTTCCCTTTTTTTTTTTTTTTTTTTTTTTTTTGTGAATTCCTGGGTTACTCCATCCACCAGTCAAAATTCAAGTTAAGGGCTTTATAATATGAACACACACGGCACACTCCTGGGCAAACAGGACTTAGCCAGGTAAGCACTAGTCAAATAATTCATTCACTCCCTTCTACCTGTGTTCATTTATTCACTTGTTCCCAAACACTTATGATGCTGGGATTCAGCGAGTGCTTTGCTAGCCGCAGTCCTGGAGCTTATAGAGAAGCCCCGTAATGCCGTCGTTAAAAGGACAAACTCCAGAGTCCTTTGATTTGGTTCATTACTGGCCTTGATCTTTACTGACTGTGAGATTTGCCATTTTTTTCACAGCCACTCTGGTCTTAGTTTTCTCATGTAGAAAAATATGGAAAATCAGATGTGCACTGAGAAAGTCCTTGTGGATTCAATGGAAGGATGCATAGAAAGTAATTAGAAACGTCCTGCACCAGATAAGGAGTCAAGAGCCTTAACTGTTATTATGGACCAGAAAAGGTGAGAAGCGTTAACAAATCACAATTTCATTAATTGACTAAAATTAAATTTTGACTTGAAAAGAAATCAGAAGTCTCTTCAGGAGCATGTAAAAGCTGGCAGACAGAGTCTAACTTCATCTAGAGGATCAGGAAAAGCAAACCCAAGGGAGGGACATTTCTGCTTTGATCTCAAAGATGGGTCAGAAGTATCTGGCTAAATGGAAAGGAATATAGACTTGTCTATTTAACCAATACACTCTTTGCTTTTACATGAATTCCTTTATGCCTCTCTGGGTTTCATGTGACAGATCCCTGAAATGACAAAACTGTATTTAAAAAAGAATCCAGACTAATTTCGGGCTCTTCCAAACCTGAATGTCTGGGAAGTAGTGGCAGAAATTTCTAGTAACTGTTACTTCTCCTTGACTCTATAGCAGATTTCAAGTAGTATCCGACCATGAACTTGCCATGTCTTCCATTTCAATAGCACTGAGTTTGATGGCAGAATATGCAGGTGCGTCCCTCATCGATTTAAGAGGAGTACGTGGACATTGCTCCCGACCTAGGCAGCCCCTTCTCCAACATCAGCAGATGTCAGTCTTGTGAATATGATACCTGGGCATGCCTTTTCCCCAAACTCTCTTTAACATTTTCTGAATATATGCCATGAGCCACACTCCAAATGCATCTTTAATGCCATGCCAGTAATGGTCTTCCTGCGTGGTTCTATTGTTCATTTATCCTTCAGTTTGTACCTCATAAACAATACACAATACCTTTGAAAGCTCAGCAATGATCACATTTTATGATCACCTAAGGATTTCTATTATTTGAAAATTACAATCAACCTGCTTACAAAAACCGATTTATGTTCATACTATGAACACTGACCAAAGCCACTTGGTTCTGTATGAACTCAGTTTAGTAGCTGCCATTTACCAGCTGTAACCCCCTGTGTCTCAGTTTCTCAGATATAAAATAGGAATAAAAATAACATCTTCAGGTTATTATGAAGATTGAGTTAATTACTGTAAAGAGTCTTACATGGTACTAGGCAACATAGTAATTGCTCAATAAATGTTTGCTATTATTACTATTATATATATAAAATATACACAAATATATATACTAATATAAATATACATATAAATACAAATATAAATATATATATGTGTGTGTGTGTGTGTTTAAAACAATACACATGATTCACTGATATTTCCCAGGGTGGACACTGACAAATATCATCAAAAAAGTACTTTTGTTGCTACTATAAAACTGTTAAACGGATGGACTGTGCTGGGAAATATTCAGAGGGGAAAAGCAGGAACCTGAATCAGACAGATGATCTGGAGAGAATCTACACCTTGCAGTCAGCTGCACAGTGAGACCTCCGGGGCCTGCTGAGGGCTGAGCTGGCTGCTTTTAGAGGACACAGAGCATCTTCTAAAATGCAGTCGGAGCTATGCTCTCTATGTAAGAGCCGCAACCCTAAACTTAAGCATAGATATGAATCCTTACAACAGACTCTTTACACCTCATTCTCTTTTTAGCTTCCATTTCTGTGCTGCTGCTCAGAGCCTTCTCTTTTAAAAAGAAAGGACTTATGTTTATCCTGACAGGTACTGATTCAAGAGCATCGCCAACTTTGGAGTTTGCTTCCAGAAAAATGATTTTTTCTACCCCAGACTGCAGGATGCCAACTGGCAGCATATGGGATGGATCAGAGCAGCAGATGTGGTTAGTGCAGCCAGAACAATCTGTCATGAAGTTAAATTATCATGTTACATCGAGCGCACCTCTCTGAGCTGTCCTCGTCAGCACCACTCCCTATGTTATTGCTCTGACTCACTCAATTTCTTATCCCCTAGTCTGGCCCACTAGGCATTTGAGTTTGCAAGCCCTGCTTTAGACTTTAGAACTAAGCTTTTCAAGCAAAGAAGTCTCCTTGTTATGAGTCTCTAGTTACTTCTCATAATAGTACCCATAGCTATGTGCTCCTGGCTCTGTTACAGTAATTTTGGTTAATGTGACTAAGAACTGGCAACGAAGGAGGGTGGCAGGATATTCACCACTCGGCTGGCCCTTGGATGCCCTCTCTTATCCATCGAGGAAAAGAGAAAGGAAGGACTTGCAAGGTGCCGGAGTCATCCCACAGAAAGAGTCCAGAAAGCAGGTACTGCTTAAGGGACAAGCACCTGAGAGTGTTTCCTTGTTGGAAAGTCCACCTGCAGCACGAGTCCCAAAGGTCAGGGGTTGTTACAGTAACACTTGGCTGATCATGCACTCAACCTGGAAGGGTCAAGGCCAGAGGGTTTTCTATCCCATAGCATCACGGGCTATTCCAGAGATCAGAGAGAAATGGCAGAACTGAAGAAAAGCTCAACACAAGCGTATTCGAGGAGGCCATAAATAAAAAGAGAGAAATTTCCTGCCACAAACAATTATCTCAGCAGGCTGTGAACAACCTCGTATCTCATCCTCTCTTAAGTCAGCTTCACAATGGTACTTTCCAAATGAACTCGCTAGTGTCTCCTGGCCCCTTGTTGTTTTCCTTTCACCGACTCACTTGCTTTTTGCTATTAGGGTAGACGGACAGTTACTTTATCCTGGCCACAAAACACCTCTGGGTTACTCCTGTCAGAGTCAGTCTCCTGGAATCAGTGTGGAGGGGCTTAGATTGGCCAGGAAGAAAGGCTACTATCTTGAGTTGCAGATATAAAAATGTTACAGCATTATATTTGATTGATACTTTATCCTTCCAGGGACCAAAACCTCAGAGTCCTGGAAAGGTTTATAAAGGCACACTGCTTACAGAGAAAGCACAGAGAAAAGAAGCACTTAAAAAGACACACACGCACACACACATATCATTATGTTCACTACGAGTGTCAGTTCATGTCATCCACACTACCCCTGAACCTGTCCTTAAAATACTCTGGTGTTTTACAGCCTCTGGACACAGAACACCAGCCACCTCCTTGGCTATGAATGTAAGACACTTACTTAAAGCGATTTTGTGAATCTTGGGAAGATAAAGGGGAAGAATACTTCCAGTCTGGCCAGTCCTACTATTGCCTTCATTCACAATTTGAGACCAACATTCTAGGCCTTATGTCTAGTCGATTGCTACTAGGTATCTTTCCCTCAAATTATTGAAAAGGAAGCTGCATATATCTGGAAAAGTGTGGGACAAGAAGCCAAAACTAACCTGAGCCTTAATTCTGGCTAAGTGGCCATTTCTCTGACTTTAGGCAAATTACTTAACCATGAAGTGCCTCTATGTTTTCTTTGACTGAGGATAACACCACCTATGCATATAGTTACTGGGGAAACATTAGTGAGATAATGCAAAAAGAAAGACTATCAGGTAGACAGAAAAATGGTCCCCAGGAGATGCCCTCAGTCTAATCCCTGGAACCTGTGAATATCTCAGATTACATGAAAAAGGGGAATTAAAGTTGAAAATCACCTGACCTTAAAATAGAGTGATTACCCTGGACCCAACGCAACTACAAGGATCCTTGCAAACAGAAGAAAGAATTGAAGATTTAGAGAAAGAGATGTGACAATGAAAGCCAGGTCATAGTTATGTCACGTGAGAAGGACTCAAGCTGCCTTTGCTGGCTTTGAAGGTGGAGAAAGGGGTCACCAGCCAAGGAATGCAAGAGACCTTGAGAGGCTGGAAAAGGCACATAAAAAGGATTTTCCCCTGGAGCCTCCAGAAGGAGTACAGCCCAGCTGGCACCCTGATTTTGGCTCAATGACACTCATTTTGGACTTTTGACATTGAACATTGTATAGGAATCCATATGTTGTTTTAAGTGGTAGGTGGGTGGTTAAGTTGTTACAGCAGCCATAGGACCCTAATATAGTTACCACAGTATTGGCCCCAGAGTAGATATTCAGAAAATATTGGTTCCCTTTTCTTGTTTTGTCCAAGATATTAATATAATTTGGGCAAACCAATGGAGAGGGAGAACAGAGGAAGGAAGAATGGAGGGAAACTGAGGTAGGGAGAAAGAGAGGGAAGATGAAAAAAGGGTCATGAGTTTGGAATCCTTGGACAAAGCCATCAGAAAATCGTGATGCAGAAATAACGGCCTACATGCTCCATTCCTGAGCATAAATAGACATAGTCTCTTGTTTGAAGAACTGTTCCTTGGAAATGATGGGGTGTTTTGATCTGCTGTTGTAACAAAGTGTCTGGGTTCTTTTTTTCTTTTTCTTCATTTAATTCCCTTAATCAAACTTAAAATGTCTATTATCTTCCAGGCCCTAGGTTAGATTCTAGAGATGAAGAAATAAACAAAGCCCTTGATAAACTTACTATTGAGAAGGAAAGGCAAACGCGCAGGCATTTAATATAACATAATATAATATAATACAATATAATATAATTTTCTATGTATCGAGAATTAGGAAGTAGTTCAAAGCAAAGATTCTTGAACCGGTCTACTAAGTCCAAATCCCACTTTTACCACTTAGTTGCTATGTGGCCCTGGGCAAACTATTTAACTTCTCTGTGCCTTAGTTTCCTCCTCTGTATAATACAGCCAATATTTGCACCTATCCTTACTGATTGCGAGGTTCAATGAGTCAACATAAGTCAAAAGGTTTAGGATAGGAATCAAGCTCACAATAGGTACTACATGCTATCCACTGTTCTTATTATTTGTATTTATATAGAGGAATGTGTATTAAGTGTTATGAAACAACACACTCTTTGGATGAGAATAGGAAACAGGACCATGTCACAGATAAAGCCATATTGGAAAGATGACTGATATTTTTCAAGTGGCAAAATATAAAAGACTATTTGATTCAGGGGTTTGGGAAATGCAAACAACAAGGCATACCAGGTGAAGAAACAGGGAACAATTTCACAGGGATAACAAGCTCTGGGTTGTTTTCAAGATTATTTGAAAATGCTTTGTTGGCTAAAATAGCACTGAATTGACCAGGCATGTCCTCCTTGAGTCTGAATAAAACAGAGTCAAAAATAACTCACTTAGTAAGGTCAAAATTTTTGTCTAAATAGAATCATTTTTTCACTCTTAAGATTCTAAAATTAATCACTAGACAACTGGAAATTTTTAAAAGAAAAATAGTGTTTTGCAAACATTCTAGCTAATGTAAAATTAGGAAGACCATTTGCTGGCTCTCAGTAGAAACTAGAGACTGTGTGGGCCCTAGAATTGCAGGTATTTGTGTCTACTTACGAAATGATGGTAATTAATTTAGTGTAGTCTAATGTTAGTTAAAATCTGCTTCCCTGAGTCAGTGAAGGAGTCCTTATATGAGATACTCAGGTGAGCTTTAGCAGCTCCAGGAAATTCAGTTGAGTAAATAAGAAATGCCTACTGCATTTTAGGACTGGAAGCTTAGTTTGGTCTACATATAAAATCCTAGCTCGATGGTGACAACAAAGACGCTTACTAAATGAACAGGCCTTGGATTTGAGGATTCAACTCAATAAAAGATCAGGGCCTGAATCAATCACCATGGCCAACCTTTTACCTCCATTCCTGCTACATCAGACACCTCCCTGAGAGCTCAGAGTTGCCCTGCAGAGTGTCTGCAACCTTTTCACATTCTTCTCTGTGGCTTGCTCCTATATTATGGGAGTCTGGTTAATGCAAGGTCAAGTGAAGTAGGAAATTCAGAAGAGATAATGTTCCCAGGACAGCCTTTAGTGTTGGCCTTGATGCTAGGAAGTAGCAGCTGGTTAAATGTCCCACCTGCCTTCTTCCAGAAAAATTCCTCTGAGAGACATTCCCAAGCCACCCAGAGGTCCCAGAGGGTTAAGCCCATGCTGTCCACAGTAGTGACCAATGACACCTTGCTACACTGGTCTCTCCCTTCACCCCCGCCTCCTCCTCCTGCCCCTCACTTCTGCTTCCTGGGTCACCTCCCAAAGGACTACTTGCATCTAGTCCTTTGTCTCAGGCTCTCAGGGGAACCCAAAATAAGGTAAGCCCCATGTATTTGTTACATATTGTTTACAACAAATCACTAAAATCTCAGTGTCTTAAAAATATTTTATTATCTTACAGTTCTGGATACCAGAAGTGTGACATGTGTCCACAGGGAGTATTCCCTCATCAGGCTCCCATTTCCTTTCTGTTTCCAGCTCTTCTAGACCATCTATATCCTTAGCTCATGGCCTCCTAGCTCCACCTTCAGCTCTGGCAGCACAGCGTTTACTCATCTCTTACTGTCCCTCTTCTTCCATCACTAAGTTGCCTTCTGTTCCTGACTCCTCCCACATCCCTCTTATAAGAATGGTTGTCATGGTTTCAGACTGCCCTGGGTAATCCAGGTAGCAGTCTCCTGCGCTAGAAATTAGGACCTGAACATGTCCAGGGGACCATTATCAGCCTACTACCAACCTAAAAGTAGCTTATATAAGGGAAGGAAAAAGTTCTATAAATATAATTTCACTTGAAAATGTCCAAGAGGAACCTGTGTCCATCAATGAATGAACTGATAATGAAGATTGTGTGTGTGTTTATAATACAATTATATAAATATTTATATATTTATTTATGACTATTAATCTGCCATGAGAAACAAAGAAGGAAAACCTGCTATTGTCAACAACCTGGATGGAATTAGAGGGCATTATGCTGAGTGGAATAAGCCAGACAGAAAGACAAGCACTGCATAGTATCACATATATGTGAAATCTAAAAAAACAAAAAACAAAAAACAGTCAAACTCATAGAATCAGAGGAGACAAGTAACTTTTAGAGGCTTGAGCGTGGGGAAAATAGAGAGAGGTTGGTAAAAGGATAAAAACTTCCAGGTATAAGGTGAATAATAAGGTCTGAGGTCTGATGTAAAGCATGGGGACTGTGGTTGACGATATCATGTTGTTTGGTGGAGGCTCTCTTTGAGTGTGGAGCTCAGATGTTCTCACACACAAATAAGAAGGGATAAATATGTGAGATGATGGATGTGTTAACCAACTGGATGGGGGTGGGGGGACCCTTCCTAGTGTATAAGTGTGTCAGGTCACATACATGTGTCATGACGTACACTTTCAAGTGCTTACAATTTTGTTTATCAATTATATCTCAATAAAGCTGCAACAACTATATATATATCCATCTCCAAGAGAATGTCGTCCCACAATCACCCACATTCCTGGCAATATCTCCCTGAAATCAGGAAGATCTAAACGGAGACTCCACTGATGGTCAGTAGTTACATATCTAGGCTGGATGTTGTGTCAATTTAACAACTAACTATGACCTTTTCTTGCTGAGAAATAATTATCAGATCCTGCCTGACCTTGCTGTGAAGTAGAACATTTTATTCCAACTGTGCAACTCTCAACACTTGCTTCTCGACCAGACGTTAGACAAGATGTCAGATGTGTCATCACACTGGAAGGTTTTTATTAATTACCTTTCAGAGGCAAAGCCCTTTTTGTAATTTATTTTTTCACACCAGGAAAATTCTTCTATTGAACTTAATGTCTATCTTGTTAAATTATTTTTTTCTGCTAAAGTTTCTCACTTTGAAAAGTCCCAAAACAAAAAAAAGAGAAAAGTTCCAGAAGAAAAGAAATACACCCAGCCAAAATTGGTGTCAAAATCAAGGAATTCTAGTGTTAAGCAGAACCCCTCATAGCCTCCACTGGCATAGACTGTGATATGCATCTTTCTTTAAAATCTAACTGCCTAATTATGGTACAGTTAAAAGAAAAGTTTCTCCAAATTCTCACCTGCCTGAGTCTGAATGAATTACAATGACTGCTCCTTACAAGCCAATTAACCATATTCTGAAGGACTCATTCATTGACTTAAGTAACTTTCATTGAGTGCCTATTATGTGTCAGTACTAAAACAGACAAAAATCAGTAAAACAAAGCCCCTACCTTTTGGGGAACTCAGAGTACAACAGGAAGGATTGATATGTAGATAAATACTTTAAAAAAAAAACACAATTAAAACTATAAGAATGGAGTATAATCTAGTAGAAAAATTAAAAAAAAAAAGAGCAGAACTCAATGTTGGGATGTGGGATGGGAATAAAGTCACTAGGAAACCACTGTCCTAGACATCAGTTTGGTTGTTGCTTGTATATCTTTATGTTTTAAACAGAAGATGTGCAGAGGGAAGGTCTGGGAATACGGTAATCCTTGAACTCCCTCTTCACTAGGACACAGACATCTCAAGAGGAAGACATGAAAGAATTCTTGATGATGAAAAAATTCCTAACATCTTTGAAAACAACTTTAGTTTTTAAAAGGCAAGAATTTTTGAGATGATAAGAACTAGACAGTAATTTAAGAAGCAACTTTTTTCTGCCTTGTATTTCCAGAGTGGCAACCAAGACAGTAATATAATGTCTACGTGGGAGACATCGTGGTCTCAGGTTTCAAGGGAGAAAGAGAGGGAGTGCCTCCCAGCAGTGAGGAACACCCCGGGGAACCCTGGTTAGTGTTCAACAACCAGCTCCCCATGAAGGAAAGGCCTTGATATGCAATGTTTGCCGGTTTCCATGGTGTTAATACTCCCACTATGGCCTATTTTGAGCTACCAACACGAACTCCCTGGATGCAGAGTTGGGAAGAGACAGCTGGCTCCTATGAGCTGAGCAGCTCCAGCCCAGCACTGGGTGTGCCAGTTCCGAATCATGGGTCATTTGGGCCAAGAATTTGCCTGGACTTTGGCAGGGGCTTTACAACACGAACCGTCATGACACCAAGTAGAGCTTCCCTCTTTTCCAAGGTAACATTTTATAATCAAGGATGGGGTTACATTACACATGAATTAAAATGGCCTGGAAAACCCTAACTAATGGAGCAAAATGGCCTGCCATAATTTGGTTTTACAGTAAGAGAAGATGCAATGAATCCTTGATTCATGACCATGTGTTATTTAAATATTGCTTTTGATGTTTTATCCAGAGTCCTTGCTCAAATGATCAGATAATCCTGCCTTCTGACATAATTAGGGAGCTGCTGCTTTGCTAAGCTGGAGGATAATCAATTTGACCTTGAAAGTCTGTCTATAGTACCACACTAATGTTCAGGACACAGACATGGCAGCCACATTAGTGTCTCGCTAGTTACTCAAACATCAGCTACAGACTTAGTTCAAGGACAAACAAGCTCTAACAGAGAGGGTGCAAATTACGATGGCCAGGAGGCCCCGCATGGCCACTATATTTGTTAATGGCCTTTAGTTCGTGAATTAACTTCTAACACTTAAGTATCCAGGATTTTCAGTAAGTACCTGGGTTTGAAACAGCTCTGGGATTGGAGTCAGAGAGAACACTCCACGCGTGGGAAGGATATCCTCCTGGTGGGCAGAACTTCACTTGCCCTTTGTTACCCCAGTTGTCCTCTTCGTTTTCCTAAATTAAATTTAAAAGTGATTTTTGGTTTGCATTTGTGTCTTAGATGGGCTTTTCTTATGCCCAGGCCTGTTTATTCTTTTCTGTTACTTTCCTGTCATCCCCGAGAACCTAGGCTTCCATTCTTTATCCACTAATATTCCTAGAAAAAAGGTCTCCCTTGAATGGGCTGCAGAGAAGTCATCTGTGTTGCAGTGAAACTACAACCACCATAAAAGAATCTCCAATACTCTCCCCGTGAGACTGCTTCCATATTTATTATCGTCCGTATTCCAGGGAGCTGAATCAGCCTGGCCTGTTACTCAAGTTCACATTTTTTCAGAGCACCAGGCCCTCCTCTTAGCCCACTTGTTCAAAAGCACAGACATTTCAGGGCAATAAAAGTGGCTGACTGCTGGTTTCCAAAGACTGAGGACATCCCCTCCCTCAGCTTCACTGCAGTGTCAAATGCCACCCTCCTCTCCAATCCCTGCAACAAGCAGGAGGCGTCTTCGACCTGCTTCTCACTAAAAACAAACAAAAAAAAACATATCTAGACATAAATACACTAAGTTGCAAACTCCCTCATGATTGTTACTGCATTACATTTAGGGGTAGATGAGCCAATCTCTAAGTCCCCATCGAGCAAATATGCATCAGACTTGGAACTGAGAAGAAAGGAAACACCTGAGTAGAAATAGCTCGAAAAGGACATTATATATCTTTTTTCATGTCTTATTTCAGTCCAGAAGTTCACTTACCTGAAGTTTCATGAAATCAGTCCTGGGGATACTTTCCGTTCAGGCTGGATTAATGCAATAGTCGAAGTTTCTGCTAAGCCTACCACTCTTTCACAGTAAGTTGGAGCCTTCTAATGGAAAAGTTAGTATATCTTCCTGGTAGTAAAATTTGGAGAAGTGATTTTATTCGAAAACTATACCATGTAAAATATGATCACATGGGGGATCTCCGCACTAGGCTGGCAGACTACATGAGAGTCTCTCTAGATAGTCAGACATCAGCTACAGACTCGCTTCTATGGGTGAATAGGCTGGAATTTTGCTACATACCAGGCTGAAGGAGCCCATGGGACCAGCACCCAGTACAAACCCAAGGCACTCAGTCTCTAGTGAGCTTGCCTGGTTGGCAACGTTTCACATGTGTCATCACAACTCTATGCTGGCGGAATGCTCATCCTGGACCTCACCCCCGTGAGGGTTCTCCTGACGTCCCCCATGCACTTTTTCCCCTTTTCTGACTTTGCTCTGTATCCTTCCCCTGTAATAAATCTCAGCCATGAGCACGATTACATCCTGAGTCCTCTTGGGGACCACACTGGAGTGGTCTCGGGACCTCGGTACACAAAGAGCAGTATTTCATTCATTTTGTCTGATCCAGAACCGAGGGGAAGCACTTTACATAAAATTTCCCATGTAATCCTCACCACAACCCCTGAGGCTAGCGATCCCTTCCAGTTAGCACCACCCCCATTTTATAGATGGAGTTAATTAAGATTTGGAGTGCTTCTATACCTTGCTCAAGGTCACCCGGCTGAGCCTAATGGAGAATCCAAGTGGTTTAACTCCCAATCCTACGATTTGCCCTCCGGGCTCATCCACAATATGCACACAGCCTGCAGAAAACTCAGGGATTTTTTTGCATATTTGTTTGACTTCCACCAAAACGGGTCACTCATTTTAAGACTTTAATCTATTCTATCATGAGATGCTCCAGCAAAGCTCATTCAAGCTCCACCTCTTAATCTTGATAGTGATTTTGAGCCTTTGTTGTAAGAAAGACTATTAAGATTTGGCAATAAGATTCTTCAAGGGTGATAAATATCCCTTTAAAGGGACTGCATATCCATTGTCTGAATAACTCTGTCCTAAAAATGAAAGTCACACTTGGGGAATGGAAGGGTGGGTTATGAAAATGCAAATTACAATGACTTTATTGGCTGAGTTGAATTCAGCTCATCTTGTCACAAAGAAGTATGAAGCTGGTAGGTCCCCAGTAAGCCAAGCCTGAGGTGTAACAGAACGTGGGCACCTGGCATCAAGTACCTCAGAATGGAGGGTGACGTCTGCTGTTCAAAGTCAGCAGCAGAAAATGTCAATATGCTATTGCTTCCTTTACTCTGGAACTTATTTGTATACATTTGGGAAAAAAAAATCTCTTTGGGCCTGACTTCCTTTCTTATCAATATTTCTCAAAGTGGGTTACATGTACCACTGCAATGTGTGAGATAATTTTAGGCAGGACACTCAGATGAACTTTGTTTTCTTTTTTTTTTTGCCTTTTCTAGGGCCGCACCCACAGCATATGGAGGTTCCCAGGCTAGGGGTCTAATCGGAGCTGTAGTCGCCAGCCTATACCATAGCCACAGCAACGTGGGATCTGAGCCGCATCTGCAAACTACACCACAGCTCACGGCAACACCGGATCCTTAACCCACTGAGCGAGGCCATGGTTCCTAGTCGGATTCATTAACCACTGAGCCATGACAGGAACTCCCAGATGAACTTTAAAAAAAAAAAATTTTTGATCATGATGTTTTATTTTAATGTTTGCCTCTTGTTTAGAGTAAGCGGTATTGATTTTCTGTTTATGGCCATGACAGATAATGTCCTTCCTTAATATATTTGTGCCAAATACTAAATTGATTTAAATAAAAATAAACACGAAAGAGAATGTAGATTTATAAAAATATATACATGAAAGATTTAAGTGGGAGAAACCCTGAACTGGATAACAACTCTGGGAAGATTTGCAGACAGGGAATTTCAACCGAAGGCAGGAAGAGTGAGATGAAAGTAGGTATCAGTTGGAATCAAAAGAAAGGGAAGTCGCGCTAAATTTCACGTTAGTGTCATCTCTGGACCAGTAGGTTCCCTATTACCTGGGGGCTTATTGTAAATGCACATTCTCAGACCCCACTGAATCAGAAACTCTGGAGGGGAGACCTGGAAATCTGTGGCAGGGGGTCCAATGCCCACCCACGTTTGAGACCCACAGCATGAGACGATCCACCAATCATTCATTCATCAAATGCAGATGAAGCACCTTCTACACACAAGGCTCAAGTTCATACTCAAGGCCCTGGGAAGCCACAAAGGAAGAAGACATTTCAACATTTTGCTAACAATGCAGTGTACACGCTGTGAGTGAATCATGGTGAATCCTGATGAGCAAAGCCTGAGCAAATGGGTCTCTGCTGTACACAGAGGCTCTGGGGCTCGGAGCGTGATCTCCTGGGATATGTTTGCGGGGGAGACTCCCTGGTGTGACCAAGACATATATTCATTTTATTGTCATAGACTGATTGAGCTGATGAAACTCTGGCCAAGAATTAAATGTCCTCGGTTTGCTGGAGGCAAGCGTGCATACAGATTGATCATCACAGTAAGCAGTTCTGGCCTCCTCCTGTGTGTGAGCTGAGACCTTCAGAGCCTGGGGAAGCTTCTATCTGGAGACTGAGAGTGACGAGGCCACTGGGCAGCTGGGCCCCGGCACAGTAATTCCTCACAGTCTAGGATCACAGGGCCATATCCTAGGTTACAGTCCTTGTGGGTCAGCTGCCTGGAAGTGAGTTAGAAAACGACAGAGCAAGAGTAACGGCAGAACGAGGAACACTTTGTCTCACCAAGGGTTAGGGCAACTGAATTCACTTCGTTCAGGAAACCAGCTAGGTGGGGACCATATGCATAGCTCAGAATGCAGCCTCTGCATTCACATGTGGGGCAGCTGTGGATTTTAAATCCAGAGACTATGTGACCTTGAAAAGAGAGAAGAGATGGAAATTTATACCGTACTTTCTCTGAATGTAAGAAAGAGCATAAAATATATGGTGAAATGACATTGCTTTAGACATATCAGGCTAAAGAAAATATATTATGATAAATGTTACCTGTTTGTTTTTACTCCTTTTAACGTGGCTACCAGCAAAAAATTATGCATGTGGCTTGGATTAGATTTCTATTGGACAGTGCTGCTCCAGAGCTGGGGTCTGCTAACTTTTTCTTAAAAGGTCACATAATAAGTATTTTAGGCTTTGTAGACCAAATGGAGGCAAAATGGAGGATATTGTGTAGGTACTTAAATAAGTTATTTAAAAATATAAAAACCAGTCTTAGCTTGTGGCTTCAAGCACACATAGGTAGCAGGCTGGATTTGGCCCATGGATCACAGTTTGCGGATCTCGGTTCTAGAACATAATGTGCCTCAAAACAGCCAGTGCACAGCCCCATGAACCCAGCTGTCCACTTGCATGGAGCTAACTGTGTGACCAGACGTATGTCAGGTGTATAGAAACTGAGGCTCTGATCCCAAATCAGTCAGCTGACAAGTTCATCTTCTTAATCACCATGTTTCATTAATGAAAGGCCTCTTTGTATTTTCTCCTTTTCTCATTTCTGGGGAGAGTCTTTCTTAGGGTTCCATGACAGTGTCAGACAGCCCTGATGTCATGCTTGGCCCCAAAGAGGTGCTCTTAAAATGGATAAACAAAAGGAATGCATAAGTGATTAGGGCTCCTGGCGGTTTTTAAATCTCTCTTGCTTCTCTTTCAGTACAAATGACCAAGGGTTACGTAGCTTAGCCAACTAGTGCAGGCCCCTGTTTTTCATGCATGAAGCACTGACCTTTAAATTCATTTGAAAGATACGAGCAGCCTCCCAGATGGGGTGGAAAAAAAAAAAAAAAGACCTCCAAGGGTCTAGCAGCAAGAATTGCATTCAGCGCATCAAGAGTTAATCCTCCCCTGCTAAGGGTTATTAATATAAGAAGTACAAAGCAGTCACATTCTATCTTCTGAAAGCAGACGAGCTGGCTAGCACTGAATTGAGAAAATTATTATTTATTAAAAATGAGATAGTCACAGGCCAGTGACTAATCCTGATTGGGTTCAGAGACAATTCCCCACCCACCAGGCAAGTAATACATTTTTCAGAAAGGTATTTTGTTAAATACAAAGTGCCAAGAGCATTGTTATTCATCTGGTCTAAGCTTGCATGTAGGATCTTTTCACATTATAATGGCATCAACAGAGAAAAAAAAACCCTCAGCGTGGTCATACCCCATTTTCCTCCTAAGTAGCCTGGTATTGTCAGTGTGCTTAGAGCTGGGGCTTCCTTCAAGCCTTAGGGTGACTCGGGTATCTCGCAAAGACTATGGGACTGGAGTGGATGGAAGACAGATGCCATCAGGTGCCCAGGTTGGCATAAGGCTCTCCCCTCAACACAGAGGAGAACAGAGGAGGAACAGAGAGAATCATTTTTCATCTCCACTGATTGCAAAAGCAACACAAGGCCCTTGAGTGGTTAATAGAAAGGTCAGAAGGGATGCATTTGGAGCACGTTTTGCAAAAGAAGAATTTGACAAGGCAGTGAGTCCATGGGGATCAGAATGATATAGCAAGAGGCTATTGGCTTCTTGGAATGAGGTGATATTTTGAAGTCAGGAAGACCCAAATATGAATCTTTATGGCACCATTTAGTATCTATGAAGCTGCTACTGAGGCACTTTCTTTTCTAGGGCTAAAGTTTGGTATGTCTGTGATAAGTGCAGATAAGCTATTCTGCACGATCAGTGAAGAACAGGGACACTAATGCGCTTGTGCATAATAAGGAAGAACTACCTAATAATTCATGTTATTAATACTTGAAATCATAAATCCCAGGAAGTCTGAGATGTTTGGTTGCTATACAAATTAAAGAAGGTTCCTGGGAGATGGATCTGTGTCAACTGGCCTCGCACATTAGTTTTCCCTCTGCCTGCTATCTGCAAATGCTACCACAACACACTGACTCATTTTAGGAGTAAGAAGGTGTAATTCCAGGATGAGAATTTTGTGGCAAATGTGTCATATCTTTCTAGTTCGTCCATGTAACAGACAGTGCTAATCTATTGCTACAGTTCTATGATATCAGCTGGATCCAACATCAGAATTATTCCCAACACAGTTTCCTGGAATCTACTGCCAAATAATTGGAGTTGTCATTTGAATCAAAATCTGCCCATCTTCCTTTGTGCAGTCAAATGTGTATATCATTCCAATGGCTGGCAACTGGCAGATGATCAAGAAATTCATTTCCATTCTATCCATTTGCATTTTGGAATACACAGTTATTGTTTAGTGATGTCTGATCTAGAGGTATGAGCTTATTGTAACATGGCAATATTATCAAAACAATTCAAATTGTTATTTTTTTTTTGTTTTGTTTCTTTGTGGTGGTGGTAGCTGAAAGTGTATGAGATTTATATGTTTCAAGGTGAATCTTGCACATGATATATAAATCTAATTATAACTATAGATAGTGACAGCAGGCTTTACACAGCATATAGATACGTTTAGTAGATTGTATTTTCTGATTTGCATCTGGATTTTTTTGTAAGCATGTTAATAGACCGGGAAAAAAACAGAGCGAGGAGGAATATGAGGAGGAGGAGGAAGAAAAGGAGGTGATGATGATGTTATACCCAAGTTATAAACACCTCCTTACTCTAAAACACATAAAACTATGAGAAAGACAATGCAGTGATCAGGGTTGACAGGAAAGCTCTCGACATTGCAAAACTTATTTTCGAACTGGTCTCATGTTCGTAATTAATGGCTAATAGTCTGTCACTTATAAGGACTTAAAATAAACAGTGGTTTAATGAAATTTCCCTAGGCAACTTGCAAACACTCAATCAGATCTCATGTTCAATATGCGAAAAATGTCTCCCTGATTCCTAATGCATTTAGGGTCAACAGTAACATCTTCATGCATAAAAGATTCCATGCTGCTTTTAAAGAAGAGGTAATTATAAGACAGGGGTCACACAGAAGGTCTAGGTTTTGTGTAACTTCTATTCTAATTAATTTATCATATGTGGGATTTTGTTTTGGCTTCCAAGTGTTGATCTTTTATAGCTACCACATTCCATGTGATAATGGGTTTTATTCCTTCAAAAGGTCATCCTTGATATAATTTCACCGTTAACAGAAGGAACCTAGGAGCATGGGTGTTGCTGTATGTCATTGCATCGTGAAAAGTCATTCAGCAAAGTCCCGAGTCTCTTTTGCCCTTAGATGTTATTTAAAAACCAAGAGGCCAAGGCATTTGAACAAAAGGTGAGAAATTCAATTAATCATTAGGAAGGTTGTCTTCACAATGGCAGCCCCAAGAAAGCATATGGATCAACAGAAATATTTGCAGCTGAAGAAGTATTTTCTCTTTCCCCTTCTGGTTTGTAAGTGAGATGACCTGGATGTGATTGTTATTTTGTCTTCTATTTATTTCGTGGCTACTTTTCTTAGGGTGGCATGATCCACAGCTGGGGTCCTCAGCCCTTTCATCATCAAGAAACCTTTGTGTGGTTGTTGGGTTGTTTCCTTCTGATGCATCTTATCCTTTGAAAACCTTGGATCTTCCAAATGAACTGTAGTTATTAAGCAATAATTACTTCATTTCCCAGCACCCCCCAACTTAAAAAAAAAATAAAAAAGATACCTAATTATCAAATAGAGTTCTGGTTCAAAGCAGAGAAGCTTGATGTCAACCTAGCTCAGAATAAATGTATCAGTTCAGTCAAGATTTCTGAGGAGTTCCCGTCGTGGCTCAGTGGTTAACGAATCCGACTAAGAACCATGAGGTTGCGGGTTTGATCCCTGGCCTTGCTCAGTGGGTTAAGGATCCGGCGTTACCGTGAGCTGTGGTGTAGGTTGCAGACGCGGTTCGGATCCCGCGTTTGCTGTGGCTGTGGTGTAGGCCGGCAGCTACAGCTCCTGTTAGACCCCTAGCCTGGGAAGCTCCATATGCCGCAAGTGCGGCTCTACATAAAAAAAAGGCAAAAAGACAAAAAAAAAAGATTTCTGAGATGCTGACAATTTGCAAAGCAATCACTAACTGCAAAGAAGCCCCTGGACTAAGGCAGCTCAAATCACTGTGCATGCAGATGACATGGGATTTGTTTAAATGCAGATTCTTATTCAGCGGGTCCGTGGTGGGGCCTGAGAATTTGCATTTCTGACAAGCTTCCAAATGATGCTGATGCTGCTGGTGCACTGACCACACTTTGAGATGCAAGGCTCCAAATAATGAGGGAGAGCAAACAGGGAATTGGGTCACAAGATGCAGTTCAATCTCAACTCCAAGGAAGATTTGTTAAGCACCTTCTGTATGCCAGGCCCATTATAACACCATGCACATTTTTGCACACAATATATTAATGGGGAAATACATTAACACTTTTCTTTCATGGCTCAAATCATATCTTGCCATATAAAAATTCTGTGCATTCCAGAAAAAAAGCCAGACTATCTTTGAGATTGCAATTATTTCTACGGCCATTATAATATGCATATAATATTGCTTTAACTGGCCTTCCTTCGTTCACAGGTGATTTACAGATTAACAAATGTTTATGTGCCAGATAACATGCTAAAGAGTAGGTATATGGTGCTAAGAGTGACAGATACAGTCTGTGCCCTCCATAAGTGTCAAGCTAGAAAGATACTGGCAGGTAAGAATACAAAAAGCTACATAATTACATATATATACATATATATATATGCATATACATGTATGTATATATATAATTATGTAAAGTGTGTGTGTGTGTGTGTGTGTGTGTATATAATGTAATACCTATAAATACATAAAGACTGTTAGGAAAGAAGGGATTGTGTTCTCTTATCTTCTTAGTGCTCCCAGTCCTCACTCATTCACAAGCAAATGCAACTAGCTCCTCTTCTTCACTTCCACTCTGTCAGCCTCCACTTATTCTAGAACATTCATTGTGTCATGCACTGTTCCTGATCCAAACAATGCTGCTCGCTCGCTGCCCATGGGGACTCCAAGCGTTGGTGAGGAAGGAAAGATGCCAATTTCCACAATTACTGCTCAAGACCTAGTGTGGTGCATGCATAACAAACCTAGAGTGGTGTCTCTCATGAAGCTGAGAATCAAATAGAAGCCTCTGAGTGAATAAATGAATGGAGGCGTCAACAGGTACAAGACCAAGTGAGTTTTGCACAGTGGCTCCCATTACCTTTCCATGCAGAGCATGGCCACCATCCAATTCTCAGGAACTTTGCTCTGTCTTTTGGAAAAAAAATATGCGATAATAACATTTTCTTCACAGAATTGTTATGGGGATTAAATGAGATAATATCTATGAAAGGTTTACTCCACAGCTTGGCAAACAGTGAATATTCAGTAAGTGAAAACACTGGTTACTCTTAACATCATCTTTATTATTATTTTCCTAATGATTACTATGGAAGTGGCATATGATGCAAACCTCAAAGGATATGAAGGATTTTGACACATGGAGATGATGAGAAAGGCTCTGCAGAGGAAACAAGTCTTTAAGAATCAGATTATTGCTTACACATTCAATAAATATGCCACTGGTTATTTGTGTTTGCCAGGGAATTAGGTGAAGATTAATTAATATTTATAAAGTATTTTAATATCCATGTAATATCTAGTAAGCAATTAGTTCTGTAACACAAAGCCAAATCCTTTTACATACCAAACAATGTAAAACAAACCAAATACAGCTGTGTAAGAAGGAACAGAATTTCATTAACTCCTGTTGTAGGAAATAGGCAGCCAGTTGAATTTTTTCCTCCTTCTAGTAATTTTCTTGCTGATTTTCTCTGACTTCCTACTGAATTTTCCCGCCTTACCCCCTGCAGCCCCAAATCAAATTATTTCCTCTTGGGTAGCAGTGAAAACAGAAGTGGGATGAAGGCAGATGCAATTCTGGCCCCTCCTGCCTGGGAGGTATTCTGAGCCCAGTACTATACAGGTGGTTTAACAGGGAGACAAGCAGGGCTCCCAAAGTGCATATTCTACATCTATCACCCTAGTCAGGTGGTGTGAAGCGTGATACGTACCCCTGGTCTAGATCTACAGAGAGAAGAGCTTTAGGGCATGGAGCTGGGAATAAAAAGAGAATTAGGTGAAAAGACTGGTTCCTCACTGGCAGTGCTTTCTCAGGCTCTCTCCAGTCCACGTGTGCAGGTATGCTGACTTGACTGGATCCTCCCAACTCTCCTAATGGTTTGCATATACCATCCTTACGTTTGGACAGTATGTTGCTATGTAACCATCAATTTCTCGTTCCCACCTTTTTCTAAAGATGAAAATTTCTAGCCTATAAATCCCTGTGTTTCCTGTGAAAGCTTCTGATCCATGTAACTTTATTTAAAAAACCTCGTCCATGAATTGGATCCAAAAAAGGAGTTACTGCAGATGGCCAATAACATATGAAAAGATGCTCAACATTTCCAATCATGAGGGAAATACAAGCCAAAGCCACAATGAGAAATTACCTCCTACTTTTCAGAATGCTTATTATCAAAAGTCTACAAATATCAAATATTGTCAAGGATGTGGAGAAAAGGGAGCCCTTGTATATTGTTGGAAGGAATGTAAATTGGTACAGTCACTGTGGAAAAATGGTATGGAAGTTTCTCAAAGAACTAAAAATAAAAATACCATATGACCCAGCCATTCCACTTCTGGGTATACATATGAAAAAACAAAACACTAATCCAAAAAGCTATATGCACCCCAGTGTGCACAGCAACATTACTGACATGGAAACAAGTGTCCATCAACGGAAGAAAGAATAAAGACAATGTGATATATATATATATATATATATATATATATATATATATATATCCATAATGAAATACTACCCACCCATAAAAAAGGACAAATGTTTGCCATTTTGCCCTTTGCAACAATACAGATGGACATGGAGGGCATTGTGCTAAGTGAAATAAGTAAAACAGAGAAATATAAATACTGGATGATGTCACATGTGAAATCTAAACAAATACAATAAATTAGTGAATAAAACAAAAAAGAAGCAGACTCACAGATATGGAGAACAAACTAGTGGTTATCGAGGTAGGGGGAAAGACAATACAGAGGTGGGGGAATAGGAGGCACAGCTTCTAACTCCTGCACCCTCTTTCTAGATATAGCTCCAGACCCATTTCTGGGATGGTTCTGAAAGTCCATCCCTAGTGGAAGACTTTCTCATCAAACATAGACAAACTAAACTACCAGACTAAACCCATGCAGAAATGCATCCTCTCTCACCTCTCAAGACAGGATGACCAGCTGTCTCTGTCCAGGACCAAAAGGTTTCCAGGATGCAGGACTTGCAGTGCTAGGAGTGGGGAAGTCTTGGACAAACCAGGATGGTTGGGCACTCGACTCCTCTCTCTCCTCCTAAGGTAAAGTATCTATCTTCATCAAGGAAGACAACTGCGATGATGAACAAATTGGAGGCTCAGGCTCCATGCTACACTCACATCCACTTGGCTACCCCTACGCCATAAAGTCTCACAATTATTTTCCCCCCTAATCCATCACTGTTCTGTTCAAATAACCCAACCAATATCTGGCCCATCCCTTTGGAGTAAAAAGGGCATTGATGCTGAGGATCTTTTTAAAGCAGTTTTTAGACACGATGCTCCCCAGAGGCACCATGTCTTGCCTCAGTCTTCCCACAATGGAGACTGTTTTATGAAGCCAAAGATAAAGAGTTAAGACACCACCCAGAAGGAACATAGCCTAGCTCTGTCACCTGATGACCGTGATTCTGCCGTATCCTTCTAGAAGGGTGCACTGCTTATCTATCCACCTTCACTTACAGGACAGGACTTATCACTACATCATGAAAATACCTTGTGGCTCCTTCCCAGTCGTCTTCTAGGGCTCATTGGTCAGAACCTCTGGCCCTATCTCCCTTACTCTCTAAGTTACAGACTGCTGCCCAACCCCTTTGTATCTTGGAGACCACAGGGATCTCTGAAACCAGTAACTTAAGCCCACTTGTGGTTAAACAATAAATTCTTATCCAAAACAGTAAAGATGAAGACATACTATCAGAAAGAAGATCAAAAGATCACTAAAGCACTATTTGCCTGGACGATTACAAACTGAAACTCACTCTGTCCCCTCCTAAAAGCCCAATGAGCATATTTTACTAAACTAACATTATTATTTTTTACAGAAATTAGCACCAGCAGAGCAAGGCTGAGGCTATATTGCCTGGGTAAGCTATAAGCCAAATGTGTCCACAGACAGAAATAACCCCGACTTTATCAACAGGCAGAGGGTAAGCAGAACAGGCTGGGGGCTTGATGAATCATTCCAAAGACAGCTATGTGGCATCTTTCTGCAATTAGCTCAATGGTGCATTCTTAGGACCTTTTCCAAGTCCCCGGAGAGCCAACCATAGTCTTTCTCAGCATCTCCAGATGTTCAAACTTGAAAACTCACCTCACTTGCTGTTAATGCCACATTTTAATCACATTTGGGTATGTAAACTCAAGCCTAAAATTATCTACGGTACCTGCCAAAGTGTTTTACCAGCAAATCCACTAAGTTACTTACAAGTCAAAAAAAGCTGATGGAACAAAATGCCGCATTCAGTAATTTACAAGCACTTGCCATTGTATAAAGCAATTTAAAATTACTGGGGCACTTCACCTTCTTTTTTTTTTTCCACATAAGTGCTTCAATCTGGAAGTTATTGGGATTCTATTCCTGAGATGAAAGAGATAATTTAACTTTTCTGGAGGACTTTTTATACATACAAATATAATAGCAGCACCTATTTTAAAAAAAGGATTGAAGTTCTGATTACGTGCAGTATTGAACAATTTAAAATTACTAAAATGTTTAAAATTTTATCAGTGCTTCAAGTTTGGGATTAAATTTGAGATTGCATGTAGAAAATAAAAACCACAGAGCATTTTACATCCTGGTCCCCATTCACTATTAACATAACAAGTTCGACTTGGATCATTTAAACCTCCTGCCACATAGGAGGCGTTGCAGATCTCAAACAGTCTGACTTCCTGCAAAAGCAGCCCTCTGCTTTCAGGTCTTCATTTAGCTCTTTCCTGGCTATTTATAGCAAAGTAAATCAGAATCAGGATCGCCTCTCCCTTAGCAGACAGTGCTGCATCTTTAAAATATCTGTAAAAAATCGTGCAGATCTAGGAGAAATAGGCCAAGGAGATTTTAGTCTTCACTATTCAATAAATTCAAAATAGGATCAAAAATACTTGTCAGCTAATGGGGAGTTCTCATATTTTGTTTTTGAAGCATAAAGAACAAAAATGAGTTGCTTTGTTCCTAGAAAGTGAGGCGTTGTTACAAGATGGCACAACACAAAGTAGATTTGGGGCATTTTCCTGCTGACTTCTGGTTATGACAGTGGCTGAAGAGCTGGGTGCCCTTCACTGCTCTCGAAGGCTACAGCAGACATACCCATGTTATCCGACCATTTTCTGATGTTTACTGATGAAAAATCATAGATGAGAAGCCCTCTGAAAAAGGTCCTTTCTCCCTGTCCTTTGTTTTGTTTTGTTTCATTTTCATAGTGAAAATGTCCAAGAAACATCTAAGTGGAGAGAATCGTATGTTGAACTCTGTATCCAGCATTCCATCTCAACATTAAACTCATGGCTAACCTTAGTGCAAATGAACATCCTTCTATTTCCCCAGGTGATCTTAAGGAAAATTCCAGGTATCATACTTTTCATCCATAAATATTTATAAGGGTCTGTAAAAGGCTCTTTTTTTCAACACAAGCACAATATATTATGGTATCTGAACAAAAATAGTAAGAATCTGTAAATGTCACTAAATATCCAGCCTGTGTTGATATTTTCCTAACCACCTCATCATTTTTACAGCTTATTTTGTAATAGCATCCAAAATGAAACCAGATATTGTGATTAACTGATTTATCTCTTACATGTTTTTTAATGCATTGAGCCCCCATTCATAATCTGGCTTGTTTTCACATTGCGGATTTGGCTGGTTTTATTCCTGTGGTGTCACTGAACATGTTCATCTGTCTACTGTGTTTCTCATAAGTAGGTAGTTACATCCTAGAGGCTTGATCAGATTCAGAGTCAATATTTTTGGCATGAGCCCATTTCCCTCAGGAAATATAAATGTCTGCTGTCCTCCCTTTTTTATGACATTAGCAACCAATGTCATAAAAATGTCATGGCTGCTGCCTAGATCCACTCAATAAGTTAGTGTTAAGAATTCATGATATTCTATCACTTCTTTATGATATTCTTGATATTCTTCATTTCTTCACCACCATTGTGGTGGTTGTGGCATAGGCCTCTGCTGCAGCCCCAAATCGACCCCTAGCCTGGGAACTTCATAAACTAGAGGTGTGGTCATAAAAGAATAAATAAAGCAAACAGTCAAACAAAAAAGAGTGGTTTCTATCATCTTTGAAAGGAGACCAGAAAGTCATTTTGAGTTTTCCCATCATTATGTACTTGTGGACATGAACATATATGAGGTGTTTCAATTTATTAAAATAACTAACCAATTTTGATGCTAAAATTGTCTCATCTTTGGCCTATTGATGTTGGCATCTCTAAATGACATGACCCTAATAGCATCAAGCAACATCCTTGCTTTCTGATATAACAAGATTTTATAGGTTTATCTCGTATACTTCCTGTTCCAGACATGGAATCAACAATTTCCCAAGGAAGCTTGGTTGCATTTGCTGGAAAATGGTAATTAGAGATCATAATCTATTTGCTAAGGAAGCTCATTGCTATTACGTTGGTCAGCATTTCCAGGTCTTTTTAATAGAAACAGAACACATGAATTTTTAAGCCGAAATACATAATGAATTTATATTAATCATGCTACTTCCAATTCTGGGCTATAACATTTTTAATTAACCTCACTGATCATACATCTGTGTTTTCGTCCTCCTACACTTTAAAATTCTAATTCTCCTAGAAACTGACACAATTACTCATTTGTTTTATCTCTCAATACACACCATTAACAATAACAATACCAACACTACTGCCAACAATAACAGTATTATGGAAACGTTTTTCTGTTTTTTTTTTTTTTTTAAATCATGATTAAAAGGTACCCAGTAATGGATGCAGTCAAATTACTGTGTTTTAAAGTCATTAGGGACAGTTCCTCTCTGGGAGTTATGACCATTACCTGAACAGACATTTAGGTTCAATTGTTTCTCTGACTTTTGAATTTTATTTATTTATTTATTTATTTAGCTTTTTTAGGGCCACACCTGTGGCATATGGAAGTTCTCGGGCTAGAGGTCAAATCGGAGCTACTGCTGCCAGCCTACACCACAGCCACAGCAACACAGGATGCAAGCTGCATCTGTGACCTACACCACAGCTCATGGCAACACCGGATCCTTAACCAACTGAGTGAGACCAGGGATTGAACCTGTGTCCTCATGGACACTAGTCAGATTTGTTTCTGCTTAGTCACGGCGAATTCCAGACTTTTGAATTTTACAATTGCCTTGTTATCTAGTTCCATTTTCTAATTTATGAAACAAGACTTATTGAAAAAAGCCTACATTTTCCTTTTTCTCTTGTTCCTCACTTCTCACTTTAGGTAACTGTGTCAGATTATATTTTCCAGAAATGGCCACAGCAATATTTTTAGTTGTACATGTCTTCTCGACCTCACTACTTCTTCTCTAAGAGGTGAAGTCTGTTCTGCTCTCACCTTACTTGAACCTGGGTGGGTCCCAAAACTGTCTGAAAAAGGGGAATGTGGCAAAAGTGACATTGTGTGACTTCTGAGGTGAACCATAAAAAGTAATACAGCTTGACCTGCTTCACTCTCAGGAAAGACACCTTTGGGGTCCTGAGTAAACCTGCGAGAAGACCAGCTACCCAGAGGCCTCCAGGCTAGAGAGACCGCACAGAGCGAGACAAAGCCCCCATGGAGCCCATCTCTGCCAGCCCCACCCCGACCTGATGGAGTCTTTCACTCCTGACCGGATGGTGTGAGGAAGCAAGCTTCCAGATGATCTAAATGACCCCAGCCTCAAGTGCTCACTGCAAGCCTGGCGAGACTCAGGGCGCTGAGCCCAGATGACCCCAGACCCTGAGAGATACCGCTATTTTATATAAAGCCACTAATTTTGTCAATCAGTAATAGATAATTGGAAAGAATACTAACTTTTTTTTAAAATGCTATGATTTATCCTAGCTTTTTTAAGAAAAAAAGGTAAATTTTTATATAACTCTGGTGTCACATCCGTCTGTAGATAGATAGTAGCACACTACACACTTTTCTCCATCTTTCTTTTTTATCTTCTATTGAACAGTATATCTAGGAGTTATTCCAAAATAATCTATAGCCATACCCCTTATTCCTTTGCAGAGCTGCATAGCACTCCTCTGTGCAGGATTTCTATTATTTATTCAACAAATGCTTTTTTGATAAGATCAGGATGCTTCAAGTTTTGTTTATTTGCAAATATCACTGTAAGGAATAACCTGTGTTCTCTTCTATTCACAGAGTTAGGCTAATATCTCTAGAAGGTCAAATGAGCTAATTCATGGAAAGTCCTTGACAGTGCCTGTTGCAGACAAAGCACTCAGCAAACATGATATCTACATGATATACTACAGATATCAAGAAAGAAAAGCCCTTTAGTTTCACTGGGGGGAGTCAAGTCAGTGGAAGACGGTGCTCACATCACCAGGGCTGTGAACCCTAGGATGAGGGGGCACAGATGGTCTGAAGGGAGCATAGGCTCACTGGAAGCCTGCTTCTTCCCTCCTCCTGAAATGATTCCTCCCGTTGGCTACTTGGCTCTCCAGACCGTACACTTCGTTCAGGATGCAGGGCAAGTATTTCTTCCTTAGGGAGGCCCAACATGACCATCCCCAACCCCAAATAGGGTCAGACTCCTCTGCTATTCAAGGTCCCAGAATATTGTTTTTGCTTGTTCAGGGCACTTAGTTCAGGGCACTTATTTATGTTTTCAGTTTAGACATCTAGGAGCAGTATTATTGGGGAGGGTCTTCCTGTCCTCCTAGACAGCAAGCTCCGTGACTGTCTGCGCTCACCGCTATACCCTGGTGTCAGCCCTGCCTCGTCAAAGCTCTCAATCAGCTATGGAAGGAGAAATGCAGAGGGGGCACCTGCACAAGACCCAGCTTGGCGAGGCCACACAGAGCTCACCCCAGGCCAACTCCAAGCCTGGAAAATTTAGTCATCTACCTTGCATGGCCTTCTCATTAGTGTAAATTTTAAAAATAGCCTTATGCCAACACCATAAAGGTAATTTCCTCTTGGAAAGGACACTTACTCATTTACTTTAAACAGTCATTAATGCACCAAATTTCCCCTCAGAATTTCATGTCAATGATCCTATGGGGAATATGAAAGTAAAACCAGACAAATAATGATGTGAGGAAAATGTCAGATGAGAACTGCGAATGCATTACAGACCTTCAACTAATATTGTTGCTGTCGGAGTTCAAGGATTAAATAGTCATCAGTTTGCAACCTTCCATGGGAGCCCACTTCTCCCTGACAGCAGCCAGTTGCCAGCTTGCCAATAAAGACTGTTTGTACAGTAATTGATGACTTTATCTAATGAGGAGATCGTGGTCTAAAAGTCACAAGGCTCACCCCTCATCAGTAAAGGCAGGTCCCAGGGACTTACTAGGAAAGACTTTGCAAGAAAAGGGGCAGACTTCTTCACATAAATAAAGATAATCTGCCTTATGACTGCAGCCATTCTACATTGCTGTGGCTGTGGCTGTGGCTGTGACATAGGCCAGGAACTTCCATATGCTGCAGATGAGGCCCTAAAAAGTGGAAAAAAAAAAAGGAAGCGACCCTGATACAATGTTCACCTTAACGTCTCCTGTACCTGTCACAGACCTGTCACAAAGGAGATGATCAATAAATATTTGTCGAAAAAATGAGTGGCTAATTTTCTACTTCCTAGGGCCCCAGGAATAACTGCAGTGTGGTTCTAGAAGCAGGAAACCTGGTTATAAACCAATGAGCTTCCCGACAGTACCTTATGTAATCCTCCCCTGCCCCTCATGGCAGAGACAATTATCCCTGTTTTAAAGATGAAGGACCTGAGAGAAGCTGGTGACATAGTCGTCATAGAAATGGCATGTACCACGCAGGGCTGGGACGGACTTCCGGCCCCTTTAACAGCAGCATGCCCTCTTCTAACCCCTGGTGCCGTGAGATTCCTCAGACCATTTTTAACATGAGCCAGGTGCTCTTCCTACTACTCCAGCACTCTAGCCCCCTTATTCAGCTCTACTTTGGCTATTCCCATGGCACTTGTCACCTTCTAATATACTATGTAATTTACTTTCTTACCATTTGTATTATTTGTCTCTCTTGTTAGAATGTTAGTGCTACAAGCATAGAGATCTTTGCCCTTTTTGTTCAGGGATGTATTCCAAGGGCCTCAAAAGTGCTTAGTCCATCAAGGGCACTCAAGAAATACTGAAGGAAGAAGAAAAGAACAAGGGAAGAGAGAAAACAAAAAGTAAGGAAATGCCTCCTCCTCCTCCATTTGGTGCTATCTGATCCTGCTCAGTGGCCTCTCCTCACAGATAACTCCGCCCCATGAAACCACAGACCCTGTCTTCCCCTGTCTCTGGGCTACAATCCTGCCAACCCCAGGTGGTTGGAGATGGGAAAGTGGAAGAGGCAGCCGAAGAGTTAGCCGAAGTCTCATGCCCACTGGGGGATGCAGGGAGTTTAGGAGCTTTTTGCAGAACAAAAGAGACCTGAGTCCTTGGTACATCGGTCCTCACAAATTAACTCTAAAATATGTTGATTTGGGAACCAGCATTTGAGACCTGAATCTGCATCGCTATCCTTTTTCTGAAAAGGTAGCTGAAATCTCCCTTCATGCTCAGCAGGATAAGATATATTATCCGATTAATTTAGATGAATTGATTGACTGTTTTTGTAATCAGGGGTTATTCACCCAGCAATCAGGAGGTGACTTTGGGGTGATAAAAATACCCTAAACAATGAAACCTATCCAGTTTCTGTGCAGAATATGCTTTTTTTCCATCTCTCTCGTCAAACTCAATCTTATATTTCTTCGTAGTGAATAAACAGGAACAATCACACATGCCCCATGGTTTTGCTGAAAGAATATCCGCACAGTCCTCAACAGCACCTCCTGGCAAGGCTGCAGTTTGTGATCACTGATCCTCGAAAAGTGCTCAGAGGGGAGCAGATTCTGCCGTTGAAAATGCTTTATAAAAACGTAACTCATTTCATCTTTAACCATGTTTTCTTCCTTAGTCAAAGTTATGACACCACCAACAGCAGACTTGTTTTCTGTGTTCAAATGTATGAATAGGCAAATGCAGTGGCAGAGAGAGAAAGCCTTTTTCCGAGACCTGCCCTAGACTGATTGCATGCAGCAGAAAGATGCTTGCAGCCAGATCTGAGATGCCACTGCTGCCTTTCTTTGTAAAATGTCCCTTTTTCTGTGGCTATTTAGCCAAAGTTGTTTAGAACATTTTAAGCACATCCCAAAGGCCAAAAGTGACTATCTTGTAATAAATAATGCTATAAACTATTGATGAAATGCAAACTCTTTTGCTCCCCCACCCCTTCCTGGCAAACTCCTACTCATCCTTCAAGAGCCAACTCAAATGTCATCCTCTCTTCTACACTCTAATATTATTTCTTTTTTATGGAAATTATCACATTATGTCCTAATCATTTCTCCATGTGCCTTCTGTAAGGGCAGCTCAAGGACCAGATGTACAGTTCATATTTCTTTACTTTTACTTTTTGCTTCTGCCCTCTTTCTTTTCAAATTACTTAAGCATTGGAAGGGAAGGGCTTTCTCGTCTTCTAGCCTTTAGTTTGAATGTCAGCTTCATAACTTACCAGTTCTTGCTTGAACTTGGGCAAGAAACAAACTTTTAGATCCTCAAATTCATCATCTGTATAGCATGCATAGCAGAGTTATGGTGTACAAGGAAAAAAAGGAGACTAGATGAAAGCTCCTGACAGGATTAGGCTTTCTGAAATAAACACATCACATATACTCAAACATTACTCTATACGTGTGTCTACACATACATTCATATAGAAACGTGTGTGCATCTCTATCGTCATATATGTGAATCTCTATGTATTTCTACATAAATGTATATGTGTGCATACATGTGTGAATTTATATATAACTAAGGTGTGTGCATACTCATGTCTGTATATGCATTAATTTATATATAAACATAAATGTGTATGTGTGCATGTATGCATAACTATTTGCATGTGTGGGCTCATGCATATAACTAAGTGTGTGTATGAGTATTTTTTTACTGCTATAATCATCACCCCTTTTCTTTGGAGGCATCTGGAGCCCAGACTGTAGATTTTACTGGGCTATATGTGTATAGCTAATGAATTTGGCAGAAATACCTTCCTAAAGAAAGTGAGGACAGTTGAACTGAAGGAAATTGTTTGTCAATATACTGAATCAGGACAGGGTGGGCCTGGATGCTTCTGGAAGCAGGGCACGGTCATAATTTATGAGAGGAGACCTCTAGGCTCGGAGTTGGGGTCAGGAAAAGGAATGGGTAACCACAACTGAGTTAGTGGAGAGTGGGTTGAGGGAAATGAAAGAAGAGGCCAGGCAAGCTACAGAATGGGATTTCATGGTTCTCTTAGTGGCTGATTAAGACTTAGATTTCCCATCTTCCATGTAGTCTCCCTGATCCTCTCTCCTATAGGGCTTACTTCCTACCACAGACCTCCCTTCAAGTCTGTATTCACTCCACTGGATGCAAATGTGATGTTGTCCTTTAATCATCTCCTTTGCAGAGTCTGAGTTTCAGGAGTGAAAGGATTACAGTCTATTTCCTGTTGAGTCTCAGCAGGTATTGAGTAGGGGAAGTGGTGATGATGATGGTGGTGATAATGGGGAGGATGATAAAATGTCTAAACACAACCTTCCTCTAGTTTTTGAACCTCATCTTCTATTTTCTCTCCTTCACTCTACAACAACCTCCTAGTGATTCCACAGACATAGGAGGCCCCTTCCCACTTCAGGAATTCTGCATGGAATATTACCTATGCCTAGAACATTCTCATTCCCTAACCTCTTTCAAATCTCAGCTCAACGGTTACTTTCTCAGTGAACCTTCCCCCACCCACTAATGCACAGTGACAACTACCTCTCCCAGTGGCGCCCTCCTATGCTTCTTTCCACAGCCGTCACCAATCTCACCCAAGAACACGCCCACTTTACTCTTGTCTCTCCTCTCCTCTGGAACATGAACTTCTCAAGGGAGGAGATTTCTCTGTGCATGTCCATCACTAGGACCTAAACAGTGCCTGGCACAGAGTAGGTACTCAATAAATATTTGCTGAATGAACAAATTCAGGTGGCAATGAAAACTTATCACCATAAATAGAAACTGCCGGCAGGAAGAACAGGGAAGTACCAGTTTGGAAGGCTGACATGGGTTCTGTAGGAGAGAAACCAACATGAGGCCCCTGTGGGAGCTGATTTTTGGGCGTCTAACTGAAGTGCAAGGCTGATTCTGCAAATATCCATTCCTTAGCCAAAATCAAGCCTGTTTCTATTAACAGTGCCCCAGACCAAGCATCCCAGCCTCAACTTACTGTCACATACTTTGTAATATACTCCTTCTTATTCTGAAACAAAACACAGCAATGTATTTTATCAGCCCTAAACACGTGTCTTGCATTCAGAAAGAAAAGCATTTTCCTTTTTCCCACCAGTCATCTGCGGTGTTAAACTGCACATAATTAAATTAAAAGCATCCATGAACTCTCTGAAATAGAATGCTTTGAAGAAACCTCAAATTATTGTAATTAAAGCTGTTGAGACCTCACGGTATAATGGTGGTCAACAAACAGTACCAGTAAAATGATATTCTACTACTAGGGACACTGCTCTTCACAGCAGGAGATCCATATATGAGAACCACAACTGGAAAAGGAGAGAAACTATGAGAGGAAAAGCAGTTGAAAGGGGAGCAGTTTGGGGCAGAATTGCAACTAATCACTATTTCCACCTGGTTTCTATTTCAGATTGGCGAGCTTTAATGAGAGCAGCTTGTATTTGAAAATGGAAATAATACCTAACACTTACTAAGCACCAAGTTGCAGGCATTGGTCTAAGCACTTGACACGCACTAGCTCATTTAATCCTCACAAAAACCCTCAGAAGTATGTACTGTTATTGTCTCCACTGTTTGGACCAGGAAACCAAGGCACAGAGCAACAGGCGAGTAGACTGTCCCTGACCCTGAGGGTAAAAACAGGAGGAGCTAGGATGAGGACGCTCATATTCTGTCCTCAGAGTCTTTGAGCCTTACTCCACTCTGCTCCCAAGTTCTCACTGCATCGCTGCCCTAATAGCCTGCAGAGCTGGCTGCTAACCATGCAATGCCCTGAAGTACCCCACTGTGCACAAAGGAGTACTTTCAGCTAAGCCTGCAGTGTGAAGGACAAGAAAAGGAAAGAATGAGACATTTCCTAATCATACTCCCTGGGCCTGGCACTCTGGCATATCCACTATTGCACTGGGGCTCAGGGAGAGTGGGGGTCATGCTTGCTTTGTGCATCTCACCAGTATTTCAACAGGCTCTCAGGAGGGTGCTGAATGGATAGGTCTCTACACTGGTCCTGAAGGGAAGACAAGGTTATCTTTACGGCATAGATGACAGACTCTTAGAGAGAAGAGATTTACGCAAGGTCCCGTAGTCAATTAGAGAAAAGCTGGTATTCGAAACCAAGAAAGATTGAACTTCAGGATCTGTTTTCCAAAATGGCACAGGTGGCAGAGGTCATAGATAGGGATAGCATCAGGCAGTCTAAACTGAAAAAGTTTTGTTTCAGTCTGTTGCAGTGGTGAAGGCTTAGAAATCTGGGGCTCACAGTATCCGTGGTGATGGAAAGAGACATGTAAAGGCTGGCCCTGGTTGTCTGGGATCAGCATGGCCACAGCAGCAAGGTTAGTGGCCACAGGCAGCCTCCAGGAAGCTGCTGCCTTTTTGAAGCCTTTTATCTTAACCCCAGGTATCTCGGCATGCTATCTACAGAGAAGCACTCTCTGCACTTAAAAAGAGCCCGCCAGCTAATACCATTATTGAGCCCTTTGATGCGTAGAAGAGTCCACATCAGTCAATAAGTTTTAGTATCTGAGTCTTGAGAGGCTTGCAACCCCAGCCGGATACAGGGGTCAAAATCAAGACTCAGAAAACTCAGAGGGACTGCAGCTCTGATCCCAGCTAGAGGGACATTGATGGCCCCAAAGCCATCTTCACCACAGATCCCTTCCCTGTGAATGGCGCCCTTATTTCCTAACCACGCAGAGCCCTGAAGTTCAATCCTTCCTGCCCAGATACTACCCTTCTCAATCCCAATTTCAAAACTCACTCAGCAAACATTAGCGAAGCAGCTCAAATTCCAACTCACTCCTCCACACATTCACCTACATATTCCGCAAGTCCTTCAGAGGCCAGTGCCCCCCAGCTACAACATGTGCTTCTAAGACAAAGGGACCTACATCCTCTCAGAGGAACTGCTTGACTCTGCATCCCACCAAGGCGCAAGACCTGGAGCAAACTGCTCTGCCTTTTAGAGCCACTGAGGGACTCCTCTTTACGACAAAGGGCAATACACACCTGTTACAGGGAGGTGCATCATTCATTCATTCAACTGTCTGCTACACCCAGCAAATACTTCCCCCCTGTTTTGAAGTGTAACTCCTCCACCCTGCTGAGGAGATATCATTAGTCCCTTCTCCCCCATGTATTATCAGCTCTGTCACAAATGAATCTTTCTTACAGACAGGAACTGGGAACGTGGTTACTCTCTTTGAGTATGACTCCACTGGTTCTAAAGGCAATCTGTTTACACCATGACTGTTAAGAGATAAAGAAGGTAGGATATGGAGTGTGAAAACAGTTACTGAAGGACTGGCACATTTCTATGAAGTTCGCTTCTCCACAGAGGAACAACTCTCCCTACCCTGGTCTCACCTCAAGAATGATGGTAGTTGGCTCAGCAGAAACAAATCTGACTAGTATCCATGAGGATGCAGGTTTGATCCCTGGCCTTGCTCAGTGGGTTAAGGATCTGGCGTTGCTGTGAGCTATGGTGTAGGTTGCAGATGTGGCTCGGATCCTGTGTTGCTGTGGCTGTGATGTAGGCCGGCAGCTGTAGCACCAATTCAACTCCTTGCCTGGGAACCTCCATATGCTATGGGTGTGGCCCTAAAAAGACAAAAAAAAAGGGGGGGATGATGGTAGAACCTATGTATGCCTCTAATGCAGATGTTTATGCCCCTGCCTATTTACTTTTTCCATGGGGATACTTGAAAGGTACCTCCAACTCATGAACGTGTCCCAATCCAAAATCCCAGTCATCTTCCCTTAACCTGACCCTTTCTGACATTCTATTCTCAGTAAATCCAGTAGTGTAAGCCCAAACCTTAGGAGTCACTCTCGATACCTCCTGCACTTCTACAGTAACGCATCCCTAATTTTGATAAACTTCTCTATTAACCATCTTTAATTTCATAGATACCTCTCGATCTCCTCAGTTGAGCACCAGTAACCTTGACTGGTCATTTAGAACAAGGTGTCTATCTACTAAGTGGCCTCCTTGCTCCTCCTTTCTCTCATTTTCTGGACACTGTAGTTCAGAGGTTCTTTACATGGGGAAAAATGCGTCTTTATTTGCCTTAACCTCTAGCTTAAATTTAGCATTTCCTTTAACCGTGATGTAGGCAAGAAATCACTGTAATATTAGCAGTAGCTCTGACTTGGTCATTAATTATAGAAAGAAATATTATATCACATTGCAGTTGTTACTGAGACTCTGAAATATAATTTATACTCATGACTACTTCAAAATTATGATAGTTATTAAACCTGTGATTAAATCCTATTATTTAAGGCATTAATAAAGTTTATATATACACTTCTTTATTAATGTCTTAAATGACACAATTTAATCACAGGTTTAACACATACTTATATGTATGACAATAATATATATGCAGTGCTAAATGTTTTAACAATTGGTCCTTGGTATGGGGGGGTGGTCCTGATTTTTAATGTTTGCCAGTTGTCATGATGTAAATACTGCCATTTTGGCCACATTTAAGCTACCAATAAGACATCATTGAACAGGGAGTTGGAGAGATATGCCTGATCAGCTGGTAGGAATGAGCTGGCTCCGGCACATGGCTGCACAGATATTACTCTATTACAGATATGCTTCTTTAATATTTTAAAATGTACTAAACTATTATAGTATACATATGATATAGTATAAGCAGAGTCTATCATAGTTCTAAATATTTGAATCTATGTAACTGAATACAATATTCTGAGATGGGATCCAGAGGCTTCAACAGACTGACAAAAGGGTCCATGGCACACACACACAAAAAGAACCCCCATGACTCTCAGAATAATCGTTGCAAGGAGAAACATAATTAAGACTGTAACCCCCATATCCAGATGCCTGCACCCCTAGACACACACACACACTAAAACCTATTAACAGCTTCCATTGCTTTTAGGATAAAGTCCAAATCCTTCGAACAAGGCCCTGTGAGGCCAAGCCTATCTCATCTCCTCTCTCTCCCGCTTCATGTTTTTCACACCCACAGCCCAAAAGTGGTGGATTTATAGCCAGTGGTCTTGGCATCTCTCCCAGACCCCACCCCCACCCCTGCCACAACCACCAGATACCGGGGATCTTCTCTGCTGACCCTATGGCCAACTGCGGGAGCAGGAGATAGGCTTCCAGGGGCTCAGCGTTGTAGGCAAAAGCCACAGCCTGGCTGGCCATGTTATTTACACAGCCTTAGACAGGCACCTCTGTCTCACTGGGCACCTCTCTCATCAGGCCACAGTGGAACTTTTTAACGGGCCCCCCAACTACTCTGAGACCCTCTGAATACAGAATTACTGAGGACATAATTAGAGTTTCCAAAGATTAGAGGAAACTTTCCAGTGTTTTCCCCACAGCTGCGTGCCCTCCTTACCGACAGGATCCTCTCATTACTCCTCCTGTGTGGCAGACATTTGCTTCCTCTCTGACTTTAGCAAAGAAAAAGGACAGGTTTTGTCTAATGAGCTGCGGTCCTAGGCCCTCAATCGTCCACATCTCTGCATATCGCAGGTTACTCTCTGTTGTTGGGCCCTGTGTGCTGTGTACACATTCAAAGAGCTGTTTCTGGGGGATGTTTCATTTAAAGAGGAAAAACCTAGGCACCATGTCCTCAGCTTGAAGTGGAAAAAGAGTCGCCTTTCAATCAGTGATGAAGGGCTGTCAGCAACTACACAATTCCTAATCACTGTTGGCAAACATGAGACCATGCTGAGCCTCAGGCCATGGCGGGCTTCCTCCTCAAGACTTGCTATTCTTAATAGATGAGCTGATGGAGAAAGAACTGAGGTATCTTAAAAGCAAGTCTATGTATCAGTTAATCAAAACCTGTCCCTTTTTTTCTGAACAGGCACCTTATGTGTATCTTGAGAAAGCCGTAAATTGTGCTAATCCACTACTTTTACTGCTGTCCAGAAGGAATTATTTTTGTTAATGGCCTGGTAAATCAGGAGACTTGTTAGTGAAACTGCTCAGAAAATGGGCCTTGAAAATGAAAGCTATAATATTTGTCAGATTTCCAAATTCCCTCTTGGGAACAAAGATGGTAACCATAACATATTTGCTAAATTCCATTACTTTAATACATTTATGTTGCTTGAGCTATGGGATGCTGAGGAAGGCACGCACATAAATCAGGGTAGAAACATAAAATCAAATCCAAAGATAGATATTATGGCTATAAATTCAGACCTTATTTCAGGGTTAGTATTCCGACAGATTTGAGTGTCATCACTTACAAGCTTAAAGGCTCTGCTCAGCCTCTGTCTTGATGACCAGGCATATTCCTAATGACAGTGACTTGGGTATCCTCCTTCCCAGAATACCCAGGTCAAAGGACCCCACTGCAGCCTCTTCATGAAGGGACTCCTGGCTTTCTTTGCAGCACAGGCCAGGGCTCAGTCGTTCTCCCTCCATTAACTAAGAGCCCTTCCTGAAGGAGATAACTCAAGAGGTGCTCAAATGCACTCAGGATCAGAGAAATATACTCAAAAAAAAAAATGTAATAATGCCTTGGCAAATGTTTAAAAATATCAAGTTTTGGTGACACTATGACGAAACAAATACTTTCATACAGTGCTGGTTGGGGGAGGGCAGGAGATGTGGCACAGTGCCTTTGGCGTAGGAATTGGGCAGGATCTTAAAAATACACAGATGCATTACATACGAAGATATATAAACTATATAATACAGTACACATCCACAAACACATGCCCGCATATGTGAGTGCACATTCACACGTGTATAGGTATATACTTAACTCTTTCACGTCTACCTAGAAAAGCACTTTTACATGTGCATCTGAGAGCAGGTACCCTTGAGTCCCTATGCTCATTATAGGATCATTTTTAATACTGAAAACCTATAGGAAAAAGATTAAGTGATTTGGTAAATTAATATTCATGGTAGACCATGAATACAATAGAGCAGTTAAAATCAATGAGGTATTTCTACTTGTAGTAACACGGGAAGGTGTCTAAGGCACAGCGCAGAGTAAAATGGTAATGCTGTCAACACACTAGACCAAGGAGAGGGGACAGATCAGGGAACAGTAGAAGCCTTATCTGTGATTATTTAAGTTTTTCTTTAGCTTTCTTGCTTAAAATCTCAGTTGTGCCATTCACCTGCCGGGTGAATTCTGTGCCTCAGTATTCTTATCTACAAAGTGGGACCAAATGCCTGTGCCTAACCTGGGCCTGGCACACAGTAGGTGCTCACTAGGCACAAGAAGCTTGGCCCTTGTCACCTTTCCAACACCATTCTATAAACAAATAAATAGATACCTTTATACACTCAAGGATGGAGGAAGAACCCTTTTTTTCTGGTGGCTTTTCTCATGCTCCCACATTTTGTCTTTTCAATCTGTGTCCACAAGCTCTCCCTACCTCCCTTTCCTGTCGATCCCTCTTATTTCATCTTTGGCTTGTCTGCTATAAGAATTCAGCTCTGATAGTACTGTGGGAAAGCATAAGGCATTCAGTGACAATTTTTGACTAAGTGTCTCCACAAAATCAAATGTTATTATATCTATAATTCCCTAGAAAGTAGGCAGAGAGATATCAAAGGCTGTTAGATCTTGCTTAACAGAAATACAGGGGGATGGAGAACCTAGAAAATGAGCTCCATTATTTCAAAGAGGAAGAAAGTAAATTATTTCATGCATGCAATAATTCAGCAGTTCTAAAAGATTAGAAAAAAATCAGAGAGCAAGAAGGAGGTTTGGAAGTACCCCAACCTCACTTCATTTTGCAAATGAGGAAACATATGCAAAAAGTCACAGCGTTCTCCAAGGTCACAGAGCTAATGAGCTGGAGACCATGGTAAGACCCTGGGATTTTTGGCTATACTCTTTCCTCTCCTCCCCAACTTGCCCTCTCCTAGAGCTCAATAAGATGTACATTCAAGAGATACTGTAATTGGAAAGTATTCTGTCTCTAGTTAATAAGTTGACCCTGGATAATAAGCAATTCCCTTTGATCACTGCAAGGGCAAGAGAAAACACAGTGTGAAAATAACCCACAATATAGTTGAGACTGATGTCTTAAGTTCAGGAAAGCCTATACAGAATTCGTTAAAATCCCAAAGAATCATTGCTGTGGGGATCCAGTCGCATTTATTTACCCTTCGACAGTTTTCCTCCACGTACAAAATACTTGATTTTGACTTTGGAGGGATAAGATCTTGAGCTTAATTGTTCCTTTTACCCTTCATAAGAAACAGGGAGTAACCTTTCTTTTCCTGTAAAGCTTAAAACTTTAGCTTGAGGGTTAACCTTGAACCCGCAAGGAAAGATAGGAGACCCAGAGTCCCATCTTCCAGGGATCCTTAGCACCATAATCGAGGCATGATGTCATTTACCTAGACGGTTTTGCTCTTCAGTTTCTTCTTTGCAATTAGGTGTTATCTCCCACTCGTCCACTCCAACTGGGAATCCCGGGCCCTTGACCCCTGCTCTTGACCTCAGAATCCTCTACTTTTCTCATTCTGCCCTTCCAAGATACCAGGCCTCTCCCTATCAGTCACACTGCCCAAACTGCTCAATGAACGATCTTCTGTTTTCAGCCAACCTACACTCTATTTTCTTTTCCCTGCAAAACAACCAGAAAATTTCAACTCTAATTTTGTTTTTGGGGAGGCAAAAAAACCCCGAAAAAACAAAAAAGTCATTCATTTAAAAGTCTTAAACAATTAAAAGCAATTATAGCAGGTTACTTAATCTGGCCAACTGCTGCATTTTTACATGGCATCTGGAACACTGGCTATATAGATAAATCTGGCCATGTCTGTTGTCAGTAAAAGCAATTTAAGTCTTTGGTTAAAAAAAAAATAAAAGCAGAGTCTCAAATGCAAGAGCATATATTTAGAAACTAGAAGTTACCTATTATTTGGACTGAAAACTTCATCAGTCTCGCTCTCTCAAAGACTATTTCCTCTCTGACTTCAAGGTGTCTTGGTTTTCCACCCCTGGGTGACTGCTATACCCACATCCCGTTGGTCCCACAGGACTATGCTAGAGGAGATTATTCTTTACAGGGGTATCACCTGCATGCTGTGGTCCTCAGTTATACTTTGTCCTTCTTTACTACGTCAGAATGAAAGCCTTTTGCCTCTGCAGACCTAAAATCTCCCACTGAAGAACACAGCATATTCAGCTTCTCTGTTCCACATGAGTTCCAAGACAAATATGCAAACTCTCCAGCTCTCCTAGTTTGGGACTCACTTCTACTCAAGAAAAAACATCAGTTTTCAAGTGAGGTTCCAATCAAAGAGGCTGGAAATTTAGGCAGGCATTAAACGAGCTCCTGCCCCCAAATTTCTCTGCTCATTACCTCACTTTCCATCATTAATTCCCTCAGGAAAGGGATATTGCTGCTAAAAAGCAGAGAGAGATAAATAGACAAATGTAAAATTTTAACCATCCAGGTTGTTTTTGTTATTGTAAAAGTCCCAGTTTTTTTTACATTTTAAATCTTAAATCTAAAAGGAATCTGAGTATACATTTGGATTTCAATAGACATGGAAGAAAGGATTATGATTCAGGGTCCTCCCACCCGTTGTCCAGATGAAAATTCCCTGGGTTGGAAGGAGAGGAGAAATAGGACAGATATGATAAAAGGGAAAATAGCATATCTTCTCTCTGAGTTGCATTTCCAAACCCAGTTCAGCAAGGGAGCGACAGAATGGTCCCTACATGCTTTGGGAAGGGACTGAAGGAGAGAAGAGAGAGCTGGAAGATTCAAATCACCCTTAAGCTTAGAAGGAGGAGAACACCAAAGACCAGATGGGTGTACCAACAACTCAGTGGATGCCAGGGTGCCTCCCACCCATCACGTGCTCTGGCAGCAAATAAGTACAATCAAAATTAGACAGAAACCTAGAGGACGACAGAGACAGTGAATGGACTTAGTTTACATTTCTACCAACTGGTAGAAAGAGTGATCGAAACAGAAATGGATGCACAGTTTCAGAAGACAATGAAAGCTGTCTTATTTGCACCCCAGAGTTTGTAAACAGGAGATTAGTACTATCTACACACACCCTCATTTCTGGCTGATATAGCACAGCACTCCAACGTCACACCGCAAAGCCATGCTTCTAAGATAGAACTTAGACTCTCCCAGGAACTCCTTCAACCGCAGCACCATTAGAAATCGGGCTATGAAAAAAAGTTCCAAATCAGACTCTCACTTAGTCCCCAAATTATGTTTTTACAAAATCTTTTTGACTTTGGTCTTAGTGTGCAGGTGATGTTCTACTTGTCATTCTCATATTTGGGCATCTCTCACTGCGGTCCCCAGCTGTCCACCACTGGCCCTGGTTCCAGCTCATGCAGGTCTCTGAACTACATTTGTTATCCTGCCTATAACATACTCTTCTGGCATTTTGCTAGATTTCAGCCTCATACATCTGTTTCTCCACAGACAGTCTGAACAAGCCACACCACTCTGCATAGCTGAGATAAGCCAAGGATTGGATATGGATTAAAGTACTGTATTTAAACATCAAATGAGCAGTAAGGACAGAACACACAGAAATTCACAGTTACTTTGGTCTTGAGGGTCACCGAGCAACTGCATAATCTAATCACCTGTCTCTTCGTTGCATGGCCCCTCCTGGGTCGCACAGCCAGTCTCATGATCAAGGGCTATCATATCTTGGTCCTACTAGAGAGAAGAATACATAGAAGCGATGGCTGAGTAAAGATAGAGGGTACCCAAAAAGACAGACACACTGAAAGTGGAAAACAAGTCCACACTCTCTTCTGTGACGACAAGCTCGTGGAAATCTTCATGATCCCTGTGCTTAATGTTGATGGGTTTTCCTTTAAGCCTCTGGGTAAGAGAAGATGGATAAGGTGAGAGTGCCAACTGTGGATATATTCTAAGTAAACCACTCTGAATAATTCTGCTTAAAATAGAAGTGAAAATATGTATTTAGGTAAGGTGGGGGGGCAAACTTGAGGAACTGGAACACATTCTTTGAAAACATTAGATTTTTTTTCTAAATTTCTTAATATATCTTCCAATTTAAATGTATCTTCTTAAAACTTAAACTATGCTGATAGGTCATCAATTTGGTTTTTTTTATTCTCCATAGGGTAGCTGATCTGGGGAATTGTGTTCAGTTATGCAGCTTTAGCATTTGTTATGTTCACTGGACAGTAAGAAGAGGGAGGATCCAATCAAATACTGAGTATCTACCATGAGCTATATCCTGGGTTGGGTATTTCATGTATATATGTATATACACACACACACACATGTTTACATCACGTTCCCAATACACACAGCAACTCTATAAGGCATATATTAAATCCACCATGTTTTATATGGGGAAACTGAGAATAAGGTGCATATAATACAGGAAGGATGATAATCTGGTTATCTGAATCCCAAGTGTTTTTTCTTTCTCTCCTTCTTTCTTATCCTGTATCATACCTAAAAGACTTAATAGTCCTCAGGAGCATCTGAATTGTTCACTGAATTTCCATTTCAAAAAGTGATGAGAAATTCACCTCCTATTTATATGCTGCCATTTGATTTTTTTTTTTTAGTTTGAGCTGCTCAGAGATCCCAAATAAACTTTGTGATTTGAGTCTTGGGTGCTAAGTAAATCAGTAACTTGGGAAGGTAACATTCTGCCTCTTCCTGGATTCTAAAATGAAGAAGGGCTGGTGTACAAGGATGAACCATCACGAATTTTTCAGAAAACAAATAAATACTGCCCTTCAACGCTAAAAAAGAAATATTCAAAACTGAAGTCAGCTCATGGAGAACAGACTTGTGGTTGCCAAGGGGGAGCGGGGGAGGAAGTGGGATGGACTGGGAGTTTGAGATTAACAGTTGCAAACTATTACATTTTAATGAATAGAAAATAAGGTCCTACTCTATAGCCCAGGGAACTATATACAATCTGGGTTAGATCATGACAGAAAATTATATTTTTAAAGAGTATATATATATGTATGACAGAGTTAATTTGATGTACAATAGAAACTGGCTCATTATAAATCAACTATACTTTATTAACATTTAAAAAACAACTGAAGTCAACTTAAATCTTTTATTTATTTGTTTTTTGTCTTTTGTCTTCCTAGGGCCGCAACCATGGCATATGGAGTTTCCCAGGCTAGGGGTCTAATTGGAACTGTTGCTGCTGGTCTACACCACAACCACAGCAACGCCAGATCCGGGCTGCGTCTGCGACCTACACCACAGCTCACAGCAATGCCGGACCCTTAATCCACTGAGCGAGGCCAGGGATTGAACCCGCAGCCTCATGGTTCCTAGCTGGATTCATTTCTGCTGTGCCAAGACAGGAATTCCAACTTAAATCTTTTAACTCTCAGACTCCATGGTGCTAAACCAGGACAGGGACCACATCTCAGACAGGGAGAGGGTAACTGAGCTGAGAGTGATCTAGACCTTCCCAAGGTCAGTGAGAGGAACTGGCCCAAAAGCAGAAAAACAAACACTTCAATACAATCCCTGCCCTTTCATAAAGCGGGGAGGGCTTGTGCTCTCTGAACTCCGCAAGCAGTACTGCTTCTGCTTTAGAACAGCCCACTTGAGGGGAAAACAAGACCAGGGGCCAGTGACTCCATACTGGGGATCCAAAAGGATGTTGCAGAGTCTCTGAAACTGCATACGGTCCTTAACGGGGTTTTTCAAAGCGAGAGAGATGGCAAAAGTGAAGTGCATATGCGAGAAAGACTGAAGCAGAGAGTCATCTGTGCTTGGTAGGAAATACATGGAACTTTGTTCTGTGGCAGCTTCAAGTACAATTCTCAGTCACTCGCGAGAGGGGAACAGGAATGCTGCCGGAACATTTTGGTAAAGGTCACTATTTCCTTCTCCCAGTTCACTCAGTGTTAGAGCTGTACCCATCCAGTCATAGTAGCTCTGTTCTCATGCACCCCCACTACTCTCCCCCTCGCCAGCTTACTGAGGGATAAGTGACAAAAATTGTATCTATTTAGGATGTACAACATGATGATTTAGTATACAAATATATAGGAAAATGATTACCAAAATCAAGTTAATACATCCATCACCTAACATGTGAGGTAAAAGAACTGAATATCTACTCTGCAGCAACCTTCACGTGTACAGTACAGTATTGTTAACGACAGTCATCATGCTGTAGGATAGATCCCCCAGCAAGGACTCATCATAAAACTTAAAGTCTGTACTCTTTGACCAACATGTCCCCATAAAAAACAGAATCGTGCAGTATTTGTCTTTCTGTGACTGGGCTGTTTCACTTGAGCAGAATGCCCTCCACTTTCGCCTATGATGTTACAAGTGGAAGGATGCTCTTATTTTTTATGGCTGAATGACATTCCATTCATATGTGTGTATACACATCACACTTTCTCTTTATTTATTTATTTTTTGGGTCTTTTTTAGGGCTGCACCCATGGCATATAGATATTCCCAGGCTAGGGGTTGAATCGGAGCTGTAGCTATTGGTCTGTGCCACAGCCACAGCAATGCAGGATCCAAGATGTGTCTGTGACCTACACCACAGCTCAGAGCAACATCGGATCCTTAACCCACTAAACAAGGTCAGGGATTGAACCCACGTCCTCATAGATGCTAGTCGAGCTCGTTAACCATTGAGCCATGATGGGAACTCCTTTATCACATTTTCTTTATTTATTCATCCATCAATAGATCCTCTGTCCTCAGTGTGCATTTGCCTAACATTCATTTCTTGTCTTCACAGTATGGGAAAGGGAGAAGAAAGGTGCAGCCAGAGACAGAAGATGTGTAAAAGGAAGTGAAGCCACAGAGTGAAGATCCTTGCTTCCATTACTATACTACACCTTAAGGACCTATCACTCCCTGGGAATACTGCAAGGTGAAAAGAGCCATTGAATCTCTTAACAGATCCCAGTGTCCCCTTTCTTAGAAAATCTTGAGATGAATAGCCTCTCCCAGTTTAGCCTCTGCCACTAGGAGCAGAAAAGAGCATTCTGAAAAGCTGATCTTTTCAAAGTGGATGGTCAACTCCCAGTTACCTGTTAGGCTGGATGTAGCAAACACTGTTATCACCACACCTGTAAGCCTTTGGTGCACCAGGAGGTAATGCCCCTGGAAGCAGCCCTCAACCATGAGTGGGTGTGGCTTCCTTGCAGTGGCACAGCTCTGAGGTGTCTCTACACAAACTCCCGGAGGTCCTCAGGGGGCCGGCCTGAGCCCCAGCTACCCTTGAAGGTTACATGTCCATCCACATACAACCTAGTGCCTTCCTTGTATTCTCTGTACCACTCCCTGCTCCCTTACTGGAGTCTCCTAACACTTCACGACAATTTATTTGCACTGAATTCTTTTGCCAAAATCTGCTTTAGGGAAAAGAACAAAAGGGGTTGGTATGAATGTGTATAATTGCCCTCTTCCCTGCCCCAATCTGTGCCTCCAAAGAGTCAACATTTTGAGAACTGTTAAACAATTCCAGCTTTAAAAAAAATGAAAGAATGACTTGGAATCAGGTTATCTACTTAAATGGGTTAAAGAGACTAAATCGAAAGTTAAATTTCCTATCCAGTTTCCTCTAGTTAATTTTTACTCTTTTCATGATTACTGATCTCAGAACATTATGTTGAATCTTTTTGCCTTGAATCAAAGCCCTAGACTCAACAGTTAAGTATCGTTGACTCAAGGGTCAAAAGGGATAACGTTGCCGTTCTCTTCTGACTGCCCATCATGACTTCACATCTGTGATCAAGGGCTTGAATCTGCTGTTTGCTGGCTCCTTAGGAATTCGGGTGGCAGAGGGGTTCTTGAGTGACTGCACCAGGCTAGAAGCTCCTGGAGATGGGGCAGATTAGGCAGGGTTCCTACCCTAAAGCATTTGACTATATGTTCCAGATCTCTTGATGAACATCAAGCCAGGGTAGCTGGGCCCACAAGGGGACAGTGACTAGGTTAATTGAAAAGAGGCTAAAAGTATGTTGAGAAATGCGTTGGAGCAGAAGATTCAGGAGAAAACCTGCATGTAACTCTTGGGTGTTGCTAGTCATTTGAAGTCACTGTAGGGTGGATGGGGAATCTGAGAGTTTAGGAAGTCAACCACTATTGGGCACTTGCTGTTTCTTTCAAAAACACCCAACATACCCTAGTTTCTAAAGAACTAGAAACAAGAACTCCAGAGAGATCAAATGTAAAAATTTTAAACAATGACCTTAATCTTTGAGCAGTAAGGGTCATAAACATGTAACTTTATGGTGCTTTTGAGTTTCAAGACTTCCTGTTCCATTTTTTGCCCTTGTTTAGTGATGCAAAATGTACCAACTAGAGTTAAAAGGAGGAAAAAAAGAATAAGATACCTGAAAATCCTCAGGCTCAATTTAAATAATTTCACAAATGAGTAAAATAACCAATCTCTACATGACACTAGGTTTCTCATCAGAGACTCTCAAATCCCAAAACAAACTTTAATTAGCACAGGACCAGTATTCCTTTGGGCTTTAGGTAAATCTTATTCTTTTTCTTTCATATAATGAGGTATGTGATTGTTGAATGGCACCACCAAGGACAAATAGTAAGCAAATATATGGTAAATATGCCCCAAATTATGTATCACTTACCAGATCACATTATTTAGAAGAATTGTCTAAGATCAGTGGTTTTTAACCTTTCTGGGTCATGAGCCCTTTTGTTAATGTGATGACAACTTTTGAAACAAGTACACACCTGCAGCATTTTGCATACATTTGAAAATCAGTAGGCTTCCTAAAGTCCATGCCTTAGTTTCTATTCCATAGATGTCAAATTAAGAACTATAATTTGTGTTTTGAGGATCATCCAGAGATCACTTTATTGAACGGAAGAGTTTTAGAAGTGAATAGTCACCGTTTTGTCTCAAGTTGGCTGAGAAATCCATTTAACTAGGCCTTGCCACAAGGGAATAACGGACTTTTTTTTTTATTATTATAGTTGATTTACAGCATTTCTTCAATTTTTGCTATACAGCAAAGTGACCCAATCACACACAGTTCCCTGTGTTGTACAGTAGGGCCCCATTGCCCATCCATTCCAAACGTAACAGTTTGCCTGATCCACCAACCCCAAACTGCCCGCCCATCCCACCCACTCCTCCCTCCCCACCCACTCCTCCCTTCCCACTAGCAACCATGAGAATCATAGACTTTTAAAAGAGCCTGAGCCTATTGGCTGAGACTCAAGTTATTCATTCAATAGTGATGGGCTTTCAATAAATTTATCTAAGATAGTCATTTTAAAAAATAGTGAAGGGTTTGGCATAATCTCAAATTTAGTTAACCCAAAATAAACAAATTTAAAAAAAAGACTTAGACCAGAAAACTTTATCTTATTAACAAGACAGACAACAAATATGCAATGGTTAATGATCAACCCGAGTCTGTCCACCTTTTTATCACAATGGTACCAACCATACCCACTAAAACAAAGTGCAATTTCATTTGTGGGCAGTAGGAAGGCTCTCAGTAAATATCTGCTTAGAAATAGATGCTCGTTGCTTCCAACAGCGTATCATGAAAATGCAGCAGTTTCACTGTTCCTATTTAGGAACCAATAAATTGTCCAGTTGTGACAGCTACAAGCCTAGTAGTGAGTTGCCATAAAGCCAAAATCCATAGGATGAGGAAATAGAGACATATGATGGAAATGAAAAATCTACACTCTATTTGGAAAATCATATTCAGTAACTGCCAATTTTTTTTCTAAAAAGCACAAAAACTATTTTTTTCTACTAGAAAAATGTCTCTGTTAATTATGGAAACATAAAATCCCACACAGTCTCTTACGTTCAGAGACCAAATGTAAGAAAATGAACCAAACTTTCTTTCAGAAGCCACTGCTGGAAACAAATGGGTCCAAATGAATTAATACTAAACAAGAATTTTCCATTTATTTTTCTTTCATTACAATGTGGGATTAAAAATGTTGAAAAAAGACTAACTTGATGTGTTTACCCTGATAGCTTTCCCTTAATGAGAGCTGCTTCTAGAAGCTAATGAGCTTTCATAGCAAACGCTGAGTATGTCTAGATATTAGGGTTAAAAGCCCATCTTATGGTAAATTACTCTAGACTCTAATTTGGCAAGAGTAAATGATTTGTGGTCCAAGTGGGGATTTGGTGCCAAGTTCCTAATTTGGGTCGTATACAGTATTTCAAGACCAACTTTCATTTAGTATCAATTTACAAATGAATTATACGTAAGCAACTGAATCATACAACAGAAAATAATATATATTAGACTTTTCTTCTGTCACCACTTAGCTTTATTCACCCAGTGTTTTTTAAGATGCTGAAAAGAACTAAGATGGGGGGAGGGGATTGCTGACAGTCTTTTATCTCCAAGTTTATCTCCTGATCTCTGAGAGGAATTGCTGGGTTTGAACAATTATAAGAGGTGTTAAATTTAGCGATTAAGGGAGAACGCTGATGGTATCCTGCCTCTGCCAAGTTCTAAATACCTCGGCTTACTTGGGCAAATTACTTCACCTCTCTGAGCCTCAGTTTCTTAATCTGCAAAATGACAATCAAAACTGTGCTCACCTCCTAGGGTTACTGTCAGTAGTAAATAGGAAGATACATTTAAGGACTTAGCACAGCACACACGGCCAATGCTTAATACATGTAAGCTATGATGCTGCTGCTTCTGATAATGAAGAGGCAGAGAAGAATGAAGAGGGAGAGAAGGACAAATAAGAAGGGGAAAATGGTATTTCCTTTGCATATCTCTGTTTGAAACTGTACTTGATGCTCTCATATATACAAATTGGAAGAACGTGACCAAAAAATTACACATCGACGAAAGTACTGAGTGACATGTACACTCTTCCTACAGTCTACGACCACAGCCACACAACATGTGGGAGCCACTTGAAAGCTGCAAGACCTTGACGTTGAAGCCACCACCCCCAGACTTGCAGATGGGGAAGACTCTGGTCTTTACAAGCGATCTGATAATAGAACTCTTTCACATACTCAGTCAACCAGTTTCCTCGTTCATTTGCTTTTATCTCCTTTACAAATATCAGATTTAAAATTACCCACCAAGAACTCTGATAACCAATCACCCCAAAGAAAACAGGCTCAGTCGGCTTGGTTCCTTGCCTAATGGCCAACTTGGCTCTTCCAACAGTAAATGGCAGTTAATGTTAAAAAGAAAACAAAACACAGCCACATCTTAAACACTAAATACAATGTTTACATTACTAGATATGCAGCTCTTAGGCTGGGCTGATCTTGGAACATTTTTCTGACTCCTCAGGGTGTATCTTCTGCTGATCCTCCAGATCTCAAAGGGGGAGCACCAGCAAGGGTTGGGGGGAGAAGGACAGTGACTTTGGAAGGATGTATTTCTCTGCCCACATCTTTGTAAACAGCCCCTTCATTAAGGTTTCTTCCAGTGGTCCAATTGAGGCTAATGGAGTTAAGACCCCACTCTAGCTGGGGTATGTGTTTTCCAGTACAGCCCAGCCTCCAAACCCACCACTGACCTCCTGCCACAGGCCAGTCTGCGGCCCTTATTTACAGTAACTACCCAGGCCCTATGAACATTTGTGCTTATAACCCCTGTCCTAGAGTGTGGAAGTGACTTCTAAAACAGTGCTGCATAATTCAGACACTACCCAGCCCACACTAGAGAGGGTGACCTGCATTTATGGCTCACCCCATCATTATCCCTTCAGCCTCACATGTCAATTCCCTCTGAAATGATGGTTGGGGAGTAATAACCAGAAATATAATCACATCATCACATTTCAAGAAACCCTGTATTGAAAGCAGAACTACAAATTTAAGGAATAGTCCAGGGAAAGAAAGAAAAGCTTTCATCTGGAGCATGAATAATTTAGGGACTGTGGAAAAAGCTCTGAAATCAGACAGACCTGAGTTCTAATATTAGCTTAACTGCCTGTATGACTCCTACTTGAATGCTTAACCGCTTTGATGCTCTTGTTTTCCAGATCTGTAAAATGAGGATGATACTGCCTACTCCACGGAGTTTCTATTCACATTAGATGAAATAGTGTCAAAAGAATAACCTGGCATCCAGTGGATAGTCCATAAATGCCAGTCTCTTTGCTTTCATAGCTCCAGATTAAGACCTTGAGTCTACATTTGATTTTACTCCTACTTGAGTCACCAGAGAAAGGTTTCTCAATCCAGAGCTACCTGAGGGAGAATCTGTCTGATTACCTTTCCAAGGCTTAATGATATCTTAAATCTGGACCAATGATGATGACCACACTGCGTGCACATGAGCTCAGCTCTTGAAAAAGCAAGTAAAACCACTGATAAGGACACACTTCTGAGAAGGCTATGGTCTCTTTCTGTTTTGTTAAACAGCAGATCTAAAGAAGTTCTATCACAAGGTAATACACACACACACACACACTCACAAAGCCCTCCAGAGGCACTTGTAAATCTTACCATTACTCACTGGATTTTCACCCAAATGGCAGATACAACTTGAAAATTAAATTAAATTACTATATGAACTTGAATCTATATAATTTTCCCCTAAAAAGGTAAATGATTATCAGCATCTCTTAGGGTGGGGTGGAGGAGTTCTCCTTGTTTTCCAGTATAAAAGTAGCCTCTGTATGCGATGGTATTAGGTTTTATGTCTTGAGCTCATTCAGAGCCACTGAACTGATGTGATGAGAAGTTTTTGAGTTCTTGAGGCATACAGTCATGCATTAGCAATGTCTGCCCTTGAAATGGTTCAGGGACTGATGGCAGCACTAGTGTCACCTATTTGCTAACTTGATCCAGGGCAATGCATGGTGGTAATGTCCTTTCTGTAGCTACTGCTGCCCTGGCTCTAATCTTAGTCTTGAACTTCCTCTTGGGCTCACAAATGAGCACAGCTGACTTGTGGACCATCCGAGGATCCAAAAGCTGGGTTCTATCAAATCACACTGGTAACACACTGTATATGGCAAACCTTATGTAATAGCAATTGCAAAGCCATCATTCTTTCTTAATGAAAGAAATTTATAGGAATAACTATTAAGAAAGAGAAATTTCCTATAGTGAAAAAGAAATTTATACGAGTAACTATTAAGAAACACTACAGTATAAAAACTGCGACTTATGCCATCCGGACAGCTCAACTTTGAGGTCAGATTGTGAAAAAAATGAGTTACTTCTGCCAAGTATATAGTCATGGATGATTTAGATCAGTGTGCCCTGTGCCCGCCTCGCCTGGAAGACGAAAAAGATGACAGGATCCCTGCTCCCAGTGGGCACTCAGTCTAGTTGGAAAAGGTAAACTCCCATACATGACGTGAGGAGGGCTGACATCCAGCCAGTATGCACAGATACCGCCAATGTAAAAATACTGCAATGCTTCTGTGTCCCTTGGGAAAAGCTGCCGCTCTGAGACCCCTGAGCTCCCCTGCCCTAATGTACTAGTCTTCCTTTGGGACCCCCCCAGAATCTCCCTATAATTCAGCAATTAAAGAATTAATACTTGTAACAGCAAGGAAGCTCTAGGAACTCTCTGGGGCCTCTAGGGCAGGTGTCCATTCTGAATGAACCATGAGTTACGTATTTTGAATATTGCCCCTGGCTCAATAATGTCCATAAGCCAAAATATCACAAATGAATATTAAGTCAAAAGCGTGAACTGAAAAGATAACTCTTAAGAAGACTATACATGGAAAAATGCAGCCAAATTTCATGTCTGTCCTTCTCTGTTAAATCACAGCTGCTTAAGAGCTTCTTGGCCCAGAAAAGGGACTCAGTATCTGCTTCTTTAATAAAACAACGAATGACCTATCTGGTTATTTAGGTTTGAGCTCAAGAGAGGTGCTGAAGGTGGTTTGACAATGAAGAGATGAGCAGCACCTGGAGAGAGGACTCCAGGTGAGACCTGGTAGCTCGGGTGGCCAGCACTCCCTCCACACACCCCAGGGCAGAGAGAGCATTGCTCCCAGTTAGAGAACTGAGCTCACCTGACTTTGCTATTTTTTTATTTTTTGTATTTTTTGTCCTTTTTTTTTCCCTTTATCTAGAGTCGCACCCGCGGCATATGGAGGTTCCCAGGCTAGGGGTCTAACAGGAGCTGTAGCTGCCGACCTTTGCCACAACCACAGCAATACGGGATCTGAGCTGCGTCTGCAATCTACGCCACAGCTCATGGCAACGCTGGATCCTTAACCCACTGAGCAAGGCCAGGGATCGAACCTGCAACCCCATGGTTCTTAGTCAGATTCGTTAACCACTGAGCCACGAAGGGAACTCCTGACTGTTATTTATGAGTTCTGTTACCTTGGGCCCAGTCACTCCACCTTCCAGACCTTGTTTTTTGTTTATAAAATGACTCTCAGGGATTAAATAATAACCTTTGTCAGATTTAATCAGATAATGTATGTAAGGAACCTGCCACAGAGGAAGCAGTCACAAGGCCGTAAGCTCTAAGAGGACAATAGGTTTGTTCATTTTGTTCCCTGAGTTGTATCCCAGGGCTCAGAACCATTCTTGAAAAGCAGACACAGTAAATGTTTGCTGAATGAAAAAACAACCTGAATAAATGAATGGTGACAAATTTTGTTCATTGTGTTAAGTAAATAGGGACACAATATGCTTGGATGCCCCCCAAATCTATATAAGAGGATTAAGTCAGGAATTCGGGCACTTTTCTAGAACGGGCCAAGGAGTTCATCAGGATCCATGATGGAGCCTGGCAGAGAGGGGTTGGTTCATTGTTTTCCTCCCGCTGGGCATCTGAAGCAGCAATCAACAGCCCAGAGGTGGATCTTGGTGAGTGGATAGCGTGGTGGTTAAAGGTAAAGGTTTACAGATAATCTGCTTGGGTGCAGGGCTCTATTCCATTATTTACTCCTTGTAGGGCCTTGGGTGAGGTGTTCAATATGCCAAAACCTCCTCAGCTATAACATGTGGATCATACACTATGCGATTCATATGCAATAAGGTTGGTTCATGTATTTGGCAAAACAGTGCAGGGCAGGTGGCCAGTAAGCAGCAGTCATTATTACTTGGTACAAATGCCACCTCGAGGTCCCCTGATGCCTCTAGCCCAGGGCAATTCCAAATGGTCGCTTGACTGGCCTTTTCAATTTCCCTCACCATTGTCTCTCTCCTTGATTTAGGTTGTTAAAATGGAGAATGTGGCCTCCATGTTAACCACCTGAGGAGACCCACTGAGGCCAAAGCTGGCACAGACCCTTGATGTCCATGAACCAGGGCAGTTAGAAGCTACAACTGCCAAGCAGAGACCTGGGTTAGCTAACTGTAGACAAGAGGCCACCTTCCCACACAGGTGGATGTGTCATACTGCCAAAGGGATGAGTAAGCCTATTGGAGATGAGTTTGCAAACCAAATACCAGGAGAGACTGCTAAGGAAATGCAGGGAGGGGGTTCTTCCTTCTGCTCTGTGACCAGCGCTGGTTCACCATCAGAATGAAGCAAAGAACACCAAGCACCGGAGGAATCAGTCTAACACTTTTCCTAGACTATTCCACAGCCATTTTTTAGTCCTGAATTTAGGAAACAAATTGCTTTTCCGTCAGCACAGGAGCTAAGAGGGAGTTTACATGTTCTGTGAGGGAGGAATTCAGGCAGAAGAATCAACCTCGAAGGAACTGATGTAGGAAAAATTGGTTTAAATTATTCTACAACTTCAGAGATAAAATATCATAACAGCTTGAAATGAAAACTATAGTTTTTGAAATATTAAAGCTGAAGGGGTATTATATTTATAGGGTGTTTGGCTAAGGTATGACAACATAACTATTCATTTCTGTCAAAAAGAAATTAAGCCTCCATTTGAGAAAATGGGTTTGGATGCAGTATCTTCCGATATTTTCTAAATTAACAAAATGTGCCAGGTGCTACACTGCTCAGATGTAGAACTTTTTTTTTTTTTTTTGCCTTTTGTCATTTTATGGCCGCACCCGCGGCATGTGGAGGTTCCCAAGCTAGGGGTCTAATTAGAGCTGCAGCCACTGGCCTGCGCCACAGCCACAGCAACGCAGGATCCGAGCCGCGTCTGCAACCTACACCACAGCTCACGCAACACCGGATCGTTAGCCCACTGAGCAAGGGCAGGGATCGAACCTGCAACCTCATGGTTCCTAGTCGGATTCGTTAACCACTGCGCCACGATGGGAACTCCAGATGTAGAACTTTTAGACAATCATCTCATGCTGTGCATCAGTCAACCAAGAGACTGTCTGTGAAGGGAAATATTTGAGATGATTCTCCACCCCACCCCTAGATTTCTGTCTCGAGAGAAAAAAATAATAATAATAATCTCTTTGATGATTAAATGATTTCAACCAGATCTACTGTGCTCTCAAGAACAAGGAAGAGGATTATTTCACATAACTGGAGAGTTGCTTGGAGGGTCTACACCCTGGTTCCCGTCCCAAATTCTCCCAGTAAAGCCTGCCCTCACGAAAGGAGCTTTTGCAGACAATTTTATCTGGGCCATTTCCAACTAACTCTGCGAAGGCCTGGTGTCTCCTGATAGACTGACTGACTTAAAGCCACTCACCTCTGCCCCAGGCTGTCCCTTATTTTTCTAACTTCAAGAGGAACCACTCTGAGAGGCCCATCTTCTGCTTAAATGGTTGCCCTGCGATGCTGCCATCTCTAAGCCTTCTAATATCTTTCCCTCTGAGGCCTTTCACAGAATTAAGAAAGGGTTTGGGGAGCAGCCCTGTTGATTCCAAGCATCCTCAGTAGCACAGAAATCAACATAACAGACAAGAGGAAGGAGGCTGTGGAGAATAAAATGAGTGATACCAGAGTTTGCTCTGTTACTACACTGGGCATAAAAATACTTTCAGGGTTTTGACTTTTAAATGAGGCGGCCCAGTAGGGGTTCACTAAGCACAGGGCAGACTGACACAGAAATAAGAATAATCATTCAGGAGAATGGTCTTTGAAACTGGAGGGACGGAACTCAACTGGATAATGAAACACTGGGAACTCCACAGGGTACTTTTTCACCTCTATAAAGAACATTCAATTAAATGCTTTTTCATTTGGACAGGAGGGGTGGGGCTATATTTTCCCTCCCTTTTCCATAGAAAGTGTCTTCTTGGCTTCTGGCCCCATTCCCCCTGCTTTTTACTGCCTGTATTTACTCCCCATTGTGATCCACAATGCCCACACGCCCTGCCTTCTTACAGGTTGATGGAAATCTCCCATGTTGCCCTTGGAAATGCTTATTACCAAGGAGGGACAATGGCTTCCTGGGTGATGCACTGGCGACGCTTCCAGAGGCTTCTGGTGCCTCCATTTCATGGGCCACTTGCTTAGCTGCTGCTGAAATGCCTTAGTGCTATGAAGGCTGCATTTAACTTAGCCATCTGTGAATAACTCCATCAGGGGCAGATTCAGATCCAAAGTTAAGACTGCTTCCTGACCAGAATGTCATCCTGTCCCACACATGCAAGCAAGAGTGATTTTCTGACATAAAAGCCCAACGCTGTCTCCCCTCCCTTAGGCGCCCTTGGGAGCCCTTGGGAGCATGCCAGGCATTACATGTGGACTTTCTTACAAAGCAATTAGCACTCGGCACTTTATAGGCTGGAATGATGTCCCATGGCCTGTGTGTAATCAGGCACTGAGTGATGATTTCAAAATTAATGATTATTGGACTAGCAGAGGTATACATTTCTTGCCTGGAGTGTGAAAAGATAGGAGGAATAACAAGAAATGAACAAATGAGGTCACACAGCCAGTTCAATTCAACTCACTCTGATTGAAGATCTATAGGTAACAACCTAACAACAAGTAACCTTGGTACTTGTTGACTGTTTCCTGGTGCTTGGTGCAGTGCCATGTAAGACTTGGTGTTTGTCTCAAAGTGTCTACAGTCTAGTGGCGGGAAAAAGAGATCTTAACCTGGAGTCAAGGACTTGAGAGACCTTATGAATGGTCCTTAGTAATGGCATAAACTTCCAGAATTGTTCATAAGCTGATTTCCTTTTTTTTTTTTTTTTGTCTTTTGTCTTTTTAGCGCTGCACTTGTGGTATATGGGGGTTCCCAGGATAGGGGTCCAATCGGAGCTGTAGCTGCTGGCCTAGGCCAGAGCCACAGCAATGCCAGATCCGAGCCGTGTCTGCAACCTGCACCACAGCTCACGGCGACGCTGGATCCTTAACTCACTGACCAAGGCCAGGGATTGAACCCACAACCTTAGGGTTCCTAGTCAGATTCGTTTCCGCTGTGCCACAACGGAAACTCCATAAGCTATATTTGTATAAATAAGCATGTATGTACATTTTTCTGGGTAATAGATCCATCAGATTCTAAAACGACCATATGCTAGTCTAGTATCTTCTTACTTTGAATTCTCCAAGCACGTGAGACTCAGTGTTGAATGGAGGAATGGTGACTGAATTAGTAAGTGATGATTTCCATACTGAGAAGGGCACATAGGCCAGCTGGCGATCAAGAGTCCTGTGGTTCCAGGACAGAGGGGGTGGAGAAATAATCTCTTATCTGAGGTTGTGAGTATAAAAAATCAAGGGACTGAGGAAAGCTCAGAGTTGTGTGGCTCATGTAAAGAAAAATGAAACTGAGAAAAATGTCAAAACAAATTTTCAAAACAAGAAGAGTCTGCAGAGGCACTTCAAGCCAGAGCAGGTGCCAAGCAATCAAAGGAAAGAGAGAAAAAGGGTCAAGAGCAATAGGTCAAACCACACAAGTAGGAGGCAGTCTAGGGGGATGTTGGCTAATAAAGACTTAGGGAGGGGTCTGAAGGAGATTTTAAGGGCTTGGATTGGAATCAGGGAGCTGTGAGTTCAAATCCTGTCTCTATTTTTTGGTTGGTTTTTCTTTGCTTGGTTTCTCCAGCTGCAAACTGGAGCTACAGCATTGCCTCTTCAAAGGGTTATTGAGAGGGATCAATGAGAAAACTCACACAAAGCACAGAGCTACTGTTCAGATGAGGGCTCTGATTAAACTCTAAGGAAGGGTTGGATCCCCTTAAAGAGCTTCAATCAGAGTGGACACTTGCTTCCATGGTTTGATGGCACTCAAGTGTTCCAAAAATCTATTCAGTCATTTCTCTTTGTCCTCTCCATTCTCACTCCTCCTGTGGCTCTTGCAAGGTACCGCCTATTTACTGAACTAAAATGAGTCTCTCCTCATATTAATCAAGGCTTCTGCATATGAAATGTCTCCATTTCCCTTTGAGAAGATGATTACTTTTCCTGATAGGGAATTATTAGGACATCTGATGAGGTAGAAGAATGCTCTCATCTCTCCATTTGACTGCTCTCCCTTTCCTTCACCACCATCCTGTCTGCCGTCACCAGGCCTTGTGGGTCTATCACGTGGGTTCCATCTACATGCCATTGTCCTGGCCAGTTGTCCCCAGTTGCTCTCATCACCAATTCATGTGAAGTCCCATGAAGATGTTGCTCCTAATAAAGAATTAATTCCTCACATGGGACCCAAGGCCTTTCATAGACTAGTCCCCTAGTTTCCCGATCTTCTCACCAAATCTCTCCAAACACCTAATGTTTCAAATCTAATTCACCACAGGTCGTTTCCCAAAGGGGCCACATGCCCGCAAAGCTCATGTCTGAAAAACCTCTTGCTATTGCCCACCTACCAAACTAAACCATCTATTCTCCCCCTGCGCTCTCTCTCCTGTCCTTAGTTAGCAAACACTTGTTGCATTTTGCTTTTTATTAATATGTAGTTACTTGATTATTTTTATTTTCTCTCATTCACTGAGTCAGGAACCACACATTATTTTGTTCCATATCTTTCCAGTACCTATTTTAGTGTCTCGTATGAAAGGTATCCAATGCATAATTGATGAATCAGTTAAGATGAGTCTAAATACCAAATCTGATCAATGGAGAATTTCCTAAATCAGTGGTTGTCAAAGTGTGGTCTGAGGACTGCCAGGGGTAGCTAAAACACTTCCAGCCAGGATATAAGGTGAAAATTATTGTCATAATAATTCTAAGATACTATTTGTTATTTTTACTCTTATTCTATCACAAATATACAAAAGTTCATTGATAGGGTTTCAGACTCCATATTAGAACTAGCCTTTAAGAAAACTAGTAATTCCTGAGCATCAAAGAATATCCACAGTTATCTGTAAAGACTATTAAAATTTTCCTCTCTTTTTCAAATAGATCTGTGTGAGGCAGGATTTTCTTTTTTTTCCTCCACCAAAAAAAGGTGGAGGAAAGGCTGAAGCAGATATAAGAATCCAGCTGACTCCCAATGAGCCACTCATTAAAGAGATTTGCAAGAATGTAAAACAATGATACCCTCATCACTTTTTTGTTTTGTTTTGGAATATACAGCTCTTTTTTTTCACACACACATGCACAAATATGTTCTTCATTTTAACAGGTAATGTGTTTGTCACTACTTTAAAATAAATTAATAAGTAAATACGTAAAGTTGCATCAGTTTTAATTTCAAATATGGTCACGACTGATAAGCAAAGTCCCCATAAACAAAACGTTTAAAGTCAGCTATTTTTAAGAATACAAAGGAGTCTTGAGACCAAAACATTTAAGAATTTTTCTCCTAAACCTTGTTCCATGAAATACCAGATCTCTGTCAGATGTTCTGAGATGTTTTGTTGGGGATGGGGGGAGGGAGTGTGGGGGCTCTTATTGGTATAGGAGATGAATGTTAAATAGCTGGATATATTTCTTTTTTTCTATGACTTATTAAAGCTTTCATTTTGGTAATGTTCTTTATAAACATCTAAGGGTAATGAACTGATTTTCTTTTGCTGTGTAACAGATTATTACAGACTTAGCTGCCTAAGACCACACAGATTTATTATCTGTGGTCCAGGAGTTCAGTCATAGTTTAGAGGGGTACTCTGCCTCAAAGTCTCACGAGGCTGTTATGTAGGTGTCAAGTGGGGCTGTAGTCTCATCTGATGCTCACCTAGGGAGGGGTCCACTTTCAGACTCCTTCAGGGCAGGGGCAGGATTTATCTCCTCAGGGTGGCAGAACTAAGTCTCTGAGTTCCTGGTAGCTGGACAGGAGCTATTCCTCAAGCCTAGAGGCTGCCCACAGGTCTCTTCCCTCTTCATGGGCTCTCTCCCAATATGGCAGCCTACTTCTTTAAAGCTTGCAATGCAGAGCCTCCCCCAGCTCTGCTGCCAGTCCACTAAGACTGAGTCTAATATAACAAAATAGTACAGCAGTGATATCCCATCGTCTTTCCATATCCAATTGGTAAGAAGCAATTTACAGATCTTCCCCACACTCAAAAGGAGGAAACTACGATGAGCATGAATATCAAGGACAGTAATCGTGGGGGCCACCCTGTCTGCCATAGGAACAGTCTATGCTTTGCCCTCACTTGATCAAAGAACCATTTTGTGTGCCTATCAATAGGTCAAGAAGCCCTGTTTGAGAGGTGTTGATCTAAATCATTTAGTACAATTAGACATACTACATTCTCCCAGTATATTTCACAAGGGGTGGGTGTGTGCGCATGTGTGCATATGTGTGTGTGAAATATAATCTGAAATGCCACTGGCTAGGAAGTCACAACCACCCAGGACTTCAGAAATGCCTCTATGAAGAAGCAACTCTTCACATCATCAATAGCTAACGAAGAAATACTTTCATTAAGCAGAAGTGGATGCTGCTCTGATACAGCAGGTGTAGAACTTGGGAAGTAACCTGTTTACCGCCTCCTTAACCTGACTCTCTCCAGGAACTGCCCACATGCCTGTCTGTAGAGAGGAGACACTCCCTGTGCAGACTAGTCAGATAATGGAGCCCGAGATTGGAAGTCAGTATCTGAAGACTGTCCTAAAGATGGCCTAAGGCTTAGAAAGGGAAGAAATTATTTACATCTCAGTAAAATTATTTTTCAAATAAAATATTTGAATATTGACATTCTCTTGACTACAACCAACAAACATAAAGAGGAAGGCTATGATAGAACAGGGGTGTCCTGCCCACTGGAACTTTCAGTTGCCCCCATCTTTCTGCAGCCCAGAATGCCCTTGGAACTTTTACTCAGCTTCTCATTATAAACTGGAAAAACAAAACAAAACAAAACAAAAACAAAAGAGAGCACCCAGGCAAAAAGACAACCCACAGAATAGGAGAAAATACTTGCAAATGAAGCGACTGACAAGGGATTAATCTCCAAAATTTATAAATACCTTCCACAGCTCAATATCAAAAAAAACAAAGAACCCCATTCAAAAAATGGGCAGAAGATCTAAACAGACAATTCTCCAAAGAAGACATACAGATGGCCAAAAAAACACATGAAAAGATGTTCAACATCACTCATTATTAGAGAAACGCAAATCAAAACCACTATGAGGTACCACCTTACACCAGCCAGAACGGCCATCATCAAAAAGTCTACAAACAATAAGGGTGGAGAAAAGGGAACTGTTACACTGTTGGTGGAAATGTAAATTGGTGCAACCACTGTGGAAAACAGTATGGGGATTCCCCAGAAAACTAAAAATAGAATTAGCATTTGACCCAAAAATCCCACTCCTGGGCATCTATCCAGAGAAAACTACGACTCAGAAAGACACAAGTACTCCAATATTCATTACAGCACTATATAAAACAGCCAAGACATGGAAACAACCTAAATGTCCATTTAGAAGAGTGGATAAGGAAGATGTGGTACGTATACACAATGGAATATTATTTCACTATTAAAAGGAAAGAAATAACAGCATTTGCAGCAACATGGATGGACCTGGAAATTATCGTGCTAAGTGAAGTCAGTCAGATGGTGAGACACCAACATCAAATGCTATCATTTACATGTGGATTCTAAAAAAAAGGACACAAAGCACTTCCTTGCAGAACAAATACTGACTCAGAGACTTTAAAAAACTTATGGTTTCCAAATGAGACAGGTTGGGGGGTGGGGGATGAGCTGGGGGTTTGGGATGGAAATGCTATAAAATCAGGTTGTGAGGATCATTGTACAACTATAAATGTAACAATATTCATTGAGTAATTAAAAAAAAAAAACAAAACTGAGCACCCTAGAAGTGAAGTGCTCTGTCAAAGTCACACCACCAAGTCTGGACCATCTATTCTCAGGATGTCCCCTTGATATAATTCAGAGCTGTCTTCAAAGGCGAGTTCTGTCTCCCCATCCCATACGGTATACAACCTCTAGTGTCACCTCAAGACCCTCCCTCCCTCAAGAGTTCACAACTGCCATCCTTAACTACGAGTTTGAGGAATCAAACTGAATTAGTTTTGTGTAATTAACCAGGGAAGCACTTACATTTTGTGACTAACATCTCAAAGAAATTGAACTACCAAAACTGGCTTCACAACCCCTCGGAGACCCTGAGGGTGGGTTTCGGTGTGAAATCCCCAATACAAATAGGAGCAGGCTGAAAGCAAGGCTCATCAGTTAAGCATTCTCAACCTCGATCTAACCTGAGCTCTTTAGCTCTATGGAGGTAACAAGAAATGGTGAAATCAGCAGAAGAAACCTTTTTTGGAACCCAGAGGCAAGTCTAAAAAGGAAACATACAATTGACAGCCTGGAGGGGGATTCAGCCTGGAAGCTCACCTCTACGTGTGCCCAACCTCTGCCCTTGTCTTCGCCAACACCCTCCCACAGAAGTTGATCCAAAGGCTTAATGAGCCAAAAGGCATTAAGAATCGTGAATGTGAATAATGTCACCGATTCGTGCTTCTTTAATTGGATGCAAATAGCATCACCTGGGCTCCACATCCCAGGATCCGTCCTGCTCTTTGTCACACAGCACTCTAATGCACCCGGCTCTAAAGAGCCTGGCAGGAGAGGAAGACATTAACTGTGAGATCTGCTGGCTTCTGCCAAATTCACAGACGCTGGCAGCTAAGCCTATAGATAGAATGAGGGGTAATTTCATGCAAATTCTCTGTGCTATTCCCTGAGCTCCAAGATTAGAGATGTCAGAAAATGTAAGTGCTCCTCTGGTTAATAACACAAAGAACTAATTCAGCCTGATTCCCTAAGCTGGGAGTTAAAGAGCATGGTTGTGAATTTGTGGAGGGAGGGTCTCCTTAGGCTGAGGCTGGAAAGGACAGTTGTGTGTGGAGGCTCTGGCACCCCACAAGGGAAAGAGCTTCCTTAGGAGAGTCACTCTGAATCACAATGGGTGGCGGCCAGAGGCTCAGGTAGCCCTAGGGCTTGGCTACCTCTCAGGTATCTGTTGGAAGTGTGGGCAGATGTAATGGGCAGTAATGAGCTTACACTGCTGCTTGGAGAGGACTTTTCCAGGTCAAGCCAACGCACCAGGGTTTGGGAACAAAATCTGGAAGACATGTTCAAAGGACATGCCTCACTCCCCCTGCCCCTTTTCTAAAAGAGACTCTAGGTTCCTAGATGCATCTCTCCTAGTTCCTGCACACACACTCTTGGTTTTTATATGCCAAATGGTATCTTGTCATAGTCTTCAGAGGGCACTGACTTATTACTCAAACAGAGTACTCCTTGGAAATGATTTTACACCTTGTGGATGATATGTAGCAATGGAACGCTTCAGGAGAAAATAGAGTACTTCATTCTCCTCTTTATTGTGCCCTAGGTGTAGGACAGGGATTCAAATTTTCAGGTTATCCTCAAGTATCTATTAAGGGTTTTGAGATTAACACACACAGACACACACATACACACACCTTCTCCTACAGTTCCCTCCATACAGTAACTGGTAAAAATCTTGATTCCTAACTTTTCTAAAAGAAAGATAACAAACCGTCATCAATTGAAAATTCATGGGTGGCTTTATTAGTTATCAAATTTCTAAAATAGAATGTAACGCTGGAGACAGAGAACTCTCAAGGCAGGTGGTATATGTTATTAAAATGAAGAACATGAATAATTAGTCATTTCCTTAGAGACTCACTTAGGACTGGCCCCTGCTTCCCCCAGGGCTGTGAGACCCTGGGGAAGTCCTGTAACCTCTCTGGGCTACAGTCTCTCTAATAAATTAAGGATAATAATTCCTACTAGGTTAACGCTGAGGATTCATTGAGGTGATTCATATGCCTAACATATAATAAATGCTCAAAAACTAGTACCTGAGCCATTTTTGGTTCGTTTATCTGATTAAAGCCCATAGCACAGATTTACATGACAAAAGTCTCTGCACAGAGTCAACATGTACTCAGAATATTTCTGTTATCATCGGGTATCAACCCCCACCCCCACCATACCTTCACGAGGGCAAGTCCTTCCAAAGAATGTAACCAGTCTAGTGGAGCACATTGCTGACTTACCCCCTAGGATATAGGTTCCGCCATCTTTTTTGGTTTTGTTTTTCAGACTGTATATACCAGTGGATTGGCCATGTCCAGCTACATAAATGAGTAAGGTGACAAAGTCAAATTAATGATTTAAAAAGTCTGGAGATTCTGTGTCCAGAATTCCACTTACAAATATTTAGCTTGCCCAGCCTGAGACAAGCATAGTGGAGAATAGTCTTTGGTAGGAAGATTGCGGATTCATTTTGTCAAGTGAGATAAAGAATATCTTTACAAGTGAACTGTATTTTATTTTAGGGAGCTATCTGATTCAAATAAGTAGAGCCATGACTCGCTGGAAATTATGAATCCTCCTACGGTACCTACCCCTGTGGATTTGCTAGTTTTTGACACCAAGGGAACTTTTACTGCTAAGTAGCCACGATTCTTGTCCAACTACCCTTGAAACTAACAGTTTTCTGATCTGAAGGAGAACAGATACATTGCAAGCAAGCCCTCTGGCATAGAAGTTTCCAGAAACGAGTTTACACATTTTCAATGAGCAAGTGTCTGTTTTGTCTCACAGATTATCCTGATATATCTAGGATGGTTTTTGAGATAAAAAACCACACACCTTCCCATTTTATCCCCCTTCATACAGTCACGAGAACATGCCTTGATTCTTAACTTTTCTAAAAGAAAGAAGTTGTCATCAATTAGGAATCCATGGGTGGCTTTACTGATTACCAAATTTTTAGAAGAGAATGCAAGATTACAGACAGCTGAATCTTGAGCCAGATAGTATATGTTATTAAAATCAAGAGCATGATTAATTAGTCATTTACTTGGAGTGATTTATCTTGTACCTCTCTCCACTGGTGTTGGGATTGCCTGCTGTGGACATCAGGTGTCCTACTCGATTATGAATACTAATCAAAGTCCACAGAAGTGCAGATTGAGGGTGAATTTGAGCTCCACAGAATATCCATTTTAAAGAGCTGACTTTTATTAAATAGGTCTGAAGTCAGGAAGCCCATGAAACTACAGAGGAAAATGATAAACCAGTTATAGCTAAGCTGTCTCGCTCTCAAATGAGCCGAGAGCCAACCTGAGCCTGCCTCCCTGGGACCTCAGGGGTGCCTTCCTGACTCAGGTATAAATCAAAGAGAATACCAACTCTTCTCCTTCCCACATACCTACCCAACCCACTTCTCTCCTCTGCACCTGCCAAATTCCTAAACCAAGCACCCCATCTCTTCTTGAATGACTGCAATAGTTTCCTCCCTCTGGCTCCATTAAGTAGAACACATTTTTGAAAATACAGTTGACCACAAAACACTCTTTCTTAGACCACTGCTGTGAAAAAGAAGCTTTTACTCTTTGACTCAGCCCACGAAGACCTCTTCAGTGTCACCCACACCCATTTCTCCTGTATCATTTCAAATTTCTCTCTGGCTTATTCAATGTCCATCAGCCCCACCATCCTTCAGAGGGTAAAAAATGTCCAAACTTCTTTTCTGCCTCAAGACTTTTCACTTGCTGGTCCCTCTTTTGAAAATGTCCTTCCCCATGGCCCAATCTGGCTAAGTCTTTTTGTCTGTCTGTAGCTTAAAGGTCACTTCTTCCCAGAAAACTTTGTTTCCCTTCAACTCACCCTGCAGATAGTTATGAGCTCTTCCACTGCAGTTTTCCCCTATAGTCCTTATCAAAAATGTCTCTAATTCCTTTTATAATTAGCCATTGATACTTTTTTTTTCCCTTCCCTATATTCTCAGTTCCTAGTACAATGCAGGGTTTACAGCAGGCTCCCATTGAGCAAGGAGGAACCAAACAATGATGAAAGCCATGTGTATCAGAGACCACAGCGGCCCACCCAAATCAGTGCCCCCTTCCTCCTGGGCTCACAGCTGAACCATCTCTCTCAACTTCCTTTGTAGGTAGCTGGTCGTGTGGCCATGTGGGGCTGATATGTGCCACTTTTAGGCGCAGACTACAGAAACCTCTCTGTAGGAGCTCCAGGGTATTCCCACAGTCTGGCTGACCGGGATGTCCCTATGTTGAAAATGGCAGAGCCGTCCACTGGCCTGGGTTCCTGAATGACTTCGTGGAAGAAACCCTCAGACCTAAAATGCTGGCCCAGAACTATTGTATAAGCAGGAAATAAATATCTGTGGTGTTAAACCACTGAACTCTCAGGGACCGTTTGTCATTGCAACTTAGTCCACTGGAATTAATACATTAGGATATCAACACATAGGATTCCAGGCCTGGAACTGAGTGAAAAAAGGTTATCTGCCCCCTCCTCCACCCCCCCCACATACATGTTCACACCTCCATGAACATATAAGGGGATCCCGTTGGAGGTAGAGGAAAAAAAAATTGAATTTCTGACAAAGTATAATATTATGTACAAATCAGTAAATTATTTTTCTATCTCCATTTAATTCCTTCTTTTTCCAGTGACTCGATCTTTAATAACTAAAGTAGTCTGATTACCAGTGTTTCTTTATAAGAGAGCTGCCATTGCCTCCTACATTTCTCCCTGTCCTTACATGTTGCCCTTGTAATGCCACATAAAGCCCTGGGTACCGCGAAGTCCTTACAGTTGCGGGCGGAGGATTTCCCACTGCAGTAGAAAACCCCACAATTTCCTCACTTAAACTAGAATTCATCTAGCTACCAGTTCTACTTAGCTCAATGCAGAACTTAGTTTTGCCCCTAAGACAGTTCAGGGAGAGAAAGAATCACTAGACATATTTTTCAAATGAGTGAAAAGTTCTCTATGTCCTTGGGGTTTCCATCATGTAATCTCAGGACTGGGGCCGCACCTCCTGGAGGTTGCCAGTCTGAGCCCTCATGGCCCAATCTCTAGCTCAAACTAAGGTGAAGACGGGCTACACAGCTTGGCAAGTTTCTGCTGAGCAAATTAATCTAGTGGAGTAAATGACAATGTAAGCACTTAACCACCAGCACAAAGAACCTAATCAGTCAGCTGGTTGGAGCTTCCTGGCCAGGAAGCCCACCCTTCCCACCTGCCTTCCTCTGGCTACGGAAGCCTCTGTACTTATTAGGAGCACCTGCTCCTAAAGTTGTGGGGTCTTTGGCCCTAAAAAGGAGGAACTGAGCATTTTCTGGCTGTGGGTATATAGTTCCCATGCTCCTGGAAACCCGTTTCTTCCACAGCAAATGTCCCTTGGTGCCAACACTGCAGTCACAGAATGGAACATTCGCTCACACTGAGCCACACCTGTCGTCAACAAGCATTTGCTTCCAACCTATTTAAGCTCCATGAGGGAAGCAGGCTGTGTGGGTCTCGGGCATTTTTGGCAATGCTGGGCTCACAGCACCTGGGAAAGCTCCACAAAGTCTATGCTCTTGTTTGGGAAGTGGAGTTGCCCTTGGTAACACTGCTGTGTTTCAATAGAGACCAGAGGCCTCCGGGAAAGTCATAAAGGCCTCGCCCAGGCGTCTTTGCAGAGCTGGTGCCAGGTATTTGGAGTTGAAAGGCAGCCTGTGCCTATTAGGATTCCTGCAGACTCACTAACAGCAGGAGAAAAGCAGAGAGAAGGATAGGTTCTGGCATGTGCTTGGCGATGGAGCTGATTCTGTCTTTATGGGTTTGGTTTTGGTCAAAGATGTCATCAGGCAAATTTATGTGACGTGTCTGCACTGACTGAATATAAGTTTGCATTTTGTAACCTAAGATGTGTTTATCTTCCCACAGTTAATTTGTTCATCCATCTAATTGTTTATTCTTTTCTCCTTTCCCTCATTCAGAAACAGAGGCCCATCCTGAATCCCTGTTCTTTTGATTTACTCCCTGAGGACCTACTTCAATTCCTGCACCTGCCTGGTGCCTTGATAATACCCCCATACTTTCTGAACCCTGGTAGGGTCCCCAGTGAATATGAATGGTTCTACTGAACAGGGAACCGACAAGCTTAGAATTTAGGGCCTGGGCATTCATCCACTGCTCAATTCCCTCTTGTCACTTTCCCCACCCCAGCGGTCACACCCACACTTTCCATGTGTAGCATTATGGTTCACATGTGTGTGTCGTTTTTTGAATCATTCACACAAAGTAAACCAGTCTTTCTAGAGAATTCCCACAGCAACACAGCTCAGTTCTCTAGAGTTGCACTTAGAATTTATACTATGTAATTTTTGGTTTATGATTCTTGTATGATATCATAAGCTCCTCAAGGACAGAACTGTGACTTAATGTGTCTTGCTATTACCAATGCTTAGAGGTATGATAAATGTGGGCTAAATTATTTCTTAAGGATGGTAGCTGTATGGATAGATATGAGTATATATTGATGGATGAGAGGGTAGGTGAGTAGGTGGATGCATGAAAGGATAAATGGACTTATAGGTAATTAGGCAGGTAAATGAATGGGTGGATAGGAAAACGGAGGGATGGATAGATAGAGAGATGGATAATCAGATGCTTGATGACTGAGGGTGAATGGGTAGGTGGGTAATGAGAAGAACAAATGAAGAATGGCCTCTCCCATCAAGGTGCTGGTGTATACATTAACAACATGGTTTACCTCCGGTAAGATCATCTCCAATTACTAATCTCGTAAATAAGCTCACAAAGCCTAACCTGCCAGCAAGTGAAACTGTATCCCAGGGTGTTGAAGGAACATGGAGAATGCTCTAATTTCCACCTACTGGCCAACAGGTAAAGTATTTCCCTGTGACAGCCCAACAGCATTGTTCTGGCAACAGTCAAGTCTATTCCAATACCTTCTAAGAAATTATCTGCATAATAAAACTGCCCCTTTTATTCTTCAGAAATGATACCTAAAATGAACCTAGAGGCAAGCTGCAGAAGATGCCTTTAAAACAAAAACTGACATGGCGGGTGGGGGAGGGAGTCAAGCTCAGAACCGCCCGCCTTCCAGACCATCCTCGCAAAGCAGTCCCTTCAGACGAGCAGGACAAGAGCTCTGACTCTGACTCCCCCAAACGTGACCTTGTTTCAGAGCCACATGGCTTTCCTCACTCCAGCCCAGAGTCAGTCAGAAGATGATAGAATATATAGTATTTAGCTACTGCCAAATGTAGAACGAAACACAACCCTTGTTTTTGTATGCTGGGTTATTACGTTTTTTATTACTACTACTGTGTTATAGATGTTTTTCCTTCCTCCAAGAAAACAACAGAACAATGAACCAGTCTGAAAGAGAAAAGCTATCAATTTGGAAAAAATTAGTCTGTTTTATTTTTTATTAAAAAAATAGGAAGCTAATCATGCCAATTGTAATTTTAGTAAGTTATTTCTAATGTGAGTTTATTAAACCATGAATTTTCCCTTGAGCTAAACTAATGACCACTATTAGGTATGCTATTCTATTTTAAATGATCAAAATATTCAATGGAGTAAGATGAAAATTATAGATAGTGATAATTACAAAATGTCAGCATCACCTGGAATCAATTTACTCATATGTCAGTTTGGGTGTGGAGGAGACTCAGCTAAAAATGAGCAGAAGGCACATTGCATGGGCTGCTGTCATTTATCCTTTGGGGACTGTCATGACTGAATATTTATATCCCTTGCTCCCCTGCAGTTGTTTCTAGTCTGCTTGCTACACCCTTTATCAGAGAGCAAGGGAAGGACTGGCAAGGAGAGAGAACTCTTCCACCTCCTTGAATCCCCAGGTCCTTCCCTGAATTTTTGCAGGGCAAGTAGAGACAGAGCTTTCAAATAAACCAATTCTGTTGTAACTACTTGGGGGCTATATCTGTAGTTTTCCTCTTCAATACATAGTCCTGGCTTTCTCCCCCTAATTCCTGCAAATGAAAACAGAGTGGGAGTCTGTATTATTAGACTTATTTATTGAAAAACAATAAATCAAGCTTTCAGTTATGCTTGTTTTGTTTAGGTAAATCACCTGTGCACCTGAAATCACGGGCAAAATGAATTTGCTTTCGGCACAAAAGGGCGGAGACTTTCTCCCCTAAAGTGTACCTGCTAGGAAAAGGTGCAGCTAAGACAATGCACATATACAGGTGTGTGACACCAAGCAAGTCCTAAGCGTCTCTGTGCTTACAGTTTCCTCAACTGTAAAATGAAGAAAATTATACCTACCTCTAGGGATTAAATTTGTCAAGTACTTTAGAATGAAACTTAGAACACAGTGTTTTTACATACTTATTACATTAAAAAATAACTTCTAATAGGCTGATTACTCAAGCCTCATCTGTCCCACCCCAGTCTTTATACTTCAAGGTTCTCCTTCATTTCTACAACAAAGCCCAGCACCTTTCTTCACTCTCTGGGATCTCAATCTTTTATCTGAGATGGATTAATACACCCAGCAATCCTCAGGGTTGATTCCTGATCATTCTCTTTTCTCAGCCCTAGACTTGTAGTTAAAATTATCCAAGGGAGTTCCCGTCATGGCTCAGGGGAAACAAATCTGACTAGTATCCATGAGGATGCAGGTTCGATCCCTGGCCTCGCTCAGTGCGTTAAAGATCTGACACTGCCATGAGCTGTGGTGTAGGTTGCAGACGCAGCTCAGATCTGGTATTACTGTAGCTGTGGTGTAGGCCAGCAGCTACAGCTCCAATTCAACCCCTAGCCTGGGAACCTATACATGCCCTGGGTGTGGCCCTGTAAAGACAAAAACGAAAGAAACGGCAACAAAAAATCCCAGATTTCGAGTGCAAGGATGGTTCAGTCCCTGAGAAGCAGCCAATCTAAGTAGTTTAAACCCACTATTGAAATATGGAAAAAAGGTGGTCGTCATCACTGTGTCTTAAGTCTAGAAATGATTAAATATGGGTTCCTACTGCCTGCATGTCCAAAGCATAGAGCTGTTGTAAATAATGAGGGCTCTGGTTAGGTCTGAGGTCAAATCTACTAGTTCCAGGAAGGAAATGCATGGAGTAATAAATAATAAGGAAAGTGACGACCCTCTGCCAACCGTACATAATAAATACTTCCTGGTGATCACATCTTAAAGAAAGAAGGCAGATTTCTGTCTCATTTTGTTGTGATTCTAAAGGCCACTCCCAAAGAGGAGCTGCAACAAGGTCTTAGGCATCATGAATGAGCATAAAATCTTCCACTGCAGAGAGACGTTCCTATTTCAAAGGCCAACACTTACCTTGCAGAAAGGACATGGCAACAACATGGAAATGCCCACACCACCCAAATCTCAGCAGTAAGCCTGCCTTTAGCATCATGGGTCAAAGCAGGTGGAACAAAGTTACTGAAAGAGACTTAATACGAAAGGTTTTTGTGGACAGGTACAAGGGGATGCATGACTACTCCAGACAAGCAAGATTTTCTGGAGAGACCGATCTACACAGTGAAATGTGAAGCATTATTTTGCATTAAAGCAATCATAGATATTGTTGCAGGCAGTGCCTGGCTCTCAGTGATCCCTACCTCCCCCTCTGCATGCCCTGGAATAAGCCCTCTTGTTGAGTGTGGGATGGACTTGGTGAGTTGCTTCTAATGAACAGAATATGGCAAAAGTGGTAGGATATCTCTTCCATGATTAAGTTACTAAAGACTGTGACTGCTGTCTTGCTGGTATTTTGGATCTCTGTTTCTTCTCACTGGTTTGCTCTAGAGAAGCATTTTACCATGCTGTGAACTGTTCTATGGAGATGTCTTTAGGGCAATGAACTGAAGGCTTCCCCCAGCAACAGTCAGCAAAGAAGTAAGGCCCTAAAAGCCTGCAAGGATGGAATACTGACAACCATCTCATAAGTAAACTTAGAGGCAAATCCATGCCCAGTTGAGTCTTGAGATGACTGCAACCCCAGCCCACATCTTGACTGCAACGTTTATTGTAGCCAGAAGACCAACCTAAGCCATACCCAGATTCCTGACCCACGGAAACTCTATAATGAATGTTGTGATTTTATGCCACTAAATCTTAGAGTAATTTGTTATGTAGCATTAGGCAACTCACACAGATATATTATACAAAACTGTCAAGAAGGACAAGGCCTGTTGCATCTACTCAGTAATTCAGTTCATGCCCATACAGGACTCTCCAAATCGCCCAGTTATAGGAGGCACCATTCACAAAGAACACGATGTGGAGTATGAACATTAAAGTCCTGAAACCATCTTTACACTACACCTTTGTATCTTTAAATCATTTTAATTGTCAGTTGTGCCACATGTTATTAGCTATCTGACCTGCGACAGGCCTCATTCTGTTGATCCTCAGTTTCCTCATCTGTATAGGAGATGAAGTTGGCTTCATGAATTTTCCAAGAAAGGTAAACCAGATGTCTGTGAAAAGTACAGTATCTGGCACCTAGGAGAAACTGACTTTGTGCTCAATGAGTCTCTGGCTTCCATCAAAATTTCCCGGGCTTTGGTTAGGTGCAAAGTGCTAGGAGGCGTTCCCGTCGTGGCGCAGTGGTTAACGAATCCGACTAAGAACCATGAGGTTGCGGGTTCGATCCCTGACCTTGCTCAGTGGGTTAAGGATCCGGCGTTGCTGTGAGCTGTGGTGTAGGTTGCAGACGCGGCTCGGATCCCGCGTTGCTGTGGCTGTGGCGAAGGCCGGCAGCTACAGCTCCTGTTAGACCCCTAGCCTGGGAACCTCCATATGCCACAACTGTGGCTCTACATAAAAGGCAAAAAGACAAAAAAGAAAAAAAAACACAAAGTGCTAGGAAACTTATTTTTCCATCTTTACTCCAGCAGGAAGTAGATGCTCCCATCTCCCTCTGGCAGAGGAAGAGAAGAATGAAGTCACATCACCAGTTCTGCTCTCCCAAGGCAGTTCCCCCACGGTGTTTGACTATACCATTAGGTACCAGGTGTTTACTTTGGCAAGAAAAGTAACTTCATAGTCAACCTGTCTAGGTAAAATGAAAATAGGAAACAGAATATGGATTTAACTTCCTCATTCAATTAAAACCAGTACTCCCCAAACCAAACAGGCTCTTATTTGAAAAGACATTTTATATCTGCAGATTGTTTGTGTATTATTAAACTTGCCACTATATCCAGCTGATCCCTTTGTAGGTCCCCATCTACTACAGTAATGTCTACAGATTCTGAGACTCCTACCAAGCATGGCCACTTGTTAAAAATAATAAAGGGCTCCTGCTAAGAAAACAACAACTCTATGCTGGGCATTTTTGCATATGGGTTTTGAAATTCTTGCAAAAGCACAAGGCATAAATACTGCCCTTTCCTAGTGCTCCCTTCACACCTCCATCTATTTATGAAAATCAGGCTTCACTATGTATCCCAAACAGAATCTAGTCTAGGAACAAGCTAAAGGGCATTTCCTCTAAAATGCACCCAAGCAAAGAAGAAAGGCACTAATGTTATAATCAATGGTGTGTCTTGCTCAGTGCTAGGAGTTTTTTTTAGGGAGTCTCAGGGAGGTTGAGGTGTATAAGTTAAGGTCATTGGCTGAGAAGCCAAATTGCCTGGTTTTTAATCCTAGCTCCACTGTTTACTTACTTACTAGCCTCTCTGTGGCTCAGTTTCTAGTTGATCCAACAGATTTTAAACTTAGCTCATCTTACCAAGGAGTCAATAAGTGTTAGTGACCTTATTCTTGACATAGCCTGTGAGATGGGTTGATTCTACTCCATTCTGCAGATAAGAACAATGAAGGTAAAATACTTCCCTAAGCTCATATGGATGGTGAAAGAACTGAAAATCAAACTCACTGTGACTGAATCCCAAGCGTGGCTGCTATAACTACTGAATTATGAGGCTCTGCTGATTCTCTTGTAGATAATGATAATAGTGACCACAAAATGACGATTTCCTGTGTGACAGGTACTCTTCTAAGAGCTTCACCCTGCAATTTTCTCCTTCACTCAGCATCACTACTCTATGCAGTAGGTGCTACTGCCATTCCCATTTCACAACTAAGGAAACTGAGGCTTAGAAGTGTTAAGTAATGTGCTCAAAATCACAAATGGGTGGCAGAGACTTCTATTGCCCATTATGCCTTGCCCTGCCTTCCTTCCAGGCACACAGGAGGACTAGGATTCCTAGGACCATTGGACAGGGCCCTTGAGGCATTTTTGCTTGTGGACTGAAGGTAGAAGTGACCTCTTCATTTCCAAGTCAAAGCACCTCTGAGGAGACTTCCCCCAAAGCGCTCTTCCGGGCTGGAGCAATTGTAGAATCACATTTAGTCCCTGAGGGGCGATGAGACAGGGCAGCATGGCTTGCTCAGTCCCCATAGAGGAGTGCTCCCTGACTTGGTTTTCAAGAGAGAGAACTAAACCTGGGTTGTTAACTGACTCTGAGATCTGGGCTGCTGAGGGATTGTGGCACAGCCTCACATACCCTGGCTGACATGGCTGGGGCATGGTGTTTCCAGGGTTCAAACCCTAGAAGAAGAGAAAGATGACTTTAACACAGAGTGGTGGTGAGAATTAAGTTACAGCAGAAAAAAAGATATGGATGGCATCACACAAAGCCAAGCACTTTCACTTGGCAAATGCTTATAAATGCTTGTTGAATAAAAGAAGAGAATTCTTTTCCTCAAGGTCAAGATTAAAACCTTGAGGAATACATAGTGGTAGCTAATAGTATGCAGTGCTTACTCGGAGCCAGGCATATTTCTAAGGGCTTTGTGCATTCAGACTCATTTATCTCTCACAATAACATATGAGGAAAGTACCGTTAGTATCCACAATTTACAGATGGACAAAATATACAGACATTAAGGAACAGAATTAAAGTCGTATGCTGCAAATGGAATATCTGGGCCAGGCAATGTGGCCTCAGACCTACATTCTTGACCTAGCAGTAGGCAGGGAGATTTCTTTTATATATATATATATATATATATATATATATATATATATATATATATGAAACTCCATCAAATAATTACGTGTAAAGGAAAACAATATTCCTGGATGAATTAAGGAAAAGAAAAAATAATGTTGGCAACATAAGAAAGGTTTTATTTTCAATTTGCTTCAGCAAAGTTACTTTATAATTATGAGTAAGTATACATACATACAAATCAGTATGCATAGAAGAAAACACAAAAAGTATTGGAGACCTGTGCCACTTGGAGCTCTAGACTGTTCTCGGATCAAACACAAGATAAAAGCACCCCGAACATACAGCTGTAACGTGCTAATATTCAAAGGGAACTTCCAGGTGTATCTCCACTATGCCAGAGAGACACAGTCCCCCTGTGGAACTGTTCACGACAAGGGATCCCTGGGGGCCTTGAAAGGCAGAGCATGGCAGTAAGGAAGCTAAAGTGGCAACTTCTCAGACCCTGTCACATGTCCTCGCTCCTGACCACTATATCAGTCCAGGGATGGACGAACCAGAGAAAGAAAAGAAGGAACTTTCACAAAGTAGTGGCTTTCATGACAAAGAAAACCACAAAGAATAACGTAGACATTTATCTTTGTTGCCACAAGAGAATTCAGACAGCCTTACTGAAGTGTTCCTGCTGCCTCGGCCCATCTCCCAGGTTCTCTCTGCCTTTCTCAGCCTCTGCGTCCTTTGTCCTGGGACCCAGCCGTGAGCTGATTCTGAGAGGAAGGGAGTAGATTCAGAGCTCCATTACTTGATGAGACTTGGGTACCATCCTTTGCACACTAAGATCCAAGCCCAAATTCTGGATTCTGTGCTCCCTTTATGTCTCCTTTTCTGACAACCAGCCCATGTAAAGTAGGGTATTCCTGGGGCATCCTGATGAACCTTTTCCATTTTCTGGCCCATCATGTCAGCAGAGTCCACAGGAAGTCGACCAGGGAGGTATTCTGGCTGCAATATTAAAAGATTTGCCTTTGAAATCTGACTTAATGTGGTCAAAGCTCAGCTCTTCAACTTCAGTGTGGGACAAGTTACTTCTCTAAATCTGTTTCATCATCTGCAAACAAGGGTTGTTGAAGAGGATGGTGATAATTGCTTCCTAGGGCTCCTGTGGCCTAACTCGGGGCCTGGTACCACAGATGCTCAAGTGTTTAGTTAGTTCCTCTCTCAGTTTTGTATGTTTAGCACTTCTCCTACCCGGGGCCACCTCCAGTTCAGAGTATCTACCCTGAAAACCAGCTGGTTGGCCTCCCTCTCACCAGTTCCCTTCCTCTCAGAGCCCATGCCTCACCTGTTGTGTGCAGGCTGGAGTGGGCTTCCTGCTGCATTTAGGACTTCCTACAGAATAGCACTACAGTGGATACTAGCACTGCTCCACCCACATCCTCTCACCTCCCTTTGCCACCGAACTGCACACCAACTCTCAGCGTGCTTTTATTCCTAATAGCCAGCACCTGCAGTGCAATGCTGATAAATAGTTAACAACCACCCCCTGGGATAGGAGAGCCCTAATTTGTAATGCAAGCCAATTTCCATGGTGTAACTACTTCCACCATGGCTGATTTCAAGCTATCAATGTGAGGTTAACTAGCTTGCAAAATTCCTAACAATTTAACATCCAACACTCACGAACAGTTACAAGCCACTGCCTGTACACCATGGGCATCTGTGTTTTCTCTTTCACAAAGGCTGCGTCCTGGCTGCCAGGATCTGCTTTATCTATAATCAGGGAGGACAGGAAGTACCTGAGCTGTTATGCCCCTGCTCACTCCCCATCGCAGGAGCCCTTCACCAAGGATTGGTGAGTTCAGAGATATAAATACTGAGGGTCCCTCACTTCTGATGCGCAAACACTGAAGTGCAGCCCATACTGCTCCAGTTTCTCTGGAGGATTAGGCCAAACTTACCTCTGTGGGGCTTCTCTTGTCACCACAACTTTGCTCACCCTCCTCCCTTCCCTATCAGTGTTTCCTGAATCTTTCTAACAAGTCACTTTCACACAACTTCTTATGAAGAGTCTGCTTCTGAGGGACCAAGCTGATGGACCTGAAGAGCTGGCATTCTAGAGTTCTGAGTGCAAGTCCTGATTCCCAAACGAGCTGTGTGACTACAGACAGTTATTTAAACTGAGTCTACATTTCTTCATTTCTAAAGTGGGCCTAATAAGTCCGTACCAGTAGGATTGTTGAGAGAATAAAAAATGTCAGTCATCTAAGGGGAATTAGCACAGAATCTGACTCGTATCTTCCACAAACACTGCTGTTTTTATAACAGAGAGTATCCCGCCTGACCTCCAGGTCACAGCTTCACTTGGAACTGATGACTGAGCCCTAGCAGCTATTAGGACCGTGTGATGTCCTGGGATATACCTGAGCTTGCACTGCCCTTTGGAATCAGAGTTCGGCCATCCTTTCCTGGAACAGCCCTCCATCCATTTTTTCCCCTCCACAGAGGAAATGGACCCTCTGTAAAACCTCTGGTCCCACCTGACCATCTCCGTGATCTAGAAACCAAAGCGTGCCTTGTTCCTGAGCTCCAGCCTCCCCTCTAATATCAGGTCACCCAGACAAGGCTCAGTGGAGGGCAACAAGCAACTCTGACACCCCCAAGCGATGATGCCGGCCCTTTGTTCATGACCCAGTAAATTCCCTTGTCCCACCATCTCTACCTTCTTATGGGGGAAAAGAGCCGTGATGCCCAGGAGCGGTGAAAGAAGCACCCACAGAATGCTGGTTGCAGAAGAGATTAGTAAGAGCCCTTCACAAAACCATCAGACAAGCTGTACCCAGACCCTTAAAAATACCCACCCCATTGGATCCAATGGCACCAATTTTAGACATCCTCTCTAAGTAAAGCATCCTAAACTTGGAAGAGCTTTATGCACAAATATAACCAGTTTAGCCTAGCTCTTTGTATGTAATCAGCATATAATATGTTTTGATTAACTAATGAGCCAGCATATTATTTATCATTGTAAAAAATTAGAATACTTTGATTTCCATAAACACCAAGGAAGAGCTAGATGTTATAAGTCTGCCTTCTGATTTTTAAAATAAGCAGCCCTTACACACTATATTTATAAAAAATTGTGTAACAACGTGAAAAGATTTATGAAGTGAAGTAAAACAAATTTTAATTTACACTAAAGTCACAACTTAATGTTTTAAAAATTGTACAAAGAAAAAACACTAGAAACTTTGAGAACAAAAATGCCACAATAAGGAACTGCTTAACTGAAATATGATATATCTAAATAGAGAAATATTATGTAGCCATTGAGAATTGACTGTGCTATGTAAAAGTCATAAAACGGTATCTCTTTATGGAATGACAATACAGATCAAAGCATCATTATTGCTAATTTAATTATATAAACTAAACTTATGACAATTTTTAAGCAGAATATTGAATATATAATTGGACTCATATAAAAACTAACCCGACTTAAAAATGTATGCATAAAGGGAAAAGACTCTAAGTAACTCTAGTGTATCATTAAGAATGATCATATGCGGGCTGCAAGCCTTGAGTAATTTTCTTTCTTTTTTATGTTCAAAATTTTCTTTAATTAAAGAGAATTACTTTTATAATAAGCAGCATTCTGATTGATTGGTTGAGTAACAACAGTGCAATGTGCACAAAAACACATACATGTAGATGAAATAATAAGGAGTGGAAAGCAAGGGAGAACATTACTATTCAAACACCCTTCTCTTTTAGTGGCTTCCAATTTTGTTTACTAAGAAGGCTAAATCACAGCCGTGCTTTATGGCAAGTAGCAGCCCAACCTAACTGGAGAATCAGACTTGAATGAGTACTTCCCAAGCCACAGATATACCTTGGCTGTCACTCAGCAATGGTGACACTTGCTGGAGACAGCAGCAGGGTGAGATGGTACGCAATTCAGGAACAAAAGAATTCAGAACTCTTATTAAAAATCTAATTCGTGGAGCTCCCATAGTGGCTCAGCAGAAACGAATCCAACTAGAGACCATGAGGTTGTGGATTCAATCCCTGGCCTCCCTCAGTGAGTTAAGGATCCGGCGTTGCCGTGAGCTGTGGCGTAGGTAGCAGACACGGCTTGGATCTGATGTTGCTGTGGCTGTGGCGCAGGCTGGCAGCTACAGTTCCAGTTAGACCCCTAGCCTGGGAATCTCCATATGCCACAGGTGCAGCCCTAAAAAGACAAAAAAAAAAAAAAAAAAGACAAGAAAAATTTAATTCAGTCTTCCTTGCCTGTGTAGTTCGTACCCTGCATTCAAAGGTTTGCCAAATCTCACCTTTGAAATCAAATTTCCTTTCTGCCATTTGCTATTGCACTCTGTAGATTTAAGTCCATTGTTTCCAATTGAATTTTGTTTTTTAACTACAAAGCATTCAGGTAAGTGCGTTCTTGCTGATGCATTAGAAAAACCAGCTCAGTGGAGGCCCACTGACTCACCACCTGGTGGGTACATGTCTTTCCATGAATAATTTATCACTTGCAAGCATGAAAGAAAGAAAAGCCAGGGCACCATGGAACAAGTCAGTTTCCCCTCTCTCTCCAGCAACTGCTATCACACGAAAATGGTAGCAGTCATCTAAGTAATATTCTTTCACCTATATCCTGTGCGGTAGCATGAAACACAAATGTCAACAGCCACTAGTGTCTTTCTGAACATTACCCCTTTCCAAACAGCTTCCTCAATCGGTGGTTCAGTCCTGCATCCATAAAGACACAGGTATCTTTTCGCCCCACACAGGGGAATGTGAAATATATATATATACACACGCACACACACACACACACACACACACACACATATACACACACTTATTTTAATTTTTTATTAGAGTGTGGTTGATTTACAGGGTGAAGACACAGGTATCTTTCTCTCTGATGCAGAGGGCATGATGCCTTTTTAATACACAATTTCTGAACATATGAGGATGCAGTATAGAGAACCTGCCATCTGGCTCTTTCTTTTTTTTGATGAAGCCATTTACATTTTCTTAGGATAATTAGTATTGCACAGTAACTTGTCAATATTCTTCTGCCAGGGCACCAAATAACAGTTTAAGTATACCGGCAACTTTGATGATTTATTTGTTGCTACATGCTTTCAAGTGCTGGCGAGGGATAATTACCAGGGAGATTAGTACATGGTGTTGGGTTAATTAAATATGATAAAGCCATTTGCCTGTGACATGATGGGTCTGCTTCAATCTAAATGACATAAAATGGTCAGATTCATTGAAGGCAACATGGTGACCCCACAGAAGATTAGACCTAGCCAAAATAGAATCCTGCTAATGATGTTTCTGAATTTGATGTTCTATCTCAATTTCACTAGCTGTCTTTTTAATCAGTGAGATGTCATTACAATGATCGCTCTTGAACATTCATGCCCAGCCCTCATGAGAAAGCAGGGGGACCTTCAAACTACCTGAAATACTGGCAAGATACAAAATATTAAAGGTGTAAAAGGGAGTCTGCTAATACTGAATTGCTTCCCATCTTCTTTGTCAGATGAAATACGAAGCAGTCTTAATTGAGGAAGTCTGCTGGGTTAGAAAAGTAAGAAACAAGAAAGGGTAACAGGGAGATGTTCAGTGGCTCTTGGACCATTTCTCTCCTTCAGTGGAGGTACTGTTGGGTTTTAAACAGGTGTAAGCGCTAGGCTGGAAGTCTGATGGACAAAACTTTGGGGACCAAGTTTTCTGTTTTAAGTTTACAGAAAGAAGAAAAGAAGTTGATTCTATACCATATTTTTAAGACAAATAAGGCACCTCATACCAAGAACATTAATGGCTGGATCCTACCACAGTATGGTAGCAAAATGACAATGAAATTGAAAAAGTCACTAATGCCCGACCGATTCCCATTTCTTTGGCACAGCTGACAGACATAACTGATGTGAAGCCTATAGTGGCTTAAATCGTCAAATCACTCACATATACAGTCATTAAGTCAGTTCCCTAAATATCAAAAAAACTAATTGCTGGAATGGCTGAGCAGGTGAGAGGCTGTAATCAGTATCTAGTGAGCTCCTCCCATGTGCAGGTTCCCCTAGGGAACGAATTAAACACTGTATGAAACTCTGTCCCAGTCAACAGAGACTTTCTTGAGGTTTAGCTGAGAAAATCAGACGTACGATGCATGACTATATAACAAAGAGAACCATCCCCACCAGCCACAAGGAAAATCAATCCACTTACTTCCTATTTAGACAACTTACATGTGAGAGCAGTTACTCCTCACAGCTTCCCTCATCTCCCTCCTGAACTGTCTGCCTCAACCCATCTCACATCCATTAGTCAGAGCTGATCCCCTGGGTTTTTTTCTCCCTTTCCTGACTCCTTTTCTCTTTGGGGTCTTGCAATTTTCACTCCGTTATTTTGGTTCTTGTAAGTGACGAGTGCTCCCCCTTCCCCATGGGGCCCTCAGTGCCAGTCTCCATCCTGTATTTTCCCCTAGTCCATGACCAGGAACTGATCACCAGCAGTAACACTACCAATCAACGGGCTGGCAAATCTGTCCAAAGAAGAGCTCAGGCAGAAGCTCCTGGAGGTCCTCAGAGGAGTGACGGGGATGCAGGAACTAGAGCTGAGCCCAGAAAGAAAGGCAGAGAATGAACAGGCAAGGCCAGGGCCCAGGAGGGAGAAAGACTGGGAGCCAAGTCCCAGAACTAGGAAATCGAAGGGCCAGGGACAATGGGGCACAAGTGTATCTGGCTCAAGGAATTTAACTCTCTGACACGTGGCAAGAAAAGAATAGAAAGTCTTTCACTTGCAGCAACTCAAAAAATTCTATTGGTATACTTTCAGTGGTTGTATTGCTATAACATGGATTAATCTTAAAACATGGTGAAAGAAGCCTTGTGCAAGAGTGCATGCTGCATAATTCCATTTACACCAAGTTCTAGAACAGACAGAACTAAGCCACAGTACGCCATAAACAGGGCAGTGGTTGCTTTTGGGCTGGAGGGGAGGATGGTCAGAACTGCCTAGGAAGAGGCTAGAGGGAACTTTCCGGGATAATGGAAACATTCTACATCTTCACAAAGGTTTGGGTTACACAGATGTGCACATATGTTAAAAACCCACAGAACAAACATTTAAGATTTATGCATTTCACCAGGTGTAAATTTTGTATCAAAAGAGAAAAAGAAAGCTATACACGAATACTGAACTCTAGTTAGCAATATACATGCTAATGTACTTAGGAGGAAAGAGTACCAACATGTACGATTTACTCTGAAATGTCTCAAATCAAAAACACAGGATGGATTAATGGATGGCTAGAGGGATACATCGAGGGAGAGGGAGTGGAAAAACAAGGGGTAAGATGCTAATGGTAGAATTGAGGTGGTGAGTGCACACGGGCCCAACTTTTTGGTGGGTTTGAAGATTTTCATAATAAAATGTTTTTGTTTTTGTAGACATATGATGAGCACAGATGAGCCTTGAAGTTAAGGTAAATGTTCTACTTCACCATCAAAGGACATTTCACATTTTGCACTGAGGAATGCTGAAGGAAAGCAGCTTTTCAGGAGTTCCCATCGTGGCTCAGTGGTTAACGAATCCGACTAGGAACCATGAGGTTGCGGGTTCGATCCCTGGCCTTGCTCAGTGGGTTAAGGATCCGGCGTTGCTGTGAGCTGTGGTGTAGGTTGCAGACGCGGCTTGGATCCCGCATTGCTGTGGCTGTGGTGTAGGCCGGCAGCTACAGCTCCTGTTAGACCCCTAGCCTGGGAACCTCCATATGCCACGGGTGCGGCCCTAGATAAGGCAAAAAGACCAAAAAAAAAAAAAAAAAAAA